>OX578278.1:39587573-40787573 GCA_951217055.1 Gerris lacustris | reverse complement strand
GGAATAATTCTCGGAATGCAAGAAAAGCCAGGAAATGAAACTACCTTGGAAATTCCTGAGAATTGAATAAGGGTTTTAACTGGAATCCAACTTCCATTCTTATTAAAGAAAACTCAAGCACCAGTTTTCAATTAAAATTTTTATTTAAGATTTGCTTTCCTGGAATAGATAAAATTTAGATTCTGTTTCCAGGTAACTTACGAATATAAATTGAGAGAGGGATAAATAACATAAGGAAAAGGAAAAGAAAACTGTAAAAATCGTGGCTCATTAGCAAAGTGTTAGTAAGTGGGTCTCGAGATTGAAAAGCGCACTTTTCACACTGTCTAAGTGGGCACTACACTTAAAATAGACACAACACTTACTATACTTACATATATACTTACACACACACACACACACATATATATATATATATATATATATATATATATATATATATATATATATATATATATATATATATATATATTTATATGAAGTAGTGAATTACCCTTTGTTAAATATATATTCTCAAAAAGTCTGCTGTCTCCCTCTTAAGGTTATAAATAAAAACTGTTTTTATATGCGATATTTCAGCCCCACTTGGGCCATTATCAAGCTAAAACAATAATTTATTTACAATTATCAACATTTTTACAAATTTAAAACAATATAACCAAATCAGACAAAGACACAATTCGTACAATAAAAATGTAGTAACTAACATTAATAATCTTTAGACCATCCAAACCATTTTAGTAGGAGTTTTTTTTAGGATGGTCTTAAGATTATTAAGGCTAGTTACTACTTTTTTATTGTTCGAATTGTGCCTTTATTTGATTTGGTTATATTGTTTTAAATTTGTAAAAATGTTGATAATTGTAAATAAATAATTGTTTTAGCTTGATAATGGCCCAAGTGGGGCTGAAATATCGCATACAAATATAAATACTTAGTTTTTATTTTATACCCTTAAGACCTGAGGCAGACAGCAGACTTTTTGAGTATATATATATATATATATATATATATATATATATATATATATATATATATATATATATATATATATATATATATATCCTCCAGCAGTGCCATGTGATTCTTCATAAGTCAATCCATCTTCACTGCATTCAGAGTTCCGATTTAATTTAGACTAATTCAAACAGTTTAAAAACAATTAGGACTTGTTGTGGAAGCAGAGAGTGGAGGCAACACTGGAATCCATAATAATAATGTACTTAAGTAAATGACTTTCATTAAAACCTTAACAATAACGAACTCTAAATTACTATATACTGCCTGCTGCATGCAAATTATGCCAATTATATGGTTTATACAGCTGATGGAGCAACACATGGTTATCCAATACAAATATAGTTGTTTAAGGCTTTTAACAGTACTAAGGACCTATGACCCAAGGGTTTTTAAGTCGCAGATAGTTAATTAATAATTTATACATACGCAAAAAAACGATTTACTTATGGTTACAAACAATTTAATTATACATACTAGCTTTTTTACACGCTTTATATTAGCTTACATTGTTTGTGAGGGAAAAATCTTGTAATCTATATTTAACCCACATTCCGACTACCAGAAAGCTGAAACTTGCACAAATTAAGTATATCCTATGAAAATATAATAATAATTCAGTCATTAGTTTTCCAAAATCGTTTGTATTAGCCGCTAAATCAATAATTTTCCGAGAACTTTTGGAGGTAAAATTTAACAACAACGACGATCACTAAATAAGTCCGGCTATTTCCATTTCAATAATTTTATTTTAAGTTTTTTTATAAAGAAAATTATATGCTGATTATTCAAAGTTTCTGTGTTATCTATAAATCAGATTATTAATATATTTTTGTATAAAGGTGCGTACAGACTGCTCTGACATGACGTGGGAACACGTCACGTCAGATACCGTGGGACCACGTCAGACATGAGGCGGTGTTCACATTAACCTGACGTCAGGCACATGAAAGAACACACTTCGCGCTTGTTGCCTTTCTCGACAGTTGCTTTTGAGCCTCCAAACATGAATGTACTCCGTGTTTTTGACATGCTGGAAGAAGAAGAAGAAATGGCTGCTCTGTGTACTGCAGTCATTTGCTCGTCTAGAGTCTAGAGAATGGGTGCATCCTATCTATGTGAAGCAGATTTCTGGGAAGGAAATATTTATTTATTTTTATACCAAGAAATCTGCGGTACTTTTACCGCAGATTAGAATTTTTTATATTCTACGTGTTTAAATTTTCTGTCATAAATCATAAATTATTCAGCACTGGATTCGCCCGAACGTATTCAATTACCATGTCTTCTTCCATCGTTAAAAAAAATCACTAAAAACGGTATGTAAAACAGTAGTAATAAAGCACCTGACTCTACTGACGCCTTTCCACGTCTGAAGAAATATTTGGAACTTTTGATATCCTTCCCACGCGTCATAAGGCGTGTGCGGCGTCAGATAGCATCACACCACGCGTTCCCACATCACGTCAGACCAATGTGAACATAAACTCACAAAACCCTGTGTTACTTTTTTATATCACACGCATTATGACATAGGCCCACGCATTCCCACGTCACGTCAGAACATTCTGAACGCACCTTAAGATATTGTTTCCAACAAAAGTCAGCTAATCTGGGTGGCGCATAAACAGTTTCCTCGCGTCTTTCCACTAAACAAATGGTCTGATTGTGATAAAATAGAATAGAATGAGATTGATTTCAAAATATAAGAATTCCTAAAAATATTAAAAATAACAAACAAAAAAACGACGACGAAAAAATTACTTCTACTCGGCCACCTATGCATCAAGGACGAGGTCACGGGTTCGATTCCGCGCCAAGACACTTTGATTTATTTGGCTTGCTATTGACAATATCGTATATATTCGCTTTTGCGGTACATTGAAGTGTTAAGTGGCAACTCCATATAGGGTTTGTAAACAAGAGTTAAAAAAAAGTGGCCAAATTGCTAGGTTCGAACAACGACATCTCCTCGTTCTACTACTAGCTAACTATAGGAGTGCCGTCAACCAAAATGCTGAAAAATATTGCGAAATTAATTAGTTCTCAAAAACGGTTTCGAAGAAATTTAAACTGTATTTAATTAAACCATGTAAGCCGCAATTCCGGGGGGGGGGGATGGTTCTTTTTTAACATTCATATAAACATTTTCATGTAAGCAAAATATTTGTATAATATTTTTTATATCACAAGTAACTAAATAGAATATTTTAGAATTTAAATTCAGCATCCCTATGTACATGACAACTTGTTGTTTTATTTGTCAGAACCATTATTTTGTGTTGTATTGATATCAATAATATTTTGTAAGAAGTAGAATCAATAAGGATGAAAAATCTGATAAGAATGTGTACTATATATCCATATTGACCTACTTATCTGGCCCCCAAATGACTTGCCTCCAAATATATATTTACTAAAAACACTTAACTGCTATTGGTCTAGTCCACTTTTCACTAAACAATATATTCCTCTGACGTTACAATCCACAAATATTTTATAAAAAGTAATCTTATCTTTGTTCTAAAATTGACCAAGGCCTATAATTGGATTAACAACATAAAATGAGAAGTTACAGCGGCCTTCACACGTGTACACACATTTGCATTTTGATAGGAAAAGAAACTGTTGTTAAAACGTAATAAATACCAGTTACTGTTAGCCAATCACACTAAAATAATTGATCCTAAATTAAAATATGATATTCATAAGGGATTAGCAAATGGGCAACACTGATTTCTAAAGATAAACGACAACGTAAGTTTCTTCGGTGAACTTAGAAGCATGTGATATTCTTATATTTCTCAAACTCAAATAAAAATTTGAGTACATCCCATAGCCCTACAATCTAGGACAACTGTGAAATTAAATAATATATCCTGATTAAACATTCCCGCATTTAACATTTGATGTTTACTCTGGCCTACTAGTATATCAGTGTATATATTGTTGTACAGTCTATACATACACATAACCATTACACATGATGATGACTGAATAAGTCGAAACCGGTATGTAAGTCAAAATATATTTATGGTTTGACATTAAAATTATTGAACAAGTAAAAGTGTTTTCTTTTCTTATCAACCTTCACTATGAGTAAATACCATAAAATCTCAATCAATACTACTAACTTCATACAGTGTTGTTAGTAGTAGCAGTTTGTTAGTCTATAGTTCAGTGATGTATTGCTGTGTGTATATTCTGTACATCCGTGTATGTATATATATCGAATAGGAATGAATAATACTACGGGTATTTTACAAACGCGCACTTTCGTTTCCACAAAAATCTTGAAAGCTTAATGGAAAGAAAAGTCAATTAAATAAATGAAAAAGAAAAATGTCAATCGAAGCAGTAAATGAAAAAGAATAAGAAAAAGGCTGTGAAAGGAGAATATTGGCTGTGTTAGAGAAGATTTTAATTAAATCCTAATATAAACTAGAAAGTAAATCAATTCAATTCTACTGAGGGTGAAGCCTTAAATACCTTGGCAAGCTCTCTTCTGTAGACACTCTATTATATGGGCACTCAGTCAGGAAAAGAGTGCCGTCCTGGTCAAACAGTTGACAATAGAGTGCTTCAGACAAAAAAGCCAGTGGAATCCTTGGAATGACCCGACTTGCTACACAATATAACTGCAGCGTTCACTTCCCATTGTAACAATTTAAATGGTTTTATAATCCAATTAACTTAAGGCCAAATCACTCCACACTCCACACTGCTGCACTATTATAGACAAATTCATTTTCAAAATGCCTTTGTATGCTTTATATTGTTTTATATGCATGTGAATACGATTTTAGTTTAAAATGACTCAGCTAGAAATTAATTCGAGTCAATTTTAAAAGACTATTGGATAAAAGTGTGAAATTATGTAAAGCTGAAATCGTAGAGAATGCATGACATAATGTAAAACTGAAATCGAGGAAAATGTATGACATATGTGACGTTAAAAACATAGAATTAAGGAAAAAGAAGTATGTAAAGCGTAAAATAATACGTCATTATGTATACATAAACCAAAGAATAAAAATATGACATTATATAAAGCTTAAATCGTAGACAATGTACAAACGTAGAATAAGCATTACTTATTTAAAGTTTGAATCGTAGGTAATCTATAACATTATGTAAACGTTATTTAAACCTTTAAAAATATCTTAGAAAGAAGTATTATGACAAATTGAAGAGCTTAAATTTGTACAAATCATAGACATTATGTACAGCTTAAACCGTTAAATAAATATGACATTTTAAGGTTAAAATCGTAGGAAATGTTGGAAAAATGACATTTTTTATGCTTTACATAAATAATAAATAATAGAAAATGTTTGATATTCTTAAATCGTAGACAATTTATAACATTATGCAAAACTTACATCATAAATAACAATATGAAAAAAACATTCGTCTAATGCAACACAATTCATTTATAAATGCTATATTAACCAAAATCAGTAATTTATGCCAAAACTTTTTTCCTTTTTATTTAAGTCGCATTCAGTTTTTAAATGTTTTCTTTCACAAATATAATCGTACTATAACGTTTAGGTAGAGATATCATGATGTGTTATTTAATTAAAAGCAGCAATTCATAATTTAACTTTAATTCCTGTTGCAGCATACACGATAGCCTTTAAAATAAATATACATATCACAACGTTACATAATTCAGAGCAGATATTCACATTAAAATATGATATCGTATAAAACAGCGATTTAAATTTATACATTATTTTTGCGTAAAGCTACAATTCACATTAAAACTTGATCCTCTTATGAAGCAATTATTTATATCCAATCTTAACATCATACATATATCAGCGAACCATATTTTTAAAATACGATCGTCTAACGTAAATTTCTAACTTTCGAATTTAAATTTAACAATAAGTTGTGTTACCTATAACGATGAAATTATATAAAGTTAAGTAAACACATTTAAAGTAAGTAAAATAATACATTATTATACAGTAAAAATATTAATTCTTAATATTTTATTCTGAGATTGATTCATACATTATAAGTGGTGAAACCGTCAACGAACCGAAAGATAACGTTTCTTTTTACAATGAACAAATAAATATCAATCTTGGACATGACCTTTAGCGTAATAATGTTTAGTAAATTACAATAAAAAAATATAGCAACAAGATGAAGTTGATCAACTAACGTAAGTAAACAACAGTTGTTGTTTTTTTCTGTGTTTTATTGTTGATAAGATGGGCGGGAGATGTTAAGTGGAAGAGCGTTCAACTCTGTAAAGAATATAAACAGAGTGGACTAAATCAAGAGATACGGAGCTTTGTACAAAAACACTGCGCTTCACTCACATCTATATATAGATATGGGGAATTCCTTCACTCTCTAAAATTGTTTTGAGTGCATTGTTACCTGTAAAGCAGGTGGCAAACCTGCTTCCTTAACTCGCTAAATACTTAATGAAATAATAAAAGACGACTTAATAATACCCAAGTAATTTTTTCTTCAACTTTCTCAGAAAGGAAGTGTCCTGAATCCAAAAAAGTGGTTGCTAAGATATGTCTGTCTATGGTCTGTCATATCTGTGAAACGTACACAACCTAAACTAGAGAACCGATTTCAATGAAATTTGGTGTACATATGTAAAAACAAATCATACTCCGAGGCGTGATGAAGGTATGAATTATGTAATAATTAAAGATATAGTCCACCAATTAGTGTGGCACATAGACTATTATTGGACAACAGGTCAAATGGAAATTAGAAGTGTGCTTGTTTAAAGCTGTTTCGATTCCCAGTAGGGGCACACTTATTTTTATTTAAAATTAAATTTAACATCGAACTATCACAAAATTTTATTAAAAAAAACCTATAACTTTGGGAATTCACCCTTTAGGAAAGTACCCTTTTTATTTTTAGTTTTTTATAGTTCATTTTTCGCCTTTACCGTTTACGCAACACTATTTCGGAATTTAGACTTTGTTTCGGGAAATGAGCTAATAAGATGGGGATCGGCGGAGCCGAATGGTTAGCATACCCCACTGCCTGAAACCTAGGCCTAAACACCGGTGGTTATTTGAAATCCCAGAGTGGTGAGTCATATTTCTTACTGATTATCAAATCGAGTAGATAAATAAAGTGGTTGGATCCTCCGATTTGTAATAGTAATAATATAATTAAAGAAAGTCCAAAAAAATGGTTTCGCTAACATTAAAAATAAATATTTAAAAACTATTAAAATATAATCATCAGAACCAATTTGAATGGAAAACCGTTTTTCCATATTTTTTTCTTATTTATTTTAGGGCTGCGTCACACAAGTACATTATTACGCAAGAATAAATGTTGAAACACATTGCATTTATATTGTTATCAGTATAAAAGCAAATACAAGTTTTAATGTATGTATTTTACTTCTATCGAATCCCTCCCGGAAGTGAATTTCAAGGAAATTCTCCTTTATCTATCTATATTATATTACCCAGGAAATTCGTTCCAGAGTTTCCAATATAGAAAAATCACATTATTGATTTCTTCAGCAAAATACATATTGCTTTCTTATTTGAAATTATATTCGAATTAAGTAAATCTTTGTAGAGGCTAATAGTAAAAATAATATACATATATGTATTAAAAAATAATAATTATTATTATTAAAAAATCATATTCTCACCCTGAATCTAAAATGGAATTGCTGCAAAGTAGCAAAGTTATTAGTATTTAGCTCGAAACTCAGGGATGCGAGAGTTCGATTCCCAGAGACTGGGTGAATTTTATAAATGTATTTATCAATTTCTGATCATAATTTAAACACTTTAGAATTTCTTACACACATATATTTTTAGTTCATTTATTTCCTCATGGGTTTTCTTTATACAAATTAATTAGTCACTTATTTTTTTGTATTTCTTGGAATTTCTTATCTCCATGATAGTTAGGTAAAAAAAAAATCAAGAGATGTTGATTAATCAATTAAAAATAAATTATAGCTAATCAGAGTCACCTCCAGTCAACGACCTTCTATTATCTTTTTATGTCCGGTTTAATTAACTGGATAACACCTCTAGGGGTTCACGTTCACAGTAAAAACAGATTTACTAAATAGTGACAATAGCTTCCTATCACTGAACTAATGGTCACATAAGCATAAATAATATAGATTTTAAAATAGAATGAGTGTCACTGACAACTTATGATCATCAACATCTATATAAATTCCAAAATATATAAAATCGATCTTTATAAATCCAAATACATACCACTCACGACTACACATCACGATATCTCTAAAACCGCTGGACCTATGACCATGCAATCAATATAGATTCCTCTTAGCCCCTAGGTGCTCGCTAAAAAATCTTTTACGATCCGCTATCTTGATTCAAGATGGTAGCCATTTATATCCGAACTTAGACGACATCTCCGGAAACAATAGCACTAGAACCTTGAAATTTGGCAGGTAGTTAGTTACCTTTTGTGACATAAACATCTTACATAACAGGCATTTCAATCGGCCTTCATAATTAATAATGACGGTAATTAATATGCAAAATTATGTATGTATGTATGTTTGTCTTTTATACAAATCTACTAGTTTTAGTCCGATCTTGATGAAAATTAGCACACTTGACCTTAAAAACAAGAGGAAGGACAGTGTCTGCATGAGATTTCGAAATTTAAATTTTGGTACACAGAGATTCAGAGTACAAAAGTCAAAGTAATATACACCCGCCATGATGCATATCGTTCAAAAGTTCTTTAAGAGTACAGAAATTATTGTTGTTTACACTTTTGTCATATTTTCATTTAAAGAGGAAGGGAAGAAAAACGGGGGGAAATTAGCAATATTACTATACTTGATCCAATTTAAAGAAAAATTGGTATTAATTAATTGATGCTAGGAACACGATGATAAATTCACATTTATACAGTTTAGTACTTTGGGTTCAAATGGCACCTAATGTAGGTTTTAAGCACAGGTTTTAGGGATAAAATAGAAGAGGCGACAAAATAAGCAAGCAAACTAGTATAGGCGAGGACAAGCAATAAAATTTAAGGTAACTTTTTTCTGGGGTATATATACAGATTGGGGGGACAGGTTGTGCAGGGTATAATAAATATACTTGTAATTCTGAACAGATGGTAAGCAGTTTAATTTTCTCCTAAAGTATTGTATATACAACAAAGCAGCAAAGGAAACATTTATTCTTTCATTTTCATAGCCTATCCCCGCTTCCGGCTCGGAGGCTAACTTAATTACTCGTCAGTAAAATTCAATTTTTCTGCCTATAGTTACAGAAATAACTATCGTTTTGTTTAATGCGTTTATTAGAAATTGATAAAGTCTTTTGTTTTAGTAATTATTGTTTTGGTATATTTTAAGGGTATATAGATACAAAGATCAAAATACCCGAAAAAGCCATTATAAATTATATCGTTGAAAAGCTCCTAAAGACTAAAGTAATTGTTGTTATGTACAATTATGTAATATTTTTCTTTTTAAGGTGGTAAGATTGGAAAACCTGTTGTTTTCTTTACCTGTTTTTACGAGGTAGGTGTTAAGGTTATAAATCAAATGATATATCTTTTATCTACGATTGATACGAAATATAAACATTGTAGCTCTGTTTAGTTGCGTAGAAAGTGATTCTTTACGTACTTGTATTTATTGCGCATGCGCGTCTCATAGTTCTGAAAAATTCCTCTTCTTTACCACCCTAGGGCGATAAAGAAATAGAATTCTTCAGCTTTACGCACGATTAGCGAGTTTGTTTACATTTAACAAAACTAATTTGCTGTTCTTTTATTAAAGTAACTGTTTACATCGAGTTTTTAGTGAAAAGCAATGAGTGATTTAAGTGATTATGACGAAATTAGGAGAATAATACGGCTCCCGAAATAATTAATTCGGCACAAAATACAACTAATGAATTAATGTAATCTTTATCGAAAGAGAAATACGAACTTACATACAGGAAGTTTATTAATTTTTTTTTTTTCTGTATTTATTTTTAAATCCAACAATCGTAGATAAAGTACGGTACGCAACTCGTGCGAAAACGGCATTTTGCATTGCTCGTGTGTCGTGTGGTTTTACTACCCTCGCTGTCGCTCGGGTGCAAACTCCACACTCGCATGCAAAATGCAACTTTCCGCACTCGACGCGTAATGTACTATTACAACTGCGATCAGAAGTGGTCTATTGTGACAAAACCCTGTAGTTACACCGTCTCCCAGTTAATTCAAAGGCTTTTGACAAAGCTGAGGATATCTAAGGGAACTGCCTTCCGTATGTCGGTTGGTACCAAGGTAGCCTCTCCGAGCATTAGCAGCCGTGTTTGCACAGCTGCCTCGCAGTTGCACAAAATGTGTTCTACACTTTCCGTCGCTTCAGAGCATTGGCGGCAAATGCCATCCTCAGCAATGCCCGGCTTTTTTGGGTGATATTTAAGAGTGCAATGTTCAGTTCACCATCTTAAAAATTCAAGATGGCGGCTATTTATATGGAAATTTTGACATGTAGATATCTCCAGAACCAATAATTGGACTATGTACAAGGGGAATACCCCCGCGTCTCCCAACTCCCTACTCCCTACATGTATTAACTAATGACAATGATTAAGTGGTGACGCTTAGACTTCCGAGAAAACAGCTGATACAAAAAGATCGCTGAACCTTTCGGGATTTAGCTTAAACAATATGAAGCTATGAGTCACATAACCACACACAAACATACCTACATATGTATGTATATCCATACAATTGCATGTGTGAGTTTATATAAGTTTTAAGTCAGCTTTATTAGTATAATTTTTACAATGTAATTTATATTAATATAATAATGTAATGGTAACGTGGGGTTATGTATATTTTATTAAGGGTTAAATATGGTTTTGAGATGGTTTTCCTGTTAGCTGTTTAATTTCCACTACCAGGAACTTGGGGGAACTCTGAGGGAGAGAGGGTGAAGGATCGTATATCCACCAGATTTCCCTCTTTTCCGAGAAACAAACCCGCTTGAAAATGGAAAATGTTTTATAATTTTACGATAATCGATTGCTGCAAATTCGAAACTTGAGTTAAACTGAGTTAACTGACTTGTTCTTTAACACTTTCAGGGAATTAAGAAAATAACGGTATAGCTAATAAAATAATTCAATTATTTTTCTCACCTAATATCATGACTAATAAAAGTTTTTTCTCTGAATGTATATTTGATTATAAATTGAAAAAAGTTCAGTCATGCACCATGACTTAATGAGCGAATTTTCAAAGAAATCTGCGTATTATTGGCTTATGATAATATAGGAAAATTTTGGTTTAGAATTTGGATGGGTGAAAAAAAAAATTGTACACAGGGGTACGGGGTACAAAAGTCAAAATAGTATAAACTCTTCAAGATGCATGACGTTGGGAAGCTCTTTAAGAGTACAGTAATTGTTGTTATGTACACTTTTGTCATATTTTCATATAAGAGGGGGGTAAAATGGAAAAACATGTTTTTATGACACTAAATGGACAAAATTTGACCCCTAAATGAACTCCAAAAATTCTGGCCAACGAACTCATCCTTTCATTTGATATTGATACTATTGACATTTTAAAATTTGTTTGAATTTATTAAGTGCATCCTAAGGGGAGATATTGTCTGGAGTAACACACATACCACACACACACCCACACATATATATATATATATATATTATCAGGAGTTCCGCCATAGTTGCCACAGTGAACAAATCAGACTCTCGGTTTTTTGTAATTTTATCGTGTTTTTACTGTTCTATAGTTAAAATTTTTGTTTTAGTTATTGTTATTTAGTTTTTACTGACAGTTTGATATTGTTACTATTTATTGGGATAATCTAATTACATTTTAATTAATTTTTTACTGAATATATGTGAAATCACATGGTGCTAGTTTTTGTTATTAAATGTAGAATAAGTGAAACACCCCTAAAACTACCTTACTGAGGATTCGTCAAGGTCGTATCTGCAGCTATAAAAATATAATTGCTTCACTGCTGTAAGTGTTGAATTTAATATTGTATTGATAACAAAAAATCAAAGATTGCCATAACCTGTTGATTTTATAACTTGCACCAAGAAAACACTTAGAACGTAGAGGGCAGTCCCACAATTGCGTGAAGCATTCGTAGCTCAGTTGTTAAAGGCGCTCGACATTACCTGGTTTATAGGAAATAACACCGGGTTCAGTTCCCACACTTGAGACATTTATTTTCTTCACTCTAATATTACTCCAATTAATATTGGAAGACAAAAATACATCGCAGACCGATAGATCAACTCTAAGAAGTAATTACGACGGCGAAATTGTTTTTTTAAATAAATAAGAAGTATCAAAGTTGTCATAAGACAGCTGAT
This sequence comes from Gerris lacustris, assembly GCA_951217055.1. Lineage (NCBI taxonomy): Eukaryota > Metazoa > Arthropoda > Insecta > Hemiptera > Gerridae > Gerris > Gerris lacustris. Next base: position 40,775,187 of record OX578278.1, on the reverse strand, counting down.
TAACATCAGCTTCATAAAAAATCGAAGATTACGAAGATACATAAGAAAGAAAGTTTATAGCTGTGAATGTGAATAGAAATAAATCATAAATCTTACGTTTTTAGAACTTCATAATCAATCAAATAATATTACTACATTAATTTGTCGAGATGGAAGATAAACTAGATAAAATGTTGGCGAAACTAGAAAAATTAGATGAAGTGGATCGAAAATTGGACGAAATAAACAAGAACATCAGTCTTGAAATTAATAATATTAAAAAAGACGTAAATGACCTAAAAAGAGAGATGCAATTTTTAAAAAGGTCGGTAGATAAAAGCAGAAACAATAATATAGTGATGTACGGTTTAATTAGCCAAAATTATAACGGACTAATCGAAGAAATATTAACCATTTTTGGAGCTATAGGTATAGAGGTAAACAGATATAATATACAATCGATAAGAAATTTAAAAGGAGAAAGGACTCTAGTTAGTATGAATTCCAGTCTGTTGAGAAATGATATTCTTAAGGAAAAACGAAAACTTCGGCATATCACTGAGTTTAAAGACGTAATCATAAAATCAGATCTACCGAAAGAAGTGAGGGAAACGAGAAAAGAACTCTACAAATTCAAAGAGAGTCTTGAAAAAGAAGGAAACGTAGTGACATATAGCTATGATAAACTGGTAATCAACGGAAAACTTACATCTTTACAGGAATTAGAGGGGAATGGAGGAAAAACAGGCAAGAGAGGTAGAAGTGAAGAACATTCCCCAAATAAGTACGTCAAGAAACTTTCTTTCAAACCCTCATCAAGTTCGAAGCCTAAAGGTTATAACAGTAAGTTTAAATCATACAATCTCGACAGATTCTTTCGCAAATCCCAACCCGAAGACACCCAGGAAACAGGAAAAGAATATCCCTCAGAGGAGTACGGAGAAAGTGTGCGAGACCATGCTTTGAAACCTTTAGTTTCACATCCAACTTCACAAGATACAAGTAGTTACAATGAAAAGGGAGGAAATGCCACTGAAGGTAAGAAAACCAATGAAAAGACTCAAGTCGAAACCACATAGCAATCAATAAAATCACCCAGGAATAACAACGATAAGGAAAAGGTAAGGATCGCTACTCTGAACACACGGACATTACTTGGAGAGGAAAGACTTGTAGAACTGGAGTTAGCTATAAGAAATATGAAATGGGATATAGTCGGCCTAGCGGAGGTGAGACGTAACCATAGTAGAATCATTGCAAGAAAGACAGGTAACATATTTATGCATTCTAATGCCGAGAATGGCCAAGCGGGGGTAGGTTTCTTAGTAAATAATAAATGGAAGAACAATATTATCGAGTTCAAAGAAACCAATACCCGAATTGCTAAACTCTCAATCGCGCTTACAGAAAAGAAAAAACTTACACTGGTACAAATATATGCCCCTACTGCAGAGGCATCTGAACAAGATAAAGATTATTTCTACCAACAACTCAGCGAGGTGGTTAGCTCAATTGAGAGGAAAAATAACACCCTGATTGTACTAGGAGATTTTAATGGCCGAGTAGGTCTAAGAATACCGGGCGAGGAGGAAATTATGGGTAAATTTGGAGTAGGAAATAGAAATAAAGGAGGAGAAAGGATAATAGATTTTGCACATGCCGTAAGATTGAAAATTGGAAACTCCTTTTACGAGAAAAAATCAAGTAAAAAATGGACTTGGCTTTCCCCTAAAAAGGAAAAATACCAAATAGATTACATTCTTGTTAGCTCACTCAGGGGAGTAGAGAATGTCAAAGTTGTTAAAAAACTTAACTTTAACTCAGACCATAGAATGGTAACATTAACTCTTAATATTAAAAAAGTCAAGAGAGCAAGGCATTTCCGTGGCCAAAACAGAAAAGCAATATCTCCAAATAATAAAGAAGCGTTTCAAGAAATGTTAGGAAACTACTTTATAGAATGCGAGGATAAACCAGACGATGTACAAAATGCATATGACAAATTTATTCAGATTCTCAATGAAAGTCTTGAAAGAGCACAGAAAGGCAATGAAGAGAAACCCAGAAGGAAAAGTTATCTGAATAAAGTTTCCGAAGAAACATTAAACTTGTTACAGAAACGGTCAAGTGCTAAAAAAGCGGGTATAAAAACGTCAAAAGAAGAAATAGAGTTCACAGAATTAAATAAACTAATCAGAAAGAAAATTGATATGGACCTACAAAGAGCTAAAGAAGAGAAAGTAAAAGAAATACTCACCAGAAACAAATCAATAAAAGAAGTGAAAAAAGAAATTGCTACAGGTAGACACTGGCTACCCTCTTTGAAAAGAGGAGAAACAGAGATCTCCGATAGAAAAGGAATAGTAGATGTAGCTAGTAATTATTACCTAGAGCTGTATAAAAAGGAAAATATTGAACAGTCGGGTAGTTCACAAATTAGATCTAAGTCCGAAATGATAGAAGGAATACCAGATATAACCACTGATGAAGTTAGATATGTGGTGAAGAGGTTAAAAAGCAAAAAAGCTCCTGGCCCAGACGAAATTGGAAATGAAGTAATTAAAGATGGAGGTGAAATATTAATCAAAAAGCTTGCAAATATGTTTACACAAATTACTAAACAGAATAAAATACCGAACCAATGGCGAACATGTAAAATAGTCCTACTTTTCAAAAAAGGAGACAAGAAAAACATCGAGAACTATAGGCCTATATCATTGTGCTCATCATTTGCAAAAATGTTCACTTCAATTCTAAAAAATAGACTAACACCTTATATGGAACAATATATTACAGTAGAACAAGCAGGCTTCAGGAAAAATTTCTCAGTCATGGATCACCTTCAAGCTATAAATCAACTTATAGAAAAAGCTCGGTCGTACGATTTTCCTTTATACATCGCTTGCATTGATTTTAGAAAAGCTTTTGATAGAATCACCCATAAAGCCATGTACGATGCTCTGAAAGCCGCAGGGATAGATTCTAGCTATATCGAGCTAATTAAACAGCTGTACAAAGACAACAAAGGGTATATAGAGGAAAGCAATGTAACAGGAAAATCTTTCCCCATAGACCGCGGTACCAGACAGGGCGATCCTCTTTCCCCACTGATTTTTTCCATCGTACTAGAAAATGCCTTCTCGAAACTAGAGTGGGACAAACTCGGCATTAAAGTTGATGGTAAATTCCTTACCAACCTTAAGTTTGCCGACGATGTACTTTTAATGTCTACAAGAGAGGATGACCTTCAAAAAATGATAAGAGACCTTTCCGAAGCTTGTAAAACAGTAGGGCTCGAAATAAATTTGTTGAAAACTAAAATATTGTCGAACAGAAATTGCAACGGAATTGAAATATATGGCAAAAAAATCGAAACCGTACCAGATATAATTTACCTTGGACAGAACATCTCCTTTGCAAATAATGTAGACAAGGAAGTTGATAGAAGAGTGGCACTTGGTTGGAAAAAATATTGGAGCCTAAAATTTATCATGAAAGATAGAAATTATATTAAATGGAGAAAATACATTTTTGAGGCTGGAATACTCCCTGTAGTTGCATATGGTAGTCAAACTTGGTCATGGACAAAGAAGAGAGAGAACAGAATCATATCATGGCAGAGAGCAATAGAAAGAAGCATGACGGGGATAAGGAAAATAGAAAAAGTCAGAAGCGAAGAAATTAGGAGAATTACCAGACTCAAAGATGCTCTGAGTTACATGAAAGGGCTGAAATGGAAATGGGCAGGACATCTAATGCGGAGAAACGACGACAGATGGTCACGAAGACTGACAGAATGGACTCCATACGATATGAAAAGAAAGAGAGGAAGACAACCAAGAAAATGGCAAGACGACATTGTTAAAGAGATGAACATAACATGGCACAGAGACGCTCAGGATAAGAAAAAGTGGGAAAAGAAAGGAAAAGAAAAATGGTCGGAACCACCACCTCCCAGTAGGATTAGTCACCTGGGAAGTTAGATGACTACATCTCCACGTCCAGTGGAAGGCCTGCATGCAAGTCAGAAATCAAGCATGGAACTACAAGAGGACGGAAAGAATACGCATGAAGATCACAGGCTATAATAATAATAATAATATATTATCAAATGAGGATATCCCTACCGTCGATACTTGCTGGAGATCACTGGACCGGTTTCGGCTAAACGCCATCATCAGCAGAGTCGAAGTCTCTCGTAGCACTCAACACACTCATCGAGGTCTACATGAGAGAATAAAGTTTGCAAACTTTCTCTCATGTAGACTCGATGATGGCGTTTAGCCGAAACCGGTCCAGTGATCTCCAGCAAGTATCGACGGTAGGGATATCCTCATTTGATAACATACGAACTTGCGGTAACAACTCAGAATTCGATATAGCCATTGCAATAGCTTATTTTCTTCGAAAATTCGCTAAAAGATCAGTCTGAAAAACCAAACAAAACTTTCACTTTTTATTTGAATTTTAAACTCTTAATATCTCATTTTATTTATTTATTTGTAAACATGTTTAAAAAATACCGCCAATTACTTGCCAGCAAGTTACTAAAAGGGCTTCTTCGGTTATAAAATTTCATAAATACAACATTATTATTATTATTATTTACGTCTAATATTATTTGTAAAAGAACCCTCAATAACTACTATAACTGTAGAGGTGGATCCTTCAAGGTATATAGAAAAACACAGGTTTATTCTATTATGTTATTGGCAACGTTTCGGCCATATCCGGCCATTTTCAAGCCTACAACAACATAATTTATTTAATAGTGTCATCGTTACATAAAAAATAAATACAACACTTAGAGGACAATAATCTATATATATAAAACTAAGAGTGACAGTGACTGATCATCAAAAATTCTCCTACTTCCCATTGACCTAGAGATTAGAAATTTGGTACATAGATAGAGTGTACCATAAATAGGAAAGTGCGGCCATTTTGATTTCGATATATAGCCGCCATTTTGAATTATAGCCGCCATCTTGGATTTTTTTCATCAGTAATTCTCCTACTTCCCATTGACCTAGAGATTTGAAATTTGGTACATAGGTAGAGTGTACCAATACTAGAAAAGTGCGGGTGTTTTGATTTCGATATATAGCCGCCATATTGAATTATAGCCGCCATATTGGATTTTTAAAACACGTGTATATTTTTATGTGTCGTATATCGTTTTAAAGGCCTTGATTAATACTTTAATGTTGTGGTATTTATTTATTTTTAAATTTTTTTGTACGGGTACATTTGTACCGATTTGTACTTTTGGTTCAGGTTAAGAAGGTGAAATAATTTTTTTAAATTTTATTTTTACATTTATTAGAATTCATTAGCCTAAATAATGATCTTATACATGGTTTGATTTTTAAATATATTTTTGGTACCTATGGGTACACGGGTACAAATATGCTTTTAAACACAAAACCTACTTTCATGTATATCGTTGAAAAACTCTTGAATAGGCCTTTTAATGTAGTTATGTAGTGTTTTGTGATATTTTTACTTTTTAGGGGGGTAAAATTGAAAAAAGTCCTTATATAGCTGTTTTTTGACAATGGTTCCTTAGGTTTTGGTTGAAATTTAAAACATTGTTATTATTTTTTACTCTCCTTTTCGAGACGTTTACGAATATACCTCATTTATTTTGTTATCTTCATTTTGACTTTTTCGGGTAAAAAAATCACAGGGGTGTGGCTTGACGATTTTTTGGTAAAAAATAAAGTTTGTACTATCTTCATGAAATTTGTCACGCTTATAAAAATGAAAAATACAAGACGAAAGTGCTCTTGGACTTTTTTTTCCAAGACTCTTAGTTTCCGAGAAAAAGCCACTCAAAGTTCATATTTGGCAATTTTTGGGGTTTTCGATTGGCCATTTTTTGGGCTTTAAAAGTGCTAAATGGTAAACTGACGGGATATTCGTAATCTACTCGACGGGGGCTTTAAAAAAACGTATAGTTTGTATGGGGTTGTTGACAACTTTTTTTGCCCAAATTTTCCGGCTCAAAATCTGGGCCCAAAAATAGGGAAATTAATAAAAAATTAAAAATATGAGAAATATTGATTCGATTTGATTTAAAATTTGTATGCATGCCTTATTTAATATTAGGAACTCGGAAAAAAATTAATACTTGAACATATTTGTACACATGTGTACTTTTGGTACATACGGTACCTAATGTGTTATTTTAACTTGAGATTTTATGTTGTGAAACAATGTGTTATTAGTAATGATTTTATTTAGTAAGCTTTATACCATTCAGTGAATTTAATTTGTTTTAATATAATGTTGGTACCTATATGAGGTACATGGGTACAATGATCGAAATGCTCGAAATATATCATATTATATATAATTTTACAGTGCTTGAAAAGTACTTTCATTGTTGTTATGTACACTTTTTCAAAATTTTACATTTTAAGGGGTGTAAAGCATAAAAAACCGTTAATTTATCTGTTTTTCCGAATTGGTTTTTTAGATTATAATTTAAATGGAAAACTAATTAATAATTTTTTACTGCTCTTATCGAGACCTTTACAACAATACCAATTTTGATAATATTCGATGAATGAATAAACCACTGCTGCTGCTCAGCAGAGTAAGGATTTTTTATTCGATAGACTGCTGCGCATTTGATTTGTTTTGATTTTTTTTTTAGTTCCGTGAATTGTTGGTTGAGTTAGTCTAATTGTAGCCGTTACTCTTGGCGACAAGCTTTCTACATCAGTTTTCTGGTGTTTAATTTGACATAATATGACCAACCAATGAGAGAAGACTTTGAGAAAGGCTTGGGTTTGTCTTTGTGGGGGGGTGCATTGTTTTGTTTATTTTTGACACATTTTGACAGTTTTTGATACGGCGCGGCAATAAAAGAATAAAGTGTATAGAAAAATAAAAATATAAATTAATCAAATATAGATATATTTATAAAATTACAAGATAAAAAGAACTTTATATATACTACGTTTTTTAATTCAATTAATTTATCTTCATATTCAATTATTTATCTTCTTTGTTTAATTGGTTTACTTATTCTTTTTCGCTGTCATTCGCTGTTTACCTCTTAATAAAAAATCATAATTTGAAATCTGTCAAAATGAAGGATTGTAAATATTTGGGATATGACAAAACAAATAAAATAACTTGCGGATTTTTCCGAACAGACTTTCCATGAAGCAAATTTGCTGAAAACTAATTAAATTCTGCTGAAAAATTACTAAAAGCATTAAAATATTGTTTGTGCCATGCCCTAAGGAAATTCATTTAGAAACTAAACTTCAAACGCATTCTAGCGGTGAACTAACAAACTAAGACATACAAAACTTTTACCAACAACAGTTTTATGAGTTAAGATTTCATTTCTGATGCAATAATATTAAATAAAAAAAATTTACACTGTTAAACAAAATACATTATCCACATAGTTAGTGCCAAGTAAATATGTAGGAAATATAAAAACTTATGGTTAAATTCATTTATAATGAAAAATATATTTTATATAAAAAAAAGCAGGTCATATATTTAATTGAGATAAAATGTTTAAAAATAAGCAATAAAAAATAATATAAACTAATTGCACTAAAATACAAAATTATTTAATAAAAAAGATATATTACTTATATTGTTTTAATTATTTTTTACACCTAGCGCCAACTTCTAGACGAATAAGGCACGCGAAGCGAGCCAATTCGGCTAGTTGAGTATAAGAAGAAGTACCTAGTAATCTACACTTGAGGAAGTGTTAATTAATTTGTGATTACCTTTTTTATTTATGTTAAATTAATTCTCTGTGATATCCTGTTATTTCAATTTTAATGTTATATATATATCGTTTAGAATCTTCGGTATGCACTTATTTGGTTCTATTAGGGGTAAAATGGCCGCCATTTAGGAAACGCGATGTATATTTGTGAACCAAATCTCAATACCTTTAAAAAGATACATTTAGGGGCTCCATAGTTACGGCACCCTAAAATTTCTAAAATTTGACACTGAGATGCTAATTTTTGTGTTTTTCCCTTATTTTTAGGACCTGTCCTAATGGGGTAGCGGGGAGGGGGGGGGGGGGAATTTTTGTTCGTTTTGTTATAATTTTTTCGAGGTTAAAATAGCCGCCATTTTGGAAACACGATATATTTTTGTGAACCAAATTTTAATACCTTTAAAATGATACCCAACATCAAATTTTCAAATAATAAAAATTTTGGGGCTCCATAGTTACGGCCCCCTAAAATTTGTTTAATTTGACTTCTTTTGATCAACTCCCGGAAATTTCATTGGATCACAGAGATGTATTTTATGTATTTTGTATATTTATGTATTTTGCCTTATTTTTAGGACCTTTTGGATAAATTAGACCTAGTAGTAGTAGAACTTACTCGGACAGTGGGAGACTAGGCTAAACCTATGATCTAACAACTTTTTACGCGAGACGGCTTATTTTTTTACACTAGTGTTTTGTTGGGATAATTATTTGATAAAAAACAATTGTATGGTGATAACAGTGATTAGCAGGTACGTGTAAAAACATAAATTATTAATAACACATTAACATCAATAGCTTAGTATGTTTTGCCGCTTGGAAGCACCACCTTCTGAACATATGCAAAGTTAAAGCAACTTTTTGAAGCGAGGGTTTTAGACTATGCTATCTCTATCCCTTTAAAGACATTTTTTAAAAATAGATTTTAAGAAGTGAAGATCCGGTAGAGAGTAATAGCGAGAGGATTTGTAGGTCTTGGTCGAGGTGAAGTTAGTTAGCATGTAGTGTAACACTGCGTATAACCAGGATGAATACATGATGAAGGTTAATTTGCCTGGTTAACTAGTATCCCAAGCAGACACTAGTAAGGTTGTAACCTCGCCCTTGTTACTTGCAAGCAGGTTATATACTGTCTCCTCTCCTTTTACATATTACTTCAAGGACTCCCACAGTAGAGTGGGTGACGCCACAAACTCTGGATATGAGCGAATTTATCCGGCTATAACCAATATTGAATATATGTACATAGTACAACTCGAATCTTGTTTATATGCACTGTCCTAGCTCGATTCCCGTTACGTAGAATGTATTATTTTAATTTGTGTTTTTCGGAATACTTAATAAAGAAATAGCTTTGCGCCTTCTTCGTCTTAAAGCCCATATAGGCGAGGCGTAGAGTAGTGTTGACCAGTGGCGTAGGAACGGGGTGGGCTATCGGGCTTGAGCCCCCCCCCCCCCGTCAGATTTGAAGGAGCTATAAAATTTCAAATAAAATAAAATTTTTACATGGGTTTATGTCTAAAACTGCTGAAAATGCCGTTTTTAAACGTTTATTTTCCAAAATTTTCTCGGGGGAGGACCCCCGGACCCCCTCCTATAGTGGGGGGGGGGGGGGGGTTAGAAAGAGGGTAGGTTGTAGTCTGGCACCTAAATTTCTAGAAATCGAGCACTGATAAAGAGAGTATCTACCCACCCCCTCCCTTAGTGGAGGAGCTGAGCCACCCCCGTCAAAAATGAATTCCTACGCCACTGGTGTTGACGTTGACAGTATCACTGTTTCGAAAAGCTGTATGCGGGTTTCCCATGAATTTGCTCTAGACGCATTTAATATTTTAAAAACTTTTCCAGTGGCTATGTTAGCTTTAGTTAGAGCATTTTTATACATTTCTTGAAAAAGCGAAGTCTTTGATAGGGTATATCATCCAAGTAATTTGCTTTTGAGGGTATATCCAGTTCTTCCGTTCCAAGCAGTATCCTTTGATTTATTGGTGAATTGCCTTTGTAGAATTTAATAATGCTTGACTAAGAAGTCAAGCACCACCCAAGTGTTGTTGTGAACACCAAGAGGTGTTCACAATTAATCTATTACGTCAGCTATATTCTTCGACTATATTGAGGCTCTTTTGTAAGTGTACAGGTAAGTTGCTAAATACGAGAAGGTCATCCTCAAATATGAGGGCTACAATATCGTTGTATCCATCAATAGATGCTCCTCTTAACACATTAATCCTTAATTTAATCCTTTAATTTTATTATTTCAGAACTTTTCACGAATTTAGTTACAATTACTAAGTAAGAGAAGCTACTGTCGTACTTTAAACTGGATCTTAGGTTGGGTCGATAGGGCCAAAGTAACTATGGTGTGGCTCTTTATAATTATATTAAAAATCGGAATTCCGCTCTCATTGACCACCTCATGCGCGTCCACTCCTGGTTTAGAATGATGATCAGTAAAAGCAATATAACTCCAGAACGCCTATTTTTATCGAATTCACTTAATGTTATAATAACCAATAACATCTTAGTCTAAGCATGATTTTATTTAATTACTTGGTAGTCAAAGATACCTAACTGTATTAAGACGATGAATTTAGGCCAATGGAAGAACTTAGATTCAAAGTGTATTAGCTCACCCAATTAAAAGAGAACAAGATGCTAAAAATAAAAAAAAGAATCGGAATGATAAAAGTTTGGTTGGAAGAGATCAAGAATGTTTAATAATCCTTTTTTCTTTTCTAAAGTGATTATATATATATATATATATATATATATATATATATATATATATATATATATATATATATATATATATATTGAAATTTGGAAGATAGGTCTTAAAACGTGAAATTAATTTATTTTTGCACCATCACAATACTTTATATTATAATATATATATATAAATATATATATATATATATTATATATATATATATATATATATATATATATATATATATATATATATATATATATATTATATATATATATATATATATATATTATATATATATATATATATATATATATATATATATATATATATATATATATATATATATATATATATATATATATATATATATATATATATATATGTATATATCTAGTCAAATGGTAGGTTGACGGGGAGTAGTTATTTTCTTTTTCATTTTTGGAGTGCTATATCTTAACTTTGCCACCTCGTAAAAGTAATGCGTTTTGAGACAAATACGAAGAACTGCGAAAAAATTATAATTTTTCAGTTTTTCGCTTACAGTTTGGAAAATTCGCACTATTAGAGAAAAGTGTTCCTATGCAATAGTAAACTTCATTAAGTTCCCTACGATTTATGTATTTAAGGCTGGTTTGGTTAAAAGAACGGTTTAGTCGATTAAATCAGATCTTTACATTCCGGGTATCTTCTAAAGAGGAAACATTTGAATCTACACAGTTGCCCAGGAAACAATATTAAATACACCTGGTTTTCCCAAGTTATCACACTTCTTAACAGAGCCGACACCCCATATACAATCTAGCTGACCTCTTAAACCCTGAAATTGTAAAAAAAAAAAAAAAATCCCGTTCATTTTAAATGTATACAAAGGAAAATTAATAAGTGATGATCTCGAACGAGCGAACCAGTCAATGTATATAACCCTTTCTTTCGAGGGATGTCCTGGATCGAAGAAGCAAAAATTATCTCAAGCTGAAGATTCCAATCAATGTAACGAGAATCATGGCCCAGCTCCGAACATCTTGCAAATCTTCCGATACGAATTCGACCAAACAGAAATTGTATGTTCAATCTGCAACCTCCAGGAAGAAGCTCAGGATGACCCACGTCATCCTGAGCTGCACCGCATGACCGAATACTCCTTCTTCAGAGCCTACTACCTCCAACATCTACTTACCAATAGAAACGCCCACGGTAATTATAAGCTCATGCTAGAATTATGTCGAAAAAAATATATTTATAATTTGTATAATTTTATTATCAACACAATGAGAATCAGATCATTTATCATTAACGAAAAAGGCAGCTTATTACGCGATCCATGGCTATTATCAGTAAAATTGTTTTTCTTTCAAAGAAGTTTTAATTTTTCTGTTTATTTTATAGTTTTATTGATTTTTATTTTGTTCTTATTCTTTTATTTTGTTCTTTTCCTTTGTTCTTATTTATAGTTTTATTGATTTTTATTTTGTTTTATTCTTGTAAATCAAATCCTTATGTATATTCTATATACCTCTTTAATAATATGCAAGGAACTCACATTGTATGAGAAATGTAATAGTTTCGTAAGCAATAAACTATTCTATTCTATTCTAAAAGGATTACAGTTTCAATGGGAGCGACAATTATCTCGACAAACTAAAGGCCATTTTTCAGTAACTAGAGGCCATCTTCATTGCCGGTGAGTGGTGAGACGAAATGGTTGAGTTCCAACCTCTGTGTATGCTGGCTTTTAGGACAAATCTTTCTGTTTTCAAACACAAATAACATGTTGGGTTAATAGAAAGCACATACAAAAAATCGGTCTGATAAATCAAACAAAACATTCTCATATAGATGTTGAAACTGTATGTAAATCCTATCATAACTTATTTAATTGACTCATTGCTTCTGAGCTTACCGAAGGTAACGAAAGTTATGTCATCATTCTGAAGAAAGAACTTTTTTCATGACTCCGATTTCAAAAATGCCAAGACTGAAAACAGTTTCAGACATAAAGGAAACATTTTAGTCCCGTTTATGTCTGTTTTTCAATTCCAGCCTACATATCTTAAAGACAACTCGTCTGATTTTAATGAAATCTGGATGGTTAGTCATATTTGGCCTATAGTTGGTCCATATCCATAATAAGTTTCAACCTTCTGCGCCTAGTTGCTTCTCTTCTACATGAGCACAATCAAAAAATTTACTTACCTAATTTACCTATATCTTCAAAAGTTCTCGTCTGATTTTTAATAAATTTGGATGGTTTGTCGCCCGCCAAGAGTCCCAGATTATTATAACAAACTGCGCACATTAAGTATAACAAAAATTAATATTTTAAATTTTTATTCGTGTAAAAAAACAAATTTTAAAAGATTTAAAAAAGAGGACAAAAAATGAAATAAATTATACAGTTAAAGCATAACATCAATAAAGTACATACCTACAAGGATGCGAGGAAGCAATGAGTCACGCTAATTGGCAGACTGTTATTAAATATAATTTAAAAGTATAGAACGTTTTGTTTTTTAATAAAATAAGATTTAATTTCTTCAATATCTCGAAAACTATTTGTTTTCTGGGAAACGACTTATATGGTTAGACTCGTACTAAATGAACAAACTGCATTTTAGAATGTTTTAATCAAAATCGTAGGAACGTTATAGAGAAATCTTCTTTTTTGTAGAGTTTTTGGGGGTAGCGTCCCCAAATTTAAAGCTAAAATGAATTTCTCGATTTCGCCTCGGGGTAGGATGTTTCTGCTTTGAAGAGCAAATTTTAATAAAATCGGCCCAGTACTTTAGACTCCACTCCACGCGTCTGCATAGTCATTTTTTTTACCGACTCAGGGGACCTCGAAACATCTAAATCGATCACAATTTTACGGGCCATCACAATACATTCTCTTTACATATACTACGTTTTCGAGAAAGTAAAAAGGGGAGTGAAAAGTAAACAAACCGTTAAATTTTACTGCTCTTCCCTCTATATTTCTCCTCGTTTAACGAACAGTTTACTATTAGTATATAGTATATACTATCCTTATTATAGATAGATACACAAAAATAGATACACAAGGTGCTAAACAAAAGTAGAGAACTTGATATACACTGACTTAGCTTATATTATGTAGAGGGAAGTTGAACTATCCGTATCAGCACATGTTCAGTTCTGGATCAATACACACAACTAAACACCTAATTACCATATCAATTAATTAACCGGTCTTATCACTTGTCTCATCAACAACGCTGTCAATCACATCACTTAAATTATTAATTGTTAAGAGTAATTATACACATAGCTTAATCTAACTATTATTATTGTATAATATGTAATATTGGACAAATACAATGATTTATTTTTGCGGCATCACAACACTTCCTCTTTACATATTTGTCGTATATGAAAATAGAAAATAAAGAAAATTATTATTTAGAAAAATGCATTCCAAAAGCGTAATAAATGAATATCCATTTAGTTTTTTCAAGCAGAACTTAATTATTTTTAAGTTCATTTAATGTAAAAACAATTGCATAATTTTGATATTTTTATTATTTTAATATTATATTGGCGCAGTTACAAATATATATATATATATATATATATATATATATATATATATATATATATATATATATATATATACTACTATATATATAATATATATATATATATATATATATATATATATATATATATATATATATATATATATATATATATATATATATATATATATATATATATATATATATATATATATATATATATATATATATATATATATATATATACTACTACTATATATATAATATATATAAATATATATATATATATATATATATATATATATATATATATATATATATAATTTTTTTAAATTTTATTATACTATATTATTCATTTTCCTAAATGCTGTATTATAGCTGTAGGAATATTTATCATATTATTCTGCTAAAATGTTGTAGAAATAATATAAGGTACCTAATTAAGAAATATAAATAATAATTCTGTTGAAAAGAGCCTCATGATGCCGCAATGTATTAAGAAGTTGATGAATTGGTTCATTCATTAAATGATCGATAAATGATGAATGATTAAATATAATAGTTTTGTCAGACGGTAAACACTAATTTGGGTAATGGTAATGAATACGGATAAAATTCTAATGAAAATGCTCGATTAATAAGGAAATAATTAGATACAAGTAGAGCGATCTAGCGGTGAGAGAGTTAAACATGTTAGTTACACGGGAGTGCCGCTAGAAAGCGATTGAGGCATTATTTTTTAAAAGCCATTGTACTCAACTACCAGGAACACATCTTACCAGTTCTTTCTTAGTATCAGATGTTAAGAATTTTTTCCTTCTAATCTGGTTTCAAGGTCTTTTAAGTTAAAGACCGAATAATTTGTGAATCAAAGCTACATTATGTTATTTCTGACCTTAAGTACGATGTAAATCTAAGTAAATTGCTTCATCAAAACTGTAACTTACTTCATCAAAACTTCAATAAATTTAATAATAAAATAAAAAAATCTACACTTTATATAAATTTAAAAAAAAATAAAAGATCAAAATAAGTTTTTTATTTTAACAAAAAGGTTTGACAATTTTCATAACAATTGCGTTTCTTTTCTTTTTTTTTTTAACAAAAAACTATTTTTGATTCCGATCATACGGAAAAATTGAACTTATTTTATAAACTACTCGTCTAATTTTGATAAAATTTGAACGGCAGGTCACAATTAGCTTCAATTTAATTTTAACATTTTCTTTCTCTTCCGCATTCGCACAAACCTATTTTCTTAACACCTACATCTTTAAAAGTGCTCATCTGATATTTAATAAATTTAGATGGTTTGATGAAAGTAGCTCACAGATTATCCGAAAGGTATTAATTTCAACCGTGTGCGTGAATTTAATATTGCTTAATCGATCCTTTTTTCGTGTAAAAAACAATTTTGAGTTGACCGATACTTAAACAAAATCAGTATCACTAAAGCCTTGTCCACACTAGTAGACTTGTTGCGCGATTTTGGTCTAAGAGACAATGTCTAGCGACTATAGACGACTATAGCCAGGGGCGTACCCAGGATATTTTTTCGGGGAGGGGGGGGGGAGGGTTAAACATGAATATTTATACAGTACCAACACGCAAGGAGGGGGGGGGGTTCTCCCCCGGAAAAATTTGAAAATTTAGACTTATAATACGTTAATTTAACGCTTTTCTGAGCATTTAAAAAGTGTGAATACAACATTTGTAAGTGTGAGTCTACACCCTGGAGTCTGGAGTTTAAGAGTGAAATACAGTTGGACCTCATATAACGAACTTTTTACAACGAAAATCTTTATATAACGATTTGCAAATGCAGTTTTCCCATTTTTTGGATTTTTGAGCATTGTGATGAAACTATTATAGTCCAATGATATCTCTGGGAGTTCATTTATAAAAGGCAAATATTAAAACACTTGGGTGCAATAACCATTGTGAACATAAATATTATTTTTTGTAATTTTTGAGTGGGGTATCATCTTAAAGGCATTGGAAAGTAAATCACAAATATATATTGAATTTTCAATACGGCGGCCATTTTACCCCTAAAATAACCAAGAAAGTGCCTATCTAAAATGCTAAAAGAAAATATGCGCACTTTGCTCGAGAAGAGCAATTTTTAAAATATTTTTTAGTGAGAAAAAACAATGCAGGAAATATGAATTTTTATGACCCAAGAAACCCTTTCAGTAGATTGCTAGCAAGTACTTGACGGGATTTTTTTCTATAACCAAACTAACTATAAGCAATGGTAGATTTTACATAAATACAATGTCAATGGCACATAAATATACTTTAAAAATTGTGGCTGAATTAAGCAAACCAAAAAACCTTAAATCGGTATCTTCAAGAAATAAAAACGTATTTATAAGTTTGGTTGAACGGAAGCAGTAATAGGTTGGTTATATTTTTCCACGAAAACTAAGGCTTTGACAGAGTTAGAATCCCTTGATGCTAAACCTCAAAGGCATTTTCCATTCACTTATTTTCTCCATCCTAAAATCCAATCTCTCTCACATATACATCCATGAATATCAAAATTCCTCAAACCTTATACCAATTCCATCTCGATGTTCCATGTGTTAAGGGTAAAAACCCTTAACCCTGTGTTATATTACTTCTTTTAAACAATATATATTCGTCCATTAGTTGAAAGTATAGGTTGAGACCACACTCGGTGACGCTATCGTTCTGGATGCCACAAAGAGGGAAAACATCTTAGAGTTATCTGTATCTGTCCTTAATTTGTTTTCCTTGTTAAAGTCATGATCAACAGAATAGGCTATTACAGGACCGGGGTTCGATCACTTTACTCATCTCCACGTTAAGATCATCACTGTGAATCGTGTCTCATCTCTCTGGGATTTGAAGTCACCACCCGTGTTTAGACCTATATGTTTCAGAGACGAGTGCACTAGCAACAGGGCTACGCCGCGCCGGCTCCCTACATTGGTGTTTTCCTACTTACTAGTTCTCTCTTTGAATTACTAATTTCCAAGCTTTCTTTTTTAGTGCCTTGCTACTTAATGTTCTCTCTTAGAATTATGTCTCTTTAAGTTTTCGTTATTGGTGTTTTCCTACTTAAAATTCTCTCTTAGAAATATCTATCTTAAAATTTTCTCTATTTGTGTTTACCTACTAAAAGATTTTCCCATAACATTTTATTAATCACAATTATCAGTTTTATATAAGCTTATGATTAGTGGTTTTATTTTATCGAAACCCACATTATGTACACGTGTTTCTTTACTAAATAGAAAGAACAAAAACATAGCTAAAGAAATAAATCAATTGTTGGACAAGATGCCAAGGTGCCACCCCCACCCAGAACAACTCAAGCTGCTTCGAGCTCAACACAAATATCAACTGAAATTACATTAGAAGCGAGGTGAACTCGCCCAGAACAACTCAACTATTATATACTCCTCTTTGCTACACTCACAACAAACAAAACAAACATATTTCTTGTTTATCTTTTAGCCTTGTCAAATTAGACCCAAAAAAGGTGATAAGTGAAAAAAAAAAAAGTGTGCGTTGTTCGTTGGTGTCTATTGGTCTACATAAGGTCCATGGTCCATATATGATTGAATAATTATCAAAGTTGGATTGAGGCCCATAAATTATTTAGTGATTATTAAAGTTTGTTTGACTGAGGGTTAGTAACTAGAGCTCAAGATCTTTAAATACTATTTAGTAGTTAAAATAATCATGCTAATTCTTTCTGATTGATTGAGGCTTATTTATAATAGTTGTTTGATTGAGACTTATAAATCAAAGCTGCTTATTAAATCTGATCAATTTTGTTAGTTTAATTGAGAGCCTTTGTATATAGAAATTAATTTACTGTTTCCTTATTAAAGCCCATTTATAAAAGCTGATCAAATTTTATTAGGACTACTGGTTATGTAGGATTGATTACAATTAATTTAATTTTAATGTTTGATTTATATAAATTAAATATAGCTGCTTGATTAAGGCCTATTAACTAATGATGATTGATTAAGAACCACCATTTTAAAGCTGATGGATTAACTCATATTGATCCTCGCTATTTGAGTAAGGTATAAATTAAACTATTTAATCAAGACCTATTAATAAAAGCTGTTTGATTAATGCCAATTATTTTCAGCAGCTTGATTAAAATACCGGTTACTTAATTAATCGAGGAAATGTAAGTCCTTGCTAATTGAACCCTTCTCAAGCTCTGCTAACCAATATTAAATCTCATAATTCTCTCAAAATTTATTAAATTGGTTACCTCCACATCCTATAAAAACCTGCATTTTTTGAAGGGGCTGTGACTGTGACCTTCTGGGATGTACTTTTAAACCAGTTAATTTCCCCACAATGCACTACTGTATTGCTGTTTAGCACGCTGTCTCTTTATATAAAAGGGGCCCCTCCAGTGAGTTACCTCAACCCAGAAGTTATTAGGGTATAGGTGTGAGAGTTAGCACAACAACTTCAAACACCGACACATTTGGAGCTAAGTTCGAATCCTAAATAGGTGAGATAAATAGGAGAGGACTTACATTGGTAGTAAAGATCAGGTAGTCACTCACCTGAAAATGAAAAAATGAAAAATTACTATAATAGAAAAATAATAATCTATATATATAAAAGTCAACGTATGTGTGTATATATGTTTGTTCTGTATACAAATCTACAGTTTTAGCCCGATTTTGATGAAAATATGCAAACTTAACCTTCAAAGCAAGGAAAAAATCAAGGTCTACATGATTTTTCGAAATTTAAATTTTGGTACACAGGTGTACGGGGTACAAGAAATAAATACGGGGTCAAAGTAATGAATACCCTTCGTGATGCATATAGTTGAAAAGCTCTTTAAGAGTACAAAATATAACTATATCTATACATAAAAAGAAGAGTATCTATATGAGAGAATGTCTTTTATACAAATCTACAGTTTTATCCCAATTTGATGCATTTTTACACTCTTTTTCTTCCAAACAAGGTGAAAGTCACTGCTTACATGATTTTCCGAAATTAAAATTTTGGTATACAGAGGTACGGGGTACAAATGTCAAAGTAATGGATACCCTTCAAGATGCATATCCTTGAAAAACTCTTTAGAGTACAGTAATTGTTTTACGTTTTTGTCATATTTTCATTTAGGAGGGGGATAAAATGGAAATTTATACCTATATCTATAAAAGTCAACATATGTGTTTGTATGTTTATGTCTTTTATACAAATCTACAGTTTTATCCCAATTTGATGAATATTTACTCACTTTTCCTTTAAAGCAAGGTGGAGGTCACTGTCTACATGAATTTTCGAAATTTAAATTTGGTGCACAGGGGTATGGTACAAGTAATGAATACGAGGTCAATGTAATGAATACCTTTCATGATGCAAAAGCTCTTTAAGAGTACAGTGATAGTTCTTATGTACAGTTTTGTCATATTTTAATTTAAGGGGGGGGGGGGGGGGCGAATTTAGGATGTTTGATAATTAGCTTATCAAAGAGGAGGGGGTATAGAAATAGGTGGAAGTGATAGAATCTAGATATTTTTGCATAGTAAAATAATTTATATGTTTCTTTATGGTTGTTTATAAACTTATCAAATTATAATAACACTCCGTAGCGAAGCACGGGTATCCAACTAGTTATTTATAAAAAGTCTTAATTAGGTAGAACCCGGGGTGTTAACATGAAAAGGTCGGTAATAATTAAATTGCAATTGAATTAAATTTTCTCTAAAATTAAAAAAATGGCAAATTTTAATTTTTGATCATGCAAAAAAATGGAGGATGCAACATTAAAGAGTTTTTATGAATTATAACTGTAAGTTGGATTAAAAAGCTAATTGCACAAACAGCTACTGATTTCAAAATAATTTTTTTCGTACCTCCATCAGTTGTACCTTAGTTGGAGCCAGATTTTATTAATATTTGATTGATCTCTCTGATCAACACTGATTTTATTTCTGATTGGGTAGATTAAATCTCACATGAATGCTCTTTAAATCGACTATTCATTTATTTTATAAATTCGTCTTATTTGCTGAGAACATGAGAGTAAACTTTTTCTCGAGGGCCGTGTTCCATGACCACTTTTTTTAAAGTTTGTAAAAGTGTGTTGTATATTGTATATAAGTTGAAAGGCCTAAATTTGTACTAGGTTGTGACATTTGTTTATTTTTAATAAGGGTCAAGTTCGGGGCCCAAAAACACACACACACACATACACACACACACACACACACACATATATATATATATATATATACAATGTCTGATGTTGGAACAGTTCCTATGGGTCACGCTTGCGTGGCACATCCCTTGGTGTCTCTCACAAATTGTGTATATATATATATATATACACAATTTGTGAGAGACACCAAGGGATGTGCCAAGCAAGCGTGACCCATAGGAACTGTTCCAACATCAGACATTGCGTCATTAAGATGTTGGCTCGGCATTACGCCATGTCCTGCATCGTTTCGTCGCGTCCGACTCATCAGGGGCCCGACGATGTCCTCCCAACTCTGGACCTACACTAGATCAAGAAGATCAGATATAGGACTTATCAGAGACGAGCGTGCTCTCAAACCGCCATTCTTGCTTGGCTGGCAAAACACATCAGCTATGTAACGTGTTTTTGCACACTGCAATAGGCTACACAATTTGTGAGAGACACCAAGGGATGTGCCACGCAAGCGTGACCCATATATATATATATATATATAAATATATATATATATATATATATATATATATATATATATATATATATATATATATATATATATATATATATAATATATATATATATATATATATATATATATATATATATATATATATATATATATATATATATATATATATATATATATATATATGCCAAAAAGAAGGGGCATATAGGAGACCCTAAAAGGAGTCAAAAATGTTATATTAACCGATGTCCTTTCGGGCTTCGTTTTCTGACTAGCGCCATTTTTAAAAATTTTAAGCTATAAGCTTATTTTTTTACACTTAAACAACTGTATCTCGAGAACAAAGCGGGATAGCTCATTATTTTAGGTATCGTTGGAAACCTACAAACATTTGCTAAAGGAAATGTTATTATCAATTTTCATTTATTTTTATTCCTTCTAGTTCAAATTTAGCTCAAAATGTATTTTTTTTAAAAATCAAAAAAATAAATAAATTTTTGACGGCCCATAGTGCTTAAACTAGTTACATCTTGAATTGTCCAGGCAATGGAAAAACTTCTTTATTTAATAACCTTTTCATGGATACCCATATTATTGTATGTTAAATAGGGAAATTTTTACGTTATAGGCACATTTATTGAAAAAAACTAATGTAAATATGAGAAAAAATTAAATAAGTATACAAAATTAAAAATTAAGGCTGAAAACTGCTTTTTTTTTACTTTAAATCGAATTCTAATTATCATTAACTACCGGAGACATACAGAGAAAAATAGACCCCAACTTGAACCACGGGCCCCCTTATTTTTATTTTATAAAAGAAAAAACAAACATTTTAGCGGAAAATTAAAATAAGGATTAACAAAAGGTAATAATATGAAGCAACATTAACAATAACAACAACATTTAAATACCAACTACTTTGTAACCAAAAAATTTCCTATTTAACATACGGTATAATCATTTGACTCGACTAATCATAATCACTTTCAAAATAAATTGGTATTTCAAAATAGTTAGTATTGAAATGTTGTTTTTATTGTTAATGTTCTTTCTTACTATTACCTTTTGTTAATCCTTATTTAAATTTTCCGCTAAAATGTTTACTTTTTCTTTTATAAAATAAAATTGTTAAAAATGTAGTTATTATTTTTATTGTTAGGTATTTAAAAAATTTAAAATTCTGCTCCTCCAAACTCTTAATATCTTTATTAAATAAAATAAAAAGCAGTTTTCAGCTTTAATTTTAGGTTACATGCTTTTGTATACTTATTTACAAGAGGGAGAGGTGCACCCCTTCTAATGATAATTAGAATTCGATTTAAAGTAAAAAAAAGCAGTTTTCAGCCTTAATTTTTAATTTTGTATACTTATTTAAAAGAGGGAGAGGTGCCCCCCCCCCCCACCTGTTATTGGTCATACTCCAGGCTACTAGAAATAGTCAACAATAGTTATTTCATCACACATTTACTTTGAAAGTGATTATGATTATGTCAAGTCAAATGATTATACCGTTCAAAAGAGGAGATATTAAATTAAAAGTAATTTTTTCTCAAATTTACATTAGTTTTTTTCAATAAATGTGCCTATAACGTAAAAATTTCCCTATTTAACATACAATAATATGGGTATCCATGAAAAGGTTATTAAATAAAGAAGTTTTTCCATTGCCTGGACAATTCAAGATGTAACTAGTTTAAGCACTATGGGCCGTCAAAAATTTCTTTATTTTTTGTTTTTTTTTAAAAAAAGACATTTTGAGCTAAATTTGAACTAGAAGGAATAAAAATAAATGAAAATGGATAATAACATTTTTTTTAGCAAATGTTTTTAGGTTTTCAACGATACCTAAAATGATGAGCTATCCCGCTTTGTTCTCAAGATACACTTGTTTAAGTGTAAAAAAATAAGCTTAGCCCAAAATTTTTAAAAATGGCGCCAGTCAGAAAACGAAGCCCGAAAGGACATAGGTTAATATAACATTTTTGACTCCTTTTAGGGTCCCTTATATGCCCCTTCTTTTTGGCAGACTTAAGTTGGGACACCCTGTATATATATATATATATATATATATATATATATATATATATATATATATATATATATATATATATATATATATATATATATATATATATATATATATATATATATATATATATATATATATATATATATATATATATATATATATATATATATATACATATATATATATATATATATATATATATAGAAAAGTATTAGTCTACCCCTCAACTCGGAAAAATATTTTAAAACGAATCTTTCTATAAATTCTCTATTAGTTGTTTTCCCAGCAAAAATCTAGTTTCCTAGATATTGATGAAAATAAATAAGATATTGTTGAAAATCGAAAACAAAGGTAAAACAACCACCTGTTGTACAAATTGTTTACTGTTCATACCCGTGTACTGGGAGTGATTTTATTTCACCCACGCACTGCAAGGTTGTAGTACATTACGCGTTGAGTGCGGAAAGTATAGCATTTTGCGAGAGTGGAGTTTGCATTGTTGGTAAAACCACACGAGCAATGCAAAATGCCGTTTTCGCACGAGTTACGTACCGTACTTTATCTACGATTGATGGATTTAAATAAATACAGAAAAAAATAAACTTGCTGTATGTAAGTTCGTATCTCTCTCTTGATATAAGGATGGCAAATTCTTGAGTTGTATTTTTTGCCGAATTATTATTTCTGGAGGAGTATTATTCTCCACATTTTCGTCAAAGTCACTTGATTCACTCATTGTTTTTCACTAAAAACTCGATATAAACAGTTACTTTAATAAAAGAATAGCAAATTAGTTTTGTTAAATGTAAACAAACTCGCTTATCGTGCGTAAAGCTGAAGAATTCCTCTTCTTTACTGCCCTAGGGTGGTAAAGAAGAGGAATTCTTCAGAACTATAAGACGCGCATGCGCAATGAATACAATTACGTAAAGAATCACTTTCTATGCATCTAAACAGAGATACAATGTTTATATTTCGTATCAATCGTAGATAAAAGATATTTAAAATTTAAAGATAATAAAAAAAAAATCGGGTACGGACCTCGGAACTTTTCCTCACTTCAGAGGCCACTAAAGTGGCCTCTCCTGCTGCTTCGCAGCAGGAGGAAGCAGCATCGGACGTGGTCAGTACTTGGATGGGTGACCGTTCTGAACTAACTGATTTATTATCATTCTTAAAAAAAACCTTATTTTTAATAACTATATTTTATTTAATTATTTGAAGTTTGGCGGTATTTTGACAGATGTAAACAAACTTTGACGTCATCAAAATTATTGCAATAATACATAATTATATTCGCTTATAACTTTTAAACTAATTAATGGAATTTCATCGGTTTTTTTATATTTGTTCCTTAATTTTTTCCGGTTCCAACGATATGCTATATGTCAAAAACCTATTTATACTTTCAGTATTATTAACCGTCAAAGTTTAAAAATTCAAAAATTTATAACTTCAAAATGGCGGCCAAAATCAAAATGAAATTTAGTGGGCTTATTTGTCATACAGGTACATTCGAGCCAAATTTCAACTCGATCAGGACCATTTTCGATTTATTACGATTTTTAATAAATTTTTGCTGACTCAGCAAACTGGGTTCAAGATGGCGGAAAAAGTTGATTTTCCGGGCGGCACAACTATAGGTTAGGACTGATTTTTCTGCCAAGTTTCAACTCTCTAGGTTAAATGCCTTGGGCACTACGATTATAACACACATACACACATACATATGTCATGCTGAAAACCACTCAGGAGGTCTTAAAAACACCTAAAACGGATAATTCCGTTGAAATCTCGAAAAAAAATTGTTTGGTGAAAACAATACTTTTTCTACTATTAGTATTGAGGAAAAGTAAAAACAGGAAAAGTCAAACCAATATGTGTTACAAACAAACAAAGATATTGAAGGTAATTAGGTAACTCAATTCAAACTTGTATGTACTGGGTCCAGTCCGATACCTACAGCTTTTGAAGATAAATAATATTGAAATAAAGCTGAACGATAAATAGGTGCACCATTTCCTATCAGTAGTTTTTGGAAAAAGTCGGGAATTAGTTTGCATAAAGAAATAATAAGAGAGTTTGATACAATTAGAGAAAAACAGCATCGTTATGGGTGTGATAACAAGATGGTTGTAAATCTTTCCGTAAATAAAAAAAATAAGGAATAAGCCGTCGTTTTTAAATGGGATTACGAGTTGTGATCCTACAGAAAGTTTATCTTTAAATAAATTTCAAAATGTGCTATACTAACAATTTTTACTTTTCCTCACATATGGTAGGAAAAGTTATGTTTTCTCGCATTTTTTTTTTTTTCGAGGTTTTATCTGAATTATCCGTTTTGGGTGTTTTTAAGACCTCCTGAGTGGTTTTCAGCATGACGTCTGTTTGTGTGTTATCAACGTAGCACCCAGGGTATTTAACCAAGAGAGTTGAAACTTGGCAGAAAAATCAGTCCTTAATTCTAATTGCGCCGCCCGGAAAATCAACATTTTCCGCCATCTTAAACTCAGTTTGTTGTCAGCAAAATTTTTTTAAAAATCGTAAAAAATCAAAAAGTGGTCCGATCGAGTTGAAATTTGGCTCAAATGTACCAATATGACAAATAAGCCCACTAACTATTTGTTCTAGAAATTGAACCTTGAAATTTGGGAATAAGTCTTAAGTAATAAGACAAAAAACATTATGACATAAACATATTCTATATAAAATGATTTTATAATCTGACTTTTTAATTTAAAATGGCGGCCAGATACATGTTTAAAAGCAAAGTCCCATAACTCACCTATTCATCTCTCATCACTATATCTGGGAAGTAAACATTTAATAGCCAAACTTGATACAGTATAGTTCCTTTATAAGTGTATAGAAGTTGATTTTTTTGATCTGTCATTTTAATTAAAATGGCGGCCTTTCACAAGTAATTTTTGTAATTATAATATCTTGAGAATCACTTGATCTAGGCCCATGAAAGTTTTAAATACCTATATTTAATACATAAAACAAATATTTTTAAGCCACCTATGCATTACTAAATTTCGAAAACTGGAGACGCTAGAATCACCTAATGAACATTAGTTTTCTTGGAGTATATACGTCAACTAACCTAGGAATTTTACCGCCATTATAATTCAAAATGGCGGACAATTTTGTGTTATTTTACTATATCTTTAGAACCATGAGAACGAACCTTGAAATTTTAAAATTAGTAATTTATTATACATAAACCTAGTCCATAAAGGGATTTTAGAATTTAACAATTAAATTAAAGATATTGGACATCGGAACACATATCGAATAATTATTATAATAATTTATATAGTCTAGTCACAACTCGATTATACTCTAATCGACGAACGACTCACCTCGAAATGATTTGTTATTGCAAAGGTAAGGCAACCACATTTATTCCAATAAAAATAAATGTTTGTGGTTTGTTGGTCTTGAAATAGATATAATAACTTCTCTAAATATATATCAAATTAATTTACTTAACTTTACTTTTTTCTAAATATAAAATTAAGCCTGTTGCCTCGGGCTTAATGGCTAGTAATATAATCATTATAAGATCGATTTGGTCATTTACGTCCGATGTATATAATTTTAACACTATTTTCTCATAACACAATGTTCAATATATGCTTATTTACCAATGTTCTGAGTGTATTTATATTAATATACATATTTTATTTATTTTTTATTTTATTCACCAATATTTTTATTTTTGAAATTTCCAGGCTACGCCGGGTACGTCACCCCTATAGTTACCTATATATAAATAAGAATAATTAATTTTATGCTAAAACGTTATAGATAATTGTAGAATAAGAATTAGTGTAATACTAATACTGGTTACAGTAAGTTTAGTGAGCCTGTAACATTGTATATGGTTATGACAGTCTGCGGGGAGTACCAGCAAGTGGATAAGGGGGGGCCTCGTCCCCCCAGTTATATCGACTCCTACAACCCCCTCGGCCATGACCCTTGAAAAACCTCCTGTTCGTTCTGCCCCTCCGGCTACTTACAGCTTCATCTTATCCTTTTTTCAATCTCTGTGATAAAAGTTCTACTAATACTTAGACTTTAAAAGACTACTAATCATTGGCTATCTTATTAAAAATAATAAAGCATTTACTATTATTATAATTATTGGCGTTCAAAATAAAGTCTTGTTTTTTATTGGTTTATTTTAATTTCTATTTGGCCTAATAAATAGAATGAATAACCTGATAAGCGATAAATGATAAAGGTCAATTAAATTAATTTTCATCAAATTAATTATATAATTTTGCTTCCGAAGGTATAACAGAAGCATTGTGATCATTCTGAAAATTTGTTCATGTCTCGGAATTGAAAAACAAAACTCCGTTTCTGACACCAGAAAACATTTTTGTTCTCGTGTCTGTCTGTGTGTCGGTCCGGCTACCGTTTAACATTGTTGCGAACCACCATATCTTAAAAATAAATCGTCCCAAATTTAATAAAATATGGATGGTGGGACATAATTAACTCACTGCGCTGGCTCCATAATTTCAACAGTCTGCGCTATTAATATTGCGCTATTAATATTGTCTGCGCTATGAATATTGCTTAAAAATAAGTGTGACCCCCACTCGGGAGGAAATGAAACAGATTCAAATCCCGTGCGACCATTCGTTCAATGCAGTATGCGAGGAAGCGTATACTCCACACAAATTTGCAGACAATTTTAATCGTTCGCATTTAAAAAAAAACGCGGAGGGCCAAAGCCTGCCAAAGGGCTTATACAACTACATACATAAGTAATTGACCAACCAATAATTGAAAACAACTAATCATTACATAGGGTAATACAAAGGGTTGACGTGCCGCTCTGTCAGCCGTATATAAAGAGCAATCCATCAGCCAGGAGATAGGACTCACCCTCTCCACCCCAGTTTACAATGATGCTATCTTTGTTGGTTTGTTCTAGCCTAAATAAATTGATCATTTGATATGTTTGCGTTATTTTCATAACTCTTTTTCAATGATAAATATTTTACTGTACGATTTTGTTTTAACCAAGTAATTTGATTTTCCACGGTTGAGAAAATATTTGACTTGAACAAAAACGATGAAAAAAATGATAAAGAGACCGATTCTATAAAGGGAGCAATAAATCATGTAGACGGCTGTCAAACTGACCTTAGCAAGGCAAAACATTGACATAGTTCAGTTAAAAGCCGTACTAGGTTTGAAAAGCGCTGTGCAGTGTGCAGGACGAGGCATCTACTAAAGCTAGCTACACTGCATTGTGAAGAGAAAAGCCCAGGGCAGCTTTGAATCAACAGGTTCCCTCACATAAAAATATTATTTTATTTTGCCTATAGCTCTGGTAGCAGTGGATTGCTGCTATTGAGAAGTGGAATGTTGTGCCATAAAATATAATTGAAGCGAGCGTAAGCGAGCTTCTTACATTCAACAAACTATGCATCTTGTCTGTCTGTCTGTCTGTCTGTCAGTAACGTTCACGCGTGTGACGATAACGTGAGTAAAAGTTGACCGATTTAGTTGAAATTTGGTATACATGTTCCTCTTACTAATACTCAGGCTAAGTTCGTTGGACAGCGTGATCCGTCCAAGAGTTCGCGCGCAACGCTCGCGTAAACGAGAGGTACAAAAATTAAATTGGAATTTCAGGACGGGAAAAGATTCTATCATCATCTATTCGATGAGACGAACATTTTTTGTCAAATAACATTTTTTACTAAAACCAACAGCGACACCGCTATGACTTAATAAAGATCGCTAAAACTATTAAAGCGGACCTAAACGTTTATAATAGAGAAAACAACCTTTTTACCGATATCTTACGTTCTAACGTAACGATTTTAATAAAACTTCATATAAACCATCTAATGCACAATTGAAACAGGCATGCAAAATTTCAATTTGATACATGCAGTAGTTTGTTTGTAGCAAAGAGATACAAATTATAAATATTGAAATGGAGATGAGTGGTTAGAGGAATAGTAAGAATGCGGGGTGGTTCCCTTACTACTAGCCGCTGTACTACTACCAGACCCATTATCTATCAACTCATAATGATTCATGATTATCTATTTTTTCAATATTCAATACATATTTATTACTATACGCTCGCTTCAATGATAGAGCCACGCGATGCCTAGTTAATCTCCTTGTAAAAAGTATCAAGATGTTATCACAGAGAGAGAGAAAGATGGACTCATAAGCTACTAAAACAAGTTTTTTTATCTTATTTTTTTATGAAAAATAATAAATTACTAAATTGTATTATTTTTTTTGAAAATTTTAATTAGATTTCCACTTTTATTTTAATAATTAACTTTTTTTTTATCCAAGATGCCCCTCTTGCTATGACCTAGCTGTATGTATAGGAGGCGTTAAAACAGTAATGATTCCGTACAACTGCGCATGCGTGCTATTGTTATCCCCCTATCTCCTGATTGTTGCTGTTGCTACCTTTTTACTTCACTACCCTGACGTATTGTGATGGCACGAAAATTCAATTTTGATGGATTTGCACATATCGAGGTCCACTGAGTCCAAAAAAGTGATTTTTAAAAATGTCTGTTGTATGTGCAGACGCGTGTTAAACGTTAAACTATACTGGGCCGATTTTGATGAAATTTAGCCTAACAAATCATGCCCCGAGGCAACATTTAGAAATAAATGTTAGCTCCAAATTTAGGGGCGCTTCCCCCCAAAAACTATGAAAAACGAAAAAAATAATTGAAGCGAGCGTAAGCGAGCTTCTTACATTCAACGAAATATGCATTTTGTCTGTCTGTCTGTCTGTCAGTAACGTTTACGCGTGTGACGATAACTTGAGTAAAAGTTGACCGATTTAGTTGAAATTTGGTATACATGATCCTCTTATTAATACTCAGGCTAAGTTCGTTGGACAGCGTGATCCGTCCAAGAGTTCGCGCGCAATGCTCGCGTTAACGTGAGCTTCAAATTTAAAATTGGAATTTCAGGACGGGAAAAAATTCTATCATCACCTACTCGATGAGACGAACATTTTTTTCAAATAACATTTTTTAGTAAAACCAACAACGACACTGCTATGAACTAATAAAGATCGCTAAAACTATTAAAGCGGACCTAAACGTTTAAAATAGAGAAAACAACCCTTTTACCGATATCTTACGTTCTAACGTAACGATTTTAATAAAACTTCATGTACATCGTCTAAAGTACAATTGAAACAAGTATGTAAAATTTCAACTTGATACAAGCAGTAGTATTTGAGTAATGAAGTGATACATTTATAATATTAGTTTAAAAGCTATTACGGGTGGTTAAGATTCATATAGTCGTGTTGTGTGTGAAGGTTTGTTATGAAGTAAAGCATTGTACCGAGTACCCCCACTCTACCCCTCACTACCCTCTTCTAGTCCAGTCAATGAAGCATTTTGGGTCCCAATTTTTTCGGATGAGATGGATTGATGTGAAATTTGAACTGTAGCTAGGGACTAGCCCAAGAAACAAAAGTTATATAGTGCCGATGTGTGCTTTTACCCCAGGGGTGACTGCCCCCCCCTTCTCGGGGGTGGAATTTTTTTAATAATAAATAACTTCAAGATTCGATACACGGACAAATTTTAAACAAAAAATGTTCTATAAGAATTTTTTGTACAGTCAATACTTTTTGAGTTATTGGCGCCTAAAGATGCTCTTTTTAGCTCAAAAAATGCATGTTTTTGAGCGTTTTTTTGCTAATATATCAAAAACTAAAAGTTTTATCATAAAAAAAAGGCATAATTAAAAATGAAGGTAATTAAATATCAAAGAGATTGCTTTTTATTTTATTTTTGTAGGCAGTATAGAACCCGAGTTATGACTCCCTGAAATTGAAGTCATCTTTGAAGATAGTTAAAATCGAAACTTTCCATGTCAAGTAGCGGAAAAATGAAAGGTTTTTCGAAGAAAACTTATTACACTTTTTAAAGTGCTTGAATAGACCTTTAAATTGATTACTGGCAAATGTCTTTAGCATAAAAACTGACGGAGTTATAATCAAAATAAAGTGGTTGTCTTGATTTTTGAGAAAAATAATCGGTACTAAAATTAATGACTTGATAGCCAAAATTGAAATTAAACAAATTCCGTCTGCAGTTTACTTTATTTATATACTAACAATAGATTCTGAGAGTTTGAACGGTTTAAGAAGCCTAAATTCGAAAAAATGTCTGATTTACTCTTGAAGAAAAAATTTCAATTTTTAAAAAAATCAACTTCTTTTCAAAATATTTCAAAAACTAACAATGTTATGAAAAAAATGATAGAATAAGAAATTGTAGGGTTTTTCTTGTTGAAAAAGTTTATTTTTTATTTATTTTTGTAGGACAAAATTTGACAGAGTTATGACCGTTAGAAGCTCAAAACTAAGTACGAAGACCAACTTTCCTGAGCCCTTTAAACTTACGAATCTTAAAAACGAAAGGCTCAAAAAATCTGAAAAAATTAGGACTTATAGCCATGGGCGTAGCCAGGGTTGCCTTTAGGGGGGGGGGCTAATTTTTTTGGATATATATATATATATATATATATATATTATATATATATATATATATATATATATATATATATATATATATATATATATATATATGTGTGTGTGTGTGTAGTAATGAGTAGTAGTAAATGAGAAAATAACCTTCAATCTATGTCTATAACATTTTTTTGTACGTCATGGTTTTCACGGAAATGGGAGTTGAAATATCGGTAATTTATGAAAAAAAAACCAGTTATGCACCATGATTTAACGAGCCAATTTTCAAAGAAATCTACATATTATTGGCTTATGATAATATACGAAAATTTTGGTTTAGAATTTGGATGAGTGTTAAAAATAATTTGGTACACAGGGGTCGGGGTACAAAAGACAAAATATTATATACCCTTCAAGATGCATGTCATTGGAAAGCTCTTTAAGAGTACACTTATTGTTGTTATGTGCACTTTTTTTTCATATTTTTATATTAGAGGGGGGTAAAATGGAAAAAAAACATATTTTTATGCTATTATTGCGTTTTTTGCATTTTACCCCTCTCTCATATGAAAATATGACAAAATTGTACATAACAACAATTACTGTACTCTTAAAGAGCTTTCCAATGACATGCATCTTGAAGGGTACATACTATTTTGTCTTTTGTACCCCGTACCCCTGTGTACCAAGTTATTTTTAACACTTATCCAAATTCTAAACTAAAATTTTCGTATATTATCATCATAAGCCAATACGTAGATTTCTTTGGAATTTGGCTCGTTAAATCATGGTGCATAACTGGTCTTTTTTCATAAATTACCGATTTTCCCGATATTTCAACTCCCATTTCCGTGAAAACCATATGACGTACAAAAAAATGTTATAGACATAAATTGAAGGTTATTTTCTCATCTATATTTTACTACTGGACCATTTTTTGCGTGAATGGATTGCTTTACAAGTTATAAGCGGAAAACCACAAAAAAAAAAAAATAAATGTTTTTGACGATTTCTCATATTTGCGGGGGGAAATTTTGTTGGACAACTTCAGATTCGTGTTCACCACCCCCAAAAACATAAAATAAACCACTAAAATCAATTACACCAGAACTTTCCACTTCGAGCCCATTTTGTGCACCATTTCTAATGACTGGACTAAATATGCAGAACCATACTGAGTTTTATTGCTAAACCATAACCAAATAAAAATAGTAGGGTATCTAACAGTCCAGTCAATAAATAAATAAAAAAGTCTTCCTTGCGAAAGGTTGGGTATCTGCAATTTTTAAAATCTTATTCTACAATTGAACCCGTTTCCAAATTAATTAATATTAATTATTCGGTAGTTAAAAACTATTCTAATGACTGCTACTAACTATTTTAATTAAATTTAATTAATATATTAAAGTAAAACTGTAGATTAAAATAAAAACCCTTAAAACAAGAAAATATTTAATTAAAAACTTGATCTAAAATTTTTATATTGTAACCTTTCATTCAAAATAAACAATGGATAATAGTCAGGAAGAAATTCGTCCCACTAAAAAGTTCTGACCATGCACAGTCGTGATTTTATGTAGATTTTTTTTCCAAGTTCTATAGACTATAGACGACACTTTTTTACCCAGGAGGTATATGTACTTAGAGCTCCATCCCTATTTTATAGATCCATGACCTAAACGGACTGATAACTTTACTTACTTCAATTCTTCTTCTTCATCTTCTTTTTTAACGCCAAAAAAAGGCCCCGGACCCCTGTAACCACCCCCCCCCCCCCCCCCCACTGGCTGTGAGAAGGGGAACATAATTATTTTCCAGCTTCTTTTCTTATCATAGGCATCTTTTTTATCAAAGCAATGCTAACCAAACCAGTGCAGCCATGCCACAGCTGTATAACTTGACAACTAAAACGAGATTTACATTTTTTTACCTGAAGACCCCCTCTAGCCATAAAATAAATTTGTATAATAATAATAATATATATTATATATTATTATTATTATACAGAATTATTTTTACTTTTTATTTATTTATTTTTTATTTTAACCTGTATATGTATAATAATCGCATTTTTTTTTAGAGAGCTGAGCCGGCCTAGGGGGGGGCCATGGCCCCCCCCCCCCCCCCCTGCCCCCCTCTGGCTACGCCCATGCTTATAGCGCTTCAAATTCCCTACAAAATGGTTTTTTGAGCGATTTATAACTTTAAAATTTTAAAAGTTATGGTAAAAAGAGTAATCGCAATTTTTCAGTAAAATGTTCGGAGCTGGTAAATTACCACCATTCTAGTGTATTTTTAAGTGCTTGTGAATTAATTTGAGTATTTCAATATTATACATACACACATGAACCCGAGTTCTTGTGTATATGTCTGAGTGCACGTACCTAAGTACACAATAGATGGACCTCAGAGAAGTAGACAAAGAATAAATTGGAGGGAGAGCGGAGAAAACACGAGGTTTGCCTCATTTATAAATGAAATAAAAGGTGTTATTTTGTTAATCAATTTACAATGTAAGTGTGCTAATAGATTATTTGATTAATTTTTCAATATCGCGTCCCTACATTTTATTAAAATTTAATATAATGAGGTGTATTAAGTAAAAACTACATACTATAACTTTTACTAGTAATAATACTATTTAAAAACTAAAATACAACTGACTGTTTATTATAAGGTTGAAGGGAGAGATCTCAAATAAATAGGGGAATCCTTTGTTTTTATTAATACAAATACAATTCAAAATTCATAGCACATCATAATATTGTATTTCTAGAATTAATGTTTAAACGCAGGAATGTAATATACAAATGAATTTGAATGAGTGCTGTGTGTAATTGCTGGATATTTTCTGGTTGCAATCACAAAAAAGGATGCAGCGCAACTTGTGGTTGCAGAAAAGTTAGACTTTTTTGCAATGCCACATGTAGTTTATGTTCTGGCGATAATTGTAACAATTGTCCTCCAATTGTGGATCAAGGCGAGGCCGAAGACAGTGATGATAGTGATGTATTATAATGTATATAATTTTATTTTTGTTTTGAATTAATTTAATAAACAAATTTTCGTTCTTTAGAACGATCACATAGCTTCAGTTACCTTCGTTAAAAAGTTGCAATACAGGGACCGCGGAACAGGGGAGGCAGGGGGGGGCGGCTGCCCCCCCACAGTAAACAGAGGGGGGGCAGCGCCCCCCTCGGTTAACTGGTATATTACCTAATTTTGTTAGATAAAAAAAAATATTGTTGCTGTAAAAAATTTGTTGAGGTTTAAGTGTAAGTGTATCTCGATATAGTATCACGTTGTAAATTCATTTAATTAATATTTTATAATAATTATTGTAATTGAACTTACAATATGTTTCACATTAGAATAAACTTTAAAATGTATATTTAATCAAATAATCACAGTATACAAAAAGTCAGTGATGAACATAATACTTAAAACAATATTTAACAAAATCCATGGTTCACGCACGTTTCCATATCAATTCGGGCCTTATTCTGAATTTATTAGCTATAAGGTACAGATAAAATTGTATTCGTTTATGCGATCGTCATTATTTTTATAAATGTTATTGTGTTTAGTCGAATTTCATCGCGAGATCAAAATTACTAAGTACTTCTTATATGGTTATATTAATGCAAATTATAAATTGATTCTAAAAACTCTTTAGTATAAGTTTAAGAATAAATAATAAATATTATTTAAGTATAAATAATAAGAAGTTGTAACTATAAGTGTTTCTTTATAGCAGTATAGATATTAAAAAAATCAGTCAGAGACAACTCACACAAACTTTCTCATATACGAGTTCATAACTACTTGGTCCAGTGTTTGTCATTTACATATTAGTTTTCATTGGTACATTTAATTATTATTGAACATTTTATCAAAATATATCATAAAAATAACCTCCTCGGAGGGGAATTGAACCCGGCCTCTCTCCCTCCGCGTTTAAAACTATTTTCTCAGTAACTAGATTTTTCCGGGAAAACGGCTAATATCGTTAGATTCATATTCAAATGGACTACATTTTTAAATTTTTTAATTAATATCATCGGAACCGTTTTCGAGATAATTTTTTTTTCACGTTTTTTGTGAGAGTTTTTGGGGGGTAGCGCCCCTAAATTTGGAGCTAAAATTCATTTCTCGTTTTCGCCTCAGGGTATGATTTTTCTGAATATCTATGCCAAATTTCATCAAAATCGGCCCAGTAGTTAAGGCTCCAGGTGTCAGACATTTTTTAAAAATCTATTTTTTGGACTCAGGGAACCTTAAAACGTGTAAATCCATTAAAATGTCAACATCACAATACTTATATGAGAAAGTAAAAAAGTCACTAAAACATACTTCTAAATATGTTATTCTCTGTAAAAGTTTAGATGTTAATGTATATAATTTGAAGTAAAAAGTGCGGTCACTACTATAGTCATTAATGTATAGTTTATGATTATACAAATGGATCTATATAGTAGTCATTAAAGTATAATTTAATCTATATATTGATCTCAATGATAAAGTATTTTTTTGAATAAAAATTATCATTTTAGTTAAGTTTAGATATTGACGAACAATTTATAATATCAATCGATCGATGTATAAATAATTAAAGAATAATATTTAAAATATACTGATCTCTAAAAAAATATAATTTGTTCGTATAGTTCAAAATTATCTCTTTAAACGCATTAAGTATGTTTTTAAGTGCAAATACTCAATAGAAATGTTTATAAAAGCATAACTTATTATGTAAAGTGATGTTTATCATTGTGCTTTTTTAAAAACCTAATTGCTTAATTTGAGTGTTTTATTGTTTTATTATTACTTAATTAATTTTCTATACACTAACTAAAAATCGTACTCGAGCATTCATCTCCAAACTGGACATTAGTTCTCTGTATTTCTTCCTCCCCCTTTCTTTAAAATAGTTTTGCGGTGCTTGACATTTTAAAAAAGTTTCATATTGGCAACATGCTAAACCCGCAATACTCATATCATAATTTCGCCCCCCCCTCTCTGAAATAAGTTCCGCGGTCCCTGTTGCAATACAATCATAGGCCATTTGAAAACATATAAAAAATTTAAAATTTTTCATAGGTATACCATTAAAAACATCTTAAGCCTTCAACCATAATTTTATTATAAAGGGGTAGTTTTTAAGGGTTACAACTTTTTAATTAGTCGTAAGTTTTCTAATGAATAACAAAAGAGATGATTACATCTCACAATGTATTAACATTGTGAATGCACCAAAAGAACATTTTAAGCTGCTAAAAACTTGTATTCCTATTTTTTGGGCATTAAGGGGAAGTTTTTAAAATTTTTTAAGAGTATAAAAGTAATTAAATTTCATAAAAAACTTTAAAGGATCTTGATCCAACATATTTGAACATGAATGGAATCTTTAAAATACGTAAACCTGAAATTTTCGCATTTTTCCCATACAAGGGTAGTTTTCACCCCCAAATAGCAAAAAGCACACATCGAGACAATATAACTTTTGAAGTGGGGGGTCAGATGAGCTTGTATGCAAATTTTCAGGACAATCCATTCAATCCGAAAAAATTTGGAGCTTTTACCTTATTTTCGCCTTCATTGACTGGACTATTCCACTTATCTTCAACTATGACATTCATCATGATTAACAAATTTCAATATTCAGTATTTTCTTGCAATACGCTCGCTTCAATGATAGAGCCACGCGATGCCTAGTGTAATCCATTTAAATAGAAATCTTTTCCCGGGAAAAATCTAGTTCCTCAGAAATAGCTTTAAATGCGGATGGTGAGGTGAGTGGCACGGTTCGATTCCCTACTGGGGAAAAGTTATTTTGTAGTAAATTTCGATAATATAAATAGTAATAAAATGTTACTACAAAAAAAAAAAAAAAAAGAAACGACTGATAAATAGAAAACACTGGCCCAAGTAATTATGTATGTAGTATGTACTCGCATATGAGAAAGTTAGTCTGAGTTGTCTCAGACCGATTTTTTTTTTATACATATTACATTAAATTTGGATTATAACAATTTGCAGCTAAACTATCTATTTGCTGACTAGAAATAATAAATCCTTAAGGAGAGATAGTCAAGTTCCCTCCTTATAAAGAGCTTAAAGCTATGTCGAATCCATACTGGCGGATCTAATAATGCAAATTGTTCTTATGAACATAGTTTTGCAATGGTCAATACAGTCAGGAATAATTACGGAGTTCTGGAACTCACTACAGGCAAAATCTCTTTAATAAGGGCACAACCATCGGAATAGCTTTAGAAAAAAGGATGCCAAGCCTGTAACATTCTATTTTATTCTGCTTCAAGCGCTATTGTGTCAGGGGGACAATGATCACTCTTGAGTATATGTTATACTATTCCTTTGTTTAATAAATTTTAAAGTCGAAGTGGCACGATCTCTTCAATGTATCTAAATTTCGAAGTTGAATCTGGTCAATGCAGTGTGTTGCGGGCGTGGCAGCCATGTTCTAAAGCTTGGCCATCCCATCTTGAACGGAAAACATGTAGCACAATATTTTGTAGGAAAGAAAATACAGGTCCCACTGATAATATCTGTCGTGCCACCAACGACCTCTTTTTCTATTGTAAGTATAAAAAATAATTTTCTATGAAGGGCTTTTCACTAGTTATGTCTTCGGTCATGAGAATGATGCAATAATTACTCGAGTCTACATACAGGGGTGGACACTTGAAAAAGTCTAAAATCGCAAAGTTCTCAATTGTATACAGACAGTTGTGCTATTGCGTCTATCAGTGTGGACAGCTTAATAAAACGGTTTGGTAGGGTTAGAAATTAATTTTATAGAAATGGAATAGAAAAACTGTTTTATTCACATAATTTTAATGTCAATTAATGTACAATAATGTTAAATTACACAGTTAACATGCTATGGCTAAAAACATAGGGTGAACTGGGTAATTATTTTACACATGACTGATTTTTAGTGACACTTAAGCTAACTAATATCACCTAATCGACTTACTTATAGAATTTTGACTTCAAATAATGATAGAATTAGAAATGAATTACAACAGGACAATTTATTAACATAGAAGGATGTCAGAAAAGTTAAATAAGTTTTAATATTGAAATTGCTGACGGCATCGACATAAAAGTGATGCTACTTCAGTGAACTTAAATCATGATACTACTTCAGGTATAGTATACAATTTAAGTTGATTAGGTGATATTAGTAAGCTTAAGTATCAGTAAAAATCAGTCATATGTAAAATCATTACTAGTCTATAGTTTCTTATAAATACGGTGATCTGTAAATTGTGGAATCCATTTGTAATTTGTTTCATTCAGATTCAGGAGTTTTAAGTACTCATGTGTCTATAGTGTTGATAGTGTAGATTTATAGTGTAGTGTAGTTTTTATAGTGTTTGTCTAGTATTTTAATTGTTGGTGTGTCTACAGTTTTTGATCAAAACAAACACGGGGATGTGTAATTTGTGCAACAATCAATTTTTGAACAATACCAATTTGAATAAACATTTAAAAATGTGCACAAGCAGAAAATAGAGCATCAGGGAAATTATCCAAATTTTTTATGCACAGAGGGAGATTGTAAGTTCTTTTCTCAAACAAATAAGCAGTTAGTAAGCCACCTGTGAGATTTTTACAGCAAGACTTTTGACACAAGAGAATTAGAATTCCCTTCTTTAACAGGTAAACTCTACAAGATTTATGCTATGTTTTGCCCATAGTTGTAGTTTAGAAATGCATTTTATTGTGCCGTAGGCATACTTAGTTTCATGTATTTGAACTTTTGGTTTAGAGTTTAAAGTGTGGAAAACATCTATAGATAGAATGGAAAAGTGCATTTATATTCGACTATTGGACCAAGGGTGAAAACTAGCTGTGAAGCAAAAACATATTACTATTATTGCAACAGATCAGGTACCTACATAATCAATACTTTACAGTTAATACCTACTATAGCTTCATAATTTATTTAGGTAAATCTTAAGTTAATGCTACGTTTTGACATATTTTTTTGACAAAGGGATATTAATTGTGCTATGTGCATAAATCATACAACTGTATATAGTGTTTGACAAATTATATGAAAAATAATGTATCTTAGTATTACCCAATGGCAGTTCCACACTACTTCGCTGTGCTCCGCTCATTTTCTACAAATGTAAATGGGTTAACATTGCCTGTAGGTACAGATGTAAAAGTTTTTGTAGGTACCACACAAAGACCAGCAAAGGTAATCCATATTTAAATTACCGTCGAGAATTAACTAATATTAATAATTAAGGATGAACTGCAGAACATGGGGCCCTCTGTGATATCACGTTATCTCACTATCGACAGTTTCGAGACTATACATATATATAGCTATATCTTGTCCGTTAATTTGATGCTCTTGTACTCTTGACATTTTAAACTCTTTTGTACTTTGATTTGGACCTCTAAATTGTCTACATGCAGGAGAGTTGTTTTTCTTCAGAAAATGAGCAGAAGCGGTATGGAGCTGCCATTGGGTAGGGGCTCCATGTCCTGTAGTTCTACCTTAATTAATACTAAACTAAAATACATTATTTTTAATAGACTTTGGCAAATACTATATACAGTTGTATGATTTATGCAACAGAGAGATAAATTATAAGTGTGATTTGTACATAGCACAATTAATATCCCTTTGTCAAAAAATACGTCAAAATGTGGCATTAACTTAAGATATACCTAAATAAATTATGAAGCTCTAGGTATTAACAGTAAAGTGTTACTTATGTAGGTACCTGATCTGTTGCAATAATAGTAATATGTTTTGCATCACAGCTAGTTTTCACCCTTGGTCCAATAGTCGAATATTAATGCACTTTTCCATTCTATCTATAGATGTTTTCCACACCAGTGGCGCACCCAGGGGGGGGCACGGGGGGCACGTGCCCCCCCCAAAGCCAAAGACCTAAAATTTAAGTATGCAATTCCGCAGCACATTTTAAAGTAATATTGCTGTGATAGTAAAAAAAATCAATAAATAAGTAATTATATACCATGTTTTGCCCGACATATTTTGTTTTTGGTGTTTAAAAAGACGTGCCCCCCCCCCCCCCCCCCAAAAGCCCAAGACCTAACATTAAAGTATGCAATTCCGCAGCACATTTTAAAGTAATATTGCTGTGATAGTAAAAAAAATCAATAAATAAGTAATTATATACCTAGTTTTGCCCGACATATTTTGTTTTTGGTGTTTAAAAAGACGTGCCCCCCTCCCCCCAAAAGCCCAAGACCTAACATTAAAG
This sequence comes from Gerris lacustris, assembly GCA_951217055.1. Classification (NCBI taxonomy): domain Eukaryota; kingdom Metazoa; phylum Arthropoda; class Insecta; order Hemiptera; family Gerridae; genus Gerris; species Gerris lacustris. The sequence continues at coordinate 40,734,701 of OX578278.1, read as the reverse complement.
TATGCAATTCCGCATTAATTCATTTAGAAACAGGTTCAATTATAGAATAAGATTTTAAAAATTGCAGATGCAGATACCCGATCTAAGGCAAGGAAGACAATTTTTTGTACTTATTGAATGGACTGTTAGATACCCTACTATTTTTATTTTTAACCTAATACTATCAGCTAATTTCTGTTGAACTCAAAACATTTGGCGTACTTATTTTTTTTTTTTTGTTAATTCACGTAACCAAAATATTTTTAAAATGTACCCCAATTTATTTTCCTGGCTACTAAAATAAAACATTAATCTATTATATAGTGTACAACTTTTAATAATAAAATATTCGCATATAATTTTTTTTTTAAATAAAATACCCCGGTGATCATGTCCCGTTCATAAAAATCTTAAATTTATTTGTATAAAATAACATTTTAGATGCTCTTAGAATAGGCTAAAAAAAGACGTTTTCAAGTAACGTAAACAATAAAAAATTTCCCGGGGGAGGACCCCCGGACCCCCCTAAAAGAGAGCCCAGCCCCCCTTAAAAATTTGCTGGCTCCGCCCTTGATATGAAGTAATTTAAGAACAAAAAAAACCAGACTAATTAATTATCTGAGATTATGCTAAGCCCACATTAACCCCCCCCCCCTTTTTTTTTTTAATCTGTGCCCCTCCCAAAAAAAAATCCTGGGTGCGCTACTGTTCCACACTTTAAACTCTATAAACCAAAAGTTCAAATGCATGAAACTAGGTATGCCTAGGCACAATAATAATGCATTTCTAAACTACAACTATGGGCAAAACAAAGCATAAAACACGTAAACTGGCTAAAAGACCAGTTAGTTCGTGTTTCCTTCAAAGAATTATCTAGATTTTGACTGAGGAGTTGATATATGATCGGAATAATGTGTAGTGGAGATCTTGAGAGTGATAGGTGCAATGTGCAATATTGTTCAAACATTTTAGTGGAAGCTCGGTAATGTTTTGTGAGACATTTCTTCCGCAACTCGTATACAGCGTATATACAGTTGACCATAGTAACTGGAGGATCCCTGAACGTTCACATCCAGGTACATGCAATCAAGGTAAGTACAGGAATGTTATAGAGGCTGGATTTTGACTATATAATGGGTGAAAGGGGAAACTACTTATATTCCTAAAAACTTCCCTCAAAATTAGTTTGATTGAATTCAAAGCGCGGTATGAAGTGATGTAACATTGTAACATGTATATTGAATTTATCAAGTATGTACATAATTATAATTTAGATGACGGAACTAAACCTCGCTCAGCACAAAATGCACAGCTTCAGCAAATAAATAATTGTTTATAATATCATGTTGGTTTGTTTGTAATCAATAAATAATATTCTGAGTTCTCTTGGACTTTTCCACGAAACATTAAATAAACCGATGACATTTTCTCACGTGAATTAAATATTTTATATTTTTATCATAAAATAGAAATTTTTTGTGATTAGTTTTAAACATTGAATATTATTTTATTTATTTTCCAAGAAAACATTTCAATGTTACAAACAATTTCAATATTAGACCATTATTACTTATCACGTACATTTTCTATTTTTACATTAAATCTATATACTAACTACTAGCTACATAAACTAATTCTAAATATTAGTTATGCTTCCGAGCTTACCAAAGGTAACGGAAGCTATGTGATCGTTCATTTTTTAGTTCTCCGATTTCAAAAATCCCAAGACAAAAATCCGTTTCAGACATCAGGGAACATTTTTGGTTCCGTGTCTGTCTGTCGGTCTGTCATTCAATTTTTGCGAACCAACTTATCTTAAAAATTACGTACACGTCCAATTTTAATGAAATTTGGATGGTAGGTCATAGTTAGCCCATTGTTGGTCCCATATAAGTTTCAATCTTCTGCGCTCATTTGATTTTCTTCCACATGCGCACAAACATACATTTATTTACACCTATAGCTTCAAAAGTACTTATCTGATTTGTATAATACTTATATAGTTTATCGAAAGTAGCCCGCAGATAGCCACAGATTAATTTGAACCGTCTGCACTCTAACGTTTGCTAAATTGGTACTTTAATTTATGTAAAAAATCCAAACAATTTTGACAGATTTAAAAACGGGGGAAACAATTAAACAATTTAGACAATAATGGATTTGAAGAGCATAAAATCAATGAAGTACGTGATAGGATGCGAGGAAGCTATGTGCCACACCATTTGGCAGTCTATTTAACTCCGCTGTTTATAATTTATAGTATTATCTTTTATTTATAGTAGATTATTTATAAAAATAATACTATACCCGGGAATCGAACCCTGATCTTCCTTCATTGTCAATATTCACTAATTTCTCAGGAAATAGATTTCTCTCGACAAAAAAACTAATATGCGGTTAAATTGGTATTTAAATGGATTAAAACTTCGAGACATTTTAAATCGATACATGCCAACCAAATATATAAATGTCAAATAGATAATTGTAGAAACAACTAAAATAGGATAAAATTTAAATGATAACAGTCGTGGTGGATTTTGTCACGCATTGAATCGATAAATATAAATAATTAAAGAAACGATTACCACAGGAAAATATTTACATCCATAAACTTCATTTCAGACATAATATTATTTATAATTTGTAATTTATTTTGAATGTTCGTGTTTTACAAGTATTTGCCAATTTTTCACGCATAACATTCTACAAGTGCAGATTACATGGGCTTGTCGATTAGAAAGCAAACACTGTAGCCTTGTAGTTCTCTCACTCGCGTAACATTGTCTGATAAGAGAATTTGATAAGAGTTTTATCAGGTTAAATTAAATATAGCACTAGTATCCCGAACTACAGACTGTCCCCGCCTTATCACTTCCTCGGTCTTCTACTATAATTAGTTGTCAGCAATATAATAAAACTTCTATATTACATAGTAATTTACTAATTATCTTTATTTTTTAATTGGATTTTCATTTAAAAGTTATAAGTAACAAAAATATAAGGATTTAATTAGGAATGAAGGTAGAATAGGTTTAGTAGTTGAGAGTGGAATCTTCGAATTGGTCTTTCCTATTACTCGTTTGATGACCACTGTAGTTTAAAGCCGGCTTTGAACAATAAACTTACTTTGAGTATAAAGACGTCTTTTTTTATTTCTTTCTCATACATGAAGTATATATTGTGATTGTGATGGCGCAAAACATCGTTTTAAGGAATGTACATGTTATAAGGCCCCCCGAGTCCAAAAATGTGGTTTTTGAAAAAAATCTGTAAGTATCCGAAGTTGATGCAGACGCGTAGAGCCAAAAACTTGATACATAAGTTGGTCGAAATTGGATTTTAGCACTAAATTTGGAGGCGCTGCCAACCAAAAATTCTTTAAAAATATATATTTTTCGTGAACGGTTTTGATCATTTTGATTATAAAATTATAAAATTTAGTCCATTTAAATGCGAATCTAATAATATGTAATTTTTACAAGAAATAGCCTTATTCCTGAGAAAATAGCAAAGAACAGGGAATAGAGAAAACAGGAAGGCGAAGTGATTCTAGTTCTTTAAAATTAAAATATTGTCATTCCAAATGTGAAATTAGGGATGAAAGTTGCGTATGAACAACTCGTCTGAAAAAAATATTAATTACACTAAAATTAAAACATAACTAAGTTGCAATAAAAGAAATAAAAAAAGGTTATTGATGTAAATGAGAAATATTTTAATTTATTTTACCAGCTTCAAAGATAATGTTAAAACCAAATTTTAAATGCTCAGTTCTGAGAAGTGGAAATTCTGAGATGAAAGGATCTCAAATAAGGCTGGTTTGTAAATGCCAGATTTAAAGCCGAAATCGTATTCGAGGTAATTGAATCAGTGAAAAAGTTATAGCTGAGTAGTCAAGTAAAGGATATATTTGTTAGGAATCTTATTAATTTATAATCAAAGAGAAGAGAGGGATAATGAAACAAACATTTCCATCTCTAGGAGTCTAGGAGGGTGAGTAAGTAACTTTGAAATCTCTCTTATCAAATGGATAAGAAACAGTATCAAAAGTGGGTTATGGTATGGTGATGCTTTGCGCAGGTAGTAGGAGCAGGTAACGACTTGAATCTGTAACTATCAAGAGTTCTTTAGTGGCAGCGCTGTTGATTTTAGATCCAGATATTGATCAAGATCAAATTTAATGTTGATGTCAATCAGATTGTGTAGTTACATGGAATAAAATACGATTATTGTGGCATCTAAATTTAAAAAACAGAGGAAGCATAGTCAATAAAAAAAGTGGCTCAAACCTGGTGCTAGAAGTGGGTATAGTGAGAGAAAAGTTAACTAATTTAATCAGTTATTAAAATAACTAATAGAAGGTCCCTAAAATGGGGTTTTCGATTATATCTCGGAAATGGTGAACTCTAGAAAAATATGTTACAAATAAAAATTAAAGCTTATTAAATTTTCTATAAAATTGTATCTATACATATTTGTCGAAATTCCTACGCTTTCCGAGATATACGTGATTGAAAATCGTTTCGAAAAATAGAATTTTTACCTCAGGGGCTCTCAAAGGACACTTTTTCACGTTTTTCTTGAATAACTCGAAAACCGTGGACTCTAGCTAAAAAGAGTTTTATGTACCAAATTTAACTACATAAAATTTCCTACAAAAAAGGTTTTAATAATATTTTCTCTAGAAGGAATAGTTTGCGAGATACAGGGGATGGAAAAATCCTTAAATCTTAAAAATAGTGTTTTAATGTCTATAAAATTAATGTTTAATGTTAAATAAAGTGGGTTCAGACCGAATAATAAATTACTGTACAACATCTAAGTGCAGTAATATGCTTTGGGATAAATTGTGTACTAGGGACATTTGAGGGGGGTAGATGCGTGAAAGAATGCAGGACCTTCTTGTCCAGTCAATGAGTGCTCAAAAGAGTGGTGTAGAGTGCATGAAATATGTGACATACAAGACTAATAATAATCATTACATACTCAAAAAGACCTTAATTAGATATAATATTTTGTATTTTCGATCATATGTGGTGGCCATTTTAAAAATAATGTCATAATGTAACACACGAACTTTTCAAATCCCAAGTCTATGTAATGAAAAATTCACTCCTCTCCATCAATAAAACGCAAAAAGCAAACTTCAAATACCGGGGACAGTAGGGAGGAGGGTAATTTCTGACACAATTTTTTTCACTTTTTTATAAATTACCTTAGGATATTAAAATAAACAATTTTATAAAGAGTAATATTTTTTCGAAAAATCAAAAATAACCCCACTTTTACTGAGAATGAAAATTGTAATCTTTGGGTGCAGTTTACATAGTATGAAATTTAAAGCCAGTTAAAAGCCCTTAAAGCCAGTACGACCCTGTGTGGAAACTTATATCATTTTAAGTAGTATTTTTACTTTTTTATCATATAAAGAGAAAGTATTGTGATGGCGCAAAAATTCGATTTTGATTGATTTACACGTTTTGAGGTCCATGAGTCCAAAAAAGTGGGTTTTAAACAATGTCTGTCTGTCGTCTCTCGTCTGTGCAGACCCCTGGAGCCTGAAGTAATGAGCCGATTTTGACGAAATTTTCCATTCATTTTCAGAAAACTCATACCCCGAGGTGAAATCGAGAGAGAATTTAGCTTCAAATTTGGGAGCTACCCCTCAAAAACTGAAAAAAGTCAAACAAATTATTTCTCGTAAACGGTTTCGACGATTTTGATTAAAAAATTCTAAAATGTGGTCCATTTAAATACGAATCCAACGATATAAACCGTTTTCCCGGGAAAAATCTAGTTCCTGAGAAAATAGCTTAAAAAGCGGACGGAGAGAGCCCGGGTTTGATTCCCCGCCAAGGAGACGTTACTTTTAGGTTAAATTTTGATGATATGAATAATAAGAATTAAATGTACATACGAAAACTAATAAATGGAAAACACTAGGTTAAGTAATTATGAACTCGTATATGAGAAAGTTTGTCCGACTTGTCTCGAGCCGATTTTTTATGAGCAATTTCTTGATTAGCATGTCACGTGTTGTTATAATACTCTCAATAAATAAATAGGTACTTAGGTTTATACGAATAATTAAATCAACAAAACAATACATGATGTCCTTAATTAAATTTGTAGTCACTCACTGACAAAAAAATGTTAACTAAGGATTTAAAAAAAATCTTAGTTCCGATAATTTTATTTTTTATTTATCTGAGAGAGGTCCCAAAACGCCGTTTCGCCTCAAATCGAGCCCTGCATATATACATATATATATATATAATATATATAAATAAATAAATATATATATATATATATATATATATATATATATATATATATATATATATATATATATATATATAAATGATAAATTTATCATTAATTATTTTAAAAAGCTTCATTTAAAAATAAATTTTACTATTTCCAACTATAATCCCCGTAGTAAAAAAAGAAGTTCAATTTTTACACAAACGAAATGTTTCAATATTTTAACATAACACTTTTGTATAGTTTCGTTATTGTTTTAAGTTTGATAGTATTTTTAATATTAATAGCTATTCCGTTGATATAATTTTTATCATCTATTATTATATTTTTAGAACAGTAAATATTATTTCCTTGTCAGCTGCATTGTGTTGTTTTAATGAATCCCAGGGGCTTTGTGCAAGTTTGGTTTTTTGTTTCACGATTTGGTTTTTATATTTTTAATTGCCGCGTTACTAATGACAGTAATATTGCAGTTAGAATACTAATTAGTCCTTATTTTTAGATTCTTTATTAAAATAATCTTCTGTTAATTATATCAAAATACATTTTTAGGTACTAAAATTTTACGGAGCTATAAAATCATTGAAAATTAGAGGAATCTTATAATTAATTATTAAATACTTTTCTAGTATATGAAAAAACTTTAATATCTGCAATACAAAGCTGTCCGCTCATCAAAAATTGTTTTTACTAATTATTATATAGGTATATAAATTTAGTAATTGATAAGATATAGTCCAGGAGGTACCGTGCAAAAAAGTGTCTTCGATGTTAGTCAGACACTTTTTGTCCCGCCCAATTTGGTGTAAAATGTGATTTTCATGATTCTGAGTACAAAATTAGTCAGTAGACCAAAATTCAAGTTGATGTTAGTTGGTCATTTGATAAGTGACCGCTTTGATTTAGAGTAAAACTTGAATAAATAACCTAAGTAACAATAACCTAAGTATAACCATGTAACAAATTAACATCAACTTGATTTCTGGTGTACTAACTAATTTTGTACACAGGTTAAGTAAAAGTAAAATCACATTGTCCACCAAAATGGGCGGGGACATGACCGCTCTCCACCGGTTTGTTATTTTTCAAATGCCTATTGCCAAGCCATGTCCCGCAGACGAAATTATCCAACCACATATTCTTAAAAGGCACCAAAAGATTAACTTATATACAAAATTCTATAGCTTGATGTTAGTCAGACACTTTTTTGCACGCTATCTCCTGGACTAATAGTTTTGTTAAAATAAAATAACAAGGATGACCAACCAACTACCAACTTTTCTCTGATAAAGGTAATGCGAGGTATCGTTAGATTCATATTTAAACGGAATACATTTTAGAATATTTTAATCAAAATCGTCGAAACCGTTTTCAAGAAATAATTTTTTCAGTTTTTGGGGAGCAGGGCCCCTAAATTTGGATCTAAAATTCATTTCTCGATTTCCCCTCGGGGTATGATTTTACTGAACATCTGTAAGCCAAATTTCGTCAAAATCGGCCCAGTAGTTTAGGCTCCTCGCGCCTGCACTGACGACGGACAGACATTTTTTAAAAACCACTTTTTTTGTGTAAATCCATCAGAATCTCCAAATCGAATTTTCGAGCCATCTCAGTACTTTATCTTTATATGAGAAAGTAAAGAAGGCGTATAAAAAGGTTGATCTTTATAACGCCATCTGGAATTATAAAGGTTTTGCACTTAGTATGTTTTACACTGATCATCACAAGATGAGTATCCCGACCGATTCACCATCCTGTAATAACCTAATGATGAGTTGACTACAAAATCTTCAAAAATCCTTCGTACAATCACTGAGTCTCCTTTCTTATGTTGTGTTTCTTGTGTATCCAACCTCACCCTTCACAATGATCTCATCATATAAGGCCTATCTATATTCAAATACCAGAAATTCCAAGAGTCCTTATTTAATCACCCTAATCCTTAAGTAGAACTCCTTCCTTCCCAATCCATCCCTCATAACCCACCTCGCCATCTGAGGAGGAAGTGGTTCAGAGATTTAATAAATATAGGATTAATTAATTATATTAATTAATTAATCATATTAATAATTAATTAGCACCCAAATTATACCTTATCATTCCTTGTTATTATTACTATAAATTTTGTTTTAATTATTTTTTCTTTTCCTCGCTCATTGTTATTTAATTATTTTTCTTGTTAATACTTGGAATCAAATCATTCACGACGAAAGGAGTAATCAACGGATTATTACCTTTATCATGTAAGCCACGGTCCATAAAAAACAATGCACCATCAGTACACGGTGATATTCAAAGTATTGTTGTGTTTTAAATATAACCAAACAAATCAAAAGAACTCAAGTAAATTATTCTAATTCTAAAAAGTTTTTTTTTGTGATAACTTATAACGATACGTTCAATCTTTTTTTTATAACTTCGGTTAAATCTAAGTAAGTTTATAATTATTGTTATTAAGTGACAGTTTTTAATTAATGTGGAATATAAATATATGATTATAATTGTAATATCGATAATTATACCTAACACCTGAAAATTTTAAATTTAACCAAAAGTATACGTAAATACTTAATAGCTCAACCTGTTGTAATAACGGTTAGTCTTAAATTAAAATGTTTATTTATGTTTAAATTTAATTTTATCGATAATCGATAATTAAACCATTTTGCATTAAATGCCAACACTGAATAACAAGTTATTTTAAATAGCTTAACCCTTCCGGTAATTGATGTAAATTGTAAATCTAGAATTAGAAATTATTTAAATTTGTAAATAAGTACACTTAATTCTAACAAATGGAAAAATATAATTTATATTTTTATCCATCATAAACTTTGTAAATTTTATCGTATAATTTAGATATTATAAAAAAAAAAATTGTGAATATGTTGAATTATTTAAATTGATTAATGGAAAATATCATCTTTACATGAATAAATCTACGTATATTAATTAAAATATAAACTATATTGTTAATTATAACTTCTGAAAACAATTGTAAAACACGTAATTAGGGAATAGCTTAAGCTGATATATAGTTGTTGTAAATCTTGAATTAGCAATGGTAAAAAGTTATTAATAATTAAATGTAAGTTTACATTAAAAAGGCGACAAGTAAAGACAAAAATAATTATGTGGTATTATTGTTTTGCTTGATTACCGTATGTAAGTTCGTGGCAGACAATCGTCGTTTGTCCTTGGGGCTCCATCTTCTATTTTTTTTTATTTATAAAATTTAAATTTTTATTTTAATAAAAAAATTTTGCTTTTTAAAAAAATGTAACAAAACAAAAGAGAACATGATGAGAATTTAATATTTATAAAGCACAGGGGTTTTGTTTTTCGTAATATTATCAGCTGAGGGTAAGTTTTTGTTTACAATAGGATTAGCTTTTTGATAAGAGATCGTAAATAAAGTTGAGGCCGGCCTGGACGGGAACGAAACAAAGATAGACGATAACTAACCCGGGGCCGGCTTGTCGTCTACTGACTACTGACCTCAGGCCTCTTCCACACCTATCCAGCCTTGAAATGAACACTCCTGACATCTACCGGTAAAATATCTCAACTAAAATCCTTCTCGCAAATAAATACGCATTTTTTCTCTTCTTCACTAATGTGAAAATAGTTAAGCCAAACTCGTAATAAAAAACTTAATACATTTAAAACATTATTTTCATACAGTTATTTTCGTTAAAAATATTTCGACTTAAAAAAAAAATTTAAAAGTGAAATACAAATAACTAAAATTAAAGACAAATTATTTTAAAATTCTCTGATCCTCTCTTAAATTAAAATTATTAATAAATGACCAAGTGTAACAAAAAAAAATTGTTTTTCAACAAAACACTGAATATGTTGAAAATGTACACAAAAAGGTCATAAAATATTAGAATTAGAAGTTGATGAGTGATTCATTTATTAATCACATCCAAATGAGTCACACCCCCTACTTCTGGTAAAGTGAGGAATAAAACATTGATTCACAGAGTTAAGGGCACTTTGATAACAAGCCAACACTTAAATTTTCATTATTTACAAACTTCTTCCTTTTTCTTATAAAGAAGAATAAATAAAAATAATGCAGTCGTAATAAAAAAAAAAGTATTATACTTTTTATTTTGACATAATAAGTGGGAGCAGTCGAGGGATTACTTAGTTGTTACTACTACCTCATTTCTCAAGTGTTAAAACTGATTTTGCATTCCTAAAATGAGTAATACCAACACCCAAAAAATTAATGGTAGGAATCAATGTTGCTATTAATTTGGTAAATTAAAAGAATGTAAGCTTTCACAGGTTTTTTCATACAAAATATTGTGTTAACATGAAAATATTGTTTGTAGAAAACATATATGTAAAATTTAAGGACCTACTGACCAATAGACCAGCAAGAATTTAATAATTCACCTAATTTTAATAAATGTCTTGGCTTTCCTGTGAAATCCATGTCATAAAAGGTTTGGAGTCCTTAGTTTTGCTTCTATACTACTGGAAGCATCTAAAGTGGTACAGTGCCGTGTTGCCTTGATGGAACGACAAAAGTATTCAACACATTAAGTTTACATTGTTGTCCCTTTGAGTTAACACGACGTTGCACACACCCCATGAGTTCACTTCCGGTGGAAGCACAACAAAGGACTTAAAACTTTTTGTTGAATGGACTTGGAACCACCAAAAGATTTATTAATTTGGTAAATTATTAAATTCTCGCTGAACAAATAACTAACTATGTCCTTAAATTTTACTTACATTAGATTATTTTCCAGACCAATAATATTTTCCTGTTGACATAATATTTTTTATTCCTTCAGATTTTCATTTAGATGTTCTTGTTTTTTTTACCTCTTGATCAGCACATTAAGTTATTAAAGGAAGGAGGATAGGGCACCTTACACAACCACTTGATGTCATCATCAAAGTGAAAAATATCTTACCTATCTGGGATTTGAACTACCACAATATATGTTGGTTTTTTGGACTTATTCATCAGACGAGTTCCAACACTTGCTACTCATCGCCAATTCCCTTATTTTGATGTTATATTAAAAACCAATAAAACAAACCAATAAATTTATTTATTAATTCACGGTATTCCGGAAGGAAGCCATGAAGATATTCATGATATTCTAAGAATTATTGCTGATAAGATTATGGTGCCTTACTCAGACGTTGATTTTAGTGTAGCTCATCGGATACCTACTAGAAATAATAAAAACCCAAGACCGATCGTCGTAAAATTCGCGAGGAGAATAGTGCGGGATAATTGGTACCGAAATTTTATTCAGGAAAGTAAGAAAGAACCTGATCTTCCTGGTCTTCCGTTGACACTACTTCATTCTAATTTAGGACCAGGACGGTTTACCTTTTCAGAACAACTGACTCAGAAGAATAAACATCTCTTGGATGAAGCAAGGAAAATATGTCGCGAGAAAGGTTATCATCGGGTCTACAGAAGTAATGGTTCCACTTTCGTTCGAAAAGAGGAACATGGCCATCCCATCACTATCACGAATTTCAATGATTTAGATAAGTTGTTGTAATTTTCACTCTAGTTCATTATAATTATTGTAAATTTTTAAAATCTCTAAAAGAAAAAAATGCCTTAGAGGTACTAAGCTTGGATCAGAGCAATATCAATCGTATAAACAAACACAATCTAAAAGTATTTCATACTAATATAAGAAGTGTTCAAAGAAATTTTGAAAACCTCGAAGTCCTACTGCACAGTTTGGTCTGTGATTTTGATATCATAGTTTTATCTGAAGCCTGGCTACAGATCAATACCTCGGTATTTGATTTGAAAGGGTACTTTTCGTATGTCCAACCTGGCACTAATCAAAATGAAGGATTATTAATTTATGTAGCTCATCATTTACAAATAATTGATGTTTTTCCTAATCCGATTTACAATTGTAATAGTCTTGCTCTAAAAGTTAAACACCCAGCTCTGTCGACCCAGTTTACTATAACAGCTATTTACAGATCTTGGCAGGTCAATACTCAAGACTTTCTTTCTCAATTTGAGAAATACCTACAGGGAAATACGGACTCTGAATTACATTTTATTGTAGGAGATATGAATGTGGATATTTTGGACACTTGTAGAGACGTTGATGTGGCTCATGAGTATTTAAATATAATCAACACATATGGATTTAGTAGCTACATTGATGTGCCTACCAGAGTTGAAAATGCCACAAAATCTTGTTTGGATCACATTCTGGTTCGTAGCCCAAATTTTGTAAAATTAACTCCTTTCGTTATAACTTCCAAAGTCACCGATCATTATCCTACAGGGATTACAATAAATATTAATGTTAAGACAAAACGTGAATCTTATAAAGAAATTACTAAAACAGTAGTGTGTTACGAAAAACTTGCTATGAAAATTAAAAATATTAACTGGGACATTCTTTACTTAAACAAAGATGTAAACGATCCAACAAATACATTTTTAGATTTAATGACTAATGCCCTGCTTGAGTCGACGGAAACTAAAACAATTAAGATCCCATGTAGTAAAAGAATAATAAAACCCTACATCACTCCTGGTATTTTAAAATCATTAAGAACAAGGGATAAACTACATAAGATAAGAGATAAATACCCACTGAATTTAGAAGCCAAACATAAACATATAAAATATAAAAATTTATTGACTAAAATAATAAAAGAGGCTAAGAATAGTTTTTTTGGGCATAAATTAGAGTTAGCCAGTGGTGACCCAAAAAAAATTTGGGAGGCAATTAACGAAAGTCTAAATAGAAATAAAGAAAAAACATCTCAGCCAGTACAGGGTCTGAAGTCTAATAATTCTATAAGTTTAAAGGGATCCGACAAGGAAACAGCTTCCCATTTTAACAGTTTTTTTGCCACCGTGGGAGAGAATTTAGCAAGGAGTGTAGAGTGTAAATGTAGATGCCCTGTAATTAATGATAGGTCTAGTGAGGAAGGAATTTGTAACAGTATATTTTTACAAGCAATTACGGAATCGGAATTAGAAGTTTACATTAAACAGTTAAAAAACGACACGGCACCTGGTGTGATAAATAATAGTACCATTGTTATTAAGCCTCTATTATATATTTTTAACTTATCTATAGAGAGTGGAGTTTTCCCTGACAGATTCAAGGAAGCTGTTATCACTCCTATTTTTAAAGACGGGGACAGATCGGAGCCAGCAAACTATAGACCGATTTCAGTCATTTCAAATCTCTTAGAAAAGTGCATTAAGTCGAGACTGGTTAATTTTTTTGATAAGTCTGCAGTCATCTCTGATAACCAGTTCGGCTATAGGTCGGGCATGGGTACCAAAGATGCTATTTCCAAACTTATAGAGTCTGTCACTGACGGCTTGGACAACAATAACAAATGTATAATAATATTTTTAGATCTTAAAAAAGCATACGACACTGTAAGCCACAAATTGTTAGTAAAAAAATTATTTAATTATGGTATTAGAGGTAATGCTTTAAATTTATTCGAGAGTTACTTAGCAGATCGGGTGCAAAGGGTAAAAGTAGACGGTGTCCTAAGTGACCCCTTACTTCTAACCTCAAAATATGGAACCCCTCAGGGTACGACCATTTCACCCCATTTATTTTCTTGTTACATAAATGGACTTTTAAAGTCTAATTTTAGTGATAAAATCATTTCTTATGCTGATGATACAGCAGTCTTATTTAAAGGAGGCGACTGGGCCACTGTATACAAAAAAGCCAACATCGGTTTCCTAAAAATTAAAAGGTGGTTGGACAGAAATGTTCTTACTTTAAATGTCTCCAAGACAAAATACCTAACTTTTTCATGTCATGTTCGGGGCCAGCCAGGAGGAGGTGAGTCACTTATCTCTCATGACTGTACCTGCACTCTAGATTTAAATTTTAACTCCACGTGCTCTTGCACTGATATTGTTGCTAAAGATAGTTACGTGAAGTATTTGGGTGTGTTCTTAGATGAGAACCTTTCATGGAGGGTGCATGTTAACCATGTAACAAAATATCTACGCAAAACGTTATACAGTTTTAGAGTTCTGCGGCGTTTTACTGATTTAATGATTCTGCGTTCAGTTTATTTTGCATTAGTGGAGTCCATGTTAAGCTACGGTCTGATTGCTTATGGCACTGCACCTCCTTCTATTCTAGAACCCGTTGTTGTTCTCCAAAAACGAATCATAAAAATTTGCCTCAACAAGCCCCTTCGTTTTCCGTCACATCTATGCTTTCAAAATTTTTCTGTATTGCCTCTTCAATCATTATTTAGGAAAATTGTTTTACTTCACACCTTTTCAGCTAACAAAGTACGCTATCAGCACCAATATTCTACCAGGTCATCGTCCAAAATTACCTTTTTAAAGCCAAAATGTAACACCAAAAAAAGACAACGTTCCATTGAATATCAAGGCATTGAAGCTTTCAATGCTTTACCAGAAAATATTAAAGAAATTAAAAATTACAAATCATTCAAAAAAAATATTATTAGTTACCTTAAATTAAAAAATTAGAAAAGAGATATCTCGTCCCCCTGGGATAAAAGTAGAGTAAAGGCTTAGCTCAGAAAGACATTTTATGGATTTTTGTCTTTTACTTATATAGAAATATATAAGTATTAAGATAATATACCTATATATGGTTACGATGATATATATATGTGTGGTGTATGGTGTATGTGTTTATGTATGTATATGATTATGATAATATATATATATTGTGATCCATATCTATGGATTCATGTTGTATGGTACATACATTATCTACACTATCATATTGTATTGTTGTGACTGTAGTGTTGGAATCACAGACCACTGCTGCAAAAGGTAGGAGGTGTGTTATTAAATATGTGAAATATGTAAATGTAACAATAGCTTTTAAATATATGTAATAGTATGAATTGTCTAATATTTTTATAGAAGGCTCGGTTGTTAACATATTTTTTGTATAATTTTATTTATTTATTTATTTTATTTATTTATTTATTTTATTTATTTATTTATTTTATTTATTTATTTATTTATTTATTTTTTTTATCATATCACAGAGCAGGAAAGAGACGGAGTCCCCACTCTAGCACTTTGCTATGGGGGGGCTTTTAAAAAAAAAAAAAAAAAAAAAATCCCAATTATACCACCCAATATCCAATCAATTATGCTTACATATTTGTGACATAAATATTATTTCAATTAATATACATAAGTTTAGAATTTTCTTTACTGGCTACCCATCTCTTTTAATTATCTAAAACAAGTCGCCGCAAAATGACTATATTATTGGTCGCGGACACAACTATCTAGCACAGCGGCCCTTGGAAGGCTTAGGTGTGACTAAGAGTGGTTTCTTCAGCTGTAGAAATGGTGAAATTGGCATTCTCAGTCAAATAGGCACTACTTTACTTAAGTAGCTACCCATTAAATCATAATGCTGTGTAATATAAAACATTATTCTCTGAGAGTGAGGCTCCTTCCTGGAGCTGGGAAGTAAACTCAAAACCTTCTGTGTGACAAGATAACAATGAGCTACAACTGCTACAAGGGACCCCAAGGTTCTATAGTTGATTTTGTTGGTTTTAAACATTTTTAATAGTCATTAGTTTAAGAACTCTTAAACGTCATCAATCACTTTCCTAGAATGACAAAAGGCTATCAAAAAACCACAAAAGCTACTACCAGACTATATGAAAAAAAGGTTCATCAATATGAAAAAGTCAATGTTTTAATATTACTTAGAAATTCCCTAGAGATTAAAAAAGACAATGTTTTTAACAATGATATTTTGAACTTAATTTATTTACATTTTATGCAAGAGTAATAATAATTTAATTAATATAAAGACTCACAAAGGCAGCTGAAACAATTTTGTATTAAATATTGTCTTGGTTGCTTGACTATTAACTGATCAGTTTTGCAGTTTGAATTTCATTCAGTATTTCTTATTAATAGTAAACATTATTGTCCAGAAGAAATAACTGCTGTGTGAGAAATTGTCTTGTCAATATCCTCCGAGTTTTGTTCTTCATCGTCCTCTACAAGATGAGTTTGTGGTATACGGTTTTCGTATTTCGCTAGTTGAGGGTTTTCAGCAATTACGGAAGCGTAAGCAAATGCTATACGTCCTATCTCACCGACTGAAAGCATAACAGGGCGAGCTGTAGGATCTGTGTCGGCACGTTTCAAAACAAGTTCAGTCAACTCATCTCTCCTAGCAATAGGGAACAACGTTTCAATTCCTCTTCTACAAAACTTCTGTCTAAATTGAAACAGACCTCTGGCTACCTTCTCAACCATTTTAAATGGTAAATCTATTACCGGTTTCACTCTCGGTTCAAATGTAACGACCCCCACGTTTACATCAGGAGGTGGGACGAAAGCTGATCCATTTATGGTTAACTTGTGTTCAACGTAGCACCAGTTCTGACACATGATAGATAATCGACACCTACTTTTAGTTAAGATTGGAGCGACTATTCTTTCGGCGACTTCTTGTTGGAAGGTCAAAGTCATTCCAACACGACCATACCTCCAAGCGCTTCTTCTCTCGGAAATGGCGTGTAACCATCGAATAATAAGAGGTGTCGATATATTAAAAGGCAAGTTACCAATAAGATGTATGTTAGGGGGAGTGTCAACCCACGGTCTGGATTTATCTTCCGAAAACATATTTTCCATGTTAAAATTCAGTATATCACCGCGGACGACTTGTACAGGGCATGGACTGCATTCTGCTAACATGTCAAGTGCCGGTTGGAATCTAGCATCCTTTTCGACTAAAATTAACTTGGAAGGGTTTTGACCGAGAATAGAACGGGTTATCGAACCAGGTCCGGGCCCTACTTCACACACTTCAGCACCGCTTAGCCTCCCTGCGGCTTTCACTATCTTACTACACACTCTAGCGTCCAACAGGAAGTTTTGAGAGAGTTGTTTTATAGCACGCAGTTTGTACAATCTTATCAAATCTCGCACAGAAGGTAAAGGAGGATATCTAACAGCTGACATAATTTTAGCTGTGAATAATCTGGAAACTTATAACTATAATCTATAATAAAACAAAACTAACGAATTAATTTGAATTCAGTCCTGTAAATAATCCGCCTAATTTCAAACATTGATAACTCCGTAGGTAATGATTCTTCACCAAATTGATAGTATGCGAATAATGTTATATTTATGCTTGATATATAATAAACAATCGGCAAAGAAAATAGTAAATTCTAAAAATTCCTTAAAACACTCCAGTGTAAAAAAACAAGACACCGATATCCTTTTAGGAAAAAGCAAAACAGAATTTAATTCCAGATGCAAATAACTAGTGTAACGACGAATTTTAGTTATTACACTTATTTAATATTCCTCATTTTTACGAATATAAAAATGAACTAAATCTTTCTTTACAGCGAACTTTTAAGTTTGTCGAACAAAATCGTAATTCGCGCATAAGCAACAAAAAACAAAAACTGATGGAAAAATGAAATTTCTAATGAGAGCCCTTTGTGTATACTTTAGTATAAAGCATGTAGAAACTAAAAATGTTAAAAAGTTCTTTAGTTCAAACTGGTAATCTAAAATTAAACCAATATCATAAATATATTGTGTTATTATTTTATTGAAATTAATTCATATATTATACTTTGTATAATAATTTTAGAATTAATTCAATAGGTTAAGAATCTTTTTGCCGACAGTTGGTGCTGGTATAGCCAGAGATATGGGATATAGCTTAGAGCAAGGATCTTATAAAATAGGGATTGAGCACTAGGCGCTAAAAGTGTCGCCAAGAACTTGGAAAATCTAGTAAGATCCGAGTAGGATCGATTACCTTCCCGTATGATTGTACAATGGTTATAACTGTAGAAGATCAAGAAGAATGGGAAAAATTCATAGAAATTCGATCAGGTTATGCTTTTTCTTCCTTGTTTGGATAACAGTCGGGAAGAAATCGGGCCTACCTATGCGCGCGCAAGTGGTAGTTTGATGTAGATTTTTTCCAAGTTCTTGGCGACACTTCTCAACCCGGGGGGTGTGCATAGTGCTCACCCCCTGGCTTAGAGGTGTGGCGCTCTTTTTAAATTATCATTATCACTATTACTTAAATTTGTTGTGATTTTGATTTTTTGTTATTGTTTTTATCGAAGGGATTATTGTTCTCTAGCTTTTTAATTTAAGAAATATTTTTTTCTAGTTATTTAGTATCAAATACGATTGTAACTATGGCGTTATTTATGAATGATATTAAGCCGCTGAAGGAGTACCTAGGAGATAAGAAGGAGATGATCGAAGTAATATTTTCCTGTATTGAAGACAACCAAGTTAAGAAAATGATACCGGATTGTTTAAAGGTTCCTTATTTTTATGAATAATAATTATATATTTTTACTGCATTTAATTTTAATATAAATGCTAATTTGACCCCAACGTTAGCTGCTATATCGGAACATTTTCTTGAGTATTTTTATATTTTAGATCATATCCTCTCTAATTAACTTTTATCGAAAAATCAGTAACTTCTCTTATGTATTTTACGAAATCAAGCACGTTTAACGTTCTAATAATTTTTATGTTTTAGATTCTATTCGTTAGAAGACTAAGTACTTTATGTTATTGATAAAACAAAAAACTGTAGCCGGGGTGAAGTCTCAAGCTCTGAGTTACAAAATAGAAATACCAACAATCAAGGCAACAAATATGCACCATATATTTCGTATAGGCCAAGCATCTTAGCTCCGATAAAAGAGCGTGCATTCGTAAACGGAGTCCTGAAAACTGTTTGAGCTTTAGTTGTGGTGTTTGAAAAACCTCGAAATTTTTGGGGGTTTGCATTATACCTCTGTTCCTATGCATCAGAAAGTAAAATTAGTTATTATCAATATAGTAGAGGTCAAAATTTTCTACATCTTTTGTATTTATAATTTTTTCTACGTTCTTTTCTCTTTTTAAAATGGTGAAAAGATGTCTATGTGGTGTGTTTTTACTGTTTACGTTAAAGATGTTGTTTTTTTTTACATGTTTGATTAAGTAAATAGATTTGCTGATCTTTAATACTTCTACAAATATAAAGGTACAGAGCACTCAGAGCAGTATGAATGTATTGTATGTAATACGTGAAAATTACTGTAAAAGTTGACTGATTTATTTGAAATTTTTAAGTTCATTGGGGAGAGCTGTACCCGTTTTTCGAAGGCAAAAGTCTGGCTTGACCTAGTATGCTTCTATTTACATTTCAATTCCCTAAAGCCTGGGCCACACTTGGCCGACCTTTGGCAATAGACCCATTCTCAAATATTTTATTCCAACATTTGCCTCCCACTGCTGCAATGACGCACCAGTGACTAGGCTGGCCACACATTGGCCCAATGTTCCTTGGCCAATATTTGATTCCAATACACACTACGTGGATTCTCCCGCGCCGGTGAGAGTGGAAATAATAATATTGCTGTAGGTATTGTAACAATCTCATCAGCTCACATAATATCATCTTTATCAGTTTTGTTTGCTGGGTGCAGCCAGCGGGTATTAAATTATACAAAAACATTAATTTAATGTTTAAAAAGATAAAAAATAATAGCTCTAATGAGTCAGAACGACACCTGCACAACTTATTGGTCTAGAATTCTAGAACATTCAAAATTGGAAGTTAGTTTCCTTTTAATTATAAAAAACGAAAATCCTTAAGCAAAAGGGTTCTCTAATCAGCATATAAAAGTTCTCGATAGAAAGTAACTCGTATATATATCACTAAGAATTTATTTATGAACAGACATGATTGAATTAAAATCATGATTACTTTTAATTTTATGATTAATTATAATTGCATAAATAATTTAATTAATTTAATATACATATAATATATTTAATACATTTATCTAATGTATCTATATTAATATACATTTAATTAATTAATTTCTATCGAATAATTCGATTATTTTTAATGATATCCGATAATACATTCATATTATATATTTTATATTATATGCGTGATGTTGTAGAACATTGGACCAATGTGTGGCCAGACGTTTTGGATGTTGGGGAAAGGAAGGCGGCTCCTTTGTATTGGTATTGGATATTGGAAGGTTGGTCGTTCTCTTCGACCAACCTTCCAATACCTTCTAAACTCAAACATTTGACAATATTTGCCAATGGTAGAGCGGCCACACTTGGAACCTTAGAAGGTATTTGGCAAATGTCGGCCAATGTGTGGCCTCGGCTTGAGGGTCAACAAAACATTTTAGGGATATTATAAACAATTGAAAAATGTTATTAATCACCATGGAGTTAACATTATATAAATAAAATATATCAAATCCCTACACACTTTCCTGCTGCTAGTTTCTTGCTCTTTTTTTCTTATTAAGGTAGAGAAATCCTGCAAAATTGCTAGATTTTGTTGAAAGATGAGTTTTCTTACCTTTTTTTTTTCGTATCATGGGTAAAAATATTATAGAACGTGGGCTAATAGCTATTATTAGACTAAAGGATAGTATCACTTCTATATACTAAAGATAATATTCCTTTAAGACGGGGATATTATTACTTCTATACACTAGGGATGGCCAAAAAAAAATTGTAATCAATTATTCCTAATCGAATTGAATCTAATCATTCGATTATCAATATCGATTAGAATTGTTCTTTTAATCAATTAATCGATTAAAATCGAATTAATGTAACTTTAAACAATTTTTTTTTATTAAAATGTATGTTTTATATAATGTAATTTTGACTTAATAATTAATCAATTGGTGATGAACAAATTAAACAGAATATAATAGCAGACATAATATAACATAATATAATATAACATGTGTATAATAATATAATATAATATAACATATATGCGTATTATTCTTTAAACAAATAAGTAATTTCACAACAAATAATTTCACAGTAAATGCGTTACCTATTAGATCTCTCTCTAAGTAGTATTTTATTTTCATTACTTATAACAACGCCTTATATATGTCCATTATTTTTACTTAATTATTTTTTATTTTATTTATTTATTATTAGTATTATTTTATTTTTAAACTCATTTACCACTTCCTGAATCATTGTTTCACCAAGTAACATTATATTTTATAGTTTTGTATGTCAAGTAGGCGACCTACTGTAATTATATAACATAATTTGTCTATGTCATGTATCAAACGCTTCCCCGATCTTTATATTGGCTATTGTTTCTTTTAATTTTTGTTTTTGTAGAAGATTGTATTATTATCTTATGCAAATAAATTAATTATAAATTAATTATATATTATTCTTTAAACAAACTAGAAACGACTGTGATTTGTGACAAGAGACGACTGCAAATAAAATGTACTACATAATATATTATATACTATATAAGATAAGATATAAATATAAGGGTAGTTGTCAGGTCAGTGAGAGCTGTACTCAAAGGGGGGGCTTCTATACTTTGTTAATCAGCTGGCAGGGTTAGAATGGAAGAGATAAGGAGAGTGTTTTGCCGTCGCCGAAATTAGTGACACCACCTGTTTGCCATTTATCACCGCACTCCCGGTGTCAAAATGGTTTACATATATGCCGTCAACATCCAACATGAAACCTGACTTAATCTTAACTGAGATAAAAAATATTATAATGCTATAGAGGAAATTTAAAAAAAAAAAAAAAAGTTATATTATCAACTCAAAAATTGAATGGGAATAATCGATTCAATAGATAATCAGGTTAATACTAATCGAATTGAATAATCGATTAAAAAACAACGATTAATCGAGTAATTGAATCTATCTTGGCAATCCCTACTATACACTAGAGAAATAATATTCCTTTTTCTTAACAACTTTTGGAGAAAAGAGCATCACTTGTGAGGTGTCACTTATCAGAACAACACCCCACCCGCCTCACTTGTGAGGTGGCACGTATATTTTATAGTTAAGCCGTATTATATTGCATCTAAGGAATCAGAATAATTTTTCCAAATGGTTTACCACAGTAAAGTTTTTAATAATTCCATCTGCTGATAACTCGTAACAGTTAATCTCAGCATTTCGAGGACTTTATAGTGTCAATTTTTTATTTTTTATACTCCCATTTCAAACATTTTTTTTGACAATAGAACATCACCTCTCATGTGTTGTATTTAAGTGATAATATCCTTTAGTCTAATAAATTGTTATGACAAAAAGATATTAACACTTTTACAAGTTTATATAAAAGGGTAGATGTTCCTTTCTCTAATGGCTTTTTAGACTAAGGAAAATCATTGCTCCTGTGAATAATATATTTTATTCTATGAATTGTTACGACCAAGGGTCATTAGCCGAAAACGGTCAAGTGTTATAATTAATTTTTTTGTGTGAAGACATTGTTTGGTTATTGAACTACACCTCTTTCATGTTGAGTCGCTTTCACACATTGGAGAAAAACACAGTCGAGGATCTAAAGAATATAAGTAATTTTGATAAATAGATAGTAAGTTATGACCAGAGACGGGACGTTTATGACTTTTATTTTTCCATTTCATGACCTTTATTCTATGACTTTTATGACTTTTATAATCCTGTTTTATGACGTTTATTTTAGAAAATAGGTTGTTTTATGACCTTTTAGCCAAAAGTATGACGTTTATTTTCTGTGAAAATTTAGCCTTTATGTGAAGCATTTCGTTATTTTGGAGGGAAACAGTTTAAAAAAGATTTCAATATTCATAAGTACAGAATTATATTTACAATAAATAATAATAATTAGCAGAATGCTTTAACATTGTAAATACACTTCCAGTATAGTATTCTCGCGTATACTTTAATGATTTTAGGCTTTTAAAATCCATTATTGTCTAATTTATTTAATTTCCCATCAATAAAGCCTGGTCTCGAGGTCCATAGGCTCACTGTGCTATTGAAGAGGTAGATCAAAGAGAGAGCTGGGAGACCAAGCCACCTCCTATTCCCCTTGTCTATCTCCCCCTCGTGTTCTCTCCATAATAAAAACTATATTAATAGTTTTAGCGATCTTTAACACTTCATAGCGGTGTCGCTGTTGGTTTTATTAAAAAATTGTATTTGTAAAAAAATGTTTCTCTTATTGAATAGATGAAGTTAAATTTTCTTCCCGACCTAAAATTCCAATTTTAAATTTGAAGTTCACATTAACGCAAGCATTGCAGGCGAACGCTTGGGCGGATAACGTTGTCCAACGAACTTTTCTTGGATATTGGTAAAATGAATATGTGTACCAAATTTCATCAAAATCGGTCTACTTTTACTCAAGTTATCGTCACACGTTTCAGGGGAAGCGGACACACAGACCGATAGACAGACAGACAGACACGAGATCAAAAATGTTCCCTGATGTCAGAAACGGATTTCTTACTTGGAATTTTTAAAATGGGAGACATCAAATGTTTTTGTCTTCAAAAGTGAACACAATGCTTCCGTTACCTTCGGTAAACTAGGAAACAAAAATAATCATGTGTTGTTCTATATGCTCCAGAGTTAAATTGGAAACGAGTGGTTGGTAAAATGCTCCGAAACAAGTTACTCTCGTTGGGGCTTTAAGAAAAACTTTCTTCACTGACAAAATCAGTTTGTTTACAGCCGGGTATTCATCCCGCACAGCTTCCGCAGCCCGATGAAGCCCATGGCTGAAGCATGTTAAATGCACAGCCATGGGGTAGAGAAATCAAGAAACTAGTTACACGAGTAAAATTAATCAATTAATCAAGTAACACGAGTAAGAAATCAAATGAGCAATTAAACATTCTACTCTCTTACCATGAATATAATATATACAGGAAATTCAAGATAGATTCTCCAATCAGCCAATAGAAAACCCTTTGGTTTGGGCAGTCTCCTGATAGGCTGTTCCAGAACTTTAGATTTTGTATTATATATTGAATATATAATACAAAATCTAAAGTTCTGGAACAGCCTATCAGGAGTCTGCCCAAACCAAAGGGTTTACTACTGGCTGATTGGAGAATCTATCTTGAATTTCCTGGATTCTAATTGGAGGAGTTGTTGATAGTTGTTCCAAGAAGGAGCTGATCAGGAGCTCTAGTTTGGAATTAGGGATGACCGTCGGTGCCTCTCTGGTTGTAGGTATGCATAAGCGCATTAGTTAAGTCCGAAAGTGGTCAGGGAATTAAGATACCAGGCCTTTCACTAAGCTGGTGTAAGGGTTTTTTGTTCAAACTGCACTTTTACCTGGAACCGGACCACGAATGTTCAATTTAAAAATTTGCTTTAACAAAAAAAACCTTTTTTGCTAAACATTTGGCAAAAAAAGGCCATTCTATGACGTTTATTCCAAGAAAGCCTTATTTTATGACGTTTATGCGTAAAAAGGCTATTTTATGACAAAATCATATGATTATGACGTTTATGACTTTTTCCCGTCTCTGGTTATGACCACAGTATGTTGAGATTAACCCCCATAACTTATACTAAGTTGAAATATAGTTTCAACTTATTTACAGTGCACTAGCTTATTACACTAACTTATAAAATATTTGAAAAACCTAGCATTCTAGACTTAAATTTAAGTTAGCAACCGTTAACTTAACAACAAGTTTTTTCTTCAGACCGTACCTCACTAACTCTCTCATATTCTAGACTTAGTTTGGACAAATCTTGTCACAATATTTATTTATTTATTTATTTATTTATTCATATTTTAAGAGCCCTCAACGGCAACAAGCCACAAGTGAGGCACTCTTTGTAAGGCGAAAATAACAATTTGTTACTTTAACATAGTAATATAAATAATATAAGTAGTAACATTATAAAAATAATAAAAAGTATGTACAAAAACAAAAGCTATAATAGATAAAAAACGAAAACACAACAAAACTTATTAATTTAGTATGCCTAGGGTGGGATGGGATATGGGAGCGGAAAGAAAAGGTAGTATGGCGGAAAGACGGGAGAAACATTCGATATGACTACGGACACTATTAACAGGGATAGCTAACATATTGAAAGAATTAACACAGCGAACCAGAGGACTAGAAGTAGATAGATCTCGAATATATAGAGCACGGCCACTTCTACGGTCAGGGGGGAGGACTACAACCTGAGAGATTTCCCTGCAGAAAAGTTTAAGCGACAAAGCTTTCGAAATAAAATTTATTTCATAAGCCGTTCGCCTTAAAGCTAGAGACTCCAAATCAAGGTGCTTACATAAGTGGTCATAAGAATAATAAATACGACGAAACAAATAACGATGGTAACATAAACGAATAAAATTGCGCTGAACAGATTCAATATTGGCTGATTTGTACTGGGGTAAATTATTCCATATTGGGACTGCATATTCTAACAAAGGACGGACAAGGGACTTGTATAAATGAATGAAGCACTCAAGTGAAAGGTCACGACAAATGTTACTAATGAGACCAAGAGCACGGGACGCGCGACGCACTATGATATCGACAAAATCGTGGAACTGGAGTTTGGAATTCAGAGTGACACCAAGGTCAACAACTGAGGAGACATGACATATCACCAATTACATATCTTAATATAGAATATTCTACAGCGAAATTTCTGTCCAATTAACCACAATACTACAAAAACTCACGGGAAAACTCACCAACAAATAAAACTAACGAAGATTAAGTGAAATGAATTACGATATAATAACTATCAGCTGCTTTACAGCTATAGCAGATATAGGACCAAACATTTTGCACTTGGTTTTGAATTGTATGCTCATTTGAACCACTCATTTGGATCTTTAATTTTTTATTTGGCATATCAACAGAAGAAATACAATTTAATAATAACTTTATTTATGCTGTATAAAACTCAATGAATAGAACCTTCAAATTTGGAAACAATGAATCTCTTATAACATAAACATCTTTAGAATCCTCGGTTGCAAAATAACCTCTTGAAACTTCTAAATGATTCTTAGTAGGGAAGTCTATTTCTAGAGGGTAGAAATAGAGGTATGAGAAAGAGTGAGTAAGCAAGACCAGCCCAAACTAAGAGTTTGAATAGTTAAATGTTTGGAATGGAATGGTTATATTTATTATTATTTTCCTACACACACACACATTTCAGTCTTTGCTTTTTTTATTTGACATAATGAATAGAAAAAATAAATTTCTAAATTATTTCTATGACTAACCTTATGTGTTTGAATGGCTGAATCTGCCTTTTCGTTCCTCTATCTCTGCAGTAATTAGTGTAGATAATTTTATGTTGGTTGCTAGTTTCACTGGAGTATGACTGTGACGTCTCAACCATGCCTGTTAAATTAAAATAGAAAAAATACAATTAATTGCTTGTTTGAATATTGTTTTAGGATGCTAATATGGAAGCTATTAAAGCAGAATGTTTGGTTGAACTGCTTGGAATGTCAAAGAAGAGAATTATAGGAATATTAGAAGGTAATTACTCATGGAGTTATCTTCGATACAATTAGATTACTTATCCTTATATTATCACATGGGTAAAATACCAAAAACGGTATCCACAAAAGACTGGACCAATTCGTCCATTCATGAAACACATATGACAGCATTGGTTGTAGAATTGAATATTTGAAGAGACCCCAATATTTGATGGTGCCAAACTATTTTTTCTTAAGGGAAGGGTGATGATAATTAGTATAATTATTCCCTTATATTTTTACTATCCCCGAGGTAGAGTTTCAGCCCCTTGACACATCCACTGCCCTTACCACTGTACAATGTACCGCCGAAGCGAGTATGGTGTGATAATTTGCGAGCCATGTGAATTAGAGTATTGTGGTGCAGGATTGAACCCAAGACCTCGTGCTGCCCCCTCTCAATTCATTGATGGCCAACCAGACATGACAAACGGTTTAAGCCACATGGCCACGCAGGCTCCCCTTACAATTATTAATGTCTTATTTAATAGCAATCCCATGTCTGAGAATTCAAATCAATAACGCCATCCAAGATAAAAGTATTTATATATGTCTTTACACTTGATTCTACATCCGTGCTTGATTCTTAGACGATCAATTTGTTTGTGTTAATTTGTCATGTCTGATCTAATTGTTATGAGGTAAAAATATAATATGGTTTTAAAAAAGATCGTTAATATTATTGAATTAAAAGGGGGAAAGTCAAAATTAAACTCATGTCGCTAAATTTTCGGATGAGTACTTTAATTCAAAAGTGAATAATTTATTAGACCACCCATCTTTTTTTTTAGATTTTACAAAAAACAACAATTTTTCTTCTTTTTAGGGTTTCGTTGGTAAAACCAAAAAACAAAACCCTTATAGTTTTGTTGTTATAGTTTTGTTCCTGTGTCTGTCTGTCTGTCACTCTGTACGGTTCCAATAACCTTTGAATAAAAATAAAGACCAAACATGAAACTTTGCAGTATTATAGATCGTTTTGATGTGCACTCAGGAAAAATAGAGCAAACTCAAAATTATTAGCTGTTCAAATAAAAAATAGCGGATAATTTATGCCAAGTGAAAAAAGTTTTTTTTTTAAATTTTGAGTGGGGGTATCAAACTAAAGGTATTTAAAAGTAGATTACAAAAGTACATAACACTTATGGATAGTATTTAATTTTTCATACCATTTTGTCAAAAAATTGCAAACTTTTGTGTCCCCCTCTCCAAAACTATCTCTCTGCTGTTACAAAAATATTTAAAAAGTATGCAAAATGTGCGGGCTACTGGGCCATAGAAAAAATAAGAATAGCAATTTGATCGGATTAACTGGGAATCCTAAATGGTGGATAATTCATGTTACAGGGAATTTTTTTTTTTTTAATTTTAAGTGGGGTATCAAATGAAAGGTATTGAAGAGTAGATTACAAAAATGTATATCACTTGTGGAAATAGGTTAATTTTTCACGCCATTTTGTTAAAAAAATCAACATTTTGCATGCCCCCCTTATACTAAGTAATTTCATGTTCACAATACCAACGAACCCCTTTTTATTCAGAATTCACTCACAACCAGTTTTATATTTATTTATTTGTTAGTTTTGTCTAGAGTTAAGATATTTTTTGTTCCAGGGAAAGAACTGGATGAATCATCTGAAGACTCTTTAGAGTTGAGTGATATATCTGGTAAGATATGTTTTAATTTAATTTTATAATTTGTAAATTACTTTTATGTTAATACAGTGGAAACCTTCTTAACCGGCCTCCTTGGACCCAACATATGGCTGGATTACAAAATGGCCGGTTAAACCAAAATTTCTTGTAACAAACAAATAGAAACAGAGAAATACAGTGGAACCTCAAATAACCACAAAGTATGGGACTGGAGTGAGAAAGGCAAACAGTTTAGCCCTATTATGGACATTTTAGGGCTTTATTTTCATTTTTGACTAGAAGCATAAAAATGTTGTCAAACCAGGAGTTAAAAATGTCTTGGCTCATCCAATTTTTTAAGCTTAATAATTGACAGATAGAGCCTTCATGTTATCACGCCAGATGGGTTGGGGGACAAGGGAAGTTGAAAACAGGAGGGCGCCTGACATTTTTTATGGATAATTGGGAGACGAATAATCGAGGTACTTTTAAACATTTATATTTAAGAATGAACTAATTGCAACAGGCAGGTGCCTTCACGAAACAATGGTAAACTGACCCTTTATCTTTCATAAACCAGGCCAGATAAGTCTGTGTCATAGGTATTGTATGAGGAGTCTTACGATACCTGATATAGTCCCTCCAGCTAAACGGGTGGCTGAACTGTGACCAGATAAGAGGGCTGCTACTGTAATAATAATTTGTGGCCCAACATCACTTTTAAGCGTTAGTGTTAACCAGTTGAGGAGGTTTAGTCACATTAAACATAAGGTGCTCTTGAGGCCCTTTGGCCCGGCCAGAAGGGCGACGACCAACTTGGCTGAACAACCTCTAGGTCGATTGCCAAGAAAGAGTTGTTTCCTGGGAACATGCCTAGAAAATAAGTTTGGATTGGCTAGCCTGGAGACTCCTTTGTCAACCCTCTACACCCCCCACGAGGTAGAAGAGGATCTGACTAAGTAACCAAGCCTTTTTTTCAATTTGACTGATAATCTGATTATAGTCAAATTGAATGATCTTTTTTAGTCAATTTTAATTATAATCTGAATGATTTATTTTTTTTTACAGATGACGATTCAAACATTAAGACAGAGAGGGAAAGTCCTGAAAAACAAAGCAGGTATGAACTGATGAAAATAAAGGGTAGTCTTCGATATTCCCTTACAATTTACAATCTTTCCATTCTTTTCTTCTGTCTGTCGGATCCTCCATAATATTTAAATATTATAGAGGATAAACTTATATGTAGCTACTTTATGGTGCTACCTGGGGGGCTGACATCATGGCTACTCTAGTTATATATACCTACTTTACTCAACTGATATAACATCCATTAAATAACAAACACAATATTAAATTAATTCAGTATTGTTCTAGATCACGTTCTGCTACACTGTATTATCTCAATTTAGCTCCGAGAGATAGTCCTACTGAGTATGTACTCCTGTGTATTGCTCTAGTTTTACAATTTTTTTGTTTTTTCGCCACGTTATTATTTTCATCTCCTTTTTATTTTACAGCAAGAAAAAAGGTATCAAGGAGTCCAAAAACAAAGGAGGTAGGAAAGTTACTAAGGTCACATCTTCAGAAAGTGAGCAAGAGGAAGAGGAAACCACTTCAAAAAAGAAAAGTAGGTTATCAATGGTGAACACAAGCCTTTCATTTGATTTTTCATTAGTTACCAAGTAACAATAGTATTATGAAAGAATAGTTTAGCAGAGGGGTTAGAGGACTTAAAAACTCTCGCCTGGAACTAAGCGATATACCTGGTGATTGAATTCCAGGGAGGTAAGACTTGTTTCACACTTATGATCATATCAAGTGGACGTGCAAAGTGATGGATTCCTTCCCCTTTAGCAGGACATGTACCGGGTTATCTCAATAGACCCACCTACATGATCTATAGTGCACTATATACAATCTGTTTTTGCCTATCAGTTTTAAGTCCCCAAATAGTAATTAACAGGATGGTCAGTCACAGGATCGATCAAGTCCTATCTATCTTGTAATCTGACCCATATTATGTATATAGCCTCTTATCTATGTATATATTTTAAATAAAATAATATTTTATTTAAAATCTTTTTAACTTTTATTATAATAAATGCTTTAGCTATTGTTTATTTATTTATTTGAATATTTTTCAAGCGTCTGAGTGCTAGGGTCATTTTCACCCGGTACATTTAATTTTAACTTAGCTATTGTTTATTAAAAGGTGTTAATTAATGTTACTTTTTGTTTAAGAAATAAAAAAAAGGAAGGAAGATTCGCCTGATAAAGTGCCTCCACCTAAGAAGAAAAAGAACAAAGGTGAACCTAGTAAAGAGGCAACGGAAGAAAATAAAACGGATAGCAGTGATGTCACTCTAGGAGGTACTGGAGAAAAGAAAGAAGGCAAGAACCTGCTTGAAATATTGGAACTTGAGATGAGGGCTAGGGCTATCAGGTCACTTATAGAGAGAGAGGAAAAGAAGGGCAAAGTAGTGACCAAGGAACCTATGCCTTCAACTAGTAACCAAAACAAACCAGAAGTACGCTTGGATCTTATAGATAACGATCCTGATGCTGTTATTATCATAGACGAAGCAGCCGATCAAATTGACTTGACCAAAGATGAATCTGACTCCGAAGAACCAACTTCAAAGAGTAAGAATGATAAACCGGTCACTCCGCAGCCTCGGATCTACCGCAACAACACTCAAAACACAGCCTCCGATAAACAAGGGAGTAAATCGGTAGAGAATGATAAGTTAGACGAAGGTTTGAGTCAAGGTGAAGCATCTGGAACCTATGTACCACGAAACTGGACCGAAAGATGGCTAGATAGTAATGATGTTCAAAAAGTCATGAAAACAACTAAAGTTCTGACAAACTTGAAAAAACGTCTCATTAACGTCAGCAAACAGAAATCCCTTGAAGAAAAGAATAATGAAGTAGCTGTTAATACAGAACCGACTGTGATTGAGGGTACAGTGTCGGAATACTCACAGCTTCAGAAGAAAACACCTGATAATGATAAGGAAATTGATACAGTAACCGATAGTACCGATCAACTAATGAACCTTGATGCTGAGACGACTGTTGAAACTTTTATAAGTAAAGATGAGATGAACATAATCACAGAGGAATCTGAAGATAACCAAATTATAGTCACTTCGAGTGAAACTGGCGAATCAAATGATCAACAGGAATTAACTGAAAATAGCATCAAAACAGCTGATGATAGTGCCAAGAGTGTAACCGAAGACATGACACAATCTCAAGAAAAAACAAAATTACTGCAGCAAAATTGTGAACTTATTGATAGTGAAAGTGAAAAAGAAGAAAAATCAGAGCCAGAAAACTAAAAGTCAGACCTGGAGATATACTACTGTTCAAACGACGACACCAGGTGACACTAATGTTGCGAGATTAGTGCCACTGTGTGAACAAGCGTTTGTGTATAGTCAGGATAATGTCCTTTGTAAAAGTTATTTAGACCAAAGGAAGTAATCTCTTGTGTATGGGTTTGAAAATATACAGCCAGTCAGAAGAATTGCAACTTACCCAGTGATGACAGCTATAGGTAGGGTTACCATAATTTATGAAGGCCAGATCCGGAAAGAGTGAACACCGGGGGGGGGGGGGGGGATATAGTATTTGTTAATGTTTATTTATTAATATTTAGCAGTGTGGCCAACTGGAGGCGCGCAGATTGAAATTTCCCTGCTTTTGCAGCGTTTTCCGTTCATATTAGTCAAATCCAGACATTTCTCAAATCCGGACAAAAAAACGAACAGATGTTTCAAAACCGGACTGTCCGGACGAAATCCGGACATATGGTAACCCCAGCTATAGGGCATTTGCTGACCCTACCAACCTGATATGTCGGAGGAAAATTTAATTTCCCACCCTGAGTTATATGCTTATATACATAATATAATTGTTATATAGTACTGAAATTTTATCATAATAGAAACAATTTTATAATTTAGTTATTTGTATATAATGTATATATTTAAATTAAATGTAATTATGGCTTTTATGTAAAAATAAAATAGATGAAATAAATAAATATTTTGTTTATTTAATGATAAATTTCAATGCTTAAGAAGTTATATCTAGTATTTGTAAAATTGTTATCTTACGGGTTGACCGACTACTATAGTGATTACTGCCGTACTTCAGTGATTTTTTCTAGTTTTCTGTCTAATTTATCTAAAAAGTCTTCCAATCCTTTATAAAAGAAGATCCTTTATGAAGATAAATTAGACAGAAAACTAGAAAAAATCACTGAAGTGATAAGTGAATAAGTGCTTTACAATGAATTGTAAACTGTTAAGAGAAAGGGATATTAACACTTAAGCCTCTTTCACATGGTGTCACCAATGTCACGACACTCAATGCCGTAAAACTGCTTGACACTCGCCGTCATGACACTGAATGTCATGAGCAGACTGAATGTTCAGACCCCTACTCTGTGAGAGAGGTAGGAAGGGTTAGATGTTAACTATACGAGTGTGAGTTCAAGACTGAATTTATATTTATAATATAAAGAACAAAGTACAACCTAAATGAGATATGACGTTATTATCAATAATGTCACATCTCCCTTTTTTTAAAAAAAATATAATATTAAAATGTTATGTTAATGATAAAAGCAAAAGCTAAAAACATAAGATACAATTATTATTACTTTGGAACTTTTCTTTTTTAAATTAAAAACTTTAACTTAAAATATATATAAAAATGTTGAATGATTATTTTAATAACAACTGAAATATTTTTCCCTTCTTTTTATGATTATTTTTAAATTAAAATATAAATAATAAATTTATTGCTTCCGAGTTTACCAAAGGTAACGGAAGCATTGTGTTCACTTTCGAGAATGAAAAACTTTTGTCTCCGATTTTAAAAATTCCAAGACAGAAATCCGTTTCAGACATCAGGGAACATTTTTGGTCTCGTGTCTGTCTGTCGGTCTGTGTGTCGGGGAAAAAATCAAACTTTATCTATTCAACGAAACAAACATTTTTTTCAAATACAATTTTTTAGTAAAACCAACAGTGACACCGCTATGAAGTGTTAAAGATCGCTAAAAACGATTAATAGTTTTTACACAATATACAATATAACAATAAAGTAATATTACAATAATGTTAATGTTAATATAACAATAAAGTACATGATAGGATGCGAGGAAGCTATGTGCCACACTAATTGGCAGTCTATTTTTTCTTCTTTCTTTTGCGGAGTCTGTCCCAGGCGATGTGGTTGTGTGACTGGCCTTCCACTGGATGTCTGGGCTGGGGGATCAAACGTTTCTCCAACTGACTTATTAATAGTTTCGGACATCGATGAGTTGGTCTCTTCTTCTTCATCCTCCTTCTCTTCGAGTTCTTCTTCAACAATTTCTGTGGTAGATTCTGTTGAACCACTCTTAATTGAAAGAGGTATTGGGGGCAGATCAATATCTGTAGTAAATTCTGTTGAACCACTCTCAATTGAAAGAGGTAGTGGGGGTGGATCAATTTCTGTAGTAAATTCTGTTGACTCTCAATTGGGGGTAGATCAGGTGGTGGTGATCTGGTATCTTCATCGTGAGGTCGAGGGAAGGATTCAATGTATGGAACCGATGGAATGCCATGTAAAAACCTACGGTTGCGAAGCAGAGTTCTTCCATTTTCCATATCGACGTGGTATGCTCTGGGTGGGTCACTTTTGGATGCAATCTTGCCAGAATACCATTTCTTACCTCTTTGCACCATTACTTTCTCTTTCTGGTGAGGTGTGAAAGTAGACATCGGACGTGCACCTCGATCATAGTATTTCTTCTGTGCCTGTTGTCTATGGAGTAGCTTCTTCACAGTAGTCGCTGGAGGTATTACGTGTGGTGATAACTTCTTTAAATTTACAGGGAGGTTATCCTTTAATCTTCTTGACATCAGCAATTCAGATGGGGATCCTAAATCTCCAACAGGTGTATTCCTGTAGTGCAATAATGTCAGGTATAAATCTTTCTGGTCATGATGGCATTTCTTCAGTAAGGACTTAATAGTTTGTATTGCCCTTTCCACCATCCCGTTTGACTGAGAGTATGTGAGACTCGAAATTACGTGTTCAAAATCCCATTGCTTAGCAAAAGTTTTGAATTCAAAGCAGGAAAACTGGGGACCTCCATCTGTCACTAAAGTATCTGGTATGCCGTGTCTAGCCATTATTGATTTTAAATGCATAATAACTGTCGCACTGTCTAATTGTTGTAGATATGCAAGTTCAATGTATTTTGAAAAATAGTCGATTACTATTAAATAGTGTCTATTTCCTAACACAAAAATATCAGAACCAAGTTTTTGCTACGGTCTATTTGGCAATTTATGAGGAATCATTGGTTCTTTGACGTTAGATTTCCTGTATGTTAAGCATGTATTACATTCATCTATTAAATCATCTAACTGTTTTCCCATGCCTGGCCAAAACATACATTCTCGAGCTAACGCTTTAGTTCGATCTTTTCCTTGGTGACTCGGATGAAGTCTGTTCAGCATCTCTCTTCTCATATTAGTAGGAATAACGACACGATCAGACTTGTAAATCAAACCTTGAATCTCAGAAAGTTCTTCTTTGTATTTGTAGTTGGTTTTCAGAGTATCAGGAACTTCTTTTACATTTTCTGGCCATCCTTGTCTAATGAATGAAGATAGACATTTTAAATCAGAATCTATAGAAGTTTCATTTTTAAGTTTGAACATCATGGAATTACTAAAATATTGATTATTTTCTGTTAGTATACAAATCTGAGCTTCTATAACTTCATCGAGCAACTTATCAAACTTTATCAAGTCTTGGTTACTTTTATGATGCATACTGTTTCTGGATAACGCATCAGCAATATGTAAATCACGACCAGGAACAAAAGTTAATTTGATATCGTATCTTTGAAGTCTAATTAACATTCTTTGAAGTCTAACAGGACATTGATGAAGTGGTTTTTTACTCTACTCAAAATTTTATCGTGATCACTTTTTGATTTAGCATGAATAAAAACGCCATCGATGTATATTTCACAACCTTCTATTTAAAAAATAGACCTAAATTTCTTATGAAAGACCTCGCTAGCCGATTTTAAACCAAAAGGTAAACATAAATAACGATATCTACCATAGGGAGTATTGAACGTACACAATTTTGAACTTTCCTCGTCGAGAGGAACTTGCCAAAATCCGTTGGACGCGTCAAGTGTTGAAAAAATGGTTGATCCTTCTAATTTACTAATGATTTCGTCCACTGTAGGCAATTTATAATGCTCTTTCTGAACAGCGGTATACAAATCTTTTGGATCCATACATATCCTGATATCGGATGAATTTGATTTTCGTACCAAAACAATAGAATTTACCCAAGCTGTCGGCTCCTCTACTTTTTTAATGATGTCATCAGCCTCTAATTGATCGAGTCTTTCTTTTAATTTATTCATCAAAGGAAGAAATATTTTTCTAGCAGGGTGAACAACAGGCTTTACCGAATAATCTATGGTACTGTGATGATTCTCTTTAATACAGCCTATTCCTTTAAAACGATCTTTAAATTCAGATATTATTATATTTACATCATCATTCTTCTTGATAGAATCAATCCTCTGAATTAAATTCAATTTTCTACATCCGTCTAGCCCTAACACAGATGGACAATTATTTTCAACAATAAAAAATTCTAAAATCTTCTAAATTCTAAAATTTATAAGTAACTAAAAGATTTGTTTTACCAATAACATGGACATGTTCTCCTGAAAAAGTGGTCAATTTTACTATAGTGGGTTGTGTCTCAACATCCTTTAACTTCAAAGCATTAAAAACATCTATACAGAAAACATTTGCCATTGCACCAGTGTCCAATTTAAATTTTATATTATTATTTTTCTCTATTACCATGTGGGCGGTCCACTTAGCTAGTTCATTACTTCTATTTAAGTGTCCAATGAAATAATTAGTATATTCTTCATCCATATCGTAGCCCTCTAAATTATGTATCTTTTTAGATTTGCTCAAATAACATTTGGAATAATGACCTTTCTTATTACAGTTATAACAAACAGCTTTGTAGGCTGGACATTTATTTATTGCATGAGATAAATTACATCTTTTACATTTAAATAAATTATTTTTGTTTTGATTAGAGGAACTGTAGTTAATGTTGGACTGACCTCTGCCCCTAGTCTGTTTATCTTTATCACTGATACACCTGCCTGTTCCCGTGTCAATTCCTCTACCACGAGATCTAATTTGATTAATCTCTACTGATTCGCTGTTACTAGTACCCTTCTTTATACTATCAGACCTCTCTTTAGATTTTTCAATGTTTTGGGCCATTTTGAAAATTTCATCCAGGCCTTTTCCATCTATCTCAAGTAAACGTTCTCTCAACGTATTATCAATGATCCCACAAATAAAAATGCTTTTCACAAGATCATCTCCTAACTGAGCAAAATCACAGTTTAACAATTGATTTTTTAAGCGAGTCGAATAATGCTCCAAAGTTTCTCCGTCTTTTTGCTTGCATGTAAAAAAACAATGCCTTTCATATTCCACGTTTTTTCGAGGAATAAAATATTGATCGAAAGCTTTTAACAGTGGAATTAATTTATCATTATCACCCGAATTAAATGTAAACGTATTAAAAATACGAATACCTTCATCCCCTATATAATACAGAAGTTGAGCACATTGCTTCTCATCTTTTTTATTAGTTTCGTTCCTTTTTTAGTAGTTTCGGTTGCTTGGAGATAATTTAAACATTTTTGTTTCCAAAACGTCCAGTTTGCCGATAAATTGCCTGACATATTCATGCCGGTCAAACCATGGGATGAACTCATTTTTTAAAATAATTTTTAATAATATAGAAACTTGTATAAATTTAAACTTATAATTAAGTTTTTAATTGAATATGATATTATAATACCTTAGAGCAGGGGTTCCCAAAGTTTTTTTTACCAAGCCCCCCACAGTCAAGAATGAATCTTTCCACGCCCCCCCCCCCTCATTCACAATTTTATGAGATAATGAAAAAATCAAATAAACCATTACTACATTGAATAACCATTCATTTATTTGTATTACTATTTTTTTATAACATTACAATTACAAGTTAATCTTATTACAGATGATCTTATGAGATGGATCAGCTTGTATTGTTTTTACAAGATTCCCTATTCTTGGTTGAGTATTAGAAAGTGCACAACGAAAATCAAGCACAGAAACATCAAGTTTACCATGATACTTTGTTTTTATTGCAACAAGTGCTGAAAAATCTATTTTTGCACTAATAAGTGCTTGCTGTGATATACTGGGGTACACTTTGTAATACTTAACACAAAACGATGATTTGTCCATTTTATCAAAATCGGCAGCAGAACATTTCTTTATTTCTAAAGCTTGTTCTTGAACTTTTTCGGGCAGGGAATCTATGTTGACACTGAAAGGATCCATCTTTAATTTGTAAATGTTGTCATCACATGTGTTAGGAAAGTATCTGTTGAATTCGTCAGTGAGGTTCTCCAACTGGTTTCATATTTAGATTTTTATATAATCGTATTAGACGTTCGGACGGCAAAGCTATCTCCATCACGAGGTCCCACGCCCCCCTTGACTTGTCTTCACGCCTCCCTTGGGGGGCGCGCCCCACACTTTGGGAACCAATGCCTTAGAGCATAAGATCAGAGTTCGACTGCGCCATGTGAGAGAGGTAGGAAGGGTTAGATGTTAACTATACGAGTGTGAGTTCAAGACTGAATTTATATTTATAATATAAAGAACAAAGTACAACCTAAATGAGATATGACGTCATTATCAATAATGTCACATACTCCATACGTTGTCACAGTTTTTCAATGTAGCAAACCAGAACAAAGCAATAATAGTTTATGAAATGTAAATAATAGTATTTTTCTTACAATTGATTATAGGCCAAGCGCCAGAGACTTTGAACGAGAAAAAATTCCTATAAAGCTGAATTTTGGTTTATGGCTTTATTTTGGTTCCCTGATCAACATATTAATTTTTCCCCCACGAGGGAGGTCTGATTTGGGCGCCATTTTCTGAAAAAGCAACTTATGCCATTAGCTTTTGTAAATCTGACAGCTCAGATTGGCCAGCGTATGTGAGGGAAAAAATAAAGCCACTAGGCGGTTATCCAGTGATATTTTTGTTAGCCTAGTTGGCCTGACTTACTACCCTACAAAATCTCGAGCTCTCATTGGTGCCCCTCCCCCTTTTTATTTTTATATTCCTGTGGTGTCAGAAAACAAAGTATATTATATTGGAAAAACTATAGTACAGAAAATAAGCAAATAAAAAGTATACTGGTTACCCAAACCAAAGGTTATTCTATGAATTCAACAGGGCCATGACATCTAGTGTCAAAATATCAAACAGTTTTGATGATTGTCATTAGATGTGACATCTACTGTTCAAACGACGAAACCAGGTGACACTAATGTCACGAGATGTGCGAACGAGGCTTTATATACAGTCAGGATAATGTCCTTTGTCTAAAAGTTATTTAGAACAAAAGGATGTAATCTCTTGTATATATTAAATTATAACCTAAATTTCAAAGTGTAATCTGGTCAAAACAGCGTGTAGCTTGTACACGCGTGTAGGCTTGGTCACCATACTCTAAAGCTTAGCCTAACATTTTAATTAGGCTAACATATATGAAGGGCAGGGGCGAATAACGATGATAGTCACAATAAAGTTATTTTCCAGATAACGAAAGTTTTCGTACTCAGAAGATACTCATACTAATTTTTAAAGCTTTGAAAAATTAAATTTTAATATTTAGGTTATTACTCTATTAGGAAATGTAATTAGATTTTTTTTAAAAAAAAATATCAGAGAAGGAAAAAAATAAAGATTGTTTAAAAATCTAAAATAAAATGTAAGCGTGAAAAATGATGGTAGTCACAACTATCAGTGTCTATCTACCTATAACTACTACAACTATAAGTGTTTAGAAAATACAGTATTCGAATAAGTACTCAAAAGATACAATAATACAGTAGAGTCTCGCTAATCCGGGTTTGACGGGACCGGACCCAGTCCGGATTAAACGGAATCATTTTTAAAATGTCTTTAAAACAAGCTTTAGTAGGGTAAAACTATTGAAATCGAGGTTTTTATCGTATTACTTTGATAAGTCTCCAAAGCATGCTTGTTCAACGTATAGGTACAACACTATTTGAGTTAAGGGCTGTTTTGTAACCTGCCCGAATATCAAAAGAATTAAAATAAAATAACAATCTATTAAGCAGGTGCAGGTATAGAAGGGACTTCCTGAGAAACAGGCTGTGTTCCAATATGAAATTCGAGGAGCGATAATCATTTCACGAAAAGTTGAGATATAAGACATTGTCGGCTTGGCGAAATTTCATGGAACTGCGTTGAGCCGCCGCTAAATGTTCCTTAAAACCAGTCACATATAATTGTACTTCCTGGAATACACTACCTTTATACCTTCCGCCCTACATTTCTATGGAACCGAAAGAGATTTATCAATATTCTTACTTATTCCTAATTATTCTTAATCTGTTTATTTTTAACAAAAATACCGGGTATTCCTCATGTCGAAATATTGGAATATACAACTGTAAACTAACTTGGGACCATTTAAAAAAAAAAAATAATAAACAATAAAAGCAGAAACCCTGATAATCTTAACAATTTATAAATCAGAAAAGGCCCTGGTTCCAATTTGTACATAGTTTTTGGCCCGTCCGGATTATATGGATGTGCGGACTAGCGGGGTCCGGATAAGCGAGACTCTACTGTACTCTTTTTAAAAGCTTCAGTAAATTAAATTGTAACACTTATGTGATTTTTCTATTAGGTGATATAATTATAATTTTTTTATTTATTATTATATTATGCAAGTATAAAAGCAAAAAATTATCAGCTGTTTTCAAATTCAAAATGGTGGTTAGTTCATGTCAGCGATTTTTTTTTTTTTAATTTTGAGTGGGGTATCAAATAGTAGATTACAAAAATATGTAAAACTTGTGGATAGCATTTAATTTTTCATGCCATTTATTTTGTCAAAAAACATTCCCCCTCCCCCCCAAAAAACTATATTTCTGCTGTTACTACAAATATAGAAAAAGCAAAGTGTTTGGTCGGCTAGGCCGTAGAAAAATAAGAATACCAATTTGATCTGATTAATATCAAATGAAAGGTATTAAAGGGTAGATACAGTAATATATAACACTTGTGTAAATTGTTTAATTTTCCACGCCATTTTTTCAAAAAGCATCAACATTATGCGTCCCCCCCCTTCCCTAATCTAACTAATTTCATGTTCACAATACCAACGAAACTCTTTTTATGTGAGATTTCATGCACAACCATTTTTTTCCGCTTTTCTGAATGTTACTAACTAATAGAACTGCAGTTTATAATACTAAACTGTTGTAAACTAAATAACAAACGACTTAGTTTAAAAACAAAATCCTATTCACTATGATACAGAATAGAAACTGATCATAGACTTGATAATAAAACTATGATTTACAGAAACTCCGCTACATCCTATCACAGATAATTGGACTATCATCGTTCTACCCCCAACTCATGGGACTATCATCATTCTTACCCCTTGTTACTTATTTTAAAATCGTTTTTTAAGAGGGTAATCATTGTTTTTTCACTTTATTCTTTAAACATATCAATAGTTTACCTCAAAAACCAGCAGATAGCCTTAATAGTTTATTTTTTTTTTTAAAAAAATGGACTATCATTGTTATTCGCCCTGGCCCTTCATATATAACTTATTTAAATCAACATAATTTTATTGTATCTGCATCATTTGCTCTCTTATTTTCTAAAATTTACTTTAATTCTTCGACTAACCTTTACCAGTAATGCATTTATCTTCTTTGAAGTTCTTTTCATTGTTTATAATATTTGTTTTTTACAACATAAATTATTCCCACCAAATAATTGTTTAAAAAACTGCTAGTCATACACTGAAAAAAAAACTACAAAATATACCAAAAAGTCATATTGATGATGTTTTGTTTGTCAGTGTTACCAACTGCTTTATTAAACTTTCAATTTTTAGTTTAAACCAAGATCTAAGTTTAAACTAAATTAAATTAATTTAGAATACCAACTACAGTGTAAGCTTAAGTTTAATTAGTTTAAATTAAAATCAATTTAACTATAAAATAAAAATACGACTAATCCAGAAAAAATCTACCAATTAGTGTGGCACATACCTTCTTCCTGTCCTATTACTGGATAAATGGTCACATGAGTATAAAATAGTGTGATCACAATGAGAATTAAAAATTTGGTTGTTTTGAGCGGTTAACCATTTTTTTT
This sequence comes from Gerris lacustris, assembly GCA_951217055.1. Taxonomy (NCBI): domain Eukaryota; kingdom Metazoa; phylum Arthropoda; class Insecta; order Hemiptera; family Gerridae; genus Gerris; species Gerris lacustris. The sequence goes on along the minus strand of OX578278.1, from coordinate 40,693,118 downwards.
ATTCATTATTAAAGGTGCGCAGATGGTTGAAATTAATATGGAACCATCTGTAAGGTATTTTCGAAAAATTATACAAATTTCTTCAAAATCGGAAAAGTAATTTTTAAAGATTGAGATTTTAATAAAAAAAGTTTGAGTGCTTGTGGAAAAAGAAGGTTAAATCTTCCAATTTTTAAGATAAAGGGGTTTCTAAAAATGTTGAACAACAGACAGACAGATACGAGTCCAACATATTTCCTGATGCCTGAAACTAATGCCTGTCCATGATTTTTGTTTTTATCAGAGACAAAATAATTCCGTTCTTCAAAATGATCACAATGCTTCCGTTACCTTAGATGGAATAAAAGGAAGTAAAAAAAGTCCAAAAAAACAGTTCTGTTTTTTATCTTTCTTCAAAGCGATAACAAAAATAAATAATAATAATAAAAAAATAAAAAATCATAATATATTTTACAAATTTTTGATTTCTTGTTACAGCAAACAAAATTAATTGTTTTATTTTTTCTCCATTATTTTTAAAACAATGTTACTTCAAATAAACTACCAAGTGTTAATAGTACAAAACAGCAAAAATATATTCTTTCTAGGAAAACCTATAGCTATAATTAATAAATATACTTCTATTAAACTAATAAGTCTTTTTTTGTTTGTTTTTTTATTATTTTCTTTTAATTCAATTTAATAATTAATTAATTTAAAAAAACGAACTACATATTTAAAAAAAAAAGTTTTTTATCAATTTATTTTTAAAGCTCATTAAAAAATAAATAAGTATTTATAAAATATTTACAATTAAAAGATATTTTTTTATTTAAAAAAAAAATTAAATATATATTGTAGACAATCAATTATATTGATAGCGACAGTGAAACCTTGTATCTAAAAATTTGGCATTTTTAAATATTTAAGTAAAATTGAGTAAGTTTTTAATGCTAGATGACAAACAAAAAGGTCCACAATTTAGATTTTTGCAACTGGGAAATATGTTTCTTACCCCCTCCAGGGGGCCTGGGTAGGAGTGGTCACCCTGGATTCATCACTTCTCTCCCGGTAAATGTTGGATACAATGACCATTACTTAATAATTGTTCTTAGTTATATATAACTTGTGCCCCTCAGTCCCGAATGAGAATTCAACAATTTGAATTCCGGATATTGAATTTTCAAATATTAACAAAACCAACAAGTAGAAGCCAACTAGTATAGTGGAGCCTTATAAATATATATATTTATATACATATACATATATATATATATATATATATATATATATATATATATATATATATATATATATATATATATATATATATATATATATATATATATATATATATATACACACACACACACACACATATATATATATTAAAGTCCTACATTTTTTAAAAGCTGTAAGAATGATCTTGTACTTTAAAGATAACCTAGTGTACCCTTGTATTTGAGCTATTATCAAATTTAAGATTTTATTTTAGGTTAAAAGAAAATTTTTATATCTATTAAACAACAAAAATTATAATATCTTAAAAACACCTAATTTGAAGATACAAATGTGTCAATGTGTCACTAGGGGGGAAAAAAACAAAAAAAAAAGGTTTATAAGAATTTACATGTCTGTTTTACTGATTGGAATAATCACAATCTTGATTTATCCTTTACACAATTAAATTAATTTATAATTAGAGAGTTCATGTTAAAAATAATTAATTGAAAATATTAATAACTTACATCATCAGAACTACATAATCTAATCAGTAAAAGTTTCAGCTTTCTAGGTAGTCGGTAAAAGGTTTAAAATTTATTACAAAATATGTACCTCACGAAGAAGTGATGTTAAGTAAAAGTGTGTAACATTTTTTTTTTTGTAATTATCATCGTACTGATAACTGATGATGAATTAAAAATAAGGAACATAGTTTTTGGTTAAAAATAAAAATAGTCAAGAAAAAGTCTTTAATACACTCTTCAAGTTTTATTCTTACTGAAAAAGTTGGTAGAAATAACTAAAGGGCCAGGCATAAGGCATGTTGTTCAACATGGTTCAGTTGTACAACATTTTTTTTTAGTTCTAGTTTGACAAACCTGTTCATAAAACCAAAAAGCCCTATAGATACCCTTGTTGGACTGTGTATGAATACATTTACATTATTTGACAGACAATATGAAAAAATCCACAAGTTATTTACGTTTGTTTAAATTGTTATTAATAAATACTAAATTGACAATTTTCGTTACAAACAAAACAAAAAACCAAAAAAAACAATTTACAATAAAAAAACATAATTTATAAAAAATTAAATTACATTAATAAATAAATACATTTTTTAAATTTAATAATAAAAAATAAATATACATCAGAATAAATAAGTTATTTATTAATTTAGAGAGATAAAAAAAACTATAAATAAATTAATCAATGGAAAATTGTTTAATATTTAAATAATAATAATAATAATAATAGATTAAAATGTATGGCCACATTTAGGGAACTATACAAATAATACTTCTGAGGCAGAATGCTTAACAGAATTAACTCTCTTACTGCTGATCCTATTGTAGTTATATTTAAGAAAATCGTTAAGTCGAGGAAAATGTTATACTTACCAAGTACAATATAAAAATTATCATGGTATGTGGTTAAATTAAATTATTATTAGAAATTTACTATTTTTAATCTATATATATAAAAGTTAAGGTATGTGTGTATGTTCTTTACACAAATCGATGAAAATTTCCACACTTAACCTTCAAAGCAAGGATAAAATCACTGTCTACATGAATTTTCGAAATTTAAATTTTGGCACACAGGGGTACGGGGTACAAGTAATGAATACGGGGTCAAAGTAATGAATACCCTTCATGATGCATATCGTTGAACAGCTCTTTAAGAGTACAGAAATTGTTGTTATGTACAGTTTTGACATATTTTCATTTAGGAGGGGGGTAAATTTGGGATATTTGCAAATTATCTTATCAAAGAGGAGGGGGTATAGAAATAAGTGGGAGGGATAGAATCTAGATATTCTCTCATAGTAAAATAATTTAAATGTTTCTTGATGGTAGTTTAGAAACTTATCAAATTAAAATAACACTCCATAGCGAAGCACGGGTATCTAGCTAGTAGTTAATAAAAATCAGAAGATTTCACTCATGATGACCAAAAAGCATATTCAAAACCAGTTTGTATAAAACAGTAGTTTACTTTTATTTGTACTAGGGGGTTCTGCCTCCAATTTGATTTGCTCGTATGCCCCCAGAAGCTACCTAGCAAAGTCACTGCTTGCGGTGCTAGAAGAAGTATTTGCATCCGAATACTTTTCAGGGTTTCGTAGATTATTAAGCCTACACATTATTACATTATGACATAACATTTTTTTATTTCCCCATCATGCTCAATTTGAAAAAAAAAAAATATCTAAACAAATTTAGGGGGAAGGCCGCAAAAAACCAACAAAATATTAAATAGTCACTGGTTTGATCCCCTGATAGGTCACCAATGCTTGTTATCGGTAATGACTGCAAGGAAAATTAAATTTTTTCGAGAAATTTTCAACACCCTATAATAAGATATTTGCATAAATTATTTCAAAATTGAAGGACTAGCTTTATAGGGTGGTTGGGGGGGGGGGGGGGATATTTGTGGGGTATATTTTAACTCATTAAACCGATAAGGAATACAAATTTTAAAAAAGCATGTGTGTGTGTGTATATATATATATATATATATATATATATATACATCTGTAACCTATTCTTTAAGAGCTTTTATTTTATGCCACTCAAAATTTAAAAAAATAAAAATTTGGGTGGCACTGTGCATATGTGCCTTGTCTTTGATAGTTTTTTAAACAGATATAAAAAAAATGAACTGTCCTCTGATTTTTTTTACAATTTAACAAAAAATGGAAAATACCAAAGTCAAATAATTTACGATTTGGGAAAAAAGGGTAAAATCCTCCAGTTTTCAAGGATATAATATATCCTTGAAAACTGCTTCAAATGCTTTCAACCTTCCTGACATATTAATAATATGTCAAGAATGTTGGAAGGATTTGCCCTAAAGAAGTAGTAAGAAGTAAACATGAAATGTTAAAAAAAAAAGCTGGGTAGCTAAGAGAACAAATGAAAGCATGAGAAATCTCTTTTTCTTTCCAACAACCAAGGGGAGGATATATTAACTCCTACTACTGTTTTAGTTTAGTCTATCCTTCCCTTGCTTACACAATGGGCTCGTTTGCTTAAAAAACTTATTAAATAATATAGAAATATATTTATTTGTATTTATATAATTACTATTTACAAGCTTTTATTTAACTTGCAATGTCTGTATGTAAGTTCGGGTCAAATCTTGCAACTGAATTTAAAAGCAGTTATCCTCAACCGATTGGATTGAAATTTTGCATACGTTTAGTTTGGCTGACAATACATGGTTAGCTAAGTGACGTCATTCTAAATCCAATGTGGCGGACAGCTCAAGATGGCGGACTAGTTATTTTTTAAGCAGTCCCATGATATTGGTATCAAATGAAAGGGTTTGCTGACAATACGAGTTTTTTATGAGTTGTTTTATGTGATTTTTCTACATTCTACCTCAGAAAATGAGATTAAAAAGCTCAAATTGAACTCAGCTTTAAATAGGACTTAATTACAAAAAAAAGAAAAAAAAAAAAAAAAAAAAAAAGTAGAAACACAACGGCAGTAAAGCTCAATAGTTAAAAGTACTTAAAGTTCAATCTTAACACAATTAGGAACTTAATAATTAACTGGATGTTTAAAATTTCAAAAAGATTCATCATCTATTAATAAAATTATAATTATTAATAGTTTAATAATAATAATAATAATAGTATTTTTACTGTATTGCCCTGCTACTGCTATGTATAATCATATAAAGTTAATTTTTTAAAAAATTATAAGTTATTTTGTCCAATTTCAGTAAGATTTTTCACTTTAAATGGTTCATTCTCCCCTAGCAACACTAGCTAACCACCATCAAAAATTTAGTTAAGATACTAACTGAGATTGCTAAGCAGAGCAGTAAAGTGGTTAAGGATTGAAGACCATTGAATGGTTTGCTATAAAAAACTGACATTCATAAGGTGATGTTTTGTGAAAAAAGAAAATATTTACATACTTCTGAGTGAGTTTGAGATTTAAAGTTTTTTTTTTTTTTTTTTTTTTTTTTTTTAAAAAAGAAAAGATATTTATCAATATATTGAAGGCAAAATAAAATAAAAATAATTTAATTAAAAAACTTAAAGCATAATAAATCAGAGAGTTAAAACTCCACTTCACAAAAATTGTCTTTATATCTAATTTATAACCTTAAGTTCTAAATTGGCACACTTATGGCATAAAATATATTTAGTTTTTTGTTTTATTACTGATTGCACCAAATAAATAAACAATATCATATAAAGGAAAATGGGATTGTCAAGCCTGGAGGGCGGAGAGGGGCCTGACACTGTAAACTGGCACTATGGGGAAGGAAAATATGAAGGGAGTTGATTAGTTACTCTCAAACAAGGAGAGGCTATATGGACCTTAAAAATAAAATACTGATTACCACCAAACTAATAAAAGAAAGTAGGAGAAGAGGCGGTGGTTGTTGAGTATGCTATTCCATGAAGGCTAGGACATCACAACGTAAAAGTAGAGATTTAGTTAGTTAGCGGGCAGGAACTAAGTAGTATGTTATGAAGAGCAGACATGTCTATCCAGTCTCTTCTCTCCCCGTTAATCATAACTCCACGAATACATCCTCGGAAATTCTCTCTCAGCATCAGAGTACTGCTTGGGGCATATTCTAAAACAAATCAAAACAATTTTCATTTTTACAAGATCAACCAAGAAAAAAATTATTCTGAAAACTTTCTCACAAGGGTAATTCTCATTTAAAGGGTAAGTTTTAAGGGCTCTGGTGGCAAACTCCACTGTCTCTAATGAAATACCAGTGTTTTTAGCATTATTAATATTCCAGAGTTGTACTTGATCACCTACCAGCACATTTATACGGATAAATAAAGTGTAAAACAATTCTAATCATTAATATACTTTGTCATAAAAAAAAAACCATACAAATAATTGTTACCTCATTATATTAATGGTGTGAAAGAAAATATACAATTTTGTTCAAATAAATATTAGCTAAGATTTAATATGCATTTTTAAAGTTCGTCTCAAGAACTAATAACTACCAATGTAGAAATAATTACTATTTACAAGGAACCATTGGTAAAATTTTATTAAGGGGGGGGGGGGGGGGGTCATTTTCATTCTTAAGTGTATATTATTTCCTTAATAATTATTAAAAATAGTTACTATTTGTAATAATTATTAAGGAAATAAAGATATTTTGATTTTTTTTAAATTGACCAAATATCATCTTTTTTTTCTTCGGAAATGGCGATTTTAGAGAATACTGAAAAAAAATATAATTTTGAATTTTTTAAAAAATACTAGTTTGGTATCAAATAAAAGCTCCTGATAAGTACAATAAATGTTGCTATGTACACTTTCAAGATATTTTTATTTTTGAAAGGGATAAGAGTGAAAAACTGTTTATTTAGCTGTTTTTATGAGTTATTTGTGGAAAATTTTAAATACATTTTGGACTATTCTTATCAAGACCTTCACTGTGATTCTTCATCTTCTTATATTCTTTTAGTAAATTTTGTAAAATAAAATTCATGAAACTAATGATGTATTAAATATTTTAATTTTTTTTTTTATTAGCTTTATAGTTAGCGAGAAAAAAGCAATCAAAGGTGTTAAATTTAGTATATACAAAGAGAAAGTGCTGTGATGTTGCCATGATTAAATTTTGATGGATTTACAGGTTTTAAGGTCCTAAAATCTCTCATAATTTATTCAATATAAAAATTTTGGTTTGTAATATTAGCCATTAAAAGAGATTGCCCACATACATATTTATTATTATTATATATCTAAATTAAAAGGAAGGAATTTAAACAGCAGAATACCTGGTAAGCCTCCAATATAGAGAGGACTGTTAGTATGTGCCTCAGTGAGATGTCCATTATCAGATAACCAATACTTAGTATCAACATTATCAACCCTCAGTGTTATCTCATCTCCTATGTACAGTGCCTGCACACGATGCCATCTGTTATCACACACTGTAAACTCAGACGCCAGGCTCAGCTCCACTTTGTATGGGCGTCTGTCTCCGTTATCTCCACCCAGAACCATCTGAAATTGCAACCCAAATTATTAAATCATTTGGAATTACCTACTTACTTCCAAGAAAAAAGGTGGCAGGTGATAATTAAGATTTTACATCTATACAGACAGAAAAAAATTGCTCTGATGGAGGTCAAAGCTACTCGATCAACAGAAAATTATTTTCTGTATATTTTGACTAATCTTAAAGTGTCGAGTTCTTACTATGTCATCATTGAATTGTTTACTTCCAGCAGTGACCAATCTAACAAAAATTTTCGGCTCATTCTGTCAATTTAAGCTAGCATTGTGAAGACTATAGTAAACTTCCAACATAGGCCATAGAATAAAGAGATTCACATTTTCTAGAAACAGGTAACATCAAATCACATTAATACCTAATATTCATCTCATATGTTCATTCCATATGTTCATCTCATAATGTTCATCTCCCTAACAATAATGTATAACTCTAGACATCAATCCACTGCATGGGTTCATAGAAACTCTTTCCAGGTAAATGTGAGTTTCTTCGAGTCCATTAAGATTACCTCTATTAATGCTCTAACCCTAATTCCTGAAACCTATCCACTTGTAAAGGGAGGTTTCAAAGTTACATTTAAAAATATGAAACACAAAAAGAACAAAAAACATTAACTGACCTTTCCGTTGTGAAGTTCAAGAGTAAGAGATGGATAGCCTTCAGGTTCTGATATACTTAGTAGGATTCCATTTAATTCTGAAGTTCTGAACTCCAACTCTAACTCCACCAGCTCTCCCACGTCAAATTTATTATCTGCAAAATATAAAATTGAATCAGTTAATTATAGATTTATTCTAAACATATGGAATCATCATTGGATAGGTAGTGAATTTTACAGTAATTTTAATTTTTAATTATTTTCACATTCATTCTAATACTAATTTTTCGGTGTCTTATAAAGTTGGTAATAACAGATTTTCTAAATAAATCTAATTTATGCTTCCATGAGTCCCAGGGAAATCTTTAATTCTACCATATTAAAGGAATTATGTTGACACCTGGACTCCTCTAATCTGGCTAATGACACACTTCGCCACCCGGGCGGTGCTACCTGGTCAGCAATGAGAATAGAATGCAAAACCTGCCAAACAAGGTGGCGCCACCCGCCAGGTGGCACTAGCTGGTCGACTGTCCCATGGCCCACGGTCTAGCCGCCACCTGGGTGGTGCTACCCGGATGGCAAAGTGTGCACTACCCTTATAAATTCACCTCTTGAAACAGTCTACTGGACCATCAAGTTATTTGTGGAAACAAATACCACATAGTTGGCTCCATTGAGCAAACCCTGACAGGGGGTATCAATACTTCACACACCCACTTAACCCATTGAATGCGTAATCCAATTTATGAACTTACCTTAATGACTGAATAAAATTTATGCAATTTTAAAAGTTAATTAAAAATGAAAAAAAAATAAATAAAAAACATATTCGTAGTGTATTACCCCTCGCTTTTTTAATATGCTTATTCTATTCTGGTCTATAGGATATAAAAAACTCACATCATCTCATTTCGGCAATATTTCGCCTCCTTTGAGGCATCTTCAGGCCCTTAACAATTCCTCTTAACAAACATAACTTAATTTATTTTTCTTTACTAAAATTTCTCCAGGCCATCCACCTGTGCGTCTAATAAATACAACAGACCTGTTTTTCTCTACGAGAAAATAATTTTTTTAAATTAAAATGATTAAGTTATTGATAGATTTTAATGAATACTGACAATGTGAAAGTGAACTTATATAGAGAATAAATAGAAATAGACGCACAGGTGGATGGCCTGGAGAAATTTTAGTAAAGAAAAATAAATAAAGTTATGTTTGTTAAGAGGAATTGTTAAAGGCCTGAAGATGCCTCAAAGGAGGCGAAATATTGCCGAAATGAGATGATGTGAGAGTTTTTTATACCCTATAGACTAGAATAGAATAAGCATATTAAATAAAAAACGTTTGGATCCACTGTGGATACAAACGTCAGCGGGCCTGACGGAGCCTTGCAAGATGGTTCTACTCGAGGCACGGAGAATAGAGCTACTGAGGGCTGAAAGGGAGGGCTTGGATCCACTGTGGATCCACCCGCCAGGCACGTTAGCACGGCATGGATCCACAGTGGATCCACCCACATTGAATGGGTTAATATGATCGTCTTTCATAACCTTTTTTCAGGTGAGAGTTTGTGAATGCACTAACAACTCAGCTACATCAATTTCCTTAAATAGTATGTAAGGCGCAAAAGTATCAAGTGGAAATTGAATCATTAAGCAACTCTTTTAAACCCTAAAGGGTAAAATCACAATTTTGGCTGATTATGATTAAATTTAAAATTTTACAAATTGTAATAAGATAAAAAATCATAATAAATGGTATTTATTTATTTCATTTAATAACAGAGTAAAATGACAAAATCTTACTATAGACAGCAAAAGCATCTCCAGGGAAGAAAGACCCTCTTTCAACCTGAGGAAAACACTGTCCTATCCTGTAAGGGGTAGACTTGTCTCCAACCAGATCCTCTGTCTTGGTGTTAAGTTTCAAATCTCTTATACATCCCTTGAAACCTTCCAATTTGTACAACTGAAACAATAAAATTGATTCTTCATATATTAATAATTACTTTACATTAAATATATAGAGTAGGCCAAAACTAGGTACACATTTTAGTAATTTTATTACATTTACACTAATTTATTACGATTACTGTCATTAAACACAGTTAATTCATCAAAGTGTACACATACTTAGTTAATATATCCCACATTATTGCCAATAAAGCTGATGTACAAGCAAATAAATGAATGAAATGTATATAAATGAACGCCTCTATGATTTGTTAATAACTTCACATTTGGCATACAATGTGAAGCAGTAACATTCAACTAATGCAATTATAATTGTAGCGAGCTTTCTACATTCAACGAAATATGCTCCGTGTCTGTGTGTCTGAAACGTACGACGATAACTTGAGTAAAAAATAATAGATTTTGATGAAATTTGGTACACATGTTCATTTTACCAATGCTCAAGACGAGTTCATTGGAAAACATTGTCTGCCCAAGCGTTCACACGTAACACACGTGTAAACGTGCACTTCAAAATTAAAATTGGAATTTTAGGACAGGAAAAAATTCTATCATCCCCAATTCGATGAGACGAACATTTTTTACAAATAACATTTTTTAGTAAAACCAACAGCAATACTGCTATGAATTAATAAAGATCGTTAAAACTATTAAAGCGGACCTAAATGTTTAAAGTAGAGAAAACAACGTTATATTTACGATCTAACGCAATGATATTAATAAAATTTCATATACATCTTGTACAGCACAATTGAAACAGGCATGTAAAATGTCATGCATGCAGAAGTTTTTGTGTAGCGAAGTGATACATTTTATGAATTAAAATGGAATGACCGGGATGACGTGTAGTCGAGTTAAGGAATAGCAGAAAAAACTCTTGTTCCCCACTACCCGGCCCTCTATTACAAACATATTCTTTAAATATCAAATCATGATTAACAATCTTTATTGTATTACGCTCGCTTCAATGATAGAGCCATGCGATGCCTAGTTATTAGAATCTTGGTCCACACTAATTCATCATAATGCTAATTCCTTAAAATTGACAATTTCTCTATTTGTTATAATGTGAGTGCTTACAAGTTGAGGTGGTAGCGCAACCCCAGTCTCTGGTACACCTCCTATGAAGAGACTGCTACCAAGGTTCATTTTCTTTGGAGTTTTAGTTTTGCCTGGATCAACAGAGTCTACCTTCAGCATCATTTTCCTATCCTGCCTCTGCAGTACCATCTAAACACAAAGACACGGCATACTAATGCATAAAATATTACCACTTATTAGCATGATTTATTTTTACTTTTTTATTTATTTTTTCATTTGGAATGATAAATATGCATATTATAGTAAACACATTATACTTTTTAACTCTGACAGCTTAGGAAAATCGAGAAAATAAATGGGAGGAGAGTGTATGAGAGCTTGAGATTTTGGCGGGTAATAGGTCGGGCAATGACCTATTACCCGCCAAAATCTCAAGCTCTCATTCACTCTCCTCCCATTTTTTTTCTCGATTTTCCCAAGCTGTCAGAGTTAAAAAGTATAATGTGTTTACTATAGTTATCTTGTTATATAATATTATAGTTATACTAGCTTTCACCCCGTGCACTGTGTAGGGCTCATATTAGTGTGGGGCTAGGTATTAGTGGCTATGTTTCCTATTATCATCAGTAATATAGTAATAAATAACAATGCCTAAAATGAGAAAATAAATATAGTCAAAATCAATTCGACTGGGAAGTTATTGAAGAATCATCAACCATTGGTGCATTAATTATTTATCAGTCTCTTCTCTCAATAAGGCAGTTGCACCAGTAAATATTTAATAACTCTAGTTCTAGGACAAATTATTAAAATAATGAATACTCAATTTAAAGTTTAAAGAGTATTAGTGTGAGGTTTAAGCACCTCAATCAGAAATTAAATCGGCCAACAATTGCGGACGCCATAAGAGCTAAAAGTAAAAAATAAAAAAAATGCTCTATTTAAGTCATAGGACCAAAGTTGTAGATCTTTTAAAATCAATTACAGCTGGTGCAATCTGCTTTTCGATCCGACTTACTGTTTGGCCGCAATAAGCATCCTAAACAACTTCAAAGTTGTGTCCGCCATTTATTTATTTATTTTTTATAAAATTGTTAATAACTTTGGCTCTACTCAATATTTTTTGACTATACCAAGCCTTCAACAAGCACAACATGTTTGTGCTTACCTCTGAAAAAAATTAATCGATTTTGTTTAGCCAGTTCTGCGCCTATATAGTTGGACTGGTGGGGACAGACACATACACGAAAAAAGTTAAGTCCGGATTCGGTTTTTGGAATGTATAAAATGAAAAAAAAATCCAAACAATTTTCAATTCTGGCCAATGTACAGACAAAACTTTAATTTTATATACATAGGTTAGTTATCTTATTTATACTTTGTTTTGTCGTAGCTTGCTAAATGCTTATTACTTATTAGTTTACTCCTTAGCTTGTTTGTTTATTAGTTTACTCATAAACAGGTTTTATAGTTACTTTAGTTTGTTGAATCGTCTGCCAGTTCATTTGTTTCTTGGTTTACTTGTTAGCTTCATCACTTGTTACTTTGTTTTATTGATGTCTTGTTAATTAGTTAACTTGTTTACATGTAGAATATTAGACCTACTTTTTTCTGTACACTGACCAGCAAGTTACTGGCAAACTTTTTAATACAACCAACAATAAAATTGAGTTTGACACCCCTATCAGACTTAAGGTCGTCTTGATGATTATTTTTGATTTAGTATTTGACCCAAAAAATTATTAATTTGAGACTGCAAATTGCAAATGAACATATAAAATGTATATTTTTGTCCACAAAAAAGTAATGTAATATTAAAATTTAGGAAATACTTCAATTATATGCTAGTCAAGAATAGAATAAAGTCAACTATAATTTAATTAGTTGTATACATACATGATGCCAGGCTCCATCATTGAATACAACTTGTCCGGTGGTCTCTATCTTCCTCTTACCCTTCACAGCTATAGACACACGTCCACTTCTTAGAGAAGCCATCAGGTAGTGGGGCTGCTTCCCTTTTACTCCCTAGAACACATAGTACAACTACCATAAACAGTTTGTGGCTACAAAATTAGAAGATATGTCTACAGCAAGGAAGGCTGTTTACTGTTTAAGTTATATTTAAGACTGAATCTTTTAAATCATGAAAATAATTACAATGAAACGTCACGAATGAATAAATTACTGAAATATAAATTTAGGGTTGCTTTACCATATACTTATAGCCCCAAGACACACAGCAGTTACAAGAACTACCAGGAAGGAGCAAATCCTAGGGAAATAACATGCAGGCCAGCCTAAGAGAGAGGAGTTGTACGTATACTCGGGCAAAGACTAAACAGCATGGAGAATCTTTTGTCAAACCTCTACACCAGCTGGTAGACGAGGGCCCAGATTAAATAGGTAAGTATTAGTGAAATTATTTCAATGATAACTTCTAGGCTGAAGTTCTCAAGCACCGCAATAGACAAGAGAATGAAGCTACGATAGTACACAAAGTGTGTTTACACATACAGTAGAGTTTCGATAATCCGAATTGGATGGGACTGGCACTAACTCGAATTACCAATAAACTCTGGTTATTGGAAATTTAGGAAAAATGTGAATTCTTTATTGAAAAATAATACTTACATTCATATATAATTTTCATTAGGGTTTTAAAATAATTTCATCATTTTCTATTTTCAATCACAAAACTCACTGTTACACACCTAACTCCCGAGCAATTTTTTTCAGTGTCACACCATTACCTATACACAACAAAGCATATCTACTTTCACAGCAAATGGAAGATTCGGTATGTTTTCGTTCACTCATTACTAAAATGTCACGCGGTGCTTTCAGCTAAAGATCTAACTTAGAACTGAAGAAGAAGAAACAAATTAATAGGCTTACCTCAATTTGAATGTAAACACAGCTGCTCAGATAGGAAAGGAATTCCATGAAATCATACGGAACCATCTTTACTAGCACTGTCCTAATTGTGTTTAATTTAGGTTAAAATCTCGCTCAAACTCACGCTCCTTCTTTCCAAGATCTCTAGTTTGGCTCAGATTATTGGAACTCGGATTATCGGAGCTCGGATTATCGAGACTCTACTGTAATTATATTATGAAAGTTTGTAATAAAAATATATGGTGGATACTCACAGGTACAATGAAGAGAAGCCCGTTAGGGTAGAAAGTCCTGAAATTAAGTTCCAGTGAGAAATTCTTCTGTAGAAGACTTCTCTTTCTCAAGTTGATCTGAACGTGTGAGTTAGAGGAATCGCCAAACTTTACAGCACCAGGTTCTAGGGAGTAACTGGAGACTTTACGACAAGCTGTGGCCCCTCGACTAGGGTTAGCTGAGTGATCATCTCGAGACTCTGGACCAAACCTTCCAATAGCAACCTCCTCAAAACTAATAGGTTGCTCCATTCCTATCACTCTAAACAAAGCAACACACACAACAAAAACCATTAAGTTAAAATATAATTTAATTCTAACATATATTTATAAAAATAAATAATTAATCTGGGCATAGAAATTATCATAAATAATCATCAATCATCCATAGTTGGGTAAAACGGTTGTTTGGTAGAATGAAAAGTTTCTATAACAGAAATATTATATTCAAGATAAAAAAAGTATCCAACTTAATTTCTTCAGTTTTGAGTTTATCTTTGTGTTATAATTATTATTTATTTTTGGTAACTTTTATTGTTAGACCTTTTCTTTTTTCTCATGTTTTAATAATTACTCAACAGTTTGTCTAAATGAATTGTTAATAGTTTTAATGTTTTTGTTAATAGTTTAAAAGGCCACAATTAGGGTACATGAAAGACAACAAATATACAAAAAGCAGACATTGATCATAAAACAATTAAAAAGTAAAATCATTATAATTAGAGAATAAATTTTAATGATTTTACTTTTTAATTGTTTCATGATCAATGTCTACTTTTTGTATATTTGTTGTCTTTCATGTACCCTAATTATGGCCTTTTAATGTTTAGGTGCATGTAAAATTAAAAAAATAAGTAAAATTAAATGAAAATTATAAAAAAGGTAAACATATATATAATCTAAATGCGCCCTCACCTTGCTTTCCACAAAATTTTCTTTATCACAAATGTTTACCATTTTGCTTAAGAGAAGGTAAATTACGTGATAATTTACATTAAGATGATAAATCTTACAAGAATGAAAAATTAACTATTTTAAAGAATTTAGGGAGATGTAGCACCCAATCTATGAGCATAGTCTAAAACTCATGTTAATGGCATATTCCTAAGCAAGAACAAAGAGTAAATGTGAATCATGATTTTACTTAGTCAAGTAGTATTTGACTGTTAGAATACAAATTATAATACCTTAGTAACTAAAAATATCGCTGTCAAAATAAAATCAGTCTGTTGTTTGTGTTTGCCTTACATATAATAAAGTGTATGTATTTCATTATGTTAAGTTATATGTTGCATCGTACTGTCTACACTCTACTCTCCAACATTTACACATTCCCATACTTATAACTTTAGAAACAAATCAATACTTGTTGTTGATGATAAGATCCTTGATGGTTCCTACAAGAGGCTGGCTTGAGTAAGTACTAGCTGTAGTGTTGAAAGACTTAGGTACTCCCCCAAGGTACAGACCACCTCTAGGTCCTGGACTTCTAATAACATTAGATCCTTCAGGTAGTGTGGTAGTTGCATCCAGAACATCATCTACTCGCAGTTCTACTCGTCTGCAACATATATAATTAATTTGATAATTTGAAATAATAAATCATAGATATATCTACATGGCCAATAAATCTATGCAATCTACCAGCAGGCAGTCAAGGAGTACATTTCAACTGATAATTGCATTTCTAAAGAAAAAACTATTGAGTTATGCACTGATTTCATTTCCAACAAGTCTACATATTTCTAAGAATTAAGAATAAGAAAGATAAAATGTAGGATTACCTTCCGTTCTTAGTAACGGCAATAGAGTGGAACTTGGAGTCAGCGTACTCTGAAGACATACTGGCTAACCTAACTTCACCTCTACCTCCGTTCAACCTGACATCTAACTGACCACGTCTCAAACTCACCGAATAATAACTTAGCTGATGCTCCTAAACACAAAACAATATTCAAATAAAAACATTCGTTTACAAATTAAATATAATTATTCAAAGTTAATAAGGCAATCAAAGCACAAAAAATAAATTTCATAATGTGAAGTAAATTATAATTCAATTTAATTTTATTGCAACTCCAGGTATAATACACCACCTTTTTATACTAAATTGATTAAAAATTATCGCTTTTTGATTATTAATTTGTACATTAAGGTATTTGTTCCTTATAATAATAAAGAGTAGACAGCTATTGGTACTCACTTCTTGTTCAATATGATTTGACACATCACCATCCACTGACCCTTTCTGTAAAAAAAAAAAAAAAAAAAAAAAAATTAATACATGATAATTTAAAAAAATAAAATAAACATAATCACAGGTCTTATATTACTTTGCTTTATAAGTTTCATCGCACTTTTCCGTTTCCCCAATTTTGAACCACTTATCGTCATTCAATCAATCTTCCCCAAATTTTGCACATAGATACAACTAAGGTGAAGAATACAGAAACCAAAAAAAAAAAAAAAAAAAAAAAAAAAAAAAGGCGTCAAATTTATTTGCTTTTTAAGTTTCATCGCACACCTATTACCCCAATTTTGAACCACTTATCGTCATTCAATCTTCCCCAAATTTTGCACATAGATACAACTAAGGTGAAGATTACAGAAACCAAAAAAAAAAAAAAAAAAAAAAAAAAAAAAAAAAAAAAAAAAAAAAAAAAAAAAATGGTGAAAATAAGACCAGTTTTGAAAAATGGCATTTTTATATTAATTATTTTATAAGTTTATTTAACCCTAGAATACTAATGTTCATCGATTCAATGAATATGTTTTACTGAAAGGGTTATCCTTAAGAATAGTGTGTATTGTGTATACTCAAACTCCTGGGCTCATCAGTGCATCAACTGTTCTGTATGTCTCGTGCTGCTATAGAAATATAATTAATGTTGAAGAACTGTCAAATAGACTGTTATCAGTCCTCTCTTAACTCAGAAGTGACATTTTTTTCTCTTTGAAAAAAATAAATAAATTTTGAGTTTATTAAGAATATGAAGATGTACTAATGTATTACATAAGTGCGACAGTGTGTGCTTATACAGCAACAAATGTGATTATTATAAAATAGTGAAATTAAAATATAAGCTAAGTCCCACAAAGATAATATGAAAAGCCTAAAGATGTCTCAAGAGGAGGCACAATATTGCATAAAGAGGATGTAACATGTACTAAATTATTACCCTGTAGCCCACAGTTAGATCAATTGAATAAAATTAAACGATAAAAAGTTTCCATATGTAAGAGGTCTAAAGGTGTCAAAATTATAATGTTTACTTTTAGGAAATGGTAAACATTTGCGATGGAGAGAAATTTGAAGCCTTGGTGTCAAAATCAAATCACCAACAATAATAAATTAAAAACAAAACAACAGATAAACAAAGGAACAAAAGCCATTGTAACATACTAAATGTGGCATCAATGTTAAAAGTGACTGATCGGACTGCCTTGTAATATCTTCTATCCAATGTGTAGTATCACACATGTGACTACATAATATATATATTTTAAATTTTAATGAAGTAATTAATTAAAAAGAATTAAGTCAAATAATGTAAGGGTAATTATCATGGTTGATTTAAATTAAACAAGTTTCGTATTTTGTATTTAGAATCAGCTGTTCATAGATGACGTTTATTTTACGATATTGCACAACAGGTTTTGAAGTTGTGGGTGTGATGTCACCAAATACGTATTTTTTTATATAATTAGATTTTATTTGTTTTAATTGATTGAGACTTTAATTAATTCTAAATTCTTTTTATAACTAAATTAATTTATTTATGAATTTTATTTATGGTAAATCAGTTGAATTTCAGTTGTTGTATCAAACTTATGATATATTTCCAGTATGTTGGTAATTCTGGGAATCTGAGATAAGGGTTATTCAATACCGAGAATCCCTCCCTCATATGCTTCGAAGTTGTTCTTCTCCTTATTTTTTTGCGCAAGTAATTTAAAGATAGATATCATATTAATTTTTTTTAAGAGCTTTCATATTTGGCACATCGGTACATGGTATATATTCACGGAGGCCATATATGGCGTTCCCTACAGAGATGAAATCCCCGGGGACCATAGATGATTGGGACAAGAAGAAAATAAAGGGAATTAGTAAGTGGATTTTCTTACCTGTCCCTGGAAGGTGGAAAGGAGTAGTAGTGTGTCTCGGTCTGACGTAGAGAAAACAAAGCTGAAACCTCCTCCCTTCCTCAGGTTATGTGAACCAAGCTCTAGGTAGCCACTTCCAAAGAAACCCGCTACGCTCACAGGCTGCAATCACACAAAACAAAATAAAATAAAATGCGCAACAAATTAGTTATGTTCTCATTTGCACAGCGTTCTTTGGACCTTGTCCGTTTCTTAACTTTTTAACAAGTTTGAATAAATACAAGAAAAGAAGATGTTTACAAACCTTATCAGTACATGCGGCCTGCACTCCCCAGTATCTTGCTTTGAGTAGGTTGTACTCGTCCTGTGCAATCTGAACATGTGACATACAGCCTAGGAATGGAAGAGCTGGAGGAGCACCTGATGGAAGTACTTCTCCTGGAGGTAAACCTCCTAGATAGTAATCTGCACTAGATAGGTCTGGTATAGAGTCTTGACCAGGGGGTGGTGTAGGTGCACCTTCTCGTACCTCTTCACCCACCTTCAGCAAACCTATGAAACATATATTTTGAAAAACACAATTATTATTATCATTAGTATATGATATACTAGTAATAATACCACATAGTATATGACAAATATGACCTTGTATAATACTCTCCTATACTATACGATAAAATGAATAATCTGTATCTGTATATATAAAAATATTATCAAAAAGGTGGCCCTATGCATACTTGAAACCTAGTCCACTAAATAACACAATTATCACCACTTCAATGTGATTAGCATGATCATTTTAAAATAAGATGATTGATGTCTGCCAAGAAATATTAAATGATCACCTAAAGTAAGAAAGTAAGTACATAATAACCTATCCTAAGATCAAGTAATAAATCCCCCTATAAATTGCATTATTCTGATAGATTTAAAAGAAAACAAAACAAATTTTATTTATTTTTATAAATGGATTATTTTTTTTTTACCTTTTTCAATTTTCTTGGATCTGTCAAAATATCTGCTGGCCTCAACACGAGTCCAGTTGCCAGTGTTGTATTTCTTCATGGTGGTCATCTCTAATATAGACTCATCTCCATAACCAATCCTAAATATAACTTTACCCTCGGACAAAGACAGTGATATGAACCTCTCCTGTTAAACAAAAAATTTAATATATCATAAAGGCCCCCTTCACATGAGGCCACTAGAGTTGCTAACATAATTCAAATTCATGTAAATGAAACTAACATAATTAAAGTTTATTTCATTTCAATTAAATCCGTTCCTAATTAAGTTACCTTATCAGTACCGACAGCTAGGAAAAGAAGTGCGTTAAAGTCAAATGTCCTGAAAGCAAAGGAAGTACTGAAGTGATACTTGTTGTAAGTAGCAGTACTATCCTGGTGCAGAGCTACATACCCATCGCCACTGAATGTATAAGATGTTTCATCCTTAACTTCCTCGGCCCTGTAAGCATTTAAAAAAAAAATGGTTAAACAACTGGCCTTCAGTTAAATCATACTAAGAAAACTTGGTGTATTTAATAAAACTTTAAGGGAAAACTAACTTAAACCAGAACAAAATTGATTTCATAACCCTAAAAAGTTACCAGCTGACTGATAACCAGATAAGCACCTATTAGTTCACAGATCATCAATTTAAGTGGTTCTATATTAATTACATTAGTTATGATTATGATGTAATGAAAGAGCTAAAAACTAAATATTTTGGTGGATAGGCAGTCAGTGAAGAAAAATTTGTGCATACATTAAAACGTATTGTCCTAAGAATAATAATTGTTGAAATAAAATAAGTAATGTTATTACTTGTAGATATCAGCAATGAATCTATGAAAGACAAATTGCATTATCTGATCACAAACCTAAAATTTCTCTTTAGACATTAATTACTCTCAATGTAGAATTGTTAATTATGTTAGTAATGAATTTGATAGAGTTTAATCGAGAAATTAATTAGAGGACTTGTCTTCTCAATATTTCACTTCCTCTTGAGGCATCTGTAGGTTCAGGTCTGTTATAGTTACTGAATAAAGCTTAAGAACTATTAAAGATGCAATTCTCTAATTGTAATGTAGAAATAATTAAACTTCAAATGGAATTGGAACTACCTCTAGGAAGAGAGGCTAGTTCAAGTAGTAGAACAGGTAGGACAGACCTAGAAATTTTGGGGGCCCTTTTTACTAACCCTGTCTTGAGTTCAGCTACTAATGGTACCAATGTACCGTTGAAGCAAATACAGAGTGATCAATAGTGAGATATGAAAAAATTAAAGTGCCTAGGTGTGGGATTGAGCCCATGACATTAACCTTCATTCATAGATAGCTGAGCAGAAGTGACTAAAGCCTTCAGGTCCACCATAACCCCTGGAAAAAGAGCTACTCAGATATGATAAGCAAATTCAATCCTAAAACTCGAATGCCAACAAAATGAATCCTAAAAGTGATATTTTAAAGGGTTGAGGAATTTGTACTTATACAGGGGATACTGAATTATAAAACGCTATCTAGGAAAAAAGGTTCTATTAAAAATTTCTAGAAAAAATATTCAAGGAAACTGGAAAAAAAATCTTGAGTTTTCGATACTTCTTTAGATTTTTACTCCCCTGTTCTTTGTTTTCTAGAATATAAATGGATAATATGATTTATACATTCCTTTGTCTAAATAACTATTAAGACAGAGCAATGTTTAAGTCCAATGTACATTGGGACAAAGGAAAATCACACATCTATTATTATAAGAGGAGTAACAGTCTAAAGAATGACATTCCATACACCTTCCTTAGATTGTTACTCCCTTCTGCTTTTTTATAAGGAGAGTAACAGTCCAAAGAAGTGCCAAGTGTTCTTTGAAACAGGGTCTCACTATGTCTAAGACATTAAGATGATAAAAAGGAATAATTAACATACCCTTGTATACAAGCGGTACAGGAGAAAGGATTCTGAGTTCTGAAGTCCCAAAGTCCAATTGGTCTATCATTGAGATGTAACTGATGCAGACAACCTACCAGACCAGAGTGCTTAGACAGGAGATGAGGATGCCTTACCCTGTCAGCTCCTCCTACCCAGACTCTGTCTCCAGGTCCAACATCCAATCTTCCAATGCCTGGTGCTGAAGAATTAGTAGCAGGAGGTTGGTTACTCAGTGGTGAACCTATGCTTAATAGTACTGGCCTCACCCACAGTCTACCCACATTACTCATCCTGTAACAAATACACTTATTAAAATCAAGCTTAAAATTCATCTTAAAAAAAATTTAAATTGGGTGAAGAAGGGGTCATTAATTGGCTGTATTTTGTCTCTTGATGGGCATTTTTAGGCCTTTAAAAAAGGTATTTAAAAACAATAACATTTAATTAAAATTGTAAGAGCAGATACAAATATACACATATTATATGTATAAGTAATTGTATGTATAAGTACATTCGTGGCAACTTTATTTTTAACAATAAAGCCAGTGATTACTTTGTACCATGCGAATTGGAAGCTACACCATAAGCATATAACATGCCTGATGGTGACCCTCAAGTGATGACATGTAGCCAATTAAATAAAATAATCTTTAACACATTTTTGCCCCTTTATGACCAAACACAGGGGACCTCACCCTAGTAAGATTTAAATTTTAATTCAATAATATATTGCAGTACATATAGATAGGGCGAAAGATCTTTAGAAGAGTCAATAAAAATGAATAGTCACTCATTTTAGACACAGTAGAGAGCAGAAGAATACCAGGCAGACCAAGAGAGTGATGATTCTGTAGTATAGCCTTCTGTGAACAGAGGCTAATAAAGGAGGTCTTCCAAACAAGTTTTGGCTAAATGCTGTAAACAGCAGAAGCATATTGAAAAGTGAAAGTAAACACATTCATCCAAGTAGAACCCTAAACTATCTTCTTCTGCTAATGATAGTTTTAAGTCAAATCTAGTCCAGTAATCTTCAAATATAACAAGTATCGACAATAGCATTTGTTTAATTTATTATACCTGTGTGCC
This sequence comes from Gerris lacustris, assembly GCA_951217055.1. Classification (NCBI taxonomy): domain Eukaryota; kingdom Metazoa; phylum Arthropoda; class Insecta; order Hemiptera; family Gerridae; genus Gerris; species Gerris lacustris. Next base: position 40,670,984 of record OX578278.1, on the reverse strand, counting down.
TCAACTTTGTACCAATGTTGGTCCTTGCTAAGATCACCAGCTGTTTGGATATGAAGTGGGTGTATTACTTCACCCAGGCCTCCACCAACATTCCAAACAAACCTTATCTTCCTGTTCACCATTTCAATTGCCACAAAGTCCTCCTATGAACAAAATCAGACATACATGTAAAACTCAATTATTATAATTTTAAACATTTAACTTCACTCAAAAAATAATTGGGCTTTAAAAACCAAACAGGAAAGAGGTTCATAATATTTTCCAATGGAAGTAGCATTAATCCAAACTGTAATTAAATGTTTAGTAATTAAGGTGGTTGAACCATAAAAAGTAAGCACCAAATCTTATTAATTTTTTCTATTTAAATAGTTTAGCGATAAATTGTTTTAGTAATGTCAAATTTGAATGTGATGGAGAATTTGCTCTTACCGTAGAGCTACTAGGAAGGTAGAAGAGAAGTGCGTCTCTAAGATGTGAACTAATGGCGTAGGTAAGCATGATGGATGTCATAGTGGAGGGTTCAAGGTGTGTAGGAGTATATGTCCTTACACAGCTACCTCCTCCTCCTGACTCTCCAATACTCGTAATAGATAGAGGGATCTAAAAACATACCAAACAATTAAATAATAATCTTTAGAAATATAATAATTCAACAAATATAATGTAATGTCATCAATACATAATAATATAATAAATAAAAAAGTGAAATAATTTTAACAGATGAGTGATTTCTCCCTTATTAATTATAGTATGTTGTTTCATACAGCAGAAGCCTCGCGCTTGTTTGACAATGTTTGATTGTTAATCAGACATCATCATCATAATCATATAGTTAAAAAATTGTAAAAACTAAAAGTTAAAATTAATCCTAAAAAAAGTGTAGATAATATTGTAGTAGGACCTATTTTGACAACTGCAGTTGGTTATATTTAGACTTATTTTGGCAACTATAGTTGGTTATTTTAATTAGTAAACTGGATAATTATCAGATGATAACCAAAAACAGTTTGTGTTTAAATATTAGCTATTTTGGTTTTTTGACAAATACACTTATTATATTTTGCTTTTTGAGTTTTTATAGTGAACGATATATTCGGAAAAAAGAAATACTGACACTGCTAGCCATGTGCCTCGCTTGAGTTATCTGGTCCCTTAACTCTTCTAGCTTGGAAGTAACCGATGAATTCCACTGATGGAAGAAATCGTTGTATTTCTTCATATTCTGAAATAAGTTGCTCACCATCTCATGAGCTTTCCTCGCATTGCCTTGTGCCTCGTTAACTAAACAGAATTAAAAACAAGTCAATACATACAATGATAAGCAACAAACATTTAAATAACTCAAATCATTCCTCAGCTGTCTATAGTAACTTGTATATAGGATGTCTTACAAAAAAGTTTAAAAGGAAATGGAGCAGTTAAAAGTATTTTGGGCTACCAACTCACAAAAATATTTCAGACTTTTGGAGCTCAACATACATTAAAATTCGGACGGCAGTGGAAGTTTGTAAACTCTATCATAAAGGAACTGACTGTGTTGTGGCCTGAAGTTAATGAACATAAAACCAAGACAGAGTTTTAGTCAAACATGCTTGCCTCATGGATGCACTTTTCCCATCTGTTTATTTTATAAAAGACCGAGCACTTCATTCAGGCAACAAACAATCTTTCTATAAAGCAATGTTTGGTATTGAGCCAAATTTTGCATCCCCGCCAGAAGTTATCCAAACCATAGAACATAAAAATGACCATGAGAGGATATTAAGGAAACGAGACCAAAATGCAACTGGGAATATAGGAGATACAAAAGAAGAAGAGAGCAGGGAAATTATCCTTGTTCCGTTAGAGAGGAAATACTGCCAACCAGGAAGATACCACATGAAAATTTGTACCAACAAGCACAGAAAATTAAACACATATCCAATGCAACTCATCACCGCCTCGACTCGGTAGGAGTCTATTCCATTTATGAATTCCATTAAAAGATTAGGCAATTAATACTTTTGCCGTACTTTATTACATAGAAATCACCAATGCCAATATAATTACCCAAATTGCATTTTTCATTTTAGTTATTTCCAGTTTTGACTAAAAAAAATGCTTTTTACTGATTAGTTAGGAAAAACTAATAACTAAATACTAATCACTAATAAGTTAGGAAAACCTGTTTTTACCTGGCAATTCTGGTTCTTAGGGTGCTCTCACACTGGATCCGACTACATGCGACTTCTGACTACGAACGACTACGCACGACTTGGTAGTACGACTTGGAGCACTCACACTGGACCCGACTACGCACGACTCGGTAGTACGACTTAGCTCTACCCTCTACATTTCACCCTCTACACTCAGACTTGTTGGAGACGTCGTCGAGTGCGGTTGCCTTTAACTTTATATTTTCGTTTTTTTTTTTTATCGTATACGAACATTTTGACAATATGAATGGGTTGTTTTACCTAGTAGAATGTTATAGTTTAGTGTTAAGAAGAAGAAATAGACGTTTAAAAAGATGAACGGAATGGGTTAATAAAATATTTTTGAAAAGAGAAGAGCATGGTGAATTTCACCATTTAATGAACGATTTAAAAGAAGATCCAGAGAAATGTTTTGATTACTTCCGATTGAGTTTGAACACGTTTATGTACATTATGGAAAGTATCAAACCATCAATGTTCACTTCTTTGATTCCACAAACATTCTCTTTCTTGGATCGAAAGAATTAGTTTTTCAGTCAGTATCCATTATTGGGATACTAAACACAAAACTAATAAATTAACTTTACTAACTGATAAAAAAAAAACTATGAAACTGTATAAAAAAAGTAAATAAAAACTAAAAAACTGTGTAAAAAACTGTGTATAAAAAACTGTGTATAAAAAACTGTGTAAAAAAACTGTGTAAAAAGGTATGAAAAACTTTGTAAACAACCTAAAGACTTTATTAAAAACTGTAGGGTATGTAGTTTTTGTCGCATGTAGTCGGACGAAAATCCGAGATAGCTGGGATCCAGCCGCAGGTCGGAGGTATACGCACGTAGTCGGACGAGTAGGTCGGATGCAGTGTGAGAGCGCTGATAACATTGCTAAGGTTGGGATAGTTCGTCCGACTACGTACGACTACGCACGACCAAAATTCACAAGTAGTCAGATCCAGTGTGAGAGCACCCTTACTAGTAAATATCGGTTTAGACAAAAGCGGTTTCCTAAAACTAGTGCTGACAAAGAAATTCTAGTTTTAACTGATATCACGTTTTGCCGGTAACATAAATACTTACAATGGAATTTAGTTTTATTTAAAATTATTATTAGCATCAATAATCTAACCATCTATGAAGATAGGACTATAATATTAATTATTTGATTACCATTGATTTAAGCATACCTATGTGCTCTGCAGCATTGATATTAAGTTCGTTGTCAAGAGCCATCTGTTCTAGTTCAGGTTTAAGTTTGGTCTGAATGTTGTACACAAGGTAAGTAACATTGTCCTGTATTCCCTCGGCAACTTCCATCACCTCATCTGAAGTTGCAATTGTCTCCTCCGCAGATAATTTCACTAAACAAAGATCATCGATAACTATTTAACACAACAAAATTTTTAATTTAAATTTACCATTCAAAAATAACAACAAGTTTGTTTTTATATTTGCGAGTAAATAGAATTGAATAAAAACTACAACTGATAAATCTAAGGCAAGATCCTAATTTTAATACATAAATTTAACACTTAAGCTATTGTTGTTGCATCAAATATTGTTCCCAGATATTGATCAACTTTAAAAATAATAAATAATAATGTTATCAACTATCACATTAAAAGAATGACTAAGCTTTGACCCATAAATAATCAGGAATATTTTTATTATTAATGAATTATTATCAATATTTTATTTTCTAATTTATACAGTATTATTTAAAGAGAGAGAGAGAGAAAGTAATACAACAGGCCGATGATGGATAGTCGATTGAATGAAAGTGACATTTATTGGTTGCACTAAAATCACATTTTACTACTAGCTTCTACTACCATGGAGGACTCTAAAGTGTCCTCCCTCCTAGTACAATATTGTGTCGACACTTTGAAAATGTAATTTTTATAGCTGACTTGTTTTAAGTTTCCGTTTAGAGCGCCTGTAACGGATTAATAGGAGGACCCGTGGTTCGAGTCCCCGTGCGGGGGTCTATTTTTCTCTGTATGTCTCCCGTAGTTATTGATAATTGTAATTTGATTTAAAGAAAAATTGAATCTTTCCGTAGTATGAAAACTACCAACAACTTAAAAATTTGAATTGGTGTTTCTTTTTTAAAACCATGCCTAAATTTAGTCCGTATTGCAAAGCCAATTTCGAAGAAAAAGTTAATAAAAAAAATAAGTTAAGTTTAAAAAATATATATAAATAAAGTGAAAACATTTAGTTTCTCAAAAAATGTTGTTTTTTTTATTACTACAGTAGAGTCTCGCTAATCCGGGTCTGACGGGACCGGACCCAGTACGGATTACCGAAAGTCCGGATTAAACGGAATCAGTTTTAAAATAAAATATAAAACAAGTTTTAGTTGAGAAAAACTATTAAAATCGATGTTATTATCGTAAAAGTTACTTCTACTAGTTTCAAAAACATAATTGTACAACGTATGTTCACTATTTTAGGACTGTTCTGTCACCAGTCCAAATATCAAATGAATTAAAATAAAATTACAATCTACTAAGCAGATGCAGGTATAGAAGGGACTTCCAGGGAAACAAGCTTTGTTCCGATATGAAATTCGAGCAACGGCTAATCATTTCACAAAAAGTTGAGACATTATACACACGCGGCTTAGCAAAATTTCACGGAACTGCGTTGAGCCCCCGCTATGTGTTTCTTAAAACTCTCTCACCATCTTACTCGTATTTTATTGTATTTCCTGGAATACACTACCTTTATATCTTCCACTCTACATTTCTATGGAACCAAAAGAGATTTGTCGATATTCTTACTTATTCTACATCTGTTAATTTTTAACAGAAATACCGGGTATTCCTCGTGTCGGAACGTTGGAATGTACACCTGTAAACTATTCTAGGAACAATTTTATATAAATTTTAATAGACAATAAAAGCAGAAACTTAGATAATCTTAACAATTCATAAATCTGAATTAGCCCTGGTTCCAATTTGTACATAGTTTTTAGCCTGTCCGGATTATAAGGACGTCCGGACTAGCGGGACTCTACTGTATGTAGAAACTAGGAATGTTTGGAATCATTATTCTTATTTATAATTTAAGGGAGGGGAAGACCCCTAGTATTTAAATGATGAAGGCGTGAATTTGGTAGGCATTATACTGAAGTGGTTTACAGAAAAAAAAAATAATAATGAACTATGATACCAAAATTTAGTTTCAGAGTATAACACTTTGCTGGTAAGAAATGCAATAAATATGTCTCAGAAAATTTAACAAAAACTAGGCATATCATCTGTTAAAGGGAATTTTTTTCAGGCTTAGGTTTTTATTTGTTCCCTTCTTTCAGCACCATAACAACGTATTTGATTTAAAAAAAAAAAAAAAAAAAATACATACAGAAAAGGGATTTCTAGTGTTGTTAACTTTTTTTCAGTTTTATGTTTAATAAAACCTGTAAATAATTTAATAGTTGGCCACCAAGCTCTGTGTTGGTAACTGTTGTTCTCTCTACTAACAAGACACCCTCATAGAGATACCTTTATTAATTCTTACTAGTGTGTTAATAAAACCAGTTTCTAGAGAATCTAAAATCTAACATTTTATTTTTATCAACTCTCAACAAATCAAACGTTAAAGTAATCACAAACAAGTGTTAACAGGAAGAAGCAGCAGTTTTATACTTACTGAAGATACATGTAAGAAAATAGAAAACTCCTTATGATAACAAATTTAGTTATTATCATTATAGGGAGTTATTAAGGTTTCTGAGTCCGTTATTGAGAATTACGGACTGTTATTTAAAAGATTTTTTGCTAAAAACAGTAGGTACATCAACTTAGGAAGAATAAAATATACATATATGTCCATTTATATTTGTTATTTATCTTGTCCCATTGAAGAGAAAAGTCTGCTCTTCAAAAGTGGTGGTTAAGGAGTAGTTTCACTGGGCACAAAAAATTAGTTACCTGCGTGAGTTTGCTGTACAAGGCTGTCTATCTGTCTGGACAAAGTTTGTCTCTCCATGTCTATAAGCTTAAGAGATTCAGTAGTTTTAATGACTGCAGCCATACTATTGTCGTGTTGTTCTTCCAGGTCGATGATAATGTTGATTTGATTCTCAGACAAGGCTTTCAAAGCAGTTGAAACATTCAGAGCTATCCCCACTGTTTCTGCAAGGGACTCATCATCTCTCGGAAACACCTGTAAACAAAACAACAACGTATAGTTCTTAAGACTTTCGAGTTTGTAAACTTAAAAAAGTTTTAGGTTCTCTGGTTGACCTCAAGGAGGTGTTCGAAGTTCAAGATTATATAATGTAACCCTTTACCAGCATGTAAGCCTCATCTACAGCATCTTTAGCCTTAATAGCATCTTCCTCAGCACTCGCTACTGTGTCGATGATATCATCATAAGCCTTGGTGGCCTGCATCACCAAACCAAAATCAGCTTGGAACTCCCTAAAAACAAACCATATCATAACATTAATGTATTACAGCTGATAAAATAACATCAAACATTTAACAGCTGATAAAAGAACTAAAGAAAACATATTTTTGTTACTATATAGAAATAAATAATTACCTGTCGTAGCCTTTAGATAAGTTGTGAAGCATGGCTGCATGATGCTTTGCTGGTATAACATATTCATTATTCAGTTCATCAATTTCTATACTATCAATCCTCTTTCTTAACACATTTTGACCGTTCCTTAGTATTTTCTTCAATTCCAGAAGAGCCTGAACAGGAAAGTAAAGACATATTAGTCACTTAGTAGCAAAGAGTATGTAAAGTAAAATATATTTTTGTAAAAAAGGTTCTGGATGAAAGTTGTTGGTTTAGTCCTTAGATAATAAATTTATATTTTGATTATTATTACCAACAGATTTGTATTCTTGTGGTCTCGACTAGGAGTTGCAGGTCATTTCTATACCTCCCCCCCCCCCCCCCCCCCCCCCCCCCCCTATTCCTACCGGGAGCGTTATTAGAATTTGTTCAAACAGGTCTCGAAGGTCGAACAAGGACATATTATATATTATATATATATATATATATATATATATATATATATATATATATATATATATATATATATATATAATATATAATATGTCCTTGTATATATGAGGCAATCAACCTAACGCGTGGTTTTTTAGCTTTTTGTAAACTAGACAGTTGTGGGAAATATAAATACCCCCTAAAAGTTGAAGGGAAAAACTCAGAGAAGAGGAGCTTGAATCACTAAGATGGCAAGATATCCTCTCTTTTATAACCTCTAAAAAGAAACGTAAGATTAGTGATTTAGTGACAGGGTAATTCAGGGGTTGGCAAAAAAAAAAAATCCAAATGTGGTCTGTATGCTAGGCTATGCCTCCATGCCCTCTACTGCTACTACTACTACTGAGGTAGGCTGAGGTCTTAATTAGCTTGGAATTAAGGCGACAGACTGATTTAGCAGGCAATTTTACTATTAATAAATTTAATAGTATCAAATATTCCATTTGTGAAAATGTTTAGTTAGACTTTGTTACTTTGGCCAAGTGATGAACTTACATCATAGTTATCCTGTGCCTCGTCGATGTAGACCTGAGCTATCTTGTTAAGAAGCCTTGATTCATTGAGTAGATCTTCATTCGAGCCCTGAACACCAACTATAGTACTGAACATGTTCTTTATATCCTCGGTAGAGTTCCTGTAGTTCCTGTTTTTCAACTTGATCTTAACACAACACAAAGAGAAATGCATTAATAGTTATGATACCTGAGAGAGATTAATTCCTAAATATACTACTACAGAATTTAAAACTACAAAAAATAATTTACTAATTCCATTGAAAAATGAGATTTTGGTTGTTTTTGATCACCAAATTTTTGAGAAACAACTGAAATTAATGAGCTATTGTTACAGTCACTAGACCCTTGTAAGAAAATTATCTTATTGACTTGTAAGAAATTATCTTTCAAATATTTGTATCAATTTTCCACTATTTATTTACATTTAGGTGATGCTCCAAAAGAAAAAAAATAATTCAAATGAATATCCCAATCAATATTCAATATCCCAGGTAGCCACACTCACAAAATACTAACAACACTTTAAATAATTATATCAATTGCATTATCCATTGCAATAACAGTTATATTAAAACAAGAAAGGAATCTGCCACAAAACATTTTTTTAGAAGAATTGAATGCTACAAATGGGAATACAGTAGAAAGATGTTATTTGAAGTTTGTACATACCAGTTCTACAGTTTTGTCAATATTAGATATGATGTCCATGAGATGATCGTTCCTCTCACTCAACTGTTTCAATCTCTTCTCCAGATACTCTGCTTCATTTGTTTCACTAACTATATACTTAAGTTCCTTCAGAATATTTGTACAGGTCCTGCAGCCGATTGAGTACATAGCAGAAGATTAATTTATACTAATATTATAAAGTGGTAAAATTGTTGTATGTATGTATGTTTGTATTTTTATAAGGTTAGTATCACTGTTTTAATAATTTTTGTTATTTACTATCACTCTTTTTAATTGGGGTATTGTTTTACGATTTTGGTAGTATTCATACTACGGAACGATTAAATTTTAATTTAAATCAAATTATAATTATTATTAACTACGGGAAACAGACAGAGAAAATAGACTCCAGCACGGGGATTTGAACCACCGGCCTCTATATTTCCAGTATAGCGCTCCAACCAACTAAGCTACGCAGGAGAATGAATTTCTCTGACGTTAATGATACCTTGACCCGAATTTAAAGCTTTCAATTTTTCCACAAGTCTGAGAAGTCAACATTAATAACAAAGAACTAGACCGAGAAAAAACGCTTATAATTATAAAGTATATACAGGGTGTTTCACGATAAATGTTACAAACTTCGGGAGGTGATTCTACACCCCAAAAGCAACAAAAAATTTCCTCTTGACCCCTGTCCGATTCTCGGTTTTTCTGATTTTTCTGTAAAACACGAGTTTTCTTCATAAACATGGTCATATCTCCCAAACTGTTGGTCCTAAAGCAAATTTTTAACAACCATTGAAAAGCTCATTAAATTTCCAATAAGAATGCAAACCTTAAAAGTTTCTAAATACATTTCTAATCATTTTAATACAATCGAAATTGGAAAAAAATTAAGTTTCTAAAATTCGAAAAATTTTATTTGTGTTTGAAGCAAAAACAATTCTTCAGCCTTAGCCTGGCAAATTTCACCAAAACTTCCTCTTTTAATAAGCTTTCCAACGATATACTCCACTTCGTGATTCCGTTAAAAATTGGTAGAGAAATTCAAGTTAGAACACGAAAAAACGTGCGGTAGAGGCAGAACGGGGAAGCTAGAGGAGGGTTACAAACCAGCAATCCACACGCATTTTCCGCGATAACTTTCGAACGGTTTGAATGTGAAATTCCAAATTTGACACTAAAACACGCCCAAAACACCACCGAATTTGTTGGCCAGGAAAATTGGTTTAGTGGAAGTGGTGGAAATTTAAACTTGAAATGTTGAAAAAATGAAAAAAAGAAAAAAAAAAAGAAAAAAAAAAAAAAGTGGTACTAAAGTAAGTGGTGCCTGTGCCCCATCATGATAAAAAAAAAACAATTGCTGTCTTTCTTGTAATGGTAAGTCCTCAAGGAGTCCATGCAGGTCACTCTTTGAAGTAAACGTAAATAGTTACAGTAGAGTCTCGCTAATCCGGACCCCGCTAGTCCGGACATCCGTATAATCCGGACGGGCCAAAAACTATGTACAATTTGGAACCAGAGCCTGTTCAGATTTATGAATTGTTAAGATTATCAGGGTTTCTGCTTTTATTGTCTATTAACATTTATAAAATTGTCCCTAGTATTGTTTACAGGTGTACATTGTACATTCCAACGTTCCGACATGAGGAATACCCGGTATTTCTGTTAAAAATAAACAGATTTAGAATAATTATCAATAAGTAAGAACATCGATAAATTTGTTTCGGTTCCGTAGAAGTAGGGCGGAAGATATAAAGGTAGTGTCCAGGAAATACAATTATATATGACTGAGATGGGGAGAGGATTTTAAGAAACACGTAGCAGCGCGGCGCGGCGGTTCAACGGAGTTCCGTGAAATTTTGCCAAGCCGCCAGTGTACAATGTCTTAACTTTTTGTGAAATAATTAGTCTTGGCTCGAATTTCATTTCGGAACACAGCTTGTTTCCATGGAAGTCCCTTCTATACCTGCACCTGCGTAATAGATTGCCATTTTAATTTAATTTATTTGATATTCAGACTGGTGACTGAAATGACCTTAAATAGTGGTTTTTTGAGACAAAGAAGTAATTTTTACGATAAAAACATCGATTTTTATAGTTTTACCCAACTAAAACTTGTTTTACAGACATTTTAAAACTGATTCCGTTTAATCCGGACTTTCGGTAATCCGGACTGGGTCCGGTCCCGTCAAACCCGGATTAGCGAGACTCTACTGTATTCCCTCCTAGAGTCCGTGGAAGTCCCAAAAATGGTCTAATGGAGATTCCAAATTCGACACCGAAAGACCACTGACTTCGTTGGCCAGAGAAATTGGTTTAGTGGAAGTGGTTCAAATTTAAACACCACCATTATAACACCATTAATATCACCGATCCAGAATGAATAAACCCAAACAACGTGACACCAAATTCCATTATTATTTGAAAACCACTATTTTTTTTTTCAATTTTTCAACGTTTCAAGTTTAAATTTCCACCACTTCCACTAAACCAATTTTCCTGGCCAACAAATTTGGTGGTGTTTTAGTGTCAAATTTGGAATTTCACATTCAAACCGTTCGAAAGTTATCGCGGAAAATGCGTGTGGATTGCTGGTTTGTAACCCTCCTCTAGCTTCCCCGTTCTGCCTCTACCGCACGTTTTTTCGTGTTCTAACTTGAATTTCTCTACCAATTTTTAACGGAATCACGAAGTGGAGTATATCGTTGGAAAGCTTATTAAAAGAGGAAGTTTTGGTGAAATTTGCCAGGCTAAGGCTGAAGAATTGTTTTTGCTTCAAACACAAATAAAATTTTTCGAATTTTAGAAACTTAATTTTTTTCCAATTTCGATTGTATTAAAATGATTAGAAATGTATTTAGAAACTTTTAAGGTTTGCATTCTTATTGGAAATTTAATGAGCTTTTCAATGGTTGTTAAAAATTTGCTTTAGGACCAACAGTTTGGGAGATATGACCATGTTTATGAAGAAAACTCGTGTTTTACAGAAAAATCAGAAAAACCGAGAATCGGACAGGGGTCAAGAGGAAATTTTTTGTTGCTTTTGGGGTGTAGAATCACCTCCCGAAGTTTGTAACATTTATCGTGAAACACCCTGTATACTATATACTACTATACTGGTATATAGGTGGTTCAAATTCCCACGCTGGTGTCTATTTTCTCTGTCTGTTTCCCGTAGTTAATAATAATTATAATTTGGGGTATTGTTGTTTAGAAGTGTAGAACATGTATTTGGATGTGTAGTAATAACTAATAACACATTACAAGTAAGGTAAGTTCATACAATTGTGTGGATCGAAGTGTTCTCATATATAAATCCTCCACACAAGCTGTTTGGATGCTGATTAATAAGTTTGTTCTAAATTAAAGAGTCCAACCACTATCATCGGTCTGAACAAAACACCACAGTTGTGCGAAACATGAATTTGAGGACTTGCACATTGGTGGCGTCACACCATGTGATTTCTCCCCGGAGGGATATGTGAAATAGCAGTTCTACATAAACAAACCTCGGACCATCCCAGAACTTAAGCAGGAAACTGAACATGCCATTGCACACATCTATCGAGAAGCTTATGAATGAGTTATTGCAAACTATATAATGAGAGTATATTAATGCAGACTAAGTAGAGTAGGACATTTGTTGCTATTGTTTTTCATTATTCAATCTGAAGGTTGTTTAATAATTTTAATATTTTGCGCAACAGCCCATGGAATGCTTAGGCATGCCAAAGGGCTTATAAAACTATTTATGTAATGGATGATTTTCATTATTATGTTTTCTTCTTTTTTTTAAAAGAACATCTAAACTCTACTAAACCAAATGACACGTGTGAAAACTCATGATGAAGTTCAAATAATTATGAAACACATAGAGTACTTATTCATGACCTTTTATTTGAACCCTCATGAAGGTAAAAACAAAGTTAAGGTGTTATATTACCTGAGTGCCCTGTTGCTTTGGTTCTTGAGAGGCTCCAGGTCTCGGTCTCTGATGGTGTTAAGAAGTTGTTTAGCTTCTATTATCATGGCTGATATGTTGATCTCTTCACCTTCATTGCTAATGTAATCAGACAGTCTCTTCATTATCACTAACAAACAAACACATACATATTAAAAAAATAATCACAAAGTCCAGGAGATAGCATGCAAAAAAGTGACTGATTAACATCAAGCTATAATTTTTTGTATAAGTTAATCTCTTGATGCCCTTTAACTCATGGTGGTAAACATAGCTAACAACCTAAAAAATCACCTGCGATATTGGAAATAGTAAAAAAGGCTCACAAAAACAAAATTTAAAAAATTTGCTAATTATTTTTTGGCTGTTACACAATATATTGAAGTGGTGAAAATATTTTCCATTAAGCTACTAGGGTTGAGACAATAATATATATAAATTATTGGAATATATATCTATATTGAATACATAGACAAATGTATATAGGTTGGTGGTAAACATAGGTACCACTGTGCATCTAGGGAAACCTAATTTTTTTGAACCGTGTGTTAAAGGATTAAGAATAAGTGGTTGGCAAAGTTTGTCTGCAGGACATAGTTTGGCCATAGGCTGTTAAAAAAGACAGGCCATGGAGAGGGGCCATGTCCCATCCATTTTGGCGAACAATGTGATTTTCAAGATAGACAAAAATCAAGTTGATGTTAATCATTTATCATAGTTATTTGTTATAGTTTGTTAGTTCATCATGCTCGCTTCGGCCATACAATGTACAGAGGTATAATGTGTGAAGTGGCTGGAACTCTCTACCACGGGGATAGTAAAATGGGACACAATCTCAGACTCATAAGAATAAAGTATTGCTAATATAAAATATATAGAAAGGTTCTTACTGCTTATCTCCTTATTACTAGCGTCTAACATGGATTTCACAGCTTCAGATTCCTTCTCCAGGTTGGAAACATGCTCCAACATGTTATCATGTTTCTTCATCAGCTTTTTACCCTAGAAACACAAAAATCAAAATGATATACTATTTTTTCAAAAAGTTCATTAATTATTATAGAATCAACAAATTAAAAGAGTATTCAGCTATGCCAAACTCAAGTATAAAAAGTCAGCCAATTAGTGCGGCAAAGAGCTTCGACGTGTCCTACAGTAGGAAGAATGGTCACATGAGTATAAAATATTGTGATCCCACTGGGGATTAAAAAGTATGGTTGTTTGGACCAGTTTCTATTCCAAGTGGTCTTTAAATCCAAAATATGTCATAAAACTTTTACAACTGATTAGGAAATAAAATGAATAAAAATACCTGAATATTTATACCTTATTAAGTAGATTTTTAACATGATGAGATGAATTGTCAAGATATTCGTTTAGGCTGTAGTACCCCGAGGTAACTTTACGTTTAAGATTATATTGGTGTTTGAGATCATTTGTATCTGATTCGAGCATAACCAGTGTTTCCCAAGGAGGAGTCATCAAGCCTTGAGCTATGTGCCGAGTGCTAGAGTCGAAGTAAGAGGCCAGATCATCAACTGAGTCAAGTATCAGCTTGACACACTCCTCGTCACAATCTAAGAACATACAACCACAGATAAAATAATTATGAACAAGATATCAAGGGGAGCCAAGCAATTATCTTACTCCTTTGAAGCCACTGAGTTTTGGTCGCTTTGTAGCAACTCACAAAATCCTTCCAAAGATTCAATCCAACACAAAAGATCCTTCCTAACAAGGTCTACTTGTGTGACCAGCCCCGAATGGCAATAAAGTTAAAACTAGGAGGCACGAGATCGAGGGAACAATTTAGAGCAATGTGGTTTGAGACAGTATAGGGATTACAGCAAGAAAGAGAGGAGTTGACTGGTCACAAGCTAGGAAACTCACACAGAATGGGAAGTCTGGAGAAGGATAACCTCAACTCTAATAAAGGGAAGAAGAAGATCAAATTAAGTGAAAGTAAATTATTAGTAAAAACTTTTCTAAATGTTTTGAATCCACATTAAAACCATTCGAAAAATAAAAGCTGATTTATCTAAAGAACTAAGCAAAAAAGGGGAAAATTTAAGATACGTTAGGGCATTTTGTCAGCTTTACATATGATACTTTTTAATCTGAAATATTCCTATTTTTTTCAACTAATATATGTTTTAAATTAAAATTTATTATAAATATACAAATAAAAATCGCCAATTACAATTGGTAAGTTTACCCTATATAGAGACAAACAGTAAAAAAAAGTTTTTACTCATACACCAATCTTTGCTCTTCAAATCATATTTCTGATGGACTACTTAGTTTTAGTATAGATGAAGGTACTTACCGACACAGCCTCTGCTATCCCTGAGTACCTGCCTAGGGTTAAGACATTGAGAACAGTCCCGTCCTGTAATATTGACTTTACAGTTGCACTGTCCCTTCTCTTCGTGGCACTCATCACTAACACTTCCGTATGGGTTGCAGTTACACATCTTACAGCCTCCTCCTCCTTCCACCTTGGGATAACCAAACCAACCATAGCTGCATCTAAACATAACAACATATAATTATTATGACACAAAGATAATAACTAAAAAATTCGCTAAAAATAGAAAAAAGCGTGATTTCTTTTCCCTGGAGTATAATTTATAATCAACTTTCATAAAATCTATACTTAAGAGGTAAAATATTGTAAGTCCAATTTATTTTTAATTGACTTTTTGTATGTACTGCATTACACTGGCAGATAATGTGGTAAAGTATTGTAATTCCTTTGATGAAAATAAAAATATAAGAAAAATGTTGCAAATATTGAAGAAAAACTGCTCAATTTTCTGTTTCTACCAAGTAGATGTAGCTTTCCTGTAATTGCTAAAACCTTTACTTTACCTCCGAGGTACAGAAATGTTTAGGTAGGTTCCAGAAAAGTGATGTTGTATAGCTAGCCTTTGGGTCCGCTATTTAACTACAGTCTTATTATAATTCACAAGAATTTAACCGTGAAAAGTATAATATTCTAATAAGACAATCTAACACATACATACAATTAGTAACATGATGAAATAAAACTACAGTTGTTAGTGGAGGATCCTACTAACAACAAGGTCTAGATTCTGCGTATTCCATTTTTTATTTTCACTAAAGGTATAGCCCCCACAAAACTTTATTGTTTGGATGATCGACCTGACACTATTGGCAATAAAAATATAACATTTTTAACTATTTTTCAACCCTTAGTGGTAAGCCAATAGTGGATAAACAATGAGGTACGGGCGGCGTATGTTATGCCCCAATGCATTTT
This sequence comes from Gerris lacustris, assembly GCA_951217055.1. NCBI lineage: Eukaryota > Metazoa > Arthropoda > Insecta > Hemiptera > Gerridae > Gerris > Gerris lacustris. Next base: position 40,655,328 of record OX578278.1, on the reverse strand, counting down.
TCAAATCATAAATACGTCAAATCCAGATTATCTAGATTACATTTTGGAAATGTTGAACTAAAAAGTCAATTAACAAATTACATATTTATTTTTTTCTCAATGATATGTTTAATTATAAAAATAAAAAGTCCTTTTAAAAAAATGACTAAAGAGCATCTGACTTAGAGCCGGGCTTACAACCTTAATTAATTAATTAATTATTAGTCATCAAAGTCCTAAGATAACTCCTCACAACCATCATCCTAATCCGACAACTCACTCAAAACCGACAAATATTAATCAGGCAGCACAATTTCTCTACCGGACATGGTGGCACGGGCGGCGTGTACAGTGTACCAAGGTAAAAAAACGCGGCAAAACAAAGCGGAATAAAGCAATAATCAAAGTAGACTTAGGGGTCTCTAGTGGTAGGGGTGAGTGAGGGTTTATCATTCACTCATCGTGCATCTATGATTAACAGAAACTTTTTTACTCTAATGGGCACCCAATGCGCCAGCCCGTGTCACTAAGGGTTAAAAAAAAGAGAGTATATATACAACACATACGAGTCACAGTGGAATCCCGAGTAGCCAGGCTTACAGACACATATAGGTTCCTCATCAGGGAATACTTGGCAGGATGAAGCAAAGTTATTAGTTACAGAAGGACAAGGACACGGCTTGCAGCCTTCAGCAGATTCTGCGTCACCATAGAATCCTTCAGCACATTCCTCACAGTGTTTACCTCCAGTGTTATTTGCACAACCCTGTAACAAAATTAAAAAAAAATATTATTTTTTAAAAAATATATATTATTATTAATAGTTAATTGTCAAGTGTAAAGACTGGATTTGATTAAAAACTAATAATTTAAGAAATAGAAGTATCAACTCTTCTAGTGTAGCTCAGTGGTAATCAATGGATTTAAGGTTCTATCCCAAGTGGCAGAATGATTTTTTATGTATTTCTCTATTCTTCTTAACTAATAATATTAAATTAATAAGTGAACATTTGTAAAGCGAGACCACAACTTTTTCATTACTTCATTTTTAATCAAAGGAACTTTTGAAAAGAATTCACATTATTATTATTATTTGGCCCAAGTTGTCCACAGGTAGTTGAGCTACCAATATTATTATTATTATTTACATCATAATTGTAAATCAAAATCAGATCAGTAGCGCTACAGCCCGTAGAGGGCTTAGGACCATCAAACAGCACTTACAACTATATTAGTAATGTATGATACGGGGTTTTAGTGCATCCAACATGGTATGGACATGCCCGTTGCTATTATTAAAAATACTTACATTAATATTCTAAATACTTACATGTACTATATGACCAACAAGGGCTCATTTTACTTGTAACATAATAATATATAACTGTATTATATCAATAAATAGCCACACCATACCATGTGCAACTTACTAGATTAAAATTACATAGTGCATGTAATGCAAATGAAGGGTAGATTAAAAATGTACTTACGATACAATGCCCAGTTTCAATGTTACAATGTGAAGATCTGCCATTACACTGGCAGGGTGTTGCTTCTCCGACCAGCTCTATAATGATGGTTGAAGTGGGAGAGGTGGACGGGCGTCTCTCTCTGAAGAAGCCTAAGCTAGGATCTTGACACGAGGTGGAGTTGTAAGATTTAGGGCAGTCGCACAGCTCTATACCAACAGCATTAGGGAATGGCACACCCTTGTTCTCTATAGCTGTGTCCATTGTTAACTCTCTCAATCTGATTAAAAAATCAAAACCTACCATTACTGAATAATTCAAATTAATCATAGTTTGATAAAAAGATTAAGTAGTAATTTTAATATTTATTAATCAAAATATCGCTTCTCTATCTCAATATATTTTAGATCCTTTGTGCAAATCTGAATTTTAGAAATAAACTGATGAATATACATTCTGCACAAGTTCACAAGTTTTCAGTGAAATAATTAAAAAAAAAATTTTTTTAGTTTTGTATTTTATTAGAAAAAAATTGTTAAATAAAACAATGGTAAGGTAACAAGAAACTACTGCTTTTACTTGGTTGATAACTCCACCTGGAGTAGTAAACCTGGAAAATTGAAAATTAAAAAAGTAATGTTGCAGGGAATGAGTTCAAAGCAAAGAAATAGTCATAGGAAGTGAGAAAATGTTAATACTACAAAATTTTAGCTGTGAAACAGAAATAGCACCAAAAGTAATTCTAGAGGGCAATCAATCTCAGAACTTTTTGAATGTACTATGTATAAAATAATGTTGAACACAAAAAAAAGCAGTGTTCATGTTGAACACAAAAAAAAACTTAAGAGACTTGGAGCTAATGTTAAAAAAATCTTACCTTGCAACTTGAAAATCAACAGAATCGCTAGCCCTGATTAGAATGTGTTGAAGATTCTGTAAGGCTATCATAAGTGTTTCTCTGCTAACTCGGGACTCTGGATTGTTTTTATTTTTCCACAAAGATTCTTGAAACCTAACCACAAGGCATTATTAAATGAAAACAAATTGAATTAAATAATTATAGAATATTAGTATTAGCTCTTAGGATTTTAGGGTGAGGTTGACCACATGAGGGCTTCTGGCCTGACGGACTGCTCCAGAATCAATGCCCTATTCTATAGTAGTGCTGAGATGTTTGATGGCCATTTTGGAGGCTTGTAGTTCCCCTTTCAATCGCAAGAGATCAGGGGCATTGTTTCAAAGTACCATGAATGAAAGAATGGTGTTGTTTGTGTCTAAACCAATATTTTACAATAGCCTGAGTTAGGCATATTTGTTGGTAACACAAAAACAACTATATTTACTTCCACTAAGTGACAGTGTCATTGAAAAAACCAATACCCTAGATACTACATTTTTAATATTAGTGATCAACAACAAATGATTTAAACTAGCTTACAAGGGCAGTTGCCTTGCCATGGTGGATATCCTAGGTGTAGAACTAAGACAAAATAGACTGTCAATGACAAGACTCTGATTGGAAAAGAATGATCATCATGGTCCTAGGCTTCCAACAAAGCCAGTAAGGACGTTTTAGGAATATTTTTGCAACTCCTCTACACTAACTGGTTAAAATGACAGGAGTATCTTTAATTAAACATGTTAAAGAGAGAAGTTATTAACCTGACTTGGAAGTAATTGGAAGGGCTGGAAATGATTGGGTAGTGTTCTAGAACTACCTTATCATTACCCTGGATCTGTATGAGAGGGTATGAGGAGAGTACAGACTGAGGCATAAGAGTAGTTCCTCCTTCTGTTTCTACTGTGAACCTGAGGAAACCACCATAAGACAGGACCTAAACAAAAAGCATGCATGACAATAATTATTATTAGTTCGTAATATGGGGACAATAATTTCCTTAGGCACTTCCCTGAAAAATAAAATGAATTATTTAAAATTAGGAGGGAGAGATAGATACACTCCTCCTCTGGTAATCAAGCCACGGATCCCTGGGATAAACCCCTAGTGTAATATAATAACCACTGAACTAAAGAAAAAAAAAAAAAAAAAAATTAAGAATGTCCAATGACTGCAGATTCTCTGCAGAATTCTCCAGTGTCTGCATAAATAAATAATCTTAAGGGCCTGTTAAACCTTTTGTGTCCATTATTATTTAACCTCTAGTCAACAATTTTCTACAACTAAAAGTACTCTAAATGATAAGGAGATCCACAAGAGTATTTTTTCTATTATTATTATTTTTTTTTCTGGGGGGCTTATAAATGTAGTCAAAAACAAAGACCTCACATGATGGTCAAGGAAAAAACCCAGTTTAACAGACCTTATAGTATTCTATCCATTAAGAACGTATAACTTTATATTGTTTATGTTCATTTTTTAATTTCTTTTGTGGCGCGGCAGGCCGGATGAAAACGACTCCAAATGTTGTTCCACAAACAACGTCTTCCAAACGTTGTTTGGAGACCCCTGAGCTAGACCAAGCAGATGTAGATATCGATTTCCAACAAGGTCACTATTTTATCTACTTTCCCAAGAGTGTGTTGTCTTAGAATCTAGCTTGGAACCAATAATATAGATTAATTAAGTGTACAAGTTAAACAAATATTCTGTAGGTTGTTGAAAGGTTTTCAATGCTCTAAGGTTTGTTTTTTAAATATCTGTCAGTTGAAATTTAAAAATCCAGATGTAGGGTCAAAACACATTAAAGCAGGTGACACATCACACTTCCCTCAATACAGAAGAAACTGTAGGTGGGGCAGCTCACACTTAACACTTTTAAGCTCAATTAGCCAATGAGAGAGGAGAAGTTGAAGTATAAGTACAAATAAACCAATCGACCCGAAATCAAACTAATTTTAAACCTTTTAAGGTACTGTGCTTCATTAGATCCCCAATTTAGCTCTGTTAGTTTGTTTGTCATGAATCTACTACCAAGTACTGCAAGCTATGAGTGATATCTGCTTCACTATCTTTTCATCTAGGTGTTCACCAAAGACTGTGATATGAATGGGTAGCTACTTAAGTGATGTATTATCTTCCTGATTGAAAATGCCAATTGTACAGTCTGGTTTATAAGGCTGATAGAGAGCGGCACACCTACCCCTACTCATCACCTAGCCCTTTGGCAGGCCTAAGCCATATATATAGTCTGTTGCACTATAGATTATTATTATTTCTATTATTACAGCTCTATGGACAATACAGTGAATTAATTTTGTAAATTTTCAAATTTCTAATTTTAGACAATTTATACATAGATTAAGTTAAAATAGTGTTTATGGGATTATAAAAGTAAGTACCTTATTAAGTTTAAGCTTCGATGATGTGTCTTGAGGGGTAAATAAAAAAACTGTTTTTAGTTGTTTAAAAACATGGTTGATATTTCATCCCTTTTGTTGGGACATTCTCAAAACCTTAAATAGATTTCATGCTGTTCCTTAGTAATAAAAGTTAAAACAAGTGAATACCTTTACTAATTGTAAAGTCAAAAATTATATAAAAAGACATGGAACAGTCTGAAGTCGAGTTATCTAACTCCTGCACCTGACAGTCAGGTGCAGGAGTTAGATGACTCGACTTCAGACTGTTCCATGTCTTTTTATATAATTTTTGACTTTACAATTAGTAAAGGTATTCACTTGTTTTAACTTTTATTACTAAGGAACAGCATGAAATCTATTTATGGTTTTGAGAATGTCCCAACAAAAGGGATGAAATATCAACCATGTTTTTAAACAACTAAAAACAGTTTTCTTATTTACCCCTCAAGACACATCATCGAAGCTTAAACTTAATATCTAAACCATAGGGGACAGCATAAAGAAAAAAGAAACATGAGTAAGTACCTTATCGCCAAGGAAAGCCTTAGATAGCTGCCAGTATACTGGAGAATCCCACAGGTAAGTTACTCCTAGCTCCACGTCTCCCTCATCATCAGGAATAAGTCTCAGGTGATTAGTTACATTCAAGTGTTTGGCTTTCTTCTTTAAAACTCCGTTCATACCAGGCATTGCCAGCTGACAAAAATATAATGATAAAAGATGAAAATTTATGTTCTTAGAGATTTTTCTTAGAAAATCTAAGCATCAACAATATTTATGATTACGAAGGGTTAATTAGTCTGTTCTGAGCATTATGTGTCAAAAAATTACAAAGAAAACCTGTCTTTACAAAAAGAAATCAACTGCATTAGTTGTTCATAATCATCAGTGAATTTATTTTACTATTATAGTTATTGCTTTCAGAAACAAAAGAATTTGCTAAGCCAAAGTCAATTAACTCAAAACTTAGCATGGCAGTATAAATGAAGTCAAATAATAAAAATCAAGTAATCTTAACAGATAATAAAAAAAAGTTACATTGATATAGCAGATCTCCTGAGTGTTGACTGGGTAGGTGTTGGTAAGGAAGGATGAGGTGTCATTATCATACCTTACAGTAAGAGTTCTAGATCTAGACATGTGAACCTGGGACCAGACTAACCCTGCACTTGTACAATTAGTACTGCGACCAAAGCAGAAACATGGAGTACATCCATGTACATCTTCCCTGCTCAGGCCGAAAGATCCTTCTCGACAATGATTGCACTGCTTCCCTGCCACATGACTCTAAAACAGACCACATGTAAATAAAATTGCAAATACTTTAAAGAGACAGTAATTCAAGATGTCAAAATTAAAGAGGAACTGATTGCTCTTTAATAATTCATAATTTCTAATTTATTAGTTATTTTGTTTGTTTATATGCTTGTTTCGATGGTAGTTAATTTATTTGTTTGCTAGTTAACCAGGTTGTACACTTGTTTTGTTTTGTTTATATTTAAATTGATTGAGAAGTGGTTGGTTTGTTTGCTTGTGTCTTAAGGCTCTACCACCCTTTGAGGTTAGAAAATCATTAAAATGAAAATTTTATTGGTTCTAAGCAAGATATCAAAAATTTAAGTACAGGCTTCATTCCAAATTTTAATTCTGCACAATTTGAGCCATATTTCAACTCCCTACTACAATAAATACTACAACTATTTCAATACGAGTTTTATCGTTGTATTGAAATGACGCCTGCACTATTTATCATAGGAAGTTGAAATAGGGCTAAAATTGTGCAGAATTAAAATTGGGAATGAAGCCTGTACTTAGATTTTTGATATCTTGCTTAAAACAATAAAATTTTAATGTTACTGTTTTTTCTAACCTCAAAGGGCAGTAGAGCCTTAAGTAGTTCATTCATGTGCTCATTTGATTTTTAACCAATTTGCGTACTTGTTTATTTATTTACTTGATTGACCACTTGTTTGTTCATTTGTTTATTCCTTTGTTTGATGGCTTGTTTCTTTAGGCCGCTCCCTGACTTGTCGGTACAATATTGGTGTGGTATCGGTAAGCTAGTATGCCGATGCAGTAAGATTCTTTACCGAGCGCCTAAATCTTACCGATTCGGTACAGATTCTTTACCGCACGGTAAAGAATCTGTACCGAATCGGTAAGATTTAGGCGCTCGGTAAAGAATCTTACTGCATCGGCATACTAGCTTACCGATACCACACCAATATTGTACCGACAAGTCAGGGAGCGGCCTTAGTAGTTCATTTATACTAGTAGTTCTTTTATCAACTCATTAGCTTGTTTGATTACTAGATTAAACCCTTGTTTCTGTAATATTTATTACTATAAACTTAAACAGCCTTAGTAAAACAAAGGGAGAAGTATACCTTGCAAGGGCACTGTCCAGTATCATCACAAACACAGATGCCGTTAGCACAGTGTTGAGAGTGAGTGCCGGCGAGGCTGCAATCACATCTCATACACCTCGGATATCCATACCATCCTCTAGCACATGTCTCGCACTTAGCTCCTGTATACCCTTCCCGGCAAGAACACCTTCCTGAGCTGGCATCACAGTGCTGGGTCAAAGAACCATGGTGATCACAGTTACAAGCCTGAAACACGTGTTAACAATTTAACAACTTTCTCAATTATTATTTCACCGGGATCATGAAGGTAGTTTTATCTGACATCAATATAGAATTCAAACCTTCCTTGTCAATCAATCAGCTTCCAGCCACTAGTGGTAATAAGTTGAGCAGACACGCAAAAGAAAGCCAGTTACAAGAGCTCTTTGATTTAAATTTAGGTAACTGTTCCTGATATTATTTATTGAAAGGAATAGATGTGTCAATTTAGGTGGCTTTCACACTGAAGACTGGCGACAAGAGAAATGTCATTGAGCTGATTCAATACATTATTATTAAAAATTAATATGGTTTTAACACCAAAGAGACACGGACTCATGCCTTTGTTGCCTGTCTTCTGACCTCCTTACAGTTATGAAGTTTTATAATAACAACTATGATCTTTCAAAATAAGGTTTGAGAGTGTCCCAAAGAAATATCAACTTTTTTTTTGGGAAAAAAGGAATTGTACTAATTAATTACCCCTGAAGAAAATTTGTAGAAATTAGGTGAAAGAGAAAAATTAGTGTTAAAAACAGGGATTTTGACTCCTCTCATATTTCTACTTGTCTCGCTGGCACTGAAGATAACCACTAGTGGTTGAAAGCCAACTTTGTACAATAAACTTACTTTGAGAGGAGGAAAGACATTTTCGTTATTGATAATAAATATTCAATATAATTGCTTTTACCATAGAGTGGATTCCATCTGTTTACTGTATAACTAATATTTCATTTGTTTTACTTTCTCATATAAATGCTAACAATTTGATTTATATTTAATGGATTTACATGTTTTTTTCAGGTTTGTCTATAAAAATGTCATTGTTAAAAACTATGTCATTTTGTTGTGGTTGCAAACTACTGAACTGTCGTAATAGGGTACACATATTCAGAAATAGCATCCATCAATGCACATAATCATAAAGCAAAATAAACAAAATTCAGTCTAGACATGGTGGTAAAGCTGGCAGTAAAATACATAAAGTTTTAAATTGTTTGTTATTATTTTTCCAATATTTTTTTACATTTTCTGATTATTCTTTTTCTTAAATATGATTCTGAGAGTACATAAATCACAAAAGTTTACCTTTCTAACATTTTACTAATTCTTGTAAAAGTAATAGGGGGAGGAATATAAAATCATCGTTTAGTAGGATAATTAAACATAGTTTGATTACCTTGCATCCTTTGAGTGGAGTGAATCCCCAGGAGTTGTGAACACATAGGGAGCAGTCAGGTCCTGATGTGTAAGGTGGACAGATACACTTACCTGTGTCAGGATCACAAATATGTCCCTCTAGTTCACAAACTTCACACTCTGAAACAAATATGAAGGGAAATAAATAGTATAATCTTCCCAGTCGTTTTCTTTTACTACATCAATTATATTGGGGTTTGAAGTAGCTGTAATAAGCTTATCACTGGTCACTTCGCTCAGCTATCAATGAATTAATGATAGTTGGCTCCTATGCTTAGGCACTTTGATTTATATGGCTTACAAATCTTTAAACCTCTAGATATTGTACAAATAATTTCCCTAATAAATAAGGATTTAAGAATCAATTTGAGATCAAGATGTTATCCACAGTAGAAAAGGTGTTATCCAAAGTAGATCACAGGTTAGAGCACAGAGAAGTTATCCCAGGGATCTAAGATAGATTTCTGGTAATCGAATGCATTTGTATCTCAAAATAGGTAAATAAAGGTACTTAATGTAATATACCGAAACATCCCTGAGAGCTGAAACCATAGTAGAGAGGCATACATCGGTCGCACTTAAGACCTCCGACTCCTGGTTTACATCTACACTGTCCTGTCTCCATATCGCAGTTCTGATCTTGAGATCCAAGACTATCACAGTTACATGGTTCACAGCCGAATCCTGAAGTCAGGCCCCAGTATTCACTCTAAACAAACAATGAAATAATTAAATCTTATAATGTGATTTTGTGGAAATAAAAAGCAAAGAGAGAAAGAAGGACGTAAGTTTACCCTGCAGGAGTCGCACATTTGTCCAATGACATTTTCCTTGCAGTCGCACTGTCCAGAGTCAAAGTTACATTCCTGCCTGTCGGAACCATCAGCGTGACAATTGCAACCTTTAACATATAGATTTAATACAATAAAATTGATTAATTATTTTGAATTGTCTAGAGTGGCCAGTAATTGTGAGCTTATCATAAACATAAAGACTTTGCTGCAGAATTAGATACCAAAAGATAAGAAAAGAAAAGAAAAAAAAAAGTAGATACATTTAATGTCTTAAAAAGAGGGAGAATTGTATCCACTGGATGAAGTGGGGATGTTATGTAAAAAATTACATAATAAGCAATACAATTTGGCTAGATTGCTTTATAATAATTACATATGAAAATAATGAGAGTACATACGTTTACAGCCAGATTGGGAGTAAGCATAGTGAGCTGGAAGACACTCGTCACATGAGTTTCCGGTGACTCCAGGCTGACATAAACATGCTCCTGATACAGCGTCACATAGGGATGATATAGCACCGGCAGCATCACACTTACATGGTACACAGCCAGCAGACACATTACCAAATCCTGTCTAACAACATGCAAACACACAAACCATGCATAACTCAGAGAGCTAGAGTAAAATGTTAGGGATAGACCACAAGAATTCACACTGGTGGAGGGTATTCATATCAGCCCTATGTTCCACCTGAGGAAATACAGGAACAAAGTCAAGATAATCATAGAGCCATCTAAATCTAATTATACCAAGATTTCACAAATATTTAAAAAAATAAGTAAAAATTAAAAGTATATTTTTTCTATATATGAGGTGTCTAGTGTTAAAATAGTGTAATCCAAAATTTCTAGGACTTCCTGTGTCTACGGTGTCAGTTATTGTTCACAGTGTAAACTTTAGGTTAAGGCATACCTTCTAGGCCTTGGGTTATATCTGGAGGTGGTTGTGTCAGCTGTTACACAAGCCGGTATTGCATCATCCTGAAAGTTGGTAGAGATTATAAGGGCATTCAGATTAATCCTAAAACAGCCCTAAGGCTGTCATCACCGAAAGACCTAGAACTTCACTTCAACCCCAAACTTACCAAAAAAAAAAAAATTAGTAATTGGCTACCCTTAAAAATTACCTAGATTCTCTCAAACTTTACTAACACTTCTACATTTAATACGTTTTCAGACCATCTATTCTGTTTAAAATACTTGCAGTGCTCAGTGCAAAACAGGATCAAATATAGTGTTGCAAAACTACTATATTCATTTGGGGGATTTAAAAATATAAGTCAGTAACTAATGTGAAAAGGAAATAAATTGAATTGAACTTACTAAATAAATTTTACTAAACTTGTAGGTGTTGCAATACTTTTGACAAGGAGTGTATACGATAACTTATAAGAAATATATTCACTGATTTCACTTATGTATGTAATCACTGATTTAAGAGCCAGTTTTTAATGTAAGAGAAATCCTAAATCTGGCAGGTGAATGAACATTTTTTTATTTCTTTTCAACACAAACTGACGGCAAAACACTTGAGCTTGCATTTGCAACACCCAAATTTCTCTTACACTGACTTTGCTTCTCCCTCAGATTTATTTTTTGTAACACATATCAATAGAGATATTTATTTAAGGAACATATTGTTTACCTGACATCTGTCACAAGCTCTGCCAGTAAATGAATCCTTACAGGTACAATACCCTGTCACCTCGTCACATTCGTTAGACTCGGAGCCCAGAGCATCGCAAGCACATGCTGCCAAAACACAACAATAAGTATATGATAAATTTGTAGCTATTCATAAAAGGAATTTCAAAATTACAACTAATACAAACGATAGAAAAATAAATACTATAATATTTTAACGAATTGATGGTATAGTCAGATGTTATATTTATACATAATAATGTAAGGGTGAAGTCAATGTTCTAGGGAAAACAGAGTAGCCCTTAAGCTAGCAAAGGATGGAATTTCTGTGTAATTCCACATAGAGTCCTAACATAGAGTCATACAGGGAGTCTGAGCCTAAGGGTCACACGGAAGGGATTACACACGGAGCACTGTGTTGTACAACTTAGGTTCGTCGTGATGAGATAACTCTTCGCATTGAAACACTCTTAATGTAAGTTTAGACATTTTAATTCATAAACTTAATTAGTTCTTTACTCAAATGGTTTCTTGCTTCTATACATAAATTTTAATTCTTCAGTCTTCCTTAGGTCTATAGGGTATTAATAAAGTTTATTGCTACTCCATGTCTGGCTATATTTCACCTCCTTTGAGGCATCCTCAGGCCTAAAAGAAGATTTTAAATTTATTTATCTACAATCTACATCATCATTCACATTACATGATTTTATACAATCATCTTTTATCTTGGTGCGTATCATCTTTTAATTTATACAAATCTTTTTCCATTTCTTTGTGTTTATTTGCAATATTCTTGATGTCGATGTTGAGATTGAAGATCAATCTTCTCTCTTGAAATTTAATTTCATCTAGATGTTTCCATAAAATTTTGTGTATATATGTATTCCTTAGGCAGGGGGTCTATGAAAAAAATAAAATTCCTACAGGGGGTCTATGGAAGAAAAAGTTTGAGAACCCCTGATGTAGATAAATAAATTTAAAATCTTCTTTTAGGCCTGAGGATGCCTCAAAGGAGGTGAAATATAGCCAGACATGGAGTAGCAATAAACTTTATTAATACCCTATAGACCTAAGGAAGACTGAAGAATAAATTAGATTAAAGGGTAATTCAATACGAATATGATAAATTTTAATGAATTGTGGTTGTTATTACAAAAATAAAGATTGACTGAGGATAACCTTAAAAGAAAGGGTTGAAACGTCTCTATTTAAATGATTAAATTTGTATTCTTCGCACCTAAAAGGGTCCATATTACATATTAATAATAAAATGTAAATATTGTAGATTTTTGTGGATATGGCTTAATGTTTTACAAGCATGTTAAACTAAGTATGGGCATGTTAAAGAATTTTGATACCAACATTAGTTTGTAACGGTCCTAAGATTTGTAGATCAATATTTATATTTATGACATATTAATACTTTTTTGGACAATAAAATCCTTTGATCAACAAATTTCCAAGTTTTAAACTAATGTTTATCAAACCTGTTTTTTGTTCATTGTCAAGTTGTTTAACTTGGGTGAACAACAAATCCCACCATATGTGGGGGCCTTTAGCTCTGGAGGTATGTTATGCACTGAATCAAACACCATCTAACCAATTCATTTTAATAACAAACACCGAATCTCCTGTTACATTAGAAACTAACATAGAAAAGATATGTCCAAAACATTAAAAAATCAAAGATATTTAAGAATAATATATTTCCTTTTTCAAGGTAAAAACAAGAATAGAGAACAGTCGATAATCCACATAGATATTAAAAACTAGGTTTACTTGTTAGCGAGGTGAACTATCACATTTAGTATTGACGTATATTTAAAACCTGACAATATTCAGGTTGTCTTAGGGTCCCCTGTAGCTCATTTCTCTGTGCTTTGGAAGCAGGAGATTCCCGACTCCGGCAAGGTACCCAATGCTGGGTGTTCACCCAGAATTGTGATAGATATAAATGGGTAGCAACTTAAGTGAAGTGGCATCCATCCAATTATCTATCCAGATCTATGGCAGGTTGCACCACAGATAATTATTTTATTTATCCACATTGCTTTTTTTTCAGGTTCTGTGTGATATAATATCTAAATTCAACTAATTATGCAATAAAGGTTGATAAGGTAAGAAAGGTAAAAAAAGGTTCAAGAAAACTCTGCAAATCAAACTGAAATAAATTATTAAAGATAATTGATTTTAAAAGTACACACGCAAGCAGAGTGTAGTGAGAGGATCAGGGCTGTAGTGTTGAGGTTTGCATCTCTCGCAGCGTTTTCCTTCCCTGTTACCATGACAACTTAGGCACAAGCCTGATATTGGATCACAAGGACCGTCACCGCAGTCACAAGGCTCACACTTTGATCCCAACTCTCTTGGATCACCGTAGTAACCCTCGTCACACCTGTAAACAACAAACAACAATACATTGATAGTAATTGACCATATGTAGTTGAAGTAGTAGTGATAAGCAAGAAAAAATATAACTAGCAGTTTTAATTTTTAATAATGTGTGTTTTAAGATGAATGAGCATCATGTTTCTTAAGATTATTTTAAAAGTATTGCTTCAAAGAAGAAGATTCCTGCTAGACTGGAAGCAGTATTTATCAATATAGAAAGGTGGAAGTGGGGTGGGACGTTTGTTCAACACACATCACATGTTATTAAAATGCCTTGCTTACTAACTTATTCTTGAGGTTTAACCTTATTATTTTGAGGTTTAACTTGAGGGTTTAAGAAAGGTGTCTCCCCACCAAGGTAACTTTAGTGCGCAAAGCTGGCTTTCAACCACTAGTGGTCGTTTTTAGTGCCGGTGAGATGAGTAAAAATGCAGAAGAGAAAGAATCAGTGTAGGAATTGAGACAGTGGTTGAAATCTAACAAGAGTGTTTTGAGATTAAGTTACTTTAGTAGGGAGACCTTTCTTTATTCCTAATCAAGTGACTCCAATGCTCTTCTAAAAAACAACTTTCATTGTGTATCTAACTCAACTCATTTACAACCATGAATATGTTATGTCAGTCTACATTATCATGTCGACTGCTTCACAAATGTATCCTAAAATTTCATACTAGTAAACTATTTTTTTCTTTATTAAAGAATGAGAAATGTTCAAATCTTATTATAAAATGTCCATCATTAACTTATTTAATGAGTCTGTGGTCATAACCTAATGCATAAATCTTAGCTGTTGTGGCCAAGAACCATACGTTTGTAAAGAATAACAAAAATATGAACATTCATTCAATTTTGGGTGTTTCTGGCTTAAGTAAGGTGTTTTTTTTGTTTTTGTTTTTTTCCTTCCGCTTCAGCAGCTATGGCCATTAGCGGGAACTACTTCCCAGTACTAGCTATTTATCTTTTGGTAGATTCTTAGACCATAATAATAAAATCTTGCTTTAAAGTTCATTAAACACTCTCACATCCTTTATAAAGTTGAGAACGTCAGCAGCACGCCCTGATCCGATAGCAAACACAGACTCCAATGATTCTATATTATATTTGTCACGGTAGGATTTTAGTGCTGGGCAATCCAGCATAATATGTCTAACATTTAATATTTCTTTTTGACATTGTGGGCACACAGGAGGATGACGGCCCAAAAGAAGGTGTTTATGTGTCAGCCTTGTATGGCCTATTGCCAAACGCATTAGTACTACTGCCTCCCTCCGTGAGAAAGTCAACACATCCCCTTGGATATTCGGGCGATATCAAACTAGTTGTAAATATTGTGCAATAAGCAATATGGTTACCTCTCACAGTGCCTGCCTGTGTGTCCAGGTGCACATGCTGTGCAGATGTAGTCAGTAGAATCCATCTCACAAGCAGGGCTGAAGTTGTTAGAATGGTGTAACAAGGGGCAGGCACAACGTTTACAGTCCTCCTTAGTACCCTGAGTAGCGTCTCCATAGTATCCAGGTGAACACAGTTCACACTCCGTACCATAAGTGAAGTGTTCACAAGACTACACAACAAATATCTCATTATTAATTAAATGTACATTGGTATTAACCCTCTGGTGGGAGAATGATGTGCCTACAACTGTAAAACCAATGTCCACCAGAGGGTTATACTGTAAATATCTATAACAGCAAAAAAAAAAAAGTAACAAGAGAAGGCACTTCGTCATCTTGACATGAAATTATCACAGTTAAGGCATATAGCTGACAGAGTAAGAATATTAATGCCTTCAGCAGTAACAATAGTTCAACTTTGTTCTAGACTACAAAGTTCACAACAAAATACTTTAGATAACGCAAACATGTCAAGATGACATGATGCTTCCTCTTGTGTACAGAATATATAAAGTTAAAAAACTCACAGTGCACTGGCCAGTGTTAGGGTCGCAAGTTGGAGCGTGGGAGTGACAGTTGCACTTGGAGCAGACAGCATGCTGACGGAGAGAGGAGCCGTCTGGTTCGACCCTAGCATAACCGTAGTCACATTCTTCACATGATAACCCTATATAACCTTGAGGACAGTAACATTCTTCTAGGAAACCAACAGAGGAACCTCCCTTACCTCTTTCAGCCGTCTCCAGCATGCAGGACTCCAAACTAACAACACAATACATAATATCATATAGGTAACAGTCAAAATACAACAAAATAATAAGTCAAGTATTAAATAAGTTTTCACTGCAATATTACATGAAATATAATAGACTTAATGTTTATAATTTAATTAAATATATTTTACCTTCCCTCAGCCTGATCAGTGTGGAATTTGGCTTTAACGAGGACATGTTTTATATTAGCCAGAACACTAAGAAATTGGTGCCTGGTCACATCGGCTCCTCTATGTTCTCGTCTTGATCTCAGTGCTGGAGATGTGTTACCATGTCGACCTAAGTCAGACTCTGCCTCCACCACATGGTACCAACCTTCCTCTACAAGCTGAACTGTGATGCTCATGCTCTTCTGGTTATGCCATGTCTCTCCGTAACCTATTGTTAGCCCATTCTCTCCCTAAGAAAAAACAATAATAAATATATTTATTTCCACCATTAAAATAATATTTAGTAACTAAATTACAAAAATAAAAAAATATAACAGTAATACATAAAAATAATGTACATAAATTAATGGTGAGGGCTCTCAATAGGTGTCAAATCACCTAGAGCGAGAGCCCCGTCTCTAAATATCGTGCTTACATAATTGTAATCTATAAAATTTATCGAGAATGTTATAGCTACATTTAATCCATCTATATTATTTCAATGATACATCTTCTGTAAGTTTAATTGTTTTGTTATGTTTTGTCAGTCTTGTGCTTGTTAATTGTTAGGGCATGTTTTTTTTATTTCTGTCAGTAAATGTTGTTTCAGTCTGTGTTTAAAAGATTTAATATTGTTTATTAGTTGAAGTGATTTCGGCAGTTGGTTATAGTAAGCCGGTCCGAGATCAGTGGCATGTCTTTGTTTCTTGTCCAGGTGGCATAGTGGGATAAGGGCAACGCCAGCTTGTTGCGTTCTTGTACAGTAAGTGGTGATCTACTAATAGTTGGTCTTTCTTTTTAAAATAATTGATCAGTACAGCTTTTTTTAAATAAGGAGTCTAGTGGTAAAATATTAAATTCAGTACATAGTTGTTTTGAAGGATAGCGTCTAAGTTTTTTGTATGCAATCTTCAGTATAGTCTTTTGTACTACCGCTACTGAGTTTGTTGTTAACTTTATGGAGAACAATGTCACTTTCTGAAAGGTCTAAAGTTTCCGTAATACTATTTGAAAATATTAGTAAATAAGATAAGATAAAACCAATTTTTTAACTCACTATAAGAATGAGGTCAGGTCCTATGGTTGGTTTGCCGCTGGTGTCTCCTCGCATAACATCCCAGCTAAGACTGAAAGTCATAGTTGAGCCGTAGCTGGTAAGTTTGTTTCCTCTGTAAGGTTGTGGAGCAAGCCAGTAATAGCTATCAACTCCAGACAGCTGATAGTAAGCTACCGCTAGAGTATTAGAACCAGGTTCGGCTTGGTACGGTATCACTTCCAGTTCAGCTGTAATATCAGTCACTAGCCATCCTTCCATCGTAGATATCTAATAACATAAACATGATTTAAGATTATAATTATTGTTAAGTTGCAAATACAACCCTAAAAAAAGTTCTTGAACTTGCTTAATAAAGAGGAAGACCAAGAACAAGCGATTGACAGTGACAGCAGGCATTGAAAAATCTGGGGCCAACATCAAAAGGACAGCAGCAAATCAAAACTTGCAATTGTGCAACCCTATGCACCTTTAAGAATTATCAGGAATGTGATGCCAGGATAAAAACAAAAAAAAGGCTGATATGCCACAGAGTATAAAAAAAAATAAAGGGTCAATGTCAAACCTCATTAGTACAACACTACAACCAGACACATCACAGTCTGTATGGAAAGCATCTGTTTCCCTCATTCATCATATTACACCAACAAATTTCATAGATAAATAAAAAATAAAAAATCTTACCTCTCTAAGATAGAACCCATGTGCCTCAGTACATCGGTTAGATACACCTGAACAGTAACAAGCACTGCATCCTGCTGGATTATCTTGGTCCAGGAAGAAATAGCCTTCCTGACACCTGTCACATTTCTCTCCTTCTACATTAACCTAAACAAATAAGTGACACAAGTTTAAACAATATGATAAATTAAAAATAAAATCTATTATTTTAAAGTTGGATTTCAACCATTGTGGGGGAAAGAATTGATGGATAATACTGTCCAACAAATGTAGCCTGTCCCTTGGTAAAAGCATTACATGCACCAAATTTCAACTAAAACAGTAAAACTTTACTCTCTAAGTCACACACATTTGTGGTTTGGACAGAGTCACAGACGGAGTAGTGCATATTCTCTAAACAGTGGGAAGCTCGCTATGCTAGCTTAATTGATATTTATGTAAGAGTAGGAAGAGGACTGGCATAGCTGATTGATAGTACAGTAGAGTCTCGCTATTCCGATTTGGATGGGACCGGCACTAACTCGGAATACCAATAAACTCGGATAATTGGAAATTTACGAAAAATGTGAATTTAAAAATCTACTTTTTAACTATTTTTTGAAAAATAATACTTATATTCATATTTTATTTTCATTAGGTTTCTAATAATTTTCAACCTAATCTGTTTCCAATCAACCACTGTTAAACACCTAACTCTATAAGTGACACCTTTATCTATATGCAACAACGCATTTTCTAGATATTTTCACAGCTAAAGGAAGTCCGGTATGATTTTGTTTTCTCATAATAAAAAAGTAACGCGATGCTATCGGTTTAAGATCTTTCTTAAAACTGAAGAAGGAGAAATAAATTAATAAGCTTCCCTGAATTTGAATGTCAACACAGGTGCACAGAGAGGAAAGGAAGTTCATGAAATCATACGGATACTGTACTATCTACTAACATTGTCCAGTCTTAATTGTGTTTAATTCAAGGAAGCCACTACGCCTCCTTCTTTCCATGGACTCTCTTTTAACTCGGATTATCGGAGCTCGGACTATCAAGACTCTTCTGTATTCTCAAAACTTTCCTGAAACCTAGGTCTAAACACCAATATTTCTGGTGATTGGAATCCCAGAGAAAAAGGAAAAGCATTGTTCTGTTTCAATTTCACAGATAATAGTGTATTGTTTAAAAAAAAGTATTTTCACACACTTGGCAAAGGTGATCTCTTCCAGCTACCTGATTTAAAGGTTAAAGGGTATTGTATGAGATAGTTACCTTGCAAAGGCAGTTAGAGTCGCAGGATGATCCAGGCAGCATTCCACTAGAGTTACACTGACATGGCTCGCAGTTAGGAAAGCCTCTATATCCTGAGGCACATTTGTCACATTTACTTCCTGTGTAGCCATCCCTACATTTACACCAACCTGCTATCTGAACAACAATGACAACACATAAAAAACTCTAAAAGAAAAAGATCAAAGTAGATGGCAAAGATCATAGACTAGAAACAGAAAATATTGATAAAAATCAGTTGTAAGCGAGATAGTTTAGAATTCTGTAATACTATATCATCTAATAATTTTTAAGTAAATTTTTGTCTTAGGTATGTAACAATAAAAATGAATGTGTACCTTGCCAAGATGTGCCTCTGAGTCATCCCTGATACAAGATCCAGTGGCGCCAACAGAATGACAATCACATGGTAGGCAGGGTACCGAAGCATCTGGTCTCACTCCTAGAGGACGATACCAACCTTCCTCGCATCTCTGACAGTTCACTCCACCTGTGTGTTTCTAAACATACATATAATTTTCAAAATTTCTCTTTTTGCTGATTTTATATAACGATTAGAATTAAAATTAAGATAAATAAAATGCGGTGATACCGTGCAGTTGATGCAGACACCTCCTCCATGAAATCGTCCGTTGGTATCTATGGAAAGAGTTGCTGCAGCTACAAGCGGATCGTAGAAGCATTCTGACGCATGACCATGACAC
The DNA here is from genome assembly GCA_951217055.1 of Gerris lacustris. Taxonomy (NCBI): domain Eukaryota; kingdom Metazoa; phylum Arthropoda; class Insecta; order Hemiptera; family Gerridae; genus Gerris; species Gerris lacustris. The sequence goes on along the minus strand of OX578278.1, from coordinate 40,635,865 downwards.
TCACACTTGGCACACTGATGAGGCTTAGATGGTGTTGACTGACGCCAACCTAGCTGGTGGTGCTTTGGACAGCACCAGCTACAGTCTGCACCACAAGTGTTGTGTTCACACTCACACACTGATTTCTGTTACAACAACAAATTTAAGAGTTTACTCAGGTGCCTGAAGTCTAAAGTAATGAAAGCTATAAAATAAATTCTCTTAAAGGTTATACATTCCTCCTTTCCTCTAACACAAAAACATACTTCTATTCTGTATTACTGGCATTTAAGTTGTGTGATAATATAAATATAAAATATATAAACTTAAATGTATTATCAATCAAAAGCTGGGGTAAACTACAGTATATGGGGGCCCCTTCTGACAAGCATTACCTCACAAGTGATATTTCTTTGTCCAACAGTTATTTAGACTTGCTATGACCAATAAGTTGGTCTAAAGGTTTTAAACCTGTTCCACTTCATGTGAAAACAAAGTGACACAGAGAAGCAAGTGTTGACAAACTTCCAGACTATTGGCTTGTCTGAGTCGTCTGAGTTCTTCCAACTGTTAGACAGAAGCTAAAACTATATATAGAACTGTTTAATATATAAACTTGAACCTCCCTTTACTGTATCATCTCGTTTCCCTACTACTCCCCCCATTATCAAATTAATCCTCTAATTTCTATTTATTTTTTTTTCAGAGTGTTTTGTATATCACTCTATGATAATATATTAGTAACCTCTAACTTTTTGTTCTTCATTAAATTAAATAGACCTACTTATAAATCAAGTAAAAAATACAGAGATGTACATATCAACACTAATAACTGTTAGCCAGCACTAGCATCAAATAAATTATTTAAGTAGCTAATCGCTTCATAAGCAGTAATGACCTTATACTGTAACAGATCAGAAAGTATAGATTAAAAACAAAAAATTCGTAAATACTATCTAAACAATGGATATGGATCCCTCTATGTGTCTAGTAGCACCGGTGTGCCATTGTCTTAACATTTTAAAACACACATTTTTCAATTTACAAGAATTATCTTTGACTACCTGAGATTTAAATAAACTTACTATTAAGACGTGTTTCATTGTTTTTGTTGACTGAACAACTGACCAAGTATGTTTTAATAACACTGGTTATATTATATTGTAACACAAGAACTCTAAATTACGACTGTGGAATGGATGACAAATTTTATGCTTTATATACCCATTCCTTGACAGGTTTTTACTTTAATTTGTTAAGGGCCCTACACATGATCTGACCGTGTCAGCCCGACCTAATGGGGGCCCGATCTGTTCGGTCGTAGACTCGGCTACACACGTTCCCAACTTTGTCAGTTGCCACCGTTCCTTCATTGTGTTAACATAAAAAACAAAACATATAAACAAACCAAATCGTAAATAATGATAGGCTTGAACCGTCAAAACCAGCTGATTATTATTAACTTGTCCGACAACAGCGCTACACACGGCCCGATCTTGTCTGTTGGTTGCCCGACCTAGGGTGGTCGGGTGGCAGTGCCCACCCGACACCCGACATAGTGCACCGACCAAGTCGGGCTAGTGCCTCGACCTGATTACACACCACCCAATTTCTCGCCCAACCTGATCAAACCTTTAACAACTTGAGTTTATTTTTCAAGTTTTTATAACTACATAAATCTGACTTAAACATATTAGAAAAGATCGATCTACTTGAAAAAAATAAAACAATACATTACAAATGCAACTATTTAGTGATGTGGGCCGGGTATATATCCAGCGGGTAGGGTAAATAAAAATGGGTATTTACCTGGGTATTTACCCGAGGCCAGGTAAATACCCAAAATGAGGGTATTTATGACAAATATTGATTTAAAAAGTGTTATAAGAGGTTCTGAGCATTTTCCATACTCTAATGGCTTTAATAAATGTCATTTAGAGAGTATAGGATGTGTTAAGCTCACTTAATTCCTAAAAAATAGTCTTCAAAAATACCCAGCTTATGGGTATTTATTATTTCTAAGTATATTAATATCTGCTATACAGATTCAATGATTTAAAACAGAATGCTTATGTTGAAGGTCTGTGCAATGAAAACACCACCATTTTGAAGGAAAAGCACAGGATTATTATTTTGAAAATTAGGTTATGCACTCTTATATTATGCAGGCCTAAATATAAATACATATTTGTTTCAAATATGTAAATAATATGAACACACATTATTATTAATTGGCATATTGTATACCCTTGTTACCCAATTCTTATACTGTATGTGTATAGGCTATTGCTATAAATATCTGATCAGAAATATCACGAGTAAAGAGTTAATACCTACACCTAACGGCCCAATTCCTACACTAAATGATTTAAACTCGTTAGAAGGTTTCTATTTAGGTTTATTAATATTATAGCACAGGAGATAGCGTGCAAAAAAGTGTCTGACTAACATCAAGCTAGCATTTTGTGTATAAGCAAATGTTTTGGTGCCTTTTAAGAACATGTGGTCAGCTAAGTTCATCAGCGGGACGTAGTTTGGCCGTAGGCATTTGAAAAAAACAAACCAGTGGAGAGGGACCATGTCACGCCCTGTTTGGTGAACAATGCGATTTTCAAGATCCTAAGTACTAACTTAGTTAGTAGACCAAAATTCAAGTTGATAATAGTCTGTCACTTAATAGGAGACCTCTTTGATTTGAAGTAATATTTGACTAAATAACCAATTTAGTGACAAACTATCATCAACTTGATTTTTGGTTTACTAACTAATTTCATACTCCAGGATCATGAAAATCATATTGTCCATCATAAAGGGTGTGATATGGCCAGTCTCCACCGGATTGTACCGCCAACGAACTTAGCCGACCACATATTTGTTTATTTTTTAGTTTATAATGATGACAGACAATTAGTCCAAAATATCACAGTCAATACAAAAATAATGAAGAGGTATACAAAAAGATTAAAAACTTCTTAAATGCCACCAAAACATTTACTTACACACAAATTTTAAGCTTGATGTTAGTTGGACACTTTTTAGCACGCTATCTCCTCTAGTATTATTGTTATTAAGTAATTAATATCCATTCAACAATATTATTGAGACATACTGTCACTTAATAACTACTTGAACTCTTTCATAATATATTTATTTACAATTAATAAGTTTGAAATTAAACTCATAGCAGTCATAACTTTAAAAATTATCTTAAATACCTGGGTATTTACCCGGAGTTTTAAATACCCGGGTAATTTACATCACTACAACTATTACATAAATCTGACTTAAACATATTAGAAAAGATCGGTCAACTTGAATAAAATAAAACAATACATTACAAATGCAACTATGTATGTTAAGAATCATTGTGTTTATAATTAAATCTCCAAAAACCACTAACTTAAAGAATCACAATTAAAAAAACAGTTGTAACCTGTGAAAATAAAAAGGAAAAAAGAAGTCCAAAAGAAAAACAAAATGGCTAAAACTGGCAAATTGAATTATCTTGAACTATAAGTTCTAAAATGCAATAATAACGTGAAATTTCAGACCAATTATTTAAATTTTAAAACAAATTATTTGTATGAAAGCGTAAACAAAGAGATTTGAGACATTTTTAACTGGCGGCACAAAACTGGTAAAAATTCACTGCGCATGTTGGCATGTTCAATAAATGGTCGTAGCCTTCCAAAATTGATTCATGAACCCGCACTTCCATTATTTGTTTTAACATTCGAAAAGCTATTAGTAAAGTGGCTTTAATTAAACTTTAAATAAATATAACTCTAAGGAGAGCGATTTAATAGAAACTAAAATAGAGAATATTTGTGTTGGAAATAATTTGTGAATTGATAATATCCAAATTTATTAACAAATGTTTTTGTTAACATTACAGTAAAGTAAATTAAGTAAATCGATCGTCCTTGTGTTTAGACAATAATTCTTTATGCACAAATTACGTCATTTAGCCAATTTTCTCGTACTTGTAAATATAAATATAAGGATTTATTTCATTACTACGACCAATATATATCATAAAAGAATATTTTAATTTAATTAGATCCATCCATGTTTGTTTTTTTATCATAACCTCACTTGCTTGTTTATTAGTTAAATTCGCGGGATAAACAGGAGAAACAGTGTTGCTTTTATTTTTTACTTCATTACGATTTTGTTTGAATTATTTTTGACAACACTAGTACACTCCGCGGAATGATCAATTTATCATCCCAATACTCAATCTTATATCCTGTAGTTAAAACATATTAGTCGGCCTTACTTGTGTTTAATTGTTAATATTTTTGTTTTTGTTTATCTAAAAGACTTATCTGGTGGCTTTACATTGTAAATTAGACAATTTTCCGTTACTAATTACTAATTAGTTGTTATAATCGTGTCATTAATATGTGAGAAAATGAAAGCAATTATTTAAAAAAAAACGCATCGCTGCTATTATGCCCAACCTTGCTCAAAGGACAGATCGACTGAAGGAAAAATACACGACATTTTTCGTAAGTTAAATTGATTGAATTATAATTTAATTTTTTCAATATTATTACGATCGAACCTTAGAATAAATTGATTTTGATTCCTGAGGAGTCTATTTGAAAGGTGAAATTAAACAATTCCTGATAATGGTATAAATGAAACTATTTTTATAGAACATTATGAGGTTTGTCAGGAAGGTTATAACCTATAGGTTAATAGATTCGATTTCGATTACTTATAATACCTTGCAATTCGCCACTTTAGAGTTCACAGTTACACTTTTTTGTTGTTGAAAAGTGGCTGTTTGTAGATCGCGAAAGGAGGCAGACTTACACTGGACAAGAATTCGAATGAATATCTGATATAAACAAATACACGAATTATAATAATGCTACATTTTTTAAAGACTTTTCTTAGAAATTTCAGACTCAATATTTTAATGCGACCACGAAAATTTGTTTATTCATCAATTCTCTTACAAACTTTTATTTCTACTATCCATGGCTTTTTTGTACTCAGTGGGTAATATAACGAATTCGTAGAATGAATTTGCAAACAATATAACAGATTCGAACTAATAATTCCTTACGAACTTTCTTCTCTAGTGTAATTGCCGCCTTAAGGAACGTTTACATCTGCGAACCACGAACCAAAACTGTGGTTTTCATGAGTGGGCGGGGTTCACGAACACAAAGGATTACTTTGTTCTCTTTGGAACAGGTTCGAGTGTGGTTCGTTGGATTTTCTTTCGCTGAAGAACCTTCCATCGCCTATTTTATTTGTGCCTATAGATTTTATTCTATCGTTTTGTATTTAATTAAGTAGTAGCATGAGGGAAATTACGTTTGCTCCCCATGTTCTATGTTTCTTAACTTTTTTTAAAAAATATTTTTTTGTTTAATTTTTTTTTTTTTTTTTTAATTAATAAAATTGTATTAATATTTGTGATAAATATATTATGGGCTACGTAAAAGAAAGAAAACCATTAATCTACTTATTTCTTCCAGTGTATTTATTTATTTATTGTTTGTAACTTCTCTTAAATCTGTTGTGATAGTAATTTCTGAATGACGTTTGATTCACATGTATCCAGGGCCGGCCCGAGGGCCGTGCAAGCCGTGCAACCGCACAGGGCGCTGGATTGGCAGGGGCGCCAATGCGGCAAAAAAAAAAAAAAAAATAGCCCTTAGTTTTAATAGAGATGATTAGTGTGACGTCACAAAAGCTTTCGAAAATTTAACTCAGTGTTTGTTATGTTCCTTTTTCTTATCACCTCTTATCAAACCCATGTAAAATGAATGGGAGAATTTGCTCAACTTTTTAAATAATTAATTATTAAATTATTATTGATTTATAAGAGTTTTCACCCTTTGAACATTGTTTTACCAAGTCTTTTTTAACGAGTGTAACAAAGAAAACATTAAAAACTTTCGTTTCAGTTATTTAAAATGAGTATTTGTGTGAAGGGTCATATCATCGAAAAATCTATTTGAGTTATTAATCTTTATACTTGATTTTTTGTATTTCCTGTTGCCATAAAAATTCACAGGGTGTGTTCGTGTTCATATTGTGTGTCCGAAAATAAATTTTCCTCAAGTTTTGAAACTCAATGAAGTATACTCAGGGTGCATGACTTGTAGAAAGATGGTGATACTTAATCTGCCAGGTAATAAAAGATTATTTGCTAATAATATTTTGTTCCTGGTTACTTACAATGTGTGTATACTATACAATAGATCACTGACCAGCCTAGGAAAAAGACGTTGATGACGAGACAAAGAGCAGACTGTTATTTATTACTATTATTATTTGTGTATTTTTTGTTATCTATATTAACGAGTATAATAATATAAGATATGAGTGTCTCGCATGTATACTTGTTTAAAATTTTGATTAAAAAACTAATTTAATACATTAATTTAATATTACTTAAGTACTCTGACATACTTTTACGAAGAATAGCTTTGTCCTCCGAAAAAAATGAAGTATAGATGAAATTTTCATAACGCTCGTGAAGGTGGAAGAAATAATATACAAACTAAAATAGAAAAACGATTTAAAAAATAAACAATAAATAAGAACGGACCCGGACGGTATCACCACAATAAAACACACTCACAATAATACTTTTTTAAACCACTAGAACGGCAATTTTTAATGTTTTCTTATCTTACATTGTTAAAATAGACTTAGTATAACAACGTTCAAAGGTTGAAAAGTCTTATAAATTAATAATAATTTAATAATTAATTATTTAAAAAGTTGAGAAAATTCTCCCATTCATTTTACATGGGATTGATAACAGGTGATAAGGAAAAGGAACATAACAAACCGAATCGAATAAATTATCGAAAGCTTACGCCATCTTGTGACGTCATTACTAATCATCTCTATAGAACTAAAAAAAACAACAACATCATAACTCAAACATTATTGAATAAAAGAATTCGTCAGTTATCACAACAGGTCTTATTAGAATAAATGAAAATAATGAATTATTTATTCTTAATAACTCTATACGTATACGACATAAATATTAGATTAGTAAGAACTGTTTAAGACGGAACCAATAAGGATGATTCACGCTACACCGAGCCGTGGCCGTGCCGTGCCGTGCCGGGCACGAGGCTCGCTGAAAAAATGTTGTATAGATTTTAAATGAAGCAATGCACAGTACACCGGGCACGACACGAGTCAGGACCGAGCCTCGTCCGAGGCTCGGTGGCAAAACGTTGGGGTACATTGTTTTCACGCGCCCGGCCCGTCCCCGCCTCGGTCCCGCCTCGTTGAGGGGTAATCCACGCTACAACGAGCCCGGGCCGGGCCGGGGCCGAGCCCTCCCACCGTCGCTCTTCGCTATTATCTCATCCTTTTCTAGATTAATTATTTTTTATTACTTTGTGGCTGTATAATTTTACTGTGGTCTTCGATTTTACTGTGGCAGTTAATTTTTAATGTAAAGTTTCGCATCAAAAATCAATTTGTGTGTTTTGCTTCCGAGCTTACCGAAGGTAACGTAAGCATTGTGTTCACTTTTGAGAACGAAAAACTTTTATGCCTCCGATTTTAAAAATTCCAAGACAGAAATCCGTTTCAGACATCAGGTAACATTTTGTCTCGTGTCTGTCGGTCTGTGTGTCCGCCAATTATGAAACGTGTGACGATAACTTGAGTAAATGACCGATTTAGATGAAATTTGGTAGACATGTTCATTTTACCAATACCCAGGACGAGTTCGTTGGACAACGTTATCCGTCCAAGCGTTCACGAGCAACGCTCGCGTAAACGTGAACTTCAAATTTAAAATTGGAATTTTAGGTCGGGAAAAAATCTAACTTCATCTATTCAATGAGAAAAACATTTTTTTCAAATACAATATTTTAGTAAAACCAACAGCGACAAAGCTATGAAGTGTTAAAGATCGTTAAAACTATTAATAGTTTTTACACAATATAACAATAAAGTACATGATAGGATGCGAGGAAGCTATGTGCCACACTAATAGGCAGTCTATTTTTTTTTTTTTTTTTTAATGATGGGAGACGAAATTTTAATTGAATGTGTGCGGAAGTATCCTGTCATTTATGACATGACACATCCTAAATATTTGGACCCGAAGTACAAATCTTGCATCTGGAAAACGATATCAGGAGAAATGAAACTAAATGGTGAGTAAAATGATTTCGCCTAGTAGAGGACAGCACGTCCCAGCCCGGCTCGTCCCCGGCCCGTGCCCGCCTCGTTCACAACTCGGTGTAGCATGTATGTGAAGGCTCGGACGGGGCACGGTGGGAGGGCTCGTGCCCGGCACGGCACGGCCCCGGCTCGGTGTAGCGTGAATCATCCTTAAGTCATTTTTTTGTTTTCGAGTTTGAAATAAAACGAATAAAAAAAATAAATAAATCGGAGGGGTGTGTGGTAAGGGAGATAAGAGGGATGAATATGCAGATCTATACATGAGTGAGAGAATAGAAGTTAATAAATAAGTGAGGAGGAAAGAGTGCAGTAGGACTTCTACTAGATAGAGAGTGATAGGAATACTTTGTCAAAAGATAGTAGGGACACCTGGATTTGTTATCTACTTAAGATAAGCATCAGGCCAGATAAGATTAAATCAAACCCTTGTAAAATCTTTTTAATTTTTGTTCAGTTTTATTTAACTAGACCTCCCTGCTTTTTAGTGTCATATTAAATCATATATTACGCAGAAAGTGAACCTCCGAAGTGGACCTTTTTCCCCTCTTTCCTCATCCAAAATCTCGGACCCCCCCCCCCCCCCCCCCTGGACCTCTTTATGTCTTTATGATCCAGATCCCACATTGACGCCCTACTGCTCCTTTCATATATAAAACAATTAGCTTTTATGGGCTGTATTAATTCAGCGTTTTATAGTATAGTATGTTTTGTAAATTAATTCCACTTCAGAATCATAGAATTACGCTACCTCGTGCTCATTAGTTCTTAAAATGGAAATCTCTCCTAACATACATTTGTGATAATTTAAATTAAATTTTCCATTCCTTATAGTTATAGTCCAGTCAATAAATACAAAAATATGGATTTCCTTGCAAAAAATCGGGTATCTACAGTTTTTGAATATGTTGTTGAGTTTTTGAATATGTTGTTGGGACCAATGCAAAAAAAAACCTTGTGCAAGCCGAGTTATATCGAAATAGGATGGTTGTGCGTGAAGTCTCACATAGAAAGGGTTTCGTTAGTATTCTAAACACGAAATTATATTTATCGGCAGAATTTAAATAAAATTAGGGGTCCCTGGTTCAATACCCAGGGGGGTGAAAATGTTTTTTATCGGTTATAACGACAAGGTAATTTAAATTTTATACATTTTTGCAATCTACTCTTTAATACATTTCATTTTATATCGTGACCAAAATGTATTATGAATTATCCGCCATTTTGGATTCCCAGTTAACCAGATCAAATTGCTGTATACTTAGTTATTCTTTGGCCCAGCAGACCGCATATTATTTTAGTAAACGTAACTGCAGAAATGTGTTTTTTTTTGGTGGGGGGACACAAATTTTTATGTCTTTTGACAAAATGGCGTAAAAAATTAAACAATTTTCCTAAGTGCTATATAGTTTTGAAATCTACTCTTTTACCTCATTTGATATCCCACTCAAAATTTAAAAAAAAATGTTCACGGGACTTGAATTATCCCCCATTTTGGATTTGAACGGCTTAAGATTTTGAGTTCGCTATATTTTTCCTGTATGCGCGTCAAAAAAAATATTGAATACGGCGAAAGTTTCACCGGGGGGGGGGGGGGGGGGGGGGGGGGCGCCAAAATGGCAACTCGCACGGGTGAAAATTTACGTTCGGGCCGGCCCTGCATGTATCATTTATAACATTAAAACAGATCGTGTTCAATCTTGGTCATGGGGGGAGGGTTACCCCCCCCCCCCCCCCTTGACCAAGATGAAGTTTTCGAATTTTTGAGATTTATACATTTAAAAAAAAGAAAAAGTAATATTTTTGACTGTATATAGTTACCGTTGTAAATTTTTATGCTAATAATAATTTACCAAGAAAATAAAATTTCAAAAGTGTAGCTGTTAGTGTTTGTTTTTTCGTACTTGTTTTCGCGGTCTCCTCTATGTTATAATTCTATCACTTTATGTACTTACCGCCTTCCCAAACCTCACATATTAAACAAGTTAACAAATGTTTAAGTTCTTAAGTTTTTGACAAAAGGCATGAAAAATTAAGCCCTTTCCACAAGTGTTATATATTTTTGTAATCTACTTTCAATATCTTTCATTTGATACCTCACTCAAAATTAAAAAAAAATAATCCCCGTGACAGGAATTAGCCGCCATTTTGGATTCCCAGTTAATCATATAAAATTGCTATTCTTATTTTATCTTTGGCCCATCAGACCGCACATTTTGCATATTTTTTTTTCTAATGAGTATTTTTTTTAAATGAGTATTTATAAAGAAAAAACGGATTTAAAATTCCGTAAATAACGTCATGTTTACGTATTTAATAAATAATAATTTTTATCTACGATTGATAAGAAATATAAACATTATATCTTTGTTTAGATGCGTAGAAAGTGATTCTTTACGTACTTGTATTCATTGCGCATGCGCGTCTCATAGTTCTGAATAATTTCTCTTCTTTACCACACTAGTGCTGTAAAGAAGAGGAATTCTTTTACAACTTTTGCAAGTTTGTTTACATTCAACAAAACTAATTTGCTGTTATTTTATTAAAGTAACCGTTTATATCGAGTTTTTAGGGAAAACAATGAGTGAATCAAGTGACTTTGACGAAAATGTGGAGAATAATACTCTTCCAGAAATAATTAATTCGGCAAAAAATTCAACTCAAGAATTAATGCCATCTTTATCAAGAGAGAGATACGAACTTACATACAGCAAGTTTATTTTTTTCTGTATTTATTATTTAAATCTAACAATCGTAGATAAAGTACGGTACGCAACTCGTGCGAAAACGGCATTTTGCATTGCTCGTGTGGTTTTACTACCACTCCACACTGTAAACTCCACACTCGCATGCAAAATGCTACTTCCACACTCGACGCGTAATGTACTATTACATCCAAAATAGGAGCCATTTCTCAAATATTAACTTCCTAATTCCTAACGTTAGAAGATAGGTCTGGACTCAATTCCCCTTCTTTTCTGACTTTCCCTATGTTCCTCGTAGGAATAAAATTTTGTACAATCCCTATTGGCAGATATTAATTTAGAAATTATTATACTACGTATACACTTGAATATTTTATTTTAGAGTTTTAAAGAAGTGGTGATGAAGTGAAAATATATTTGATAGTGAAAATGAATCTAAATATTTGACAGCGATTGAACAGTTCTTTCTACAGAAATTTCCACAGAACATAAAATACTGTCTGTAGCTTCTTCTGCAATTTTGGTTAAATACATTTTCTATAAAAAAATAAAATTAGAATCTTGAAATCTATTTAGAAGCTCCATTCTCCGCCCAATATAAAGCTAGCAAAAAGTTGTATAGCCTATAACATCCGCAGAATTGAGCTTAACATTGTACCTAAAAACCAACAAAATCTGTTTAGCCGTTTGGACGTGATTGACGCACAGTAAAAACAGACACAAAATTTTCTAAACTTAAATTCATCATCAGGACTACTCATTTAGTGTAAATACAAAATTTGACACCTATCGGATAATTATACTGATGATATATATATATATATATATATATATATATATATATATATATATATCTTCCTACCATTATGACGTCCATACATTAGGGATTTACCATCAATATGACGTCCGGGACAATATGAACTCCGTATACCGGACGTCACTTTACAACCCGAGTTAATTTCGTTCTAAAAGCTTCAAATAAGCTATGTTTGAAATCTGAGAGGGAAGTAATAATGGTCGAAAATTGAAAAAAAGTGTATATTTTTAGTTTCACTTATTTCCTTTAGGGGCGGTAGTGCTGTGGATGTATATCTAGAAATGTATATATTTGTACAGTCGAAGGATAATCGGAACTCCGCAGATCGGGCAACAATGCAAGGTTTTGCCGCCCAATACCCCACCTCCAACATTCAAACCCTTTACGCTTGTATCTCTGATAAGGTGTGAGTGAATCAACCTTCTATAGACTTTTTTTTCTTGCCAGTTCTATTCTAATAGTCCAGTCATTTGGTAGTTTGGACAGAAAAAAATTGCTGAAGAATTTTTCTTGACGGATCTTTACGTTTTTGAGGTGCTGAATCTGAAAATCTCATTATTGACTAGATTCGGATTTGGCTTCACCATAAAAAAATGGCGAAAATCATAAAATATCGGAAGTTTTTTTAGTTTTTCGCTTATAACTCCGAAACAACGCATCCTAGAGAAAAATCCCTTTGATAAAAAATGAACTGATAAAATTTCCTAAACCACTAAAACCAGCTTTTTGGCTTTATTCGTTCTTCAACCAAAAGTAAAGACATTCAACATTCTTCGACTAAAAGTAAAGTTACCACTTTTTGGAAATTTCGAAAAAAATATTTTATTTTTTATTGAAAAAATACGTTTTTTTTTTTTTTCATAATTATCGTCTTTTCGATGTATTTATATGGTTGTAGTCCGGTTCAGTGGCAAAAAAATACTTTATCAGAAGTTTGTTTATGTGTTTTGAGAATATCAGACCCTGACCCATAGGATAGTTCAAAGTAAGCTTTTTAGCATTTTAAATAACACCATCAATAGGGTACTACTTAAACAATACAGTGTGGCCTACGGACCCTCGCTGTGTGCTGACTAGCACACACTTGACCTGTTTATTTTATATTTGTAAGGTTTATTTTGTAAAAATTGTATATTCCCTTTGAACCAATGATACTCATTTATAGAGCTCGTATTATATTTTGCACATTTTACTATTAAATTCATACGTTTGTGCATTAGATGCAATACTATACATTTCTTTACATAGATGGTGATTTTATTTCGTTTTAAGCTTCTGCACAAAGTACAAAAAGAAAACTAATATAACGGCTCTGGCTCTGTCTGTGCGTAGCTTGTTTCTATTAATAAACTAGGTACTATAGCTAGGAACAGAAAATTCGGCACTCTGGTGCATCTCGGCATTAGTGTCAACTGGACCCTTTTTCGATTTTTTACACTTAATACCTACTTAATATTTTCAAGATGGCGGCCAATAAGGCGGGTGACTAAAAAAAATGTTTTAGACACCATATGACATGTTATATATCAAATTTCTAAAACATTTTTTTTTAGTCACCCGCCTTATTGGCCGCCATCTTGAAAATATTAAGTGTAATAATCGAAAAAGTGTCCAGTTGACACAAATGCCGAGATGCACCTGAGTGCCGAATTTTTCGTTCCTATATATTAGTTTATTAATAGAAACAAGCTTCGCATAGACAGAGCTAGAGCCGTTATATTAGGTTTCTTTTTGTACTTTGTGCAGAAGCTAAAAACGAAATAAAATCACCATCTATGTAAAGAAATGTATAGTATTGCATCTAAGGCACAAACAAACATATGCATTTAATAGTAAAATGAGCAAAATATAAAAATACGAGCTCTATAAATGAGTATCATTGGCCCACAGGACAATCTAAATTTTTTACAAAATATACCTTACAAATATAAAATAAACAGGTCAAGTGTGTGCTAGTCAGCACACAGCGAGGGTCCGTAGGCCACACTGTATTGTTTAAATACTATTTGTTTGTTTTTTTTATGAACATTCATTTTAGTTAATACGTATGTTATTATCTTACTAGGCATCGCGTGGCTATATCATTGAAGCGAGCGTATGGTAATAAATATGAATTGAATATTGAAAATATGAGAAAGTAAAAATAGATAATCATGAATCATGATGAGTTGATAGATATAGGGTATGATAGTAGTTCAGCGGCTAGTAGTAAGGGAACAACCCTGCATTCTTACTATTCCTCTAACCACACAATCTTTTAACGTTTAGGTCCGCTTTAATAGTTTTAACCATCTTTATTAATTCATAGCGGTGTCGCTGTTGGTTTTACTGAAAAATGTTAATTGAAAAAAATGTTTTTCTCATCGAATAGATGATGATAGAATCTTTTCCTGTCCTGAAATTTCAATTTTAATTTTAAAGCGCACGTTTACGCGAGCGTGGCGCGCGAACGCTTGGGCAGACAAAGTTGTCCAACGAACTCGTCCTGAGCATTGGTAAAATAAACGTGTGTACCAAATTTAATCGAAATCGGTCAATTTTAACTCAAGTTATCGTCCTACGTTTCAGACACACAGAATATTTCGTTGAATGTAGGAAGCTCGCTACGCTCGCTTCAATTAATGTAACATAGTAATTAACTATGTTATATTAATAAAGATGATATGTTAGCAGTTTCATTTTTCTGCCGCCCTTAGATAAAATGTATGCAACAAGGCAGCAAAGGAAACATTCTGCCTCATTTATTAATTATCATAGCCTGTCCTCGCCTTCGGCTCGGAGTCTAATCTAATCACCCGTCAGTAAAATTCCATTTTGCTGCCTAGTTATATAAATAACTATAACTTAATCGTACAGAAGCCGGCGATTTGTCTGTGTCTAACGTTTACGTGTCCGACGATAACCTGAGTAAAAGTTGACCGATTTGGTTGAAATTTGGTATACATGATCCTTTTACTAATACTCGGGCTAATTTCGTAAACGTGAGCTTCAAATTTAAAATTGGAATTTCAGGACGGGAAAACATTCTATTATCACCTATTCGATGAGACAAACTTTTTTTACAAATAAATGTTTTTAGTAAAACCAACAACGGCACCGCTATGAATTAATAAAGATCGCTAAAACTATTAAGTGGTCTAAACGTAAATAGAGGAAACAACCTTTTTACCGATATCTTACGTTCTAAGGTAACGATTTTAATAAAACTTCATATACACCATCTAAATCTCAATGGAAACAGGCATGCAAAATTTCAACTTGATACATACAGTAGTTTTTGCTCATCGAAGTGATACAATTTATATAATACATAATTGAAGTTTGAAGTGGAATGGCCGAGACGTGTAGAAGAGTTAAGGAATAGTAGAATAACCCTTCTCCCCCACTGCACGACTCTCTATTACTTGCATATTCTTATAATATCAACTCATCATGATTAACTTCATCAAGCCATCAATGATAGAGCCACGCGATGCCTAGTAATATTATTATTTGAGTACAAATAGTAGTAGTAATATAAAATCTGGGAAGATTGTGACGAAAAGTAAAATTTGATTACGAGTTTTGTAGAGTTATCTTATCTAATCTGATGTGAATATGAATTAGCTTTACTTGATAAGGAAATGTGTTCCTCAAACTTAACTAGTCATATCTACATACATCTCTGTCGAATGACTTTGCTTATTGCTTATATTATGTATTTCGCTTTCTCTTTTAGGAGTGATTGAACAAAGGGGAAATTAATAATTTATTTAAAATTATTTATTTATTAGCCTAATTAATAAAATAATTAAATATTACAAGCATCAATTTAACGGTACTATATATTGGATTTAAATATTTATTGCACTGTCATAAACACATAATAATTATAATCATATACCCGGTATTTGCAAAAATACCGGCTTTTTCTTAAGGTTATAATAAAAATGAATTACTTAATATTAACCCTAGAACGCTAACCATCCTTATGACGAACCTCTTATGCTTATGACTAACCTTGAGTCATATTGACTCCCTAATCTATTATACCTAGTTTTGTTAAATATAAAGGCCTAATATGTATAATATTTCTTTAACACGTTTTAGTGCTAGTTGATGGGACACTTGGGTGCTTTGTTTGCCATAAAAAAAACATTTTTTCCTTTTAATTCCGGTTTTTCAATCTAGACCAGTGGTTCTTAACCTTTTGGTAACCACGGCCCCTTTAAAATCTCCAAATATAATATACCTAGTACCTAACTACCTTTCGAGGCCCCCTGGGGGGTCGCGGCCCCCCGGTTAAGAACCACTGATCTAGACTACTATTACATATCCGGTATTGTTATCTACCGGAGTGGTTTTATTTACTTTTTTTTATGTAGCTTTTTTCTTTCCTTTCCTTTGGTTTCTCTATTTCGTAAATTGTTTCAGTTAGTTTATCATTTTCCTCATTATTGCTGATGGGATTAAAAAAGGCATTTTCTATTTTCAAATCAGGGTCCAAATGAAACAATAACACTTATTAGATTGGGCTGTTAATACTATTCTGCGTCAAAATGACCTACAAACATTTTTTTTGTAAGACTAAACAGGAGTCAAAATGACTCCGTGACTACAGAAAAACAAACGATGTGTCCTCTTTAGAATCTGAATGTGGAACTGATAGAAGTGTAGAAGGGTCATTCAAGGGGGGAGATAGCATAGCTGAGATGTGAGAGTTCTGTGCTTTACAGACACCGTGCATTCGTAGTTAAAAAAAAATGGGAGTAATTTTGACTCCAGGTTAGCGGAATACAAATTCTCAATATGTTGTGTAAAAGTAATAATGTGAACTTCACAAATTAGTATAAAAAAAAACCGCCCCTTACACCGAGTGTTAATGGAAGAAAACGGGAACATGATTTATTCACTTATATATTTGGGCAGTGTTATTGATTTATTTTTTAATTAAAGTTATGTGATCGTTCTGAAGAACGAACATTTTTATGTCACCAATTTCGATTTCAAAAATTCCAATACAGAAATCCGTTGCACTCACCAGGAAACATTTCTGGTTCGAGTTTGTCCGTCAGTCTGTCCACAATTTTATCATTCATATACATATAAAATAATTTTTACCTCCAGCGGGGAGAAAAGGTGATCTTTCCTCCTTAGTTTATAGGGAGGGAAGTTACTCATTGCACCCGGTCGGGTTAAACAGGGAGTAATGAAAAATAAGTAAGGGAGTAATCATGAAAGTTCATGATTCCCTCCAGTGTTGCCCTAGATAAAGCACAAGTAAATTAGGTTGGTGTTAATACACATTTCATTTACTAACTTTTGTTTAATGTCGAAATCTATAATGTCATCTTCACACATGTCATGTAACCTCCACAACGATTACCAATTACCATAGTGATTCATCAGTAAAAGAAACAAACAAGTTAAAAGTGGAAACATAATTTTTTCTAAATGTTGATTAACTAATCCATATTTAAATACATCAGTTGTCAGCACCATTCAATATACACGACTCAGCTTCCAGCTGATTCTCCCATTTAATTTTAGCATTGAAATTAAAATAATTATTATCTATAATTTAATTTTAACGTGATTAAACTTATTTAGAGAATTGTTAATATAATATCTAACTATATTTTTTGTTAAATAACGTAATTTAAAATTAAAATCTATCCATATTTTTTTCTTTCTTCTGGAGGTAAAATCTTGTACGTACCTTGGGAGTAAAAATCACTTGCACCCTCGCGATAATTAACTTAAAAATTCCAAGACAAAAATCCGTTTCAGACATCAGGGAACATTTTTGGTCTCGTGTCTGTCTGTCTGTCTGTCCGCGAATTATGAAACGAGTGACGATAACTTGAGTAAATGTCGACCGATTTTGATGAAATTTGGTAGACATGTTCATTTTACCAATGCCCAGGACGGGTTCGGTGGACAACGTTATCCGTCCAAGCGTTCACGAGCAACACTCGCGTAAACGTGCAGTTCAAATTTAAAATTGGAATTTTAGGTCGGGGAAAAAATTTAACTTCATCTATTCAATGAGACAAACATTTTTTACAAATGCATTTTGTTAGTAAAACCAACAGCGACACCGCTATGAAGTGATAAAGATCGCTAAAACTATTAATAGTTTTTACACAATAAACAAATATAACAATAATTTTATTAAAATTAACATTAAACATTAACATTTAACAGATTTTAATGTTAATATAACAATAAAGTACATGATAGGATGCGAGGAAGCTATGTGCCACACTGATTGGCAGTCTATTTTTTTATGTTTTAATTAAATTTTGATAAATTTACCCCTAATAGAAATGCATAAGAGTATAACACTATTTAAAACTGATGGCGGTGTAAATACCGCCACGCGAGTGTTCATGTGTACAAGAATGTGCTCGAAGAGTTTGAAGTTCCTGTGCTCGAAGGTTAAGTATATAACGGCTGGACTATTATAGCAAATACAAATGAATTAAGATTTGGCAACACCGCTGGACGTCTTATTGGTGCAGTTTACTAAAAGTATATACAGTTGGACGTGATATTAACTTATCAGTGGACAGAATATACATATAGTGCCACATCGGCGGTAATTTAAAAAGTTGTCATAATGGTGTAGAAATATAAGCGGAGTTATGAGAAAATGTATATTGCTAATAAACATATATATTAATTTTTTTTGCGATCAAAACTCTATATTAACCCGCAGTACCTTATAATTAAAAGTAAATTATCAAAAATATTGTTATTTCATGGGGACGCCAAAATGTATGGTTTGTAAAAAGACGTCTCAATACACAAAAATGTATATATATATATATATATATATATATATATATATATATATATATATATATATATATATACATATATATATATATATATAAAATGCTATGGGTCTGAACCCCCCCCCCCCGGTCAAATCCTGATGGACACGAGCCACGAGCCTGGTATACGCACCTTTATGCTCTTTCACATTCACAACTGCACATTTATGATCTGTTTTGTAGATCATTTAGTGCAACTTAATTTTCGTCCTTGAACATTTTTAACCTATTTTACCGAGCTAAAAATATTGGGATGTAGGTATTTATATGAAAGGATGTATTTGGCGTTCTTAATAAACGAATATGATTTATTTTATTGGCTTATTTTTTTTACGTTATAAAAAAAATTTAGTTTTTAAGCGATGTTTACTGTGCACTTGAAGCTCCTTCTGTATCCGATTCTAATAGGGTAAGTGTATAGTAAAAAGTATAAAGTTTATATTTAATAACATATGGAAAATGTATTACCTTCTTGAAGGAATTATGATAATATACGTTTTACAATACCTTGAAGAAGGAACTGTATTTTCCGAAACGGAAAATCAAAAACTTATGTTTTTTTACTTTATTGAGTAATTCTTAGTTTCTTGAAACTCTATTCAAATGATTGTACGGATTCTGTGACCTTCCGGATTCGACGCTTTAAACCAGCGGTTCCCAAACTGTGGTACGCGGGATCTTGTCCAATGGTACGCGCCGCGCCGCATAAATATTCGCGGTTGTTAGGAGTGTATTCATCCCTTATAGAGATGATTAGTGTGACGTCACAAAAGCTTTCGAAAATTTAACTCAGTGTTTGTTAGTTCCTTTTTCTTATCACCTCTTATCAAACCCATGTAAAATGAATGGGAGAATTTTCTCAACTTTTTAAATAATTAATAATTAAATTATTATTGATTTATAAGAAATTTCACCCTTTGAACATTGTTGTACCAAGTCTTTTTTAACGAGTGTAACAAAGAAAACATTAAAAACTTTCGTTTAAGTTATTTAAAATGAGTATTTGTGTGAAGGGTCATATCATCGAAAAAGCTATTTGAGTTATTAATCTTTATGCTTGATTTTTTGTATTTCCTGTTGCCACAAAAATTCACAGGGTTTGTTCTGTGTTCGTGTTCATATTGTGTGTCCGAAAATAAATTTTCCTCAAGTTTTGAAACTCAATGAAGTATACTCAGGGTACAGGACTTATAGAAAGATAGTGATACTTAATCTGCCAGGTAATAAAAGATGATTTGCTAAAAATATTTTGATCCTGGTTACTTACAATGTGCATTATATTTAACCGATGTTAGAACATAATTATATACTATACAATAGATCACTGATCAGCCTAGGAAAAAGACGTTGATGACGAGACAAAGAGCAGACTGTTATTACTATTATTATTTGTGTATTTTTTGTTATCTATATTAACGAGTATAATAATATAAGATATGAGTGCCTCGCATGTATACTTGTTTAAAATTTTGATTAAAAACTAATTTAATACATTAATTTAATATTACTTAAGTAGTCTGACATACTTTTACGAAGAATAGCTTTGTCCTCCGAAAAAAATGAAGTATAGATGAAATTTTCATAACGCTCGAGAAGGTGGAAGACATAATATACAAACTAAAATAAAAAAACGATTTAAAAAATAAACAATAAATAAGAATGGATCCGGACGGTATCACCACAATAAAACACACTCACAATAATACTTTTTTAAACCACTAGAACGGCAATTTTTAATGTTTTCTTATCTTACATTGTTAAAATAGACTTAGTATAATAACGTTCAAAGGTCGAAAAGTCTTATATATAAATAATAATTTAATAATTAATTATTTAAAAAGTTGAGAAAATTTTCCCATTCATTTTACATGGGATTGATAACAGGTGATAAGGAAAAGGAACCTAACAAACCGAATCGAATAAATTATCGAAAGCTTACGCCATCTTGTGACGTCATTACTAATCATCTCTATATACCTCAAAACCAAGTATATAGAAAGAGACTGTCCTGGCGTTGAGGATGATTTGCGTTTAAAACTCAGCCCCATCACGCCAGACATTCCATTAACCTGCCTAACCACATAGTTTATTCGGACGTATTCTTTTTGATGTTCTTTCATGAATGTTTTTTGTTTTTTTTTTAAATATAATTTTTATTTAGTCCTTTCTAATTTAACAATCAACCTCAAACACCTACTCTCTATCCAGGGGGATTGCAGGTAATAAAAGTAATGATCCAGGATCCAGTACTCTGGTCTGGTACAACTTAAATTTAAAAAAATGTAATATGCCTACCCTTTATGTAAGACATAGCCCTACGTTTTAGAACCTTTAAAACTCAAAATTTATCCCGGACCCTCTTTCTTCTGTAAAACGCCCTGGTCATTCCTGAATAAACATCAGTGGTACATGAAAAAGTCAAGACATATAAAGTGGTAAGCCACCAAAAAAGTTTGGGAACTCCTTTAACCTGAAGGGAATTAAAATGTATATATTAAATCAAAGTCGGGTATATATTATATTTACTTCTAAATAAATGGAAACGATTGAAATGACGGAGAGCAGCTGGAAATAACCTAGTGTCTTGATAGATATAAATAAAATTGGAGGGAGAAAGGGACAGGAACAACTAAAATACACCGTGAAATGTTGGCTCCACATCTCTTCATGGAGATACAGACAATGTGAAACGGTACAACTGAACAGAAGCTGTTGATCCGCCTATCGTATAGTCATACCGTCTGAACACAACTTAAAACTATTCAACTGTAAACAACACGACATTTTCTCTAAAATAAATCTCAAATATACATCTCTGTATATTAAATAGATAAATTATACGGAAACTGTAAAAAATAGATTTTAACAGATAGAAAAAAATAATATAAAAGAAAATACTGAGTACCATATCATATAATTAAATGTTCCGTCTCAATAATTCTTTTCTTCTTCAGACATAAGGCTTACGGAAAATATTTGGCTTTATAGAGTGAGGAGTATAAATGTATACATTATGATTTAGACTGGGACGCCACGCTTTGTAGTTCCGTTGTTCCGGCCCGATAATCTTTGGCTTTATTTGTTGGAATCCGTAGCTCCCTCCGCCACATTTATGAAGACTATAAATGTATAATAAAATTAAATTAAATACGTAACTTAAAATTACGGATAATAATGCTTTGAATGATGAAAAAAATTAGGGGTTACACGTTAAGGAAGGATGGTAATATTTTGTTATTTAAAGGAGGCTTCTTCTTATCTCTGTGTACCCCAACTTTTTTTAGCTCAGTTTCGCGAATAGTGTAAGACTCTAAAAATTGTGTTCATCTTCAGTCGCTTAGGCTTAGATTCTATTTCAACTGCCTCTAAATTATTTTTCACAAAAGAATACTTATTATTCATACCAAAATATTTATTAGCTAACCCTTCCTCGTTTGTTGTCTTCCTCTTGTCAAAAATGAAGAGAGTGAACGTAACATATAATTGAAAAATTAATTATGCCAAATCTATATATATAAAACTAAGAGTGACAGTGACTGACTGATCAAAAATTCTCCTACTTCCCATTGACATTTGGTACATGGATAGAGTGTACCATAAATAGAAAAGTGCGGCCATTTTTATTTCGATATATGGCCACCATATTGAATTATAGCCACCATCTTGGATTTATTTATCAGCAATTCTCCTACTTCCCATTGACATAGAGATCTGAAATTTGGTACATAGATAGAGTGTACCATAAATAGAAAGTAAGGCCATTTTTATTTCGATATATGGCCACCATATTGAATTATAGCCACCATCTTGGATTTATTCACATTCTATTCTCTCAGCTTCCAGTAGACCTAGAGATCTAAAATTTGGTACATAGACTTGTGGTAGGTAAAGAAGAAAATTTAAGGTACTTTCACTTCAACATATGGTCGCCATATTGAATTACAACCACCATCTTGGATTTAATAACTCTCTATTATCTCAGCTTCCAGTGAACCTAGGGATCTGAAATTTGGTACATAGACCTATGGTAGCTAAAGAAGATAATTAAAGGTACTTTCACTTCAACATTTGGCCGCCATCTTGGATTTAATCAGATACTATTATCTTAGCTTCTAGTGGATTTAAAGATCTTAAATTTTTTACATACCTAGACTTATTGTAACTAAAATCGAAAATTGAATGTAGAATAAAATAGAATAATTGAAAATGCATAAAAAATAATATAACTTACTTGTACTAAAATACGAAATTATGTAACAATAAAGATATATTAATTATATTGTTTTAATTATTATTTACACATAGCGCCAACTTCTAGACGGACAACGTGCGCGAAGCGCACCGATTCGGCTAGTTTAATATAAAATTAAGTTTTTTGAGTCAATAACATGCTATTATAATTGAATACGATAATCATGTTACGTATGAATATGATACGTATAGAAATGTTTAATGTTTAACTAACAATCTAGGACCAGTTCCAGTCTAGAATTGGATGAGGTGATAAGGAATGAAGTAATGAGTGATTTTAAAAGAAGCTTGAGTCTAGATTCTACGAGTAGATGGACAGTTAAAGGGTGGTAGCAGTGGCGTAACTAAGAAATCCGGTGCCCCCCCGCAGCTTTTGAAAATGCGCCTCCTATAACAAACAAAATTTACCCCCCCCCCCCCCCCTACTTCTTTTTGTAAAAATAATTTATTTTGCAATTTATTTAATTTGCAAACAGATTATTATTTTCTATTTTTTTAAATGCTCGTGTACTCGAGTACAGTACTATTACAGTAATTATTTTATTTTTATTCCTTGATAAAAGTAGTAAAATAATAATATAAATTGATGAAAACAAATCAACAACCTTGTTCCTTGCTTGAAGACTTGAACTGGAATATCTTATACACATATACAGATGCACATAAAGCCACTAAATACCTAATTAAGAAACTAAAAGACAATATACAACTTTGCACATCTATCTGTCAATTAGTGTGGCACAAAGCTTCCCCGCGTCCTATTTTGTATTCTTTAATGATTTTAGGCTTTTAAAACTTATTATTGTTGAATTTATTTAATTTCCCCCCTATTGATTTTTAATTAATCAAAATTGTTTTGATTAATGTAACATTAAATAAAGTACCAATTTAGCAAAATTTAATGAGCGCTAACAGTTGAAATTAATCTGGGATTATAATGCGGGCTACTTTCGGCAAACTATCCAAAAAATAGGCGGGAAATAGGCGCTCACGGTTTCAACTTAACTGGGACCAACAATAAGTTAAATCATGACCCACCATCCGAATATCATTCAAATTGGATGAGTATTAGCGACAGACAGTTAAGACACGAAAACAAAAATGTTTCCTGTTATCTAAAACGGATTTCTGTCTTAGAATTTTTGAAATCTGAGACTTAAAATTTGTTCGTTCTTCAGAACGATCACAATAGCTTCAGTTACCTTCGGTAAGCTCGGAAGCAAAAGAAAAAAGTGTTTGCTACTGGAGGAGGAGGAAGATGACGATTAACAAATAGACGTGACGGGGCTCCTCTAGAGTCCTGACGGCTATATTATGATAGTCTGAAAAATGCACTCACCCTTTCCAAATAAATTCTTCACCAAAATAATTTAATTTTACGCACAAAATAACAACGTAGAATAAGAAATAAAAAATAGTAGAGCTTTCTAGCGAAAGGAAAGTTAAAGTTCACAGCAAATGACACAACCACCCCGCACGAGAGCTATAACTGAACAGAACTGAACTTGATAAATGTGATTAATAGATAACAATTCTTAAAAAGGGAAGGGTAGAAAAGATAACAACTCTAAAGGGAGGTAAAATTAGCTAGGTAAGAAAAGAGTTAGAAACTAAATAAAAAGAGGTTGTGATAGGGAAGAAGAAGTAAGGGGGGTTAAGAAAGAAAGAGAAATACATATTATATAGCAAAGACAAGCGGTAGAGAAAGAGATAGAAGTATAACTTGTTAAAGTTTGGAACAGATTTCCTTATCTAGTACAGCTAAAACCGGATTAGATAAGAAAAATTGTAGTTGTAATAAACACTTTGATCTCCTGCTATTCGAAAATGAAGAAGGGATTCCGATATACTTATACTTACCCATATTATTATAGGTATAGTGACACAACTAGAAAACCAAACTGAGCAATAAACTCTAAACCATAACATCTCATATCATTCTCACCCTGTTTAAATTCTATTATTTGTTTATCTCTCATTTATTTTCATCTCCCAAAAATAATTTTACTAAAATAATTCCGCCCACATAGAGTTTCTATTAATTTTTATTATTAAATATAAATATTATTGTTTATTCTTTTTTCGGCGCCCCCTAGAGCAGGCGCCCCCCGCGCCGCGGGGTTGGCGGGGGCGCTATTTACGCCACTGGGTGGTAGTTTGGAGGTTGGAGGTATATAAATCTAAAGCGGTCCGCCAAACATAAGAACTGTATAAACGTTGAAGAGATTAGGGCTTATTTCCTTGGGGGTTATTAGGGCTTAATTTCTATAAAATAGGAAAAAACGGTAAGGGTACAGATGTTAAAAGGTATTAAAACCCTGCTTCGTTTTGATCTTTTATTTGAGTATTCGTTGGTCAGTTTTACGTTCAGATACTCAAGATTATGAGGTATTGTGATAAGTTTTGATTTGTGAATCTTAACCTAATTATTTGGTTTGGTTACTTAGTTAGTCTTAATTATTTTTTTTATTTGTGAATCTTAATCAAGTTGTTCTGTTTCTTGATTTGTGCCCCTTAATATAGTTAGTTAATATATATTTTTATTTAGTTAATATAACTTGTAATGGTTCAAAAAAGAATATATGGCAATGCTGAGTGAACACCGAGCGAAGGGCCCTTTTTGACGTAATCGAGAATCGAAGCGCTGACGGTAGCAAATAGTAGAATAAGCTACTAGTTATGTGTGCACAGTAGCAATAAGCTACTGTGCAATAGGATCCCTTGATTTAAGGTAGTTAGGACCAAAAATTAAGGAAAATTTTTGCACTGGTCTCAGGAAATACGGAGTAATAATGAAGGAGGAGATCGTATACAATCGACTCACATACTTTTTTTGCCACAAACTACTTGTAAAAAATGGATATATCCAAAATTGGAAACTTACCTTGGTGAGTGAATCGAAACGACAGGCCTGTGCATGCCCGTGACAAAGACATCTGCCTTGTACAAGTATGTCCCTAATACTGTAGTAGTATCTCTTAGACATCTCGTGATTATGTCTCTGCTTGGAGCTACCCAGTCTTTGAAATCTGAATCTGATGTAGCGAGCTCTTGTAAACTCAATCCAATCTTTACTAGTTGTGTTAGCTCCAGGTCTTCCTGCACTCAGAGATACGTGCATTTCTCCACCTTCTACTGGCGTTACCTAAAACAATAGTGTAGAAAAAAATTAAAAAAACGAAAAGATCAGAATCTACATGAATCGGTCGAATATAATCGATAGAAGAAAACGAAAACAATATTAATCAATATCAAAACTGTAAATCTACCAATTTTTGGTGCTTCAATTTAAAATCATGAACCATTCACATACCAGGTAAATCCCAGTACAGTGAAATCGTAAAGCCTAAAATCATTACAACTTAAGATTCAAATATAAATTTAACGCCTTGCCACCAAATTGTTACATCCATTTGATTATGTTGGATGTATTCTTGTGTATGTCAAATTAACTGAGTATAACTTGAATAAGACATTTCATGATAACGTAACAACTAGCAGTTTGTCGGTTTAAAATAATATACATATATGAATATAATAATAATGTATGTCGGTATAAAATCCTTATGATTATCCCTTCTCGTATGGTCATTATCGTTATTAATGTTGAGCCTAATAAATTTAATGCATTAGTGACGTTAGAAGTAATACTCCAAGTTGATAAAAAAGCTAAATGTTAATAGTAATTATTAAAATTCCTTCTCTAGAAGTTAGAACCACTACGAACCGACTGGTGGTTCAAATGAACCGAGGCCTCTAAGAACATCGAGCCTCTCTCGGACAAGATATGGCAATATGGCATGCCCAACTAAGGTAGCTTGGCAACGCTTGCTTAAAGGATGGAAGAAGCGAGATATCCCAAACAAGTGATAGAAGCCCGATGCCTTCGAACTCTGCCTCGAGGTCGAAGAAGAACTACTTGGGCCGACAACATCAAGACACACGACTGAGTGCCCAACACATAACATGGTCCAGAGCTGTGGCCATCTCTAGATAGAACAGCCTGCAAGACCTTTTGTAATGTATCTATACCGCGAGGTAGAAGAGGCCTGGATTAAGCAAGTGACTTTCCCCCACCTTCTCCGAAGGTAGATAGGAAAAGTATTGTTTTCACCCAAAAGTCCGAAACCGAGATTTTAACGGAATTATCCGTTCTGGTGTAATTAAAATCATTTGAATGGTTTTTAGCTGGATCCCTATCTGGAGATTTATGGTTGGACGCGTTAACTTGTTTTCTGTGGAAGACGAAATTTAAAAGGTCGATTTAAAAGCCCTTAAGTGTATAATTTGATCGAAGGCTTATATCAATGGTTTGAGAACGATAGACCCCGAGTATTTCAAGTGGATGCGACCTTATCGTTCACTATCCTCAGAGCCATCTGTTTGTAAACTAGAAAGCAGACACGATCGTATAAAATATTCAATAGTATTCTCCTCAGGCTAGCTCTCATCTTAACAGCTACTATTACAAGCAAGGGTCTCTTGTCCTATAAGATAATAATATACTACTTTAAATTCTTTTCCCAGATAATATCTTAAAGTTATTATATAAACAATAAAAATTATAAGACTTCCTAACAAATATGTATTGCATTAAAAAGCGTTTACATAAGTGCTGTGCTTGGTACATCATGTCCCCTTATAATGTGTTCATATAACATGCTTCTTATCAAATTTGTTGTGGGGAAATTTAAAGCTAAAAGGGAAATATTTTAAAAATGGATTGGTATGTCAGCTCGGAAACTTATTCAAACATCAATTATAATCTTAATTCGTTTCTTAAGGTGCAGCCAGGGTGCGCGCTGATTCCGAAATCATATGAGAATATAAAATTGTTAACGTGGGGTAGAACCACGTAGTAGAAGGCTGCCACCCAGGGTTTGGAGTCAGATAATTTGCCAGAACATTTACGCCATTCTTGTTTCAAATTCAGATTGCTATCCGCGCGCACGGACAGTAGTTGTTTATAACCTTTTTCTTGGTTATAAATATCTACTACTACTTCTTCTTACTTGCTTGCTGTTTACTTGATTGAGTTAGTCTATCTGACAAAGGATCTTTAACGCATCTAAATCTCCAAAAATTCCCAACTTATAAATTTGAAGTTATTTTTCCTGTAAAAACCCGAATACAGGGAAAAATACACGGATCGCCCAAAATATAATTTATCCAAAACAAAGGGTTGCAATTTTTTTTTAACTGAAATGCGTCCTGGGGGGTGAGAGTTGGCAATAAGCAATAAGATTTGGCAATTGACAATTGGTGATATTCTCTATGGTAAAACTGAAGAATATGAGGCGGTTTATAGAAAAGATGGCGGGCCTATCTCCAACGTATTTTTTTAACAAAGGGATATCATCTCTCAAGTGTATAAATTAAGCAAAGCTGTGCCGCCAAGCGATTCTCGACCGTATCATCTCCTTCAGCCATTTCGGTAGCAATAAACAAATACTATTTCCTCTTTAGACAAATTTATGATGACGATAGTTGAACTACAGGCATTTTTATTACCTCCAACCCTGCCACCTCAATGAGGGGGGGGGGGGGGGGGCATCGCTAGTCCATATACATATAATATAACATTCTTCTCATTTCATAATATGTAATATCTTGTTCTTCAACATAATAATTCTTTCATGTAATTCTTCTTCGTCATAATGATCCTTTCGTGTAATATTCTTCTTCTAATTTCATAATGGACATCTTAGCTTACAAGAGTTTAGATTAGGATGATAGAAAAATAGCTTACTACTCTCTAACATCTTATAAAATAGAGATTAATGTCTTCCTGCTTACTGGACGAGACACTTAATTGTAAATAACTACTATGTTTCCTAGCAGTCTTGTTATCACTAGACTTCGTTCTGTTTCATCATATATATGATCTTTTGAAGAGCATATTATATATGATATAAGAACTTATTTTCAATAACAGTTATTCTAATTATCAATTATAAAATTACGCAGTAAAGTTGATAGATGTAGGCCTAATTTATTTGGCTTTGCCTCCCTATCCTCCTACAATTGAGGTTATTAGAAATATGAATTTATAAAAACCGTGCAAGCGACAAAGCTAATGAGACCAAAGATGTTTCTGTTACAAAATACTAATTTGCTTTTTCTTGAGTTCGAAACTAGTAGAGGTTTATTTTGCCCCTTCCAGACTGTACTATAACTGTGTGCGGAATGCGAAGAATAGTGTGGAACTCAAACCCAAATAATGCCTGTTTATTTCTCACCTTGTCAGATTGGATAACGCGAGGAAGCCGAAGCAATCCGTGATATCGACCGACTATGGAAACAAAACTCGAATTGCATTGAGGAAGACGGAAGAAAAAAGAAAATTGATTTCCGAGATGAGAGTATAAGTGACTAGCCTAGAAGGAGTTTCTTGATAAATTTCAGATCTATAATTAGCACAATGAGGGAAGAAAAAAGAAGATGAATGGACTGCAAAAAGGTTACCTTAGAGTATGCTGAAGTGCAGATGACCTCTGAGTCCGATGCCAGCCTATGCGGATGTGGAGGAGAAGGTTTGATACCATAGCGAGCCCAGCATAGATCATCACTAGCTGCGAAATATTGCCACGGCATGAATGCTTGACCATCTAATGATCTCTCTACGAACCAGTTAGCTGGTCGTGGGGAATTACCTGACCTGATACGCACGTAAAGCACCTGGTACACCTACAAACAGAAGAATAAAATAAAGTTATGTAGTACTATTTAGTTATTGATTGAATAAAAATAAGAATACTTATTTTCCAATCTAATTAATTCTAATATAGAGTTACCCTATATCACACGTTATAGAGGTAAACTTTAAACATCTATTACTGCGGTCATTAGAGTGGAACATATATATATATATATATATATATATATATATATATATATATATATATATATATATATATATATATATATATATATGTGTGTGTGTGTGTGTGTATACATATAGCATAAGGAGAGAGAGAAGAGTGTGTAGTGATTGCTCACTCTAGAGGAGTTTCAGCAACTGGGAAACATCACTACTGCTAATGACAAGATGATTTTTAAATTGGTAATTGTAATTAGGTGTGAAGAACCTGAAAATGCGGTTAGAAGATTCGCGGAATGTAGGCAATAATTAATGTTTGGCTACAAATCTTGTGTTGTCATTAACAACTTTAATAAAGGAAATCTTATCTTCTTTCCCGTTATATTTCGGTACCTTATAGAGGTAAATTATTAGATAAGTCCACAATTTTATAAGAAATAACTGTTTGAATAAGAAATAACTCATTATGCTGGTAAATAAAAATTGTGGTAAAGTATTGTTACTCCTTTTTGGTAAATAAAGAGATAATCAATGTAAAAATGTTGTATATTTTAAGTAAGACAGCTCAATGTTTCGTTTTTTAGCGAGTAGAAAATCACTCCTTTATGTACATGGTAAAATGTGACTTAATACAAATTACCTTTGAGGTATACAGATATATAACCTTTTAAAATAGTCAGAAATCATAGTCACAGATTACATAAATCACAATCCATTTACAGTAGAACCCCACTATAACGGACTAATAGGGGCTGAGGGTTATCCACTGTTATGAAAGTCCGTTATATAACAAATGTTTATTTTAAATTATAGTGCTAAAGAGTGTTCATCAGTATGTCAATGAAATTATTTGCAGTAGTTAACTATAAAAAGTGTTTATTACTAAGCAAATAAAAGATACCCTTAAACATAGGTTTAAGCAATTTTTGACGAATACTAACAAAACAGAAAAGGAAGCAGGGTCTTCGGTCGGGCGGGAGATTATGGAATTACATAGGATTTTTTTTTGTCCGCTATAGAAGTGTCCGTTTTAATGAGGTTCTATTGTATATTTTTTTTTTAAATTAAAACTAGGATCTTTAGATTAACACCCAGATCTGCCTTTTTACTCTCATATATGAGAGTTCAGCACTGTTCTACGTATATACGTAGTCTATAGGGTAATTCGAAAAGGACGCTCTTTTTAATTTCGTGAGCATTTTTTGTTTTAAGGTTGATAGGACTGTCCTTATCATTTTTTTAATCTGTTATTACTGCGATTAGATGATAATATGTCGTTTTGTGAATTCAGTACCATGGAAATGCTTAGTATTGAGAAACATTTAACCATTCTAAAAACTCACGAAACAAACAGAGAAAGTAACGCTGAGTTTTTTCCCGGAAACTAGCCCGATCATTGGACGTTGCCAAGTCCCTGTAGCATTAACAATATGGAGGTTGTGATAAAGTTTGAAGAAAAGAAGGTCACGTGTTGACCAAAAATCTTCAGAGGAAAATTCGACGAGTAACCGGTAAAATCGGCGGAGACATCTGTGAGAGAGTAATTGCAAATTCCAATGACCGGGTTACTGACTACCACGAACCCGGAGGTGGACATATGCACAATGTAATTTTCCACCATTAAATCGAAGTTTCTACAGGTTGTAAATAAATAAAAAATTTGAATTTTGCATCAATTGTGATGGCGCGAAAATTCGGTTTTGATATCTTGATGGATTGATACGTTTTGAGGCCCCCTGAGTCCAAAAAAGTGAGTTAAGAAACATATTTGTTGCCCGTTCTCTGACGTCTATGCATACGCGTATGGAGCAACCACTGGACAGACAACAGCAGCTGTGAAATGTCTTTAACAATGACTCATGCTTAAAAGAAAGTTCAATATCTAAAAGTCTTTCTTAACTCTTCTCTCTTATTCTATCTTCACTCAGCCTTTTTAAACTATTTCTCGGTGTCTATGACAAGGGTTTTTTTGTTTTTTTTTTATTTAAGAAGGTGTCGGATCTTTCCAAAAGATGGATAATTTGAGGGCTCGCATGAAAACTTTTTCCTTTTATTACTTAAAATCGAATGACAGACGGTTAAAAAGCTGGATGGATCTGTATAGTGGGTTCATCAAGAAGTCAAGATGGGAGTGATGGAGGATGCTGTCAGAGGAAGACAAGTAAGGCGCCACCATCGCTCTCACCTCAAGATCTAAGCGTCCCATAAATCCATCTCCCAACTCCGCCTCTAGGTCCTCTTTTTTTAAACAGTCCAAGATTTTTTTTGTCTTCAGCAACCCCTCTCTGCAAGCTTGTTCTTCAAAGAAGAAATCCTTAAAGGTTCGGTTTCAAATCAAGCCCCAAAGGGAAATGGTAAGTGGAATGCTACAGCGGCATCCACTCCTATTTTTTTCAAGTCAATTTTTTTAATCAAGATCTAAATCTTTCCCTCTTTTAATATTGGACTTGGCTATGGTCCTTTTCAATAAAAATTTAACGAGGACGAACTAAAAAAAAAAAATAAAAGAAAGTATGCGAGACAAACAAAAAATCCAGTTCAACTGAAATGAGAACTTAAGCTAACCAAACATACTACAAATAGCTATAACTAAAATACCCTTGAATTAAAAAACTTCAAGACAGAATTCCGTTTCAGACATCCGGGAAAATTTTTGGTCTCGTATGTATTTGTCGGTATTTTTGCGAGCCAACATATATCTTAAAACTATTTGTACGGTTTTAAGGAAAATTAGATAGATTACAATTAGCCCATTATTGGTCACGTATTGATATCAATCTTCTGCGCACATTAAATACCTATTGCTAAATTCAGGTAAAAAAAAAAAAATTAAAAATCACACCAAAACAGATTTGTGTCCAAAAAAATTGTATTCAGAGACGTCAAAAAATGTCATTTTTTAAAATGATCACAATTCTTCCGGTATCTTCGGTAAGCATGGAAGCAAAAAAGGAGGAAACAAATTAAATAAATTAGACAATAATGGATCGAAAAATAAATTATTAAAGTAGTGATAGTATACGAGAAAGCTATATGGCACAATAATTAGCAGACTATTTTTAAAAATCCCGCCAAGTACTTGCCAGCAAGTTACTGAAAGGGTTTCCTCGGTCATAAGAATTCATAAATACATTATTATTATTTTATTTTATTATTTTTTAAAAAAATGTATAAAAAGTTTCATTTTAGGAAACAAGGTTTGCATATATATATATTATCCTTTAGTATCGTCAGTATGCACTTATTTGGTTATTTTAGGGGAAAAATGGCCGCTATTTTGGAAACACGATATATTTTTGAAAACCAAATTTATACCTTTAAAAAATAATACCTAAATAAAAAATATACCTAAATGCAATACCTTTAAAATGATAACTTCAAATTTTTAAATAAAAAAAATTTTGGGCTCCGGAGTTACGGCCCCATAAAATTTGACTTTTTTATATCAACTCCCGGAAATATTATTGGACCACAGAGATGCATATTTTTGTATTTTTGCTTTATTTTTAGGACCTGTCCTAATAGGGTAGCGTAGTGGGAGACATTTTATTTTGACATTTTCATTTTATTTTGAAATTTTTTGGGGGGTAAAATGGCCGCCATTTTGGAAACACGATATATTTTTGTGAACCAAATTTCAATACCTTTGAAATGATACCCAACTCCGAATTTTCAAATCATAAAAATTTTGGGGCTCCGTAGTTACGGTCCCCTAAAATTTCTAAAATTTGACTTTTTTTTAGATCAACTACCGGAAATTTCATTGGACCACAGTGATGTATATTTAAGTATTTTTGCCTTATTTTTAGGACCTATCCTAATGGGGTAGTTAGTGCACGGGGGGTACATTTTGGGTTTGTTTTAATATTTGGGGGGGTAAAATGGCCGCCATTTTGTAAACGCGATATATATTTGTAATCTACATTTCAATACCTTTGAAATGATACCCAACTTGAAAATTACAAAAAATATAAAATATTGCGATCTATTCGCAATTGATCGTAGATCGCAGAAATTTTTAGTGTTTAGGTTGGCAATAAAATTTCTGTTTTGGGGCAAAAAAGTTAAACTTGTATACTAAATTTCAAGTCTATAGCTTCAGTAGGTCGGAAGATATACTCCAAGATGCGACGGATGACGTACGGACGGACGGACGAACAACCAAACGCATAAGGGTTTCTAGGATGACCTCGAAACCCTAAAAATGTCATAAGTGTTGATGTTTTATTAGTTATGATTTATTGGGTTATCCCTTGTATATAAATACTTAAGCTAAACTATATTTTTTTGTCTATTTTCTTCAAATGATCCCTTATATGTTTTCATTGGATTTTCTTTTTCTTTTGGTTAGTCTTTAGGGATGAAATGTTAAAAAATAAAATATATATATTTTCATTTAATTTATAAGTTGGCTATATTTCGCCCATACCTGGGCATCTTCAGGCCTTGAATTGATCATCCAGATTTACAAATTGCTATTTATAATTTTATATTTTCATTTAAAATAAAACCTGAATAATGGAGTAACTGTCACATAATATATCAATCTTATTCTATTGTTAATTGAGTTACTTTGTCTTGTTTTTTTGTTTTCGTAAAATAATAAATTTGTTATACTAGTATTATAAAGGATAAACTGTCCGTTATTAGAATGTAATATTATAGAATTTATCTTGTTATCAGATGGAAGAACTTTAAGATGGAAGGTAGTGAAGAGGAAAAGATGTTCAAATTGTCATTCTTGAGTAGTAGTTATTATAATTTGTTAGCCTTTAATATTCGTTTCTGCCCTTAGGAAGTGCTTTAAGTATAAGACAAGAGTGTGTAGGAAGTGAAGTATGTACAGGACACCTCTGGCGTAGTTACACTGTTATGTCGGCTGTACACTCTCGAGTTAAGGTGTCCTTAGAGAGTAGACAGCCGCCATTAAGCTTTAACCACTAAGAAGGGTTTACTAAGCAGGTCGTAGTTTAAAGAAGGAAGCGCTGTACAGCGGCTACACTTCAAAGCAGATAAAGAGTATCGGGCTCCTTGACTACGTATATAAGGATCAAAGAAAAGAGAAATATAGGGATACCCTTAGGGCTTCCTACCTGAAGAAGCACCTTATAGAAACCTCTGCACATGGATTCACCTTGACCTCCAGCTCTCTCCACTCCACATGCACATGTGTACCTGCACCTTATCTCGTGCCTAACATATTAAACCTTTGTCTTCAACATTTTCTTCTCTTCGACATCCATTATTTCGTCACCTAGCAGGAAACATGTGTGATGAGTGATGACATGTGACATTCTATTAACATTCAAATTTCTAAAATAGCTGTAAATTTCGGTGGTCTTGATCTTGCAAAATCTCAAAGGATATTTTTTGTTAAATGATAGTTGTATGTCGAATTCCTAATTCCTCTGGAGTAGACGCATCCGTTTGTAAAACTTGACCCTTTTTACTTTCTCATATAAAGAGAAAGTATTGTGATGGCGCGAAAATTCGATTTTGAGATTTTGATGGATTTACACGTTTTGAGGTCCCCTGAGTCCAAAAAAGTGGTTTTTAAAAAATGTCTGTCTGTCGTCAGTCGTCTGTGCAGACGCCTGGAGCCTAAACTACTGGGCCGATTTTGACGAAATTTGGCATACATGTTCAGAAAAATCATACCCCGAGGTGAAATCGAGAAATGAATTTTAGCTCCAAATTTGGGGGCGCTACCCCCGAAAAAACTCTGAAAAAACGTGAAAAAAATTATTTCTCGAAAACGGTTCCGACGATTTTAATTAAAAAATTCTAAAATATAGTCCATTTAAATACGAATGTAACGACATAACCCGTTTTCCCGGGAAAAATCTAGTTCCTGAGAAAATAGCTTAAAACGCGGACAGGGAGAGCCCGGGTTCGATTCCCCGCCAAGAAGTTATTTTTATGGTAAATTTTGATGAAATGTTCAGTAATAATTAAATGTAAATACAAAAACAAATAAATGGAAAACACTGGGCTAAGTAATTATGAACTCGTATATGAGAAAGTTTGTCCGAGTTGTCTCGGACCGATTTTTTGACAACTGCACAGCGCTCTAGCGACAATTCTAAATAGGATTGGTCACTTGGCTTTTCAGGTGTCGACTTTCTTGCAAAAAAGCTGTTTTTTGTAAACAATATGATTTCGAAACAAGCGTGTGACCAGTTACATTCATTTCACTATGACCATCCCGTATAACTGCACTGTTAAATTTTAAATTATCGCTCATAATTATCTGAATCGGAATCCTAGCCGTACTCAATGATTCGACTCCCGCGGCGTTTTATTCTGTCCTTCGCACTGCATCTTGAAGGGGTAAAAGTTAAGTTTAAAATAACTTCTTTTGGGTTTTACTTATTCCTAAAAGGATTCAGATATGGAAGATGGTATTCGTGTTTTTAGTTTTTTAACAAGAATAAAAAGCACCAACAAAAAAAAATAAAATAAAATAAAAAACAGAGCCGTATAATATAGTAGAGAATATAATAGGTTTGTATACAATAGAGAGAAGACACAATGCCAACACCTGATCTAGGGTGTGCTACGATGTGTGTAGCCACGTAACTTTCCCCCCTTAAGTCCTTTATAATGTTAATAGTGGAACACCCAGGAACTACGGGCGTGATCCTAGAGATGGCACTGTCCTCATCTGTAAATATTATACATCCTGTCACACCCTCTGCCTGTCTTACCTTGTCTAGTAATCTAGTCGAGATTCTCATGGAATAAAGTTTCCTCTCCAACTCTAATGTAATCTTACCTTTATTAATCAAACAATACCAACAGCTTCCACAAACACAACTCCAACAACCAACAATGAAATGCTCCGTTGATGACTGACACGCGACTCGTTTTTTTAAAAAAAATTAAGCATTACCAGTATAAGTACCTAACTAGCCAGGTTAATTTTAAAATCCGAGAATGATTATTATTCAACGTTGTTTAAATTCAGATATTTTCGCAGGTTAGAGTGCTCTTGTCCCAGCTGACTTTTGGCCATTGGAGCTCAACAAATAATAATACCAGCCCATAAAAACCAAGTTTTTATTATAAATCCTTTATATTTTTGCATTTTGGTTGTGAGGGGGAAGTATTGGTAGAGAGTCTATGTGCCAAGTTTTAGCTCGATTGGACAACTGGAAGAGGGTTAACTAGCCCTATAAAGATTTTATATATACCTACCAATTAATTAATTAATTAAATAAATTTTTATTACTTAATTTTTAAATATTAATTAATCCATTCATTTTTAAAAAGATAATTAATTAAATTGAGAAATTAATTAATTAATTAAATTTAATTAATTAATTAATTAAATTTAATTAATTAATTAATTTGTTAAAATGTTTTTGTATTGGTAGAGAGTCTATGTGCCAAATTTCAGCTCGATCGGATAAGTAGAAGAGGGTTAACTAGCCTTCCAAAGATTTTATATACCAACCAATTAATTAATTAGTTAATTTTTTATTTTACTTTTAATACTTAATTTTTTAAAATTTATTTAATCCATTCATTTTTTTAAAAAAATTAATTAATTAATTAATTAAATTTAATTAATTAATTAATTTGTTAAAATGTTGTTGTATTGGTAGAGAGTCTATGTGCCAAGTTTCAGCTCGATCGGATAAGTAGAATAGGGTTAACTAGCCTTCCAAAAATGTTGACGCCAGGCACCCAGGCACTCCCCCAGGCACCCAGCCAGGCACAAAAGTGAAGTTAATATAAAGGACTTAAAAAATACACGAAATCATGTTGCTACAGCAGCGCAAGTTAAGTTGTGCCTGAGAGTTTTCATCCCGCTGGGTTAGTCGTGTTTTAAAGGTTATCGTTAAAAACGCCGGATTAGGTTTAGTTCCTACTGAAAAGGAAGAGAATTCACACCGGAGTAGCCACTCTTGAGCAACAGCAACAACCCAGGCGAATGTTGTAGAAAATAACTAACATTGATTATTTAACACAAACATCGTTCAAATTCGTTCTCAGTTATATTTTTAACCTGGATATTTCAAATTAATTTTCCAACAGTTACCACAAAATAATGAATGCCTATTTTTTTAACACATTGTTTTTAAAAATAGTTTCTAGTTCTACCAAGTTTTTTTTTTAAAATGTTATATAAATGTGTGTAGTAGTGGATAGTATTTATTTATTTATTATTAATATTTTGACAAATTTTTATATTGAAAAAAAGCTTTACTCAAATGTTTTATTACTGATTCTACCACTCAAATAACAGGTAACTGCTTTTTAGGGTTTCGTTGGTAAAACCAAAAAAAAACCCTTATAGTTTCGCTCCTGTGTCTGTCTGTCACTCTGTATGGTTCCAATAACTTTTGAATCAAAAGAGATAAAAACATGAAACCTCCCAGTGTTAAAGATCGTTGTGATGCGCACACAGGAAAAATATAGTGAACTCAAAATTATCAGCTGTTAAAATTCAAAATGGTGGATAATTCACATCACGCGATTTTTTTTTTTTTTAAATTTAGAGTGGGGTATCAAATGAAAGGTATTGAAGAGTAGATTACAAATATATATACCACTTACGGATAGTGTTTAATTTCCCACGCCATTTTGTCAAGAAACATCACAATTTTGCTTGTACCCCCCCCCCCCCCCCCTCTAAAACAATAATTCTGCTATTAATAAAAATAAATGAATGCTATAAATGAAAAATGTGCGGTCTGCTGGGCCATAGAAAAAATAAGAATAGCAATTTGATCTGATTAGCTGGGAATTCAAAATGGCAGCTAATTCCTGTCACGGGAAAAAAATATTTTTTTAAAATATTGAGTTGGTATCAAATGAAAGGTATTGAAGATCTCTGAGATAGATCACAAAAATATATAACACTTGTGGATAGGGTTTAATCCCGAACCAGGATTAGGGTTTAATCCTGAAATGGTGGCATAGAATATTATCAATGGAAGAAACTAGATTACCTAAAATATGCTACAACATGTTACTGGAATCTTATAACCGAGGTTTTAAAACAAAAAGTAATTGGGCCGGCCAACTCCGAGACCTTTTACTTGTCATAGGAGGTGACGATGTGTGGACCACGCAAAACCCAAACTACCTAATCAGTAAAATCAACGATTTAAACACCAAATGGTCAAATCGCTGTTTAAGCGTGAATGTTGACCGAAGTCTCTCGTCAGAATTCAGTCCAATATATCGCCACATCAGTACTCTCGGACTAGGAGAACAATATTTACATCTATTCTAGCATGACATAATATTTACATTTACATGACAAGCTTAGAATTATCAGCCAGGTCAGATTAGCCAGTAAACAAAAAATTATTCTATTTTATAAGAAAAATAAATATGTATTTAATTGCGATGAAATATGTTCACTGTGTTTCGCCTTTGAGCACGACAACTACCACTTCTATTTTAGGTGTCAGCTCTTCACTCCATTAAGAGGTCTATATATTAATAAATATTTTCCAAATGGATGTTTCTCAATAGAGCAACTCTTAACTATAAATAATCATAACAAACTAAATGATTTGTTTCTATATACCAGGGAAGCATTTAAAGTCAGAGCATTTGCAAAAAATGAATAAAACACAAAGGTACTTCTTAAAAAATATGTATAGAGGAGGGTAATACACTAACACAACAATTCCAGACTACTTATTTATTTTGAACTCGGTCTCCATGTGTTTGTTCATCTATATTTCTTACTAGAACAAAAGAAAAATAGATTAAATTTGATTTTTTAATTAAATAGTTTCTGTACCTTAGCGTTAAACTGTAGTACCTAACTCCAATGTGTACAGGTACGGTAAAAAAAAGCATTCAACGTCTTTTTGTATGCATTTAAAGAATTAGGTTTAGTTACCAATTACAAAAATAAGTAATTGACTAAGAAACTATGCTTTTACTTCAGAGATATCTCCTCCACACTGTGTTAGTAAAGCTGTGTAGTATAACATCAAATTAAACACAATAAGGATTTACTACAGTTTACTTTAAGGTGCAGAGTTTAATACCCCACAATTGTTTTTTACCAGAAAAATTGTCAAATTAACATACAAATATTAGAATTATTATTGTACCCATGTCTTTAAGTATTCATTAAAATCAGTATTAAAGAGGGAAGGGTAATAGATAGATATAAATGAAACCACGTCTTCCGGAATCGAACTACAGACTCCTGATATTTCAAATACTTAAGAACCTTAACCAGTTAGATATAAGTAAACCAAAACGAACGCAACCGACAAATTTAGCTTTTCATTACAAACGAGCGTGAAATGTATGGAAAATCACAAACGAAGTAGTGTAGATGCAATTAGCAACAAACAAATGATTATGAATGATCATGATCATGTACGAACAAGTTCTAACGAAGCAGTGTATTACACTGGCACTTACGAGCCAGAATATCAACTGATTTGTGCTCTTTCGTACATATTCTGGCTCGTAAGTGTCGTGCATAGATTGTAAATGCAAGATGCAACAAATAAGCAAACGATATTATGAACGAGAATGCACGAACAAGCAAAAACAAAGCAGTGTAGATGCAAAACACAACAAACTAAAACAAACGATTATGAACGAGCATGTACGAAGAAAAGCGAACGAAGCAGTGTGGACGGAACAACAAATACTAACCACCACTGCCGAATTTGCGACGAATATTCGATCACGCATACTTCACTTAGTTCATTCACAAAATTGTTTTGTTGTGCTAAAATAGCTATAATGAATTCTGATTTATTACAGCTAGGGAGTGGGAACGAGAAAACAAACAGCACTGGTGGTGTACTGTTGTTGTTGTTGTGTGGCTTACTTATTTGCGTACATTATTAACCTGATATATATATATATATATATATATATATATATATATATATATATATATATATATATATATAAGAGTTAATTTGTATAACATTGAATATTAATTAATTTACAACTGTTATCTATTGCAAATTTACATTGAGACTGATTTAAAATATGTTTTGTGATATTTAACTAATTTGTATTTGTCTAGTGGGGCACGGATATCTAAGGATGATGTTTAAATGATTTATATTGTATTTCCAATTGTAAAATATATTGTGAAAAAAAACTTAATTTTGACTCCAGGTTAGTAAATATCCACTTGTTTTGTAAAGTGATTAAATAGTTTAATAGTTATAGCTTTGTTATTGTAAACGATTTTTTAAATTTTTATTTTAGATTTAATGAGGCTATGAGTTAATTTTATAATAACCTTTTGTGATCCAATAATAAGTAAATGGTTTTGTTTATAATCACATGAAAATGCAATTCTATAATAATTTATTTTTTCCCAATTACTATAAAAATACTTAGTTTCCTTGAGTAAGG
Organism: Gerris lacustris; assembly: GCA_951217055.1. Lineage (NCBI taxonomy): Eukaryota > Metazoa > Arthropoda > Insecta > Hemiptera > Gerridae > Gerris > Gerris lacustris. The sequence goes on along the minus strand of OX578278.1, from coordinate 40,594,933 downwards.
TAAGGTAATAAATATCAAGTTTAACTATACGTGAAACGAAGTAAGCTTTAGATATAATTTACAATAATTTTCATACTTAACGGTAACAATAAACCGGTTCTAAAGAATCTAAATAGACTCATTGTGTGGAAATCAAGCTTTATTATAATTGAACAGACTAAATGACTCACTTACAGCTCATAAACAAAGCTGACTATAAGCTTAAATAGACTTAAGTCTAAGTTAATACTCTTGGTAATCTAAATCAATCAAGTGCTTTGTAATACCAATGGGGAAAAGGTCTCTTTTCTTTAAAGTAATAAAAACGCACAAACAGAAAACTTAGACTCAGCTTTAAACCAAGTCAAAATAAACACAAGAAAACTTTTTTTTAAATAGTCTTCCAATTATTGTGGTCCATAGCATCCTCGCTTCTAAATGTTATTAACCCACGAGAAGATTAAAGTGAGGTTATTATGCCCTTTTTAAAATTCCAGTGGGGTCACATTTTATTTATTCAAAATTAAATGATGATGGTTGAAATTAATATGGGGTATGGGAGCATCAATTGGCTTATTGTGATTGTAATTCAAAATTTAAATGTCTTCAAATGAATTGAAAGAAATGGTGAATCTCAAAAATGTTAACGGACAGACCGACAGGCAAATCGATACCAAAAATGTTCCCAGATGTTTAAAACGGTTTTTTAATTTTGAATTAGAATTTTTTACTGTAATAACCCTGGCAGTTGATCGGGACTAAAACCCAAAAGAAAAAACAAATTATATATATATATATAATAATTAGTATTTTTAGTAATTAGTATTTTTAGTAATTAGGTATGTTAATAATAAGTAAAAAAAATTAGATTTTTTTTTTTCATTTCCCAGGATTTTAGACTTATAGGGTTAAATTCGTACTTAAATGGACAATATTTTAGCATTTTTGTAAATCAAAACGTCGAAACCGGTTAATTGAAAAAAAAAATAAATAAATAAAATAAATCTTACGATTTAAGCTAAAATAATTTCGCCTCGAGGTTGATTTTTGTAAACGTGTAAAACCATCAAAATCTTTACTTTTAAAAAACCTTAATTATTTATCTTTCTCTTAAATAATTTGTTAGAATAAAGATATTAATAACAATACTGCTAATGTCTTAAGAATGTGGAAAATTTAATTTTAGTAATTAGTATTGTTATATATATATATATATATATATATATATATATATATATATATATATATATATATATATATATTATTTTAGGATAGAAAAAATGTTTTTACAAAATAAATAAAACTTTAGTCATGCCCATAATTTGAATCTTTCCTCATTAGTTTTATGAAAAATAAAATTATAAAAAAATTAAATAAATTAAAGATTTTAGGATTTAATATTTAATCTACAGACCGAATTGTTCTAGTTAGTTTTTAGGAATCTCTGCAGAACCGCACCGTAAAATTTTACTCGCTTTTACTTAACTTCACTTGTATGTGAGATATATATATATCTGATGTCAATGCATATTATTAAAATTGCCAAACCGTGTTTTTTACTTCCTTGTAGGCACGCTTAGTATATTTTGATGGCGCAAAAATGCTTCAAAAAGGACTTATATGGTTTAAGATCCCTTGAGTCCAAAGAAGTGAGTTAGACAGAAGTCTGTCGTATATAGAGATGTGTAGAGAACCGATTTGGATGAAATATGGCATACACGCTCACAGTCATTCTATACCCCGAGGTGAAACCGAGAAATGAGAGGGTGAGATGGGTGGATGATGATGGGAAGATGATCGTTTAAAGGAAATTCCAATAGTAAGTTTATAGTCAAATATATGATTTCATAAAACATATAAACAACACATATTTCAAAGTTCACAAAAAAGGCATTCCAGCCTACACAAGACTGGACAAAAATAAAAAATATAACCGTGTTGTGACAAGAAATGAAAAATATTTGACCATAAAAACTGTTTTGTAAAGAAAAAACCATAAAAATTCCTTCATACTTCTAACCAACTTGTGGCCTCAACAACTAGGTATACTCGTATAGGTTCTGCTTCTCGCCTCATAATATGTTCTTTACAAAATGGCGTTTTAATATGTATATACATATATATATATATATATATATATATATATATATATATATATATATATATATATATATATATATATATATATATATAAATATATGTGAATTTTTTTGTATACTCATATACACATGACATTCTTCCTCTTACTAAATAATTTAAGAACAAACTGAATTTATATAAATATCAAACGGCTTAGAAGGAGTAGAGAAAGCATACCAAATAAAAATTGATTGGACACTCAAATAACACGTCCTCATATTCATAAGACTCATTTAAATAAAATAATATCTAATTTAATCAATTTATTAATAAAAACATTTAAAAAGTGTTCAACAGCGGCTGTTTACTATTTGTTTCAATAATTTTCAGCTAAATCAGATTAATAAGGCCATAGATTCGTATTTAAATTGACTATACATTTTAAAACGTTTAGGTGGCAGCGCCACCAAATGTAGAGCTAAAATTAATTTCTCTGCAGGGTATGCTTTTCTTAACATTTATTATGTTCTACGCGACTGCACAGACTGCAGATTTTTTTTTTTTTTTTTTTTTAAATTTTAATATATGTGTAAATCCATCGAAATTTCAAAATTGAAATCACAATACTTTCTCTCTTTATTAGAGCAAGTAATAGGTGGCTCAAACATTGGTAACAGCAGGTAATGAGAGAAAAATGAACTAATTTTATTAGTTGTGACTGACATAAAATAATTAACAACACGCTTAAACAAAGATGTCATTGTAATAATTGGGGAATACGATCATATAATTTCAACCTCGAATAGCCAAATGAGACCCAAAGAAAGTAAGTTCTCAGTTAATTAGTTAAAAGTATTAGCAATGATTCGTATTAATAAATAAAAGTTGCGCATAGGGCCAAAAATACTAAGTACTCAATATAATATTTACTATAGTGGATTTATAAGATGAAATTAATAAAAAAAAAAAACGAATAATTGTAAAACTCTTATAATAAAAATAATCATAATAAAAAAAGTGCAATTAATAATGGTGATGGCAGAGGTGCATTTTTAAATGTCTTCTCCCTTGTTCTTTACAATATTATTAATGACATTGAATCTATAGCCATATAAATCAAAGGGCATGGGCGGGCTCGGGATCGAACCCGTAACCTCGACCTTGTTTCATTTTAAGCCGAGTAGAAGGTGACCAGTGCCTTGTCGATCACGGTTACTCGTGAGTGAAATTATTTTTCAGCTGATGGTTTGATTAGGCTTAGGAGACCACAATGAAACCACAGAGGCTAGATTTCTCTTGAATTAAGTTTCCTACATCTGAACTAACCAAATAACTTTCCCACGTACTTGTTTGAGATTAAACAAACACCTATCAGATTAAATACCAAGCAACAGCTCACGCTAAATGTAATCATTCTGAAAAAGGCTAATTTAAATGACATTTTGACACTCCAATAAGCATTATTGCAAAGGTTAAATTAAATAACGTTTATGATCAATTAAGCATTTCTCAAGCTGCATTTTACAGTGAACTTTTGTTAAATGACTTCTGATAATTTTTTCCTGGAAACAAAGTTCTAAAGAGTAAAAATATGATATAGTATGTAGGTGACGAGAGATTACCTTTAACTAGAAACAGACCCACCAATTCCCCACCTACTTGTCCCAGACACAGTTAAAGGCATTACAACCACACACAAATATATTATATATTAACTAGCTGGATACCCGTGCTTCGCTACGGAGTGTGTTATTTTTAATTTAATGTGTTTATAAACTACCATAAAGAAACATTTAAATTATTTTACTATGCGAGAATATCTAGATTCTATCCCTACCACTTATTTCTATACCCCCTCCTCTTTGATAAGATAATTTTCAAATATCCCAAATTACTAATTAATCCCCAAGACTGATTAAAAATTGTTAAATGTTCTTTGTGGTAAAGCAGCGGTATTTTCCTTCTGTATCCCCCCGTGTCTTTACACATCCCTGAGTTGAAATTTAAATTATCTTTTATTAAGATACCACTTTTTGGAAATTTCTAAAAAAAATTATTTTTGATTTTATTGACAAAATACGTTTTTTTTTTTTTTTAATTATGCTTTTTTGGGTGTATTTATATGTTTATAGACCGCTTCACTGGCAAAAATACTTTATTAGAAGTTTGTTCATGTGTTTTGAGAATATCAGACTTATAAGGTAGTTCAAAGTAGGATTTTTAGCATTTTAAAAATCACCATCAATAAATAGGTACTACTTAAACAATACTGTGTTGCCTACGGACCCTCGCTGTGTGCTGACTAGCACATACTTGACCTATTTATTATATGCTTAAATCCAAAGTAGAAGCCCTTTCTCAATTATTAACTTCCTAACTTTAAGAGATCGGTCTGTGTTCAATTACCCTTCTTTTTTGATGTTCCCCTTAGAGATACAACTTTAGAAACACCTAATTGGCAGATATCAATATAATTTTGAAATTATTATATTTCGAATACACTCGTAGATTTTATTTTAGCGCTTTAAAGAAGTGGGGATAATTAAGTTAGTAAAGGTTTAGGCATGGTAACCTGTGATTTATAAAAACATGTCTTCTTAATGATTTATAAACTATTTAAATAATTTAATATGTGACATATGTTCACAATATTATGTGACATATGTGATATATGTTTAAAAAATGAATCTAAATATTTTTGACAGTGATTGAACAGTTCTACCAACAAAAAAAATACGTGTGGTGTCGCGGGACACCCGGTAGGAACGAAGTTCCTAACATTTTTCATTAAATATAAATTATAAAATCACACTGCTAAGTACGTATACATTGCTAACTACTTATACATGGCGGAGTTAGAAAAAGAGACAAAATTGAAAGTAACGAACTGTTTGTACCTAGCAGAGTTAAGGCAAAATTAAAAGAAAATCATTATTTGTACAATTAAAGCAAGCGTCTTACTATAAATATATATATTGAATATAGGAAAAAAGTTGATCATGATGAGTTATAGTGAAAAAGTATGTTTGTTAAAGGAGTTTGGATTGAAATAGGACTGTTTTCTACCTACCCGGCCTATTAATTTAAAATATTATAAAATATATATCTTCCCTATTCTACACCTTCTGCTTGTATCAGGGTGAAATTTTACATGATTATATTTTATTTATTTACAAAACAAAGTGACATTTTTGACATATATAACAAAAATAATCAAAACAAGTCAAGTAACAGGCTTCCTTAATAACACTTTTTCCCATCTTTTGAAGCTTACGTTTACGCGAGCGTTGCGCGTGAACGCTTGGGCGGATAACGTTTTCCGACGTACTCAGCCTGGGCATTGGTAAAATGAACATGTGTACCAAATTTCATCTAACTCGGTGATCTTTTACTCAAGTTATCGTTATCTGTAGATTTCGTGACGGTGATTTTGTGACGGCTATTTTGTGACGGTGATTTTGGTCGTTTTTTTCGGATTCACTCCCGGGTTCCAGAACGTGCCATAAGGAACTTCGTTCCAAAAAATATTCACATTACATATTGTGTGTAGCTTTTTCTACAACTTAGATTGTATACATTTTTTATAAAAAATAAAATTAGAATTTTGAAATCTATTTAGAAGCCCCGTTCTTTATCCCTTATTGAGCTCCCAAAAATTATAACCTATATCATCCGTAGAATTAAGCTTAACATTGTACCTAAAAACCAATAAAATCTGTTCAGCCGTTTGGACGTGATTGACGCACAGATAAACCGACAAACAGAAACAAAATTTTATCAGGACTACTCATTCAGCCCAATCGGATAAATGTACAGACACCACTCCAATCTTATATGTATATTTAAGATTAAGATGAATTTATATCAATAATTAATTTAATTAACGATAAATGAGTGCAACATTATATTACATCCAGTATTAAAAAAGATTCTGATACCTAGACTTAACGACACTGATCTCGGATATGTACTCAGAAAAACGCTGTAAAATACTATTTCTATTTAAAAGCGGACAAAACCATGTTTTGTAGAGACTACAAAAATAAAAATCTATCATAGGGTAAGGATTTGGCAGAGTGGGGAACCATATAACAATAAAAATCTTGCATAGGGTAAGGATATTACAAAATGAAGACTATAACAATAAAAATATGTAGATGAGTAAGTGTTCCATGTTTTCCTCCGATAGTTTAAAGCTATAAATGTGCGCTTATACAGATAGCATTGGATATACTGAAAGAGATGCTAAGCCGACGGTAGTTATGTCCGAGCTAAGTGTGCAGACGTGTATATTCCTTGAACAAAATACCCTCGCGGCTGTCAGACAGTCTAAAGGATTAAGCTTCTCCTAGATCCGTTACTTCGCCTGACCACACCACCTGAAGTTTCCATCTCTTCTTATCAATTCATTTGAGGATATTTCAACAAAGAGATTTGTCTAGAAGACAGAGGACTTCGTGAAGTTCTCTTTGATCTAACCTAGGTCTCCCTTGGATCTACACTTGACCTATTCCTCCTGATCTAACGACATCTGGTTCTATATTCTCAACTCTGTCTCACTCTATTTGTGAAAGTTTTCAAAGAAGCCGATGCCAAGCTCCATAGCCTCCAGGATCTTGCCCTAGTTCCTTTGATAAAGCAATATAAAATATTCTACTTTAAATTTATCAATATTATGTATCGTCTAAATATAATCACATTAAAATATTAAAACAATTTTGTTTTTGATTATTCAATAAAATGTTAATAAAACTTAAACGACTGTTTTGCCGCTTAGAAAAACCACCTGCTGTCTCATATGTTTGTGTATGCTTTTTCTTCTTCTACCCCTTTGCAACTCTATGTTCTAACTAAAAAGTGCACAATAATCCGACGAAAACGCCTGCCAAAGAGCTTATACAACTACATATATGTATGTATATTATTATGTAATGGATGATGCTTGGTTAGTGTGTCGCCCCAGCAGGCGTAGAGTTAACATTCATAACCGGATTGACGCCACTTCACTTAAGTAGCTACTCATTTATATCACGTAGCTGGGAGAACACCGTGTGTGCTAGAATCGTGCATTATAAACTTCTGCACGACAAGCGCAGACGGTCTGGAACTATGGTCAAACTAAAAAATACTATTAGTAAGAATTTGGTAACAATATACCTGTTTAAGATCAATGGTGATGGTGACGTAGTGATATTTATGTGATGCGTGAAGAGTCGATGACTGCCACCATGTAGATGAATCTCCGTCCAAAGCGTACTCAGCAGGATGTCTCTTATCTGACCTGGTGGAGTCACAGACAGAACACCCTGATCCTCTGAGCTTGCAGTATGTCTCTGGGCCTCTGTCACCACAGGTACCGTTAGACCAAATACTCACACCTCGAGATAGTGAGGCAAGATTTACCGCTTCAGGGTAAAGAGCACCTGCAACACAAAAAAACAATATTACCATATTAATAATAGCTTAATGCAAATCTTAGATTTGATGGAATATGACATAGGATGGGTAAATAGATGAGGTAGCCAGACACAACCCAAAAGACTGCAGAGCCACTAAAAGTAAATTTATTTAAAAGGGTGATGAACGGAGAAATAAATTTGAGATATAAGTATTCTTTCTAAATAAAAACTGTATAATATTTTAATAATATCAAGGCTGACAATTGCGTTATTCCGACACCGTCTTGACTGGCTAGAATTAAATTGTGGTGGTTTCAATAATCCTTATATTTTATTAGTACAGATTCGCATAATTTTCACCTAATCTCAGGTAATGTTAATTTCACTTTTTATTACCTGGTTATGGTAAGGTATAAACGATGAATAAATGCTTCATAAGCATTTAGGTTAGAGAAAACTAAGTAAACGAGTAGGTGGAATTAATCACATAATAAATAGGTCAAGTGTGTGCTAATCAGCACACAGTGAGGGTCTGTAGGCAACGCAGTATTGTTGAAGTCGTACCTATTGATGGTGCTTTTTAAAATGCTAAAATGCCTACTTTGAAAAACTTCTGATAAAGTATTTTTTGCCTGTCAACCGGTCTATAAACATATAAATACATCCAAAAGAGCATAATTATAAAAAAAAAAAGTATTTTGGCAATAAAAACAAAACTTTTTTTTGGATATTTCTAAAAAGTTGTATCTTTACTTTTGGTCGAAGAATGTGAATTTTTGCACTTTACATAAGCGAGAAAGAAGAGGGGAGGGACACTTTTTACACCAACTTCAAACTCGCCTACGCTCGCCCTATCAAAGCTGATATAAAAAAAATTATATATGTATTTTTGTAATCAACTAGAAATACCCTTTCATATGATACCCCACACGGTCTCCAAAAAAAAACCAATTATTTTTTAACCCTAAAGTTTTATTAACCCTTATATTTTTGAAAGATTTTTTTTTTAAGTCGCTATATTTTTGTAAGTACTATACACATATACGCTAAATTTCAAAGTGATCGGACGGTTCAAGGTGTAGCTGTGAGAGCAGGCGACAGACGGACGGACAGACAGACACAAGCAGGAAAATGTAAGAGTCCTTGGCTTTACCTGCGGACCCTAAAAAGGTTGTGAGGTCTAACCTAAAAAGGGTTTAGTTGGTATGGTGAGCATTTAATTATTAATCGGCAGAGGAACTTCCGATTAAAAAAAATGCAAAATTAACTAGAAAAAGTTGAATAAATTAATTTTCCTATGGCCAATTAATCAGATCGAATTTCTATTCTTATTTTTCTAGGGCCCAGCAGACCACACAATTTGCATTTTTTAAAAAAAATATTTTTAGTAACAGCAAACAATTCCACAATCTAATCATACCTTTCATTTGATACCCTACTCATAATTTAAAAATAAAAAAAATCGCGGGACATGAATGGTGAACGAAAAATGGAGGATAATTTTGGATTAGAACGGTTGATCATTTTTGAGTTCGTTGCATTTTACTACGTTTTTATTAGCTTGCTTTCTTGTTTGTTTGTTTGTTTGTTTGTCCGGTACAAATCTGGCAATAGATTTCTAACTAACTTCCCGAATAGCTAAACATATGAAACTTTTAGCATAGCTCAGAACACGATGACAATGCATTATTTTAATATTTATAGCCATCTTTCAGCAGAATTTAATTGGTTTTCAGCAAATTTTGCTGTATGGAAAGTTAGTTCGGAAAAAATCGGCAAGTTATTTTATTTGTTTTGCCATATCCCATATTTACAATCTTCATTTTGACGGGTTTCAAATTTGTGTTTTTTATAAATAAGAGAGAAACATTGAATGACAGCAAAACAGGAAATATCGATTATATTATTTATCGATTATATTATTTATATTATTTCAAATAATATTGATAGCACGCTTTAGATTTGGTGTTGGGGAGATCCGTTGTACAAAGATTTGTCCTTTTATAGGTTTAAGATCAGCTCTCTAGATTCTAGATGGTTGTCATTTATGTGAAATTAATAAATTCGAAACTATTTTTTTTTACTAACATTATATATTATATAACAAGGACAATTATATTATCAACAACATACGATTCAACAGAAAATTTAAAAACGTAGTATATAAAAAGTTATTTTTATCTTGAAATTATTTCCTATGTGCGCGTCAAAAAGAACTTTAATACTAAAAAATTTCATGTTTCTATCTCTTTTGGCTATAAGGGTTTCTTTAATTGGTTTTTATTTTAATTTAATTGGTTTTTTAATTCTTTGTGACTATCAATATTACCTCTAATTTAGGTATAAATTACTAGAATTTGTATGATTAAAATATAATACATTTTAAAATTATGAGTATTTAATCCTCTCGTCAGTCAGCTAATATGATCCAATGAAAGTCGAATTATCGCAAAAATAAGCCTTTTAAATTCCTCAACCCAACCAGGCCCTGAGAGAGCTTCACTGGGCCTGTTCTTATTTAAATTAACTACATGTTAGAATTTTTTAATCAAAGTCGTCGGATCCGTTTTTGAGAAATAATTTGTTTTCACGTTTTTTTTTAGAGTTTTTTGGAGGGTTACGATCATAAATTAGGAGCTAAAATTCATTACTCGATCATACTATTTAGCATGATTTTTCTGAACTTGTGTGCCAAATTTCATCGAAATCTGTCCAATACGTATATATGGCGCCACGCGTCTGCACAGACGAACCTTTTTTTAACCAATATTTTAGACTCAATTGGCCTCAAAACGTGTAAATTAATCAAAATACATTTTTTGAACTATCACAATCCTTTCTATTCTTACAAGATGTATCAATTTGAGATCACAATATGTATATTAATTACTCATAAAATCATCACTTATAAACTCTACACTAGCTGCAAGCACATGTTTTATTTACAACAATGGTTTGTTGCGTGTCAACTTAGAGTGTAATATTTTAAAGTGGTATATAATGGTATCATATTAAAGCTTATTAGTAGTCCATACTTTTCTCAACTTTGCAATCATTTCTCTCCATGGTCATAGCGATATGTGGGGACAAAGTTTTTTTTTTTTTATAAATTGTTAACAAAGAGCTCGAGGTCTCACTCAATAGACAAAATGACGTACATGATTTTATATGAAATTTCCTGATCTTTCCAACGATTGGTTATTCATTCATCCAAGATTAATATTTGAGTTGTAGTACATTTTTAAAGTAAAGTTTAATTTTGACACACTCTATTTTTGCTTATAGCTCCTTTACCAATGAGAATTGGACTATAGCTTGTAAGACCTTTTTGCTCCAAATGAACAGTAGAGACATCCCTTTCAATATTGTGATCTGAAATTGATACACCCTGTACAATTAAAAAATATTACTTTCTTTTATAAAAACAATTCATTGTAAAATGAAGAACTACACAAAATTTCAATTCATTTTTTTTCTCAGAGTTTGAAATAATTCAAGTGTCGATTAATTATTAATCAATTATCATGAAATTGAATTTTTCCTCATTTCAACACTGCAGGACATTCACACCTCATTCTAAAATAGTTCTTTACAAAGTTGTATTTTATGACTGACACTGTTTACTTTGAAGAAAGAAATACAATTTTTCGAAGCGTCAGTAAATTTTAATTTGATTCTTGTTTTTTTCATTACTAATATTATTTTCGCATAACCCCAATCGTCGTTTGGAACTACTAACCACCATTATGCCAAACTTATTTAATGCGGTTCATTAAATACGTTCTTTATTAAATATTAATTATTTCGTTTTATTGTTCTTTTTTTTAGAATAAGCCCGTCATTATGTTTACTTTCGAATATATAGTAAAAAAAAAACTCGTTAAAAACAACTCGTTCACAATTTACAATATTTTCATTTCATTAATTTAGTAATAATTAATATTCATTTAATCATGTGTCACTTAATAATGATCCCACAATCATCATTAGAGTACCAAAAGAAGCTAACCTTGTTAGCAAAACCCGGTAACATATGTTTTTTACATTTTTACACTCCAAAATAATACTGTAGTTTTAATTTAAGACGTGAACAAGTATTTTCACAAAGGGATCTTGTTTTTCTACAGATATGGTTTATTCAAGTGGCGTGGGTTCATTCGATCGTCGTATTGTGTGTTTAGAAAATGGCGATTCAAAGCTTTTAAAATAAGTTTTAAATGAAAGCGGAACAAAGGAAGGAAGGGAAGCAGTAGCTGAAATAATAATGTCCCTTAAATAGAGTAGTGAAGCCTTTAGAATATTCACCTGAGAACAATTAACCTAGTATAGCAGAAGGACCTTCATCGGGTTAATAGACACGTTTCCTCGAGGAAATTCTTCTTGGGGAACACTATTCACAGGATCAAAGGTATTGTTAGCTCGAAGGTTCATACAGTGAGGTCCTTGTCATGAAGAAGAAGGGTTCCGCATTGTCCTTAGTAGAAGGGTCTTCAGGTAGGTAATGTCCTTAAAGGACAATTTGTTGGCTGGTGAAGGAAAGGTATACTGACGAAGATTGGCAGGTTGTATAGCGGTACTGTTTTGTCGGTACGGAGATGACTCAAACGTCATAAACAAGATAGGGAGGAAGTGTGACAACTGACACCCTGGCCTCCTCATAGTATGTCTGTGTACTAAGGTTCAAAAATCACGTTTATAACATGGAGCAAGGAAACACCTGCACATCTATAAAACCTAGTCAGGTACTTAGAGGCGGACACAAGTTATAAAACTTGAAAGTACATCTCAAGATAATCCTAAATTCCCTCCTAAAAATAACTGGATATACTTAAGAGATTTACCATTTACGAAGGCTACCTGAAATAGAGCTGAACAATGCACAGAGCGCCGAGACTTTTTTTGTAGTATCAAAAAACTTGAAAAATGAAAATAGAAACATGAACAAGCAAAACGACCTTGTTACTTGTACGTCATGCTAAATCTTCTCCTTTTATTCAATGTAAGCTTTTTATAAAGTTTTTTTTTTTTTTTTTTTTTTTTTTTTTTTTTTTTTTTTTTTTAAATTTGTAAAGTATAAAAAATAAAATTTTGATAGGGCACCCTAAACAAAAAAGTTTCTTTGTACCGTATCTCGATTTTACTCGGTTGGCAGCCATAATTCGAAAGCATCACGAATTTTTTAAGAAAAATTGACATATATATTTATTTCTATTTAAGGCAGAACCATAAACTAAGCACAATTTTAAAGGGCATAAAATATCTTTTGTATGACCTGTACACTCTGCTTCTGTAAATCCATTTAACCAGAATGAAGATTTTTTTTTTTAGAATATGGTCACAATTTTGGTCCTCTATAACTATCTTATTGATATAATAAACGTATATGTTAGATAAGCATAGAAACTACCCTTTCATTAGTATTTTATTATATACAGCATAAGCATTTAATTAAGTAAGCAAAAAAAAAACAATGTTCATAAAACTATTATTTTAAAATTAAAAACCAAAAATTACTAGTTTAATATAAACTATTGTTTATAATAAAAAAAAAAACAATTGATAATGGTGATAAAAGTGATATGCTATAAGGTGAGAAAATACAAGTATTGGTAACAAAAACAATAGTCAGTATTTTTGTCTCTTGGAAGCACCACCTGCTGTCGCCAATCTTGGAGGCTCTTTTTGGACTCTTCTTCCTCTTCCTCTTCGGTTATGTAGTTAAGGATTTTTCGCTTCTACCCAGGCAGACAATATTATTTTAATCATATAAATTTTCTTTTTATATACTAACAACGTGTAACGTGTATGAGAATATACTTCATAGATCATAGATAAAATGAAGGATGCTTTATAGGAGTCTTACTTAAATTGGTACTTAAGATTTGGAAATATTATTTATTCTTTTATTGGAGGCCTCATAAGGGGGGTTTTATCTGGCTATAAATTTAAATGATTTGAGAAGTTATTCTTTTGGAATATGCCAGGTGAAGTTGTAAGTGGCAATGTAGCCTGACTATGCGTAGGTGTAAACGACAGACAGTGTAAAGCGAAGAGGTAGAGGCTGGAGTTGGAGCGCCGCCGCGTCCTTGGGTGTAGCAGTGCCAGAGTCTTGTGGAGAGTTCTTGTGCTCTGGTCGCAGCATCTCACCTCGGGTCGATGGCCCCACAACACCTCGCGTCGCCTTCTTCCTACTTAAACTATCAACAGCTGATCCACATAAAGTTCAAATTATTATTATTATTATTTTTTTTTTAATTTAAAAACAGATCGATATTATTGTTAACGTATTCAATTTGATATTTTTTTTTTAAAGTTAAAACTATTCCAAAAGATAAGTAGGTATGTTCCTGGGACCAAATTCTAACAGCAATAAACAAAATAAAAAAAAAATAGATTTAAATTTAAAAGAGGAATTCGTAAATTATCATGCTACAAATATCAACTCAACTAACACATCTCGTAAGAAACACACATATTTCAAGAAGTTTTTCTACAAAAATCAATGAAGCCCTCAATAAGCAGCTATTATTGATGATGTCTATATGTCTGAGAGATGAAAACTGTCTTTAAACCTTAAAAATTATAATAGTGATGGTGTTCATGTTTACCTTACTACAGATATCATCATCTCAACTAACACACCTCGTTTCCTTATTAGTGTTACAATGATCAACCATGAGAACTCCTTTTACACTAAGTTGACACTAATTATAACAGAGATGAAAGGTGTCTTTAAAATTAAACTAAAGACTAAAAAATAGTCAGTCAATTAGTGTGGCACATAGCTTTCTCGCGTCCTATTTCGTATACTTTAATTAATTTATCCTTTTACAACCTAGATTATTGTCAAATTTGGTTAAGTTTACCCCGTTTTTTAAATCAGTCAAACTGAATTGAAGTATAAATTTAGCAAAGTTTAAAGATCGCAGACGGTTGAAATTAATTTGGGGCTATCTGCGAGCTACTGTCGACAAACCATCCAACTTTCATAAAAAACAGATAATCACTTTTGAAGATATTGGTGGAAATAGATGTATGCTTGTGCGCAAGCATACATAACCAATTTTGTGCGTGCAGAAGGTAAAAACTGATATGGGACCAACAATGGGCTAATTATGACCTATCATTCAAATTTCAAAAAATTGGACGTGTGGTTTTTTAGATAAACCGACCGACAGACAGACACGGAACCAAAAATGTTCCCTGATGTCTAAAACGGATTTCTGTCTTCGAATTTTTGAAATCGAAACCATAAAAAATTTCCATCTTCAGAACGATCACTAGCTTTCGTTTATACCTTGGGTAGCTCGGAAGCAAATAATAAATCGTTAGTTTTTATTTTACTGCACGTAGGAACAACTAAAACACCTTGCCAACATATTACAAGTGTTTCTAATCTGATAAAGATGCTTTATTTATTTATTTGCTTAAAAATTAAAAACAATAATTACAAGATAAAACGAACTTTTTATATACTACGTTTTTAAATTTTCTGTTGAATCATATGTAATGTTGATAATATAATTGTTATTGTTATAATATAATGTTAGTGAAAAAAAATAGTTCCTAATTTATTTACTTCAGATAAAAGATTTCTGTCTTAAATCATAAATTTGAAACCCATCAAAATGAAGATAGTAAATATGGGACATGTTAAAACAAATAAAATAACCTGCGGATTTTTCCTGAACTAACTTTCCATACAGCAAAATTTACTGAAAACGAATTAAATTCTGCTGAAATATGGCTAAAAGTATTAAAATAATGCATTGTCATCGTGTTCTGAGCCCTGAGCTATTCTAAAAGTTTCAAATGTCTAGCTACTCGGGAAGTTAGTTAAAAATCGATTGCAAGATTTGTACTGGACAGACAAACAAACAAGAAAGCAAGCTAATAAAAACGTAGTAAAAATTATGAATCCGTTGGTTACAATATCCAACAAATAATTAATATTGTTAATCTAAAATTAAAATTTTCAGGGAGTACAAAATTATAATCAAAGAGTCCTTAGAAAACTCAAGTTTCTCCGATGTAAACAAACAAGAAGCTAACTCGTAGGTTTTTTCTAGACTCGGTAGACACATTTTTTTAACTTGCTAAAACTTTTTATTTAAAAAAATGTATGTGTTTCAAATTTTATTTGGACAAAAAATTCCTTCAAATTAGTTTTTCCTATAAAATCATCAGCAACATCGCTACAATATGATAAACTCGTAAATTCTTTTATTGGATTAGATCATTTTAAAAAAAGAAAATGGCTTTATTAAAAATCATGAATTCTTCTAGCTTAACTATTATCATTTCAAAATTTTAATTTGGTTCAGCTACTTCAACTTCTTTAATTAGGTAAGTTAACATGACATAGCATCCATTTATCGCCATCATTAGGTGAAAAAAATAAATTATTCATAAATCATCGACTAAATGTAGTTAGATAACTATGACATCAGATAAACAACATGCTTAAACTGAGATTTTATTTTGATAGGCGAATGCATTACACATAATTTATATAACGTTTAGTAATGTGAAACGCAAGCTCACTTTATTTACGGGGATTTTATATACACAAATTACGATCTATCTACCTACTTATATGCAATATAGATATATAATTTAATACAATACCATTTGAAAGATGTATTTTTTAAATAACTAATGATTACTAAACTATGATACTTATTAAATTATCGGTATTAAATAATGACGTTGTTATTTTTTCTTACTGTGGTATTCAGCAGTGGCGTACCAAGGTCTTTTGGTACCCGGGGCGGAATATTATCTTGTCACCCCCTCAGAAATGATGTTGGGTGTTTTTTATTCTTTCTGCCACAGTGACACCCCCAAGGCTCATGGCACCCGGGTGGCCCGCCCCCTCCGCACCCGCCTTGGTGCGCCACTGGTATTAAGAAGGGTCGAAACGTCTCGAGGAAATATGAATTAATTCTACATTTATTTCACACCTTACACCTTATCACCCAAGAAACCATTCATACAAAAAAGGAATTTTCAACGTGTTTTATAAATGATCGAAAAAAAAAGGAAAAGTATAATCACTAAAATACAATAGTTTAGTATGTTTTGCCGCTTGGAAGTAGCACCTTCTATCACTTATCTAATACACGGTCCGATTTGTTGTACAACAACTAAGTTGATCAACCGAGTTGAAAAACTTGACAATAAACTACAAATAGGTTTCATAAATATTAGTTTCAAACTTGGAAATACGTCATTGAAAGAACAGTATTGCCTGACAAAAAAAATATAGGACTACAAATCTTAGGACTAATGTTGGTATCAAAGTTGTTTAACTCGCCCATACACGATCAGCATATTTGTAAAACACATAGCCACGCCCAAGTTTATGAAACTTGAATATTTGATGAAAGACCAAAGACCAGCGCGCACACGGTGCAATTTGTTGTTAATAATACCTAAGTTGAGAGAGGCCCCTTTGAGCAAGAATTTTTTACTTCTCTCCTTATAACTTTTAACCCTTTTAATTTGTTCGTTTTTAATGTATATTCTTTCTTTGTATATGCTTAATGCTTTGTAAAACTGTTGGAAGTTTCCACTTTTCTATGTTTAGTTTACCAGCCCTTGAGAAACAACGGACGGTTGATTTCGATGTGACCCTTGATAAACTTGATAAAATTGAATTGGACAGCCCTGATTTATAAGATAAATTTAACAAACCAAGGAGGTAAGTAGTTTCTTTTTTTACAAAATTATAATTTGTTAACGGATACAATTTAATAATGCCAGACTGAGTTTCCTCGGGGTGTTAGAACATAGTTTTTTAATCTAAAGCTTTATTATAAGCAAGTTGAAGGAAAAAAAACCGAAAGTTTTTCTAACCGGTCCAAAATAATATTTATTATATTTTCTGATATGAGTCAAAAATAAACATGACCAACTCTTATTTCTTTTTTTTTATTTCACTCTAAAATATATATATATAAACAGCAGCAAATCCAAACAGGTTAAAAAAGAGAAACAGAGGTGGAAGGTTGAGAATACGGAAGCGAAGAGGATAAGCTGGTGAAACCTGTTCCTATCGCCATAATCTAACCCAGTAGAAGTAACATAAACCCGTATTTAATAACTTTAACATGGTCACGGATTTAGACAAACAACAATGGGGCGTGGTCTCCTCTAGTTGAGCATCCACAGAAATGTCTTGACATAGCTCTTTAACCTTTATATTATTGTAATTACTTTTTTGTACTTAAAAACCCACCTTTATCGTTAACTTTATATACCTTATGTATAATAGAAACAGAAGTAATCTTTCCTTAAAGATTATAATTATTATACTTATAATTATTCCAAACAAAGAGTTTAAAAGGAAGTTTGTTTTAAAAAAAATCGGTCCGAGACAACTCAGACAAACTTTCTCATATACGAGTTCATAATTACTTAGCCAAGTGTTTTCCATTTATTAGATTTTGTATGTATATTTAATTATTACTAAACATTTCATTAAAATTTACCATAAAAATAACTTCTCCTTGGCGGGGAATCGAACCCGGGCTCTCCCTGTCCGCGTTTTAAGCTATTTTCTCTGGAACTAGATTTTTCCCGGGAAAACGGGTTACATCGTTACATTCGTATTTAAATGGACTATATTTTAGAATTTTTTAATCAAAATCGTCGGAACCGTTTTCGAGAAATAATTTTTTTTCACGTTTTTTCAGAGTTTTTGGGGGGTAGCGCCCCAAAATTTAGAGTTAAAATTCATTTCTCGATTTCGCCTCGGGGTATGATTTTTCTGATCATGTATGCCAAATTTCGTCAAAATCGGCCCAGTAGTTTAGGCTCCAGGCGTCTGCACAGACGACAGACGACAGACGACAGACGACAGACGACGGACAGACATTTTTTAAAAACCACTTTTTTGGACTCAGGGGACCTCAAAACGTGTAAATCCATCAAAATCTCAAAATCGAATTTTCGCGCCATCACAATACTTTCTCTTTATATGAGAAAGTAAAAAACAACAACACAGAGACATAGTAATGTCGTTTGTACTGTTTTTATGTATATTTACTCTCGATGGACAGTCTCTCAAAACATTTCCTCCCACGCGACGATTCAAAATATTAAGTTATATTTTTTGCTTCGAGCTTTTGTGTTAGGAGTTGCAAAACAATATTGATGATGCGGTGCATAAAGAACTCGCTTAAGGAATGAATTACTATTAAATCGATCTTATTTGTTTTTAATATAGAGGAGAGAGTTTTTGGGAAAAAACTTGCATATTCTAAAAGAGCTATAAAATGGTACGTGACATGCTATATAAGCATTAACTTTTTTTCAAAATCCACATTTCGGCCATATTTGTTTTCAAAATAACGGTATAGAATGGAAACTTTGTAGCAATAGCTAATCTCGTAACAGTAATTTACTCGTCAAGTAGGAAAATACTCATACTCGTAATATGTAACTATTACTACAAAATTTCCATTCATTGCCGTAATTTTGAAAAAAGATATGGGCGAAATGTGGATTTTGTAAGAAAGTTAATGCTTATATAGCACTAGCCTTCACCCTGCACTCCGCGCGGGCCTCATGCTTGGTATTAGTGGCCAGGGGTGTCAACGGGGGGGATTGATGGCGCAAGCTGCGCCATCAGAATATTTGGGGGGAATCCAATTTTGGGGGAATTTTCAGAGGTTGGGGGGGGGGGGGGATTTTTTAAAAATATTTTAAGTGATTTTGGCAGTTGTTGAGGGTTTGCGCCATGGGCCTTGGGGGGGGGGGGGGATGGGCACCCCTGTTAGTGGCTATGCTAATAAGATCTCGAAGAAAAAAAAAATAAATAAATAGGTCAAGTGTGTGCTAGTCAGCACACAGCGAGGGTCCGTAGGCCACACTATATAGTGTTTAACTGTAAAGTGTATAAACAGTGTTTTTTAAAAATGCTTACTTTGAACCATTCTAAGGGTCTGATATTCTCAAAACACACTCTGATAAAGTATTTTTTTGCCACTGAACCAGACTACAACCATATAAATACATCGAAAAGACCATAATTATAAAAAAAACGTATTTTGTCAATAACAAATAAAATAATATTTTTTTTGAAATTTCAAAAAAGTGGTATCTTTACTTTTGGTCGAAGAATGTTCAGGAATTTTTTCAGATTTTTTGCATCACATAAGCGAGATAGAAGGGGGGGGGGGGGGGCACGTTTCACACCCACTTCAAACTTGCCTACGCTCGCCCTATCAAAGTTATATCCAAAGAATTATATATTTTTGTAATCAGCTCGACGTACCCTTTCATATGATACCCCTTACGGTGCCGAAAAAAAAAAAAAATTTTAACCCTTAAGTTTTTTACCCTAATTATGTTGAAAAATATTTTTTTTAAGTCGCTATATTTTTAAAATATGTGGGTAGGTTCAAGACACGTACGTGCCAAATTTCAAAGTGATCGGACGAAAGGTGTAGCCGTGAGAGCACGCGAGAAGACGGACGGACAGACACACGCAGGAAAATATAAGGGTCCTTGGTTTTGCCTACGGACCCTAAAAAATAGCTTCATTTAAGGCAGAACTGATGCAGAACAAAAAGTCATAGCACCAAAGTTATAGATCTTTTAAAATCAGTTAACACTGGTGTAATTTGCGTTCGATACAACTTATCGTTTAGGCCCTATTCACACGGTGAAACTAAAATCTCCTCGAAACTAGGAGACTCTACGACCAAGAGACTCAGCACGTGTAATTAGGTGGCGGTATTCAGACGGGGATACTCCAGTACCGCGGCGACTGAGAGACCGTGCAACTATGAAACCATGCGACTCTGCATGCTGGTCTCCTAGTCTCCCAGTCTCTCAGTTTCGTACAAAACATTCCTTTTTAACTACCTAAGTGAAAATGATTTATAATTATTAATTATCATATTATATTTATAATAAAATATATATTATATTATATTTTATTTTATTATACAATATATTATATTATATATTATATGATATAATATATTATATTTTATTATTAAATATTTATAGTAAAATTATTTATAATTATTAATTAATGTATTATATTTATAATAAAATATATAATATATTATATATTATTTTATTATAATATATATTATATTATATTTTATTATAAAATATTTATAATAAAATATATATTATATTAAATAATATATTATATATTATATTATTATACTATATATTATATTATGTTTTATTATAAAATATTTATAATTATTAATTAATTACTATTGCCGATGGTAATAATAAAACTATAAAGATGGATAATGATGTCCTCATCGCTACTAGAATCACTAGACATAGACATTGTTCAGGGACGTAGCGTAGATACACAAATATGAAAAATACTGGCTGTTTGCACGCCTATTGTCGGTGAAAACTGACTTTACCATCTAAACGTGGTTTGAGATCGCAACTCGAGTCGTGGTAGTGTGAAGATGAAGAGAGACTTCAGTCGCGCTGTCTCCCAGTCTCCTGGTCGCGAGACAGCTCGAAACGCGATTTGCGTTTCACCGTGTGAATAGGGCCTAGAGTAAGTCGCGACTTAAGTTTAGAGTAAAAACCGCGAGTCTCTAGGTTGTCTAGAAGTACCCAAACATTTTGATTAAGGACAAAATCAAGGGGGGGGGGATTTTTGAGTCAGTGGTTTTTGTCACTTAACATACTCAACCTAATTTTTTTACATTTATTTCAAGATTTCAACATAATTATACGTTTTATGTGATTTTATGACCTGAGTGGTTTGTAGCGTATAGCATGAAGTCTATTTGTGTGTTATTATCGTAGCCAGAGTATTTAACTTAGAGAGTTTAAACTTGGCAGAAAAATCAGTCCTTACTTCTATAGTTGTGCCAACCGGAAAATCAACATTTTAAACCCAGTTTGCTGAGTCAGCAAACATTAAAAAAAAAATCGAAAAGTGGTCCGATCCAGTGGATTTGGTACGAATGTACCTCTCTGTATGAAAATAAATCCACTAAATTTAATTTTGCTATTGGCCGCCATTTTGAAGTTATCGATTTTTTTTGGCTGATATTTTTGAATTTTGAAACTTTGACGGTTAGGTTAATAATACCGAAAGTATAAAAATACGTCT
Organism: Gerris lacustris; assembly: GCA_951217055.1. Taxonomy (NCBI): domain Eukaryota; kingdom Metazoa; phylum Arthropoda; class Insecta; order Hemiptera; family Gerridae; genus Gerris; species Gerris lacustris. The sequence continues at coordinate 40,573,369 of OX578278.1, read as the reverse complement.
TTGACACACAGCGTACCGTTGGAACCGGTAGAAAATAAGGAACAAATATAAAAAAAAAGATGAAATTCCATTAATTAGTTTAAAAGTTAAAAGCCAACATAATTATTAATTAGTGTGATACTTTTGTTAAACGTCAAGTTTGTTTACATCTTTCAAAATACTGCCAAAATTAAAATGATAAATAAATGAAATAAAATAAATACTAATAATGTATACATTTTTTGTGAAAATTAGTTAGTTCAAAGCGGTCACCAATCCAAGTACTGACCACGCCCAATGGTGCTTCCTCCTGAAATAATAATAATCGATTTCGTTTCGCCAGTTTTGCGCTTATATAGTCGGACTGGTGGCGACAGACACACATACATACTCGAAAAAAGTTAAGGACGGATTCGGTTTTCGGAAGGTACGTTGAAATGAAAAAGTATCTAAAAATGTTTCAATTCTGACCAATGTGGAGACAAAATTTTAATTTTATATACATAGATGTCACATGCCATACATTTTATAGCTCTTTTAGGTTTTAATTAATTAATTTCCAAAACCTATACTGTTGTCACAAATTCTAAGATAAGTCTGGGCCAAATTTTTTTTACGTTATATCGATCAATATTTACGCATTATCGCTGGACAAACAAACACACCCAGAAACCTTTTAAAGCCTAAGCCTCTGAAGTGAAGGACTCACTACGCTTGTTCAATAATTGTCTCTTGTCTCTGATGACAAAACAGGTATTCCAACAAATCTTAAAATCTCCAAAACACCTTGTTTTATTTTTATATTCCCATTTGAGATGGGACCGTTTTTTTGTTTAAAAAAGTTGATTATAAAAAGAAATAATTTAAAACACAAGCTTTTATTCGTATTCTTCACAGCAAACCCTTTCGTTTGATACCCATATCGTGGGCGAGCTTAAAAAATAATTAGCCCACCATCTTGAACTGCCCGCCGTATTGAATTTATAATGACTTCAGTTACCTAATTATGCATTGTCATCCAAACTAAACATATATGCAAAATTTCAATTCAATCGGTTGAGGATAACTGCTTTAAAATTCAGTTGCAAGATTTGACCCGAACATACATTGCAATTTAAATAAAAGCTTGTAAAAAAGACAACCAGTTTCCTCCAACAAAAATGTTTATCTACGATTGATACGAAAATTAAACATTTTATCTTTGTTTAGATGCGTAGAAGTAGAAAGTGGTTCTTTTCGTAGTTGTATTCATTGCGCTTGCGCGTTCATAATTCTACACCTTAACGCACGATTAGCGCGTTTGTTTACATTTAACAATACTAATTTTCTGTTTGTTTATTAAAGTAACTGTTTATATCGAGTTTATAGTGAAAAACAATAAGTGATTTAAGTGATTATGACGAAAATGAGGAGAATAATACCCCTCCCGAAATAATTAATTCGACACAAAATACAACTAATGAATTAATGTCATCTTTATCAAAAGAGAAATACGAACTTACATACAGAAAGTTTATTAATTTTTTTTTTGTTCTGTATTTATTATTAAAATCCAACAATCGTAGATAAAGTACGGTACGCAAGTCGTTTTTTGCTCGTGTGGTTTTACTACCCTCGCTGTCGCTCGGGTGCAAAATGCTACTTTCCGTAGAAGACGCGTAATGTACTATTAAAAACAAATCAGGCTTTTTTTGGTCGATAAAAACAGTTTTGGTTAGTTTTTTATTTTTTTATTTTTTTAATCGGTGGTAACTTGAACCGAAGATTTCTTTGTAGTTAAAGCAAGTTACAGGCAGGTTATAATAATTAAAAATATAAAACAAATAATTAAATTAACAGGAAGAAATCGAATCATATAGATTACAAATCATATGTTCGTCTTATCGATACAAGTCTTTGATTCGTCCAACAAACTGTTTCGGCAAGAGCGCCTCAAGCAGCGAAGCGATTACCAGTGACGACTGGCGACAGTGACAGTGGCGATTACCGACAAAACATTCGCCTCATGATTTGATTCGCCATTTTTGATTGATTTGATTCGTGCGGATGTGTAGATAATGTTTACACATTTAATATTAAATGCCACTAAAAAAGAACAAAAGTCTAGAAATAGATCTAGCATACTGATGCGCACATCGATGATGCCTTATTTACATGATGATAAATTTATACAGGTACATATATTTATATAGGTATATAGGTACTGTCACGAGAGCACTATCAACGATCACACAATCTCACCTTACGAGATAGTTTACAGTACAATAGATTGCATAGTGATACGAAGCATAGTAATCGTACAAGTACTCGTTAGTACTCGTTTTATCTACAATCAGCTTGTAGATCTAAACGACTAGATACCCTAATAATAGTCAGAAAGATGAAAGGGAAAATATTTTCAATTTTAGAAAGGTGTATAGTTTAATTGAAATAGAGTTGTTAGATGTAGGTGAAGACTAATGAAGCCTTTGAACAAGAAAAATAAGGCATTATTACGTGTGTGGGTGAAGAAGAGAAGACGAAGGTAGAGGAGGGGCCGGTGATAATGAGTAGAAATAAACAGTCTAATATTAGTAGGATGTAGTTCTAGTCCAGGTCTACACCTCTACTGCACTAGGTTCTAAATTAAGATCTCCTCGTATCTCTGGAAATAGCAATACTGACTCCTCTATCTCTACCTAGACCATCCACAATCAGCTCTCTTTAAACATTTAACCAATAACAAACTCTAAACAAACAAGTTCCATCGACAAATAACTGTTGTTTGTGTCACAAGCCTCAGTCTCAGCTCAGTATGTAATTAGCTGGTTATAGAGATAGTCAAAACAGTACCTTATTTCAATCTATCCTAATTTGTGTAGTTTTAATTTAATTATTATTTTTATGGTACGTATGTAAAAACGAGGATCCTTATACATTCCTGAGCTTTTCTGTCTGTCAGTAACGCACCTGATCTCCGAAAGTATCTAACAAAAATATTTGAAACTTTTTAGTTATGTTAACTATATATATAAAATTAAAGTTTTGTCTGTACATTGGTCAGAATTGAAATTTTTTGGAATATTTTTCATTTTACACATTCCGAACGAAAACCGAATCCGGCCTTAACTTTTTTCGTGTATGTGTGTATGTCTGTCTCCTCAGTCAAACTTCATAGGCGCAAAACTGGCTGATCGATTAATTATGCACTCATAACTGGCTGATATGGCTGATCGATTAGTATGCACTAATTTAGTTATTTTAGGGGTAAAATGGCCGCCATTTTGAAAAACGATATATTTTTGTGAACGAAATTTCAATACCTTTAAAATGATACCCAACTTCGAATTTTCAAAAGACAAAAATTTTAGGGCTCCCAAGTTACGGCCCCCTAAAATTTGTTTAATTTGACTTTTTTTTTTAACTCCCGGAAATTTCATTGGACTACCAAATGCAACTACCAAAAGCATAAAACGGTATTTTTCATATACATCGCATATTTTGTGAGAAACATTTCCCTCTCCCTTCATTGCAAAATCTTTGAAACTACTGCAACTATGACCATGCAATTTTCTCTCCCCCTCACTTAAGTGCTCAATAATACCCCCTACACACTGGCCGACACGACTGCCCGACACGACCGTTAGCACCGACCGTCCTTGTCGGGGCCTTGCCTACACACACCTCGACCAAAATAAGCCCACTCGACTACTAGTCCAGTTTAGCAACAATACTCGTGGTGCGTAGTTCTAAAAGTCACATCAAACGGAACTGAAGCTGAGGTGAAGGTACAAGTCGGACAGTTAGACCCAACAACGCTACACACACACCGACCTGACAAAAAAAAGTGGTGAGGGGGGGGGGGGGGGGGGGTGGTCGGATGGTCCAGCCAACCCGACCGGCCGACCGTCGGCCCCGACAAAATACATGCCCCGACAGCGCTACACACCGGCCAACTGTCGGGCCCGACGGTTGTAGCGCCGACCGTCGGGCCTGACAGTTGGCCAGTGTGTAGGGGGTTTAAGAAATATTTTCATGATCCACCAACTGTAAACGATAACGACCATGGGATTTAATATGAGTATATCTCCGGATCCAATAAAAAAAAAAAAAAAATAGTGAAGCACTTAAACCAAATAGTTATATATATAACTGCAGCCTATATTAAAAAAGTGTGTTTTGACTATGTCTAAAGATGTTGATATAAAGATGTCTCCGGATAAGATTTCGGCGAAGACATTTTATTGGGGTCAACAGTGTCAGTACTTAAGTAATAATTGTCCCAAGAATTCTCTTTGTATTTATTTCCTGTCTTTCTGCCCTATCTTATCTTCTAAATCTTAACTAAGTTCTTGTTCCTTTTATATAATTACTAGCTGGGTACCCGTGCTTCGCTAAGGAGTGATATTATAATTAGATAAGTTTATAAAAAACCATAATGAAACATATAAATTATTTTACTATATGCAAGAATATCTATAGATTCTATCTCTCCCACCTATTTCTAAACCCCTCCTCTTTGATAAGCTAATTTTCAAATATCCAAAATTCTCCTTCCCCCCCCCCTAAATTAAAATATGACTAAACTGTACATAAAAACTATTACTCTGCTCTTAAAGAGCTTTTGCATCATGAAGGGTATTCATTACATTGACCCCGTATTCATTACTTGTACCATACCCCTGTGTATACCAAATTTAAATATCGAAAATTCATGTAGGCTGTCATTTTCCCCTTGCTTTGAAGGACAAGTAGGCAAATTTTTATCGACATCGAACTAAAACTGTAGATTTGTATAAAGAACATACACACACATATGTCGATTTTTATATATATATATAGCTATAAATTTCCATTTTACCCCCTCCTAAATAAAATTGTACATAACAACAATTACTTTTCTCTTAAAGTGCTTTTCAACGATATGCATGATATGAAGGGAATCCATTACTTTGACATTTTTACACCGTACCCCTTTGTACCAAACTTTAAATTTTGAAAATTCATGTAGACAGTGACCTCCCCCTTGCTTTGAAGGGAAAGTGAGTAAATATTCATCAAATTGGGATAAAACTGTAGATTTGTATAAAAGACAAACCCTCATACAGACACTCTTCTTTTTTTTTTATAAGATATAGCTATATTTTTCCATTTTACCCCCTTCTAAATGAAAATACATATGACAAAACTGTACATAATAACAATTAATGTAATCTTAAAGAGCTTTTCAACGATATGCATCATAATGGGTATTCAGTCGTTTGACCCCGTATTCATTATTGTACCCTGTTCCCTGTGTACCAAAATTTAAATTTCGAAAATTCATGTAGACATTGATTTTTTCTTCCTTTGACGGTCAAGTGTGCATTTTTGTGATCGAGATCGGACTAAAACTATGGATTTGTATAAAGAACATACACATATACGTTGACTTTTATATATATTTTTCCATTTACCCCCCTAAATGCACGTAAAAACAATTACTGTACTCTTAAAGAGCTTTTCAACAGTATGCATTATGAAGGGTTTTCAACTTTGACATTTGTACCCCGTACTCCTGTGTACCAAAAATTTAATTTCGAACATTCATGTAGACAGAGATCTTCCCCTTGTTTTGAAGGTCAAGTGAGCAAATTGTCATCGAGATCGAATTAAAACTGTTGATTTGTATAAAAAACATAAACACATTCACACATACGTTGACTTTTATAGATTTAGATACATTTCCATTTTACCCCCCTCCTAAATGAAAATATGACAAAAACGTACTTAACAACAATTAATGTACTCTTAAAGAGCTTTTCAACGATATGCATCATGAAGGGTATCCATTACTTTGACATTTGTACCCCGTACCTCTGTGTACCAAAATTTTAATTTCGGAAAATTATGTAGGCAGTGACCTTCACCTTGTTTGGAAGAAAAAGAGTGTAAAAATGCATCGAATTGTGATAAAACTGTAGATTTATATAAAAGACATTCTCTCATATAGATACTCTTCTTTTTATATATAGATATAGTTATATTTTCCATTTTACCCCCCTCCTAAATGAAAATATGACAAAACTACACATAACAGCAATTACTGTACTCTTAAAGAGCTTTTTAACGATATGCATCACGAAAGGTATTCATTACTTTGACCCCGTATTCATTACTTGTACCCCGTACCCCTGTGTACCAAAATTTGAATTTCGAAAATTCATGTAGACCTTGATTTTTTCCTTGCTTTGAAGGTCAAGTGTGCAAATTTTCATTAAAATCAGGCTAAAACTGTTGATTTGTATAAAGAACAAACACACACACACACACACACACACACACACACACACACATACGTTGACTTTTATATATATAGATTTTTTTAAAAAATCAACAAATACGTAAAATTATTAAATTATTTAACACTGCGGTATCAAGGATATTATAAACCTGGCTATTTTGAACGTATAAATACAGTTTATCTGTGCAATATCCTATATTATTCACTAAAATTTGTGAGACATAAAATTTTTTAATTTAATGTCTAATTTTATATGTTACTAGCTTTCACCCCGTGCTCCGCTCGGGGCTCATGCTAGGTATTAGTGGCTATATTTTCTATAATCATGTAGGCCTAGCAATTAAATTAAATTCCTAAATAGTTTTGGTTTCCAAAGCCTTCTAGGAATAAAATCAGGACTATATTACACATCATTAATTCCATTACTAAGAATATAATATGTGTACTCTCCAAATCGTAGTTTGGAGTCTATCTATATACCTATCTAAAATAGACTGCCAATCGGTGTGGCACATAGCTTCCTCGCATCCTATTCACGTACTTAATTGATTTTATGCTTTTAACAAACCATTGTTCTCTAAAAAAAAAAATGACAATTTCTTTTTCAATTTTACCCCCACAAAACTAGAAGCAACACAAAATAAAACGAAAAAAATGAATCTACTATTCAAGAGCTTTTCAACGATATACATAATACAAGCATTCGCCCCGCGCTTCACGCGGGGTTCATGCTTGCAATCAGTGGCTGTATATTATTACTATTTTATATCTACCACTATCATATTGGTCAATTGAGTAGGCCATTTAATTAGATATAATACTTTATACTTAATTATTTGTTTAGCTAAATACAGAAAAAATGAAAATTGCTTAACATTAAATTAAAATAAATTACTTGAAATTGGCCCTTCCACAATAACACAGGACATCTTCCAAAATGATTATTAAATGAGGATAAAATTTAACTCCGCCTCCCTTAATAGGAATCTTCTCGCCATCCGGAGGAAACATATAGCTAGGCCACCCCTAAAACTAAAACGTAATCCTTAAAACAAACACTACATTACACAAAATACTATTAACTATGTAGTAATGGATAGTAAACAATATTCCGTGTATAAGCAATTCCATCTGTAACCCTCTAAGATGGTACCAAAACTTGTATTTACTAAGATGTAAATTGGCCGTGGCTTAAGACATGTTTCTGAGTCATAAAGTACTTCAGGAGGATACACAAAATCATTAAGGTCATTTAAATCTGTTACATATGCAACTCCATTAAGAGATATTATTACGTACGTCACTTCGTATACAATTTCTTACTCTTTCTAAAGATTGAGGAACTATCTTTAATTTTGCTTCCGAGCTTACCGAAGGTAACGGAAGCTATGTGATCGTTCTGAAGAACGAAAATATTTTAGGTCTCCGATTTCAAAAATTTCAAGACAGAAATCCGTTTCAGACATCAGGGAACATTTTTGGTTCCGTGTCTGTCTGTCGGTCTGTCGTTCAATTTTTGCGAACCACCATATCTTAAAAACTACACGTCCAATTTTAATGAAATTTGGATGGTAGGTCATAATTAGCCCATTGTTGGTCCCATATAAGTTTCAACCTTCTGCTCTTATTTGTTTGTCATCCACATGCTCACAAACATACGTTTATTTACAGCCATATCTTTAAGTGTAATCATCTGATTACTATGAAAGTTTTATGGTTTGTCGAAAGTAGCCTGCAGATAACACCTGCCTAATTTCAACCTTCTGCGCACTTTAAATCGTGCAAAATTAATATGTCTTATATTATAAAGCCGCATGGCTAACTGACTCTCTGACCGACAAACGTTTACCCACTTCCAGAAGAGCTGGAGACTTGCGGTTTGCGCCATTCGACGCGCAACGTCCATATTGTGAACCAAAATAACTATACAAAGTTCACTTTTCACCCTCCTTCCCCCCTTAAAATTATAAAAATGGGTGACTTGATTTTTAAGCTGGTTTGGGGGCTTATTGCGGCTAAACGGTAAGTCGTATTAGAAAATGGATAGCACAAGTAGTGACTGATTTTAATAGTTCTACAACTTAAATCCTATGAGTTTTTGTCGTATCATCATCGGTTGTACCCTAGATGGTGATAGTTTTGTTATTTTTTTCCATTTTTGTCTTTGAATGACCATAGTTTCTATAATAGTTGGCCGATTTTATTTCTGATTGCGGCGATTGAATCTCACACTAATGCTCTTTAAATTGAGTGTATTTTATTTTATTAGTTCATCCTACTTGCTGAAAACATGAGAGTAAACTTTTTCCCGTGCGCCGTGTCACGTGCGACCACTTTTTTTTGTTTTTAATATTGTGTCGTATATAATTTTAAAGGCCTTGATATGTAGATTAAAGCTATTTTATTTGTTGATTTTTTAAAAATTTTGTACATATACTTTTGTACCGATTTATAATTTGTTGTAGGTTAAAGGGTTAAAGTACTTTTTTGATATTAGGTTTTTTATTTATATGTATTTATTAGTTAAATGAATGCCCTTTTGTTTTGTTGGTTTTTTAAAAATATAACTTTGGTACCTCAGAGTACAGGGGTACAAATGTTAAAGTTAATCTTTTATAATATGATGTATATTGTTGAAAAGCTCTTGCATAGTAGATTAATTTTTGTTATATTCTATTTTGTGTTATTTTTAGTTTGTGGGGGGGGGGGGGGGGGGGGGGGAGTAAAATAATAAAAACAGTTTATACAGCGGTTTCTACGATTTGGTTGCAGTTTTATATTTGTTTATTAAATTAATTATATGTGCGCTAACTTTTGGTGCTTGTTGGAGGCTTTGTTTCTCCAACAAATGAACAGTGCCGCGCCGTTCCAACTTTTTGATTATTTTTATCGAGGTATTTTTCTTAATTTGGTCATTTCTTTGCGAGGAAGCTATGTGCCACATTAATTGGCAAAGTATTTAATCAGTGGCTGTATTACTACTATTGTAAACCTATTACTATCATATTGTTTAATTGAGTAGGCCATTTCATCAAATATAATACTTTAATATTTGAGATTCCCACAAACAAAAAATTATTTTTTACTCTGGGATTTATTTATTGTCATCGAGTAAACTAATTTTAGGGGGAACTTTCTATGCATAATTTCCACACCTCTATTTCTTCCGACTTCAAATTTAAAGTTATTGGAATTAATATTGTTTCCTCCGAAGATTGTTTTTTCTAACTTGAATAAAATATTTAGATATCATAACTATGATTAATTTAGTTCCATTAACTAATGAATTGATTAATTAAATTTAAATGTCTCATTTATATACCTTTATAATCAATATTTGTTTATATTTCTTTATACTTGTTTTGAACTATACAATATAACTATATAATAATAATAAATATATCGTATATATGTATTATAAGCTTATAAAAATAATTATTTGTTAAAAAGTCAATATGAAGTTATTTATGAAATTTTAAATTTGTTTGTTCTTTATAAATACTAATTTTTCTCAGCAAAATCGACAAATTAATAGAATAATTGGAATAATAAATACCCGATTTTATAGCATTAGTGTGAGGTTCAAGCACCCGAATCGAAAATTAAATCGGACAATAATAATTACTCACGCCATGATAGCCCCCAGTCAAAAATTTAACAAACATTGATCAAATTTACTTTATTTCTGGTAGAATCGATGGTCGTAACCGTGAGGTTCATGCTAGGAATCGCTGGCTCGGTCACAGTGTTAATATATTAGAGTAAATTGTAGGCCCTGTCATGAAATAAATTTCATTATATTTGATTACTTTTATTACAGAATAATAAAAATAAAGATAGAACCTTTATCAATTTATTTTATTATTTATTAGTCAGCAGTTTTATCTATGGGCTAATTGCTTGTACTATTACATTCACTGTTAATAACTATTACAAATACACAATAGCATGTGACAACCAGGGAGTTCTTAAAAAACTAGACAACATTTCATACACAACACACTTGGATCACATCTTCATGAATATATTAAACAATATAGCAGAAATAAAAAGAAGCAAGAAAGAAATAGACTTTATATGGGTCAAATCACATCAAGGAATTACAGAAAATGAGGAAGCAGACAAACTTGCCAAAACCCCTACAAAACAATCAGACAAAAAAATACCAACAAAAGATCTAATAGCAGTATCCAAAAAGAAAATGTTTGAAAAATGGAACATGAAACTCCAAGAAGAACCAGAAAAAGCAAGAAATTTCAAATCAATTATCAAAAAAGTTCCAATTAAACCATGGTTCTGGAAATCAAAATTACCACGTAAGGATGTAATCAAAATTAATAGATTGAGAAGTTACCATGCAAGATGCATTCAATACCACTATATGATAGGACTAAGTGATTCGCCTATATGTTATACATGTCCAAATAAAGAAGAAAGTATGACTCACATTCTATTGGAATGTCCTAAGTACAAATCCGAACGTACCAAATTATTCAAAGAACTTAAAATTCAAGATATTCAAGATGAAAAAGAAAAAATCAAGGTCATACTTTTCTCAAAATTAAAAAATATTACACTTTCACTAAAATTCTTAAAAGAAATAAATTACTCCCCTTAGCCTAAAATTGTAAATTCTGGAGACCACTCACCAACAGAAACCCACAAACGAAATAAAAATAAATCAATAAATAAAAATTACTTAGGGAAAACAGGAAGAATTTTGGAAGGACTCGGGTCCCCCCAACCTAATTGAGGTTTTCTGTGGTTTCCCTCAATTTACTAGGCAAATGCCAGGTTGGTCCACTCTTAAGTCAGTCCACAGACTGCCTATGATACCCGTTTAAATACCTGCAAACAACCTTAACAAAAATCCAATCAAAAATTTCCGTTTAAAAAAAAAATATATATATATATATATAAATATATACTCCAAAATTGTCCATTATACCCTTCCCCAAATTTGATTAAAAAGCTCCAATCGCTTTCAAAATATCAAAATTAAAAAAAGGCACAAAATAACCCCTCTCAAAATAACATTATGGCTCCGGTAAACACTAATATTTTTTTTGTTACTTATGCCAATAAAGAATTTGTTTTAAAAAAAAAAAAAAAAATACATTCACTGTTATTAGTGCAATATTATTCACAATCAGTAGTGCGATATCCCTTCTTTTCAAGAGGCACTTTAGGACACCATATTATAATAGTAATATGCAGCGGTATCTATAACTGTATTACTAACAGCGTCAGTTTTATGCGATATCCGATTAAGACTGTTATTATTTTATATCCGATCGTTCAAATCTGCTAATCTACTGTTACTTATAAGTTAGCTTATAAGTAACAGTAGATTAGTAGATTAGCTAATGTAGAATTTGTGTACACAGATCAAGCATCTTGTTTTAGATTTGATTTCTTAACATAATCCTTGATACCTTTGATAACTTTGGATTATTTGTTTTAAGGATCATATAGGTGAGAAAGTTTAACAATTAGCTTATTAAAAAAGGTTATATTTCGCCCCTTACGGGCATCATCAGACCTAAAATAAAATAAAACAAATAAGTTATTGCTTTATTAAAGTAAAACATTTTTTATTTTATTTTATTTTATGTCTGATGATGCCCGTAAGGGGAGACATAATATAACCTTTTTTAATTAACTAATTGTTAAACTTACTCCTATATGATCCTTAAAACAAATACTCGAAGACTGCATTAAATTTTGTGATATGCCGATACCCGTGGTTAATATTCGAATCTACGATATATGTGGTATTTTTACTACGTTTTTATTAGCTTGCTTTCTTGTTTGTTTGTTTGTCCAGTACAAATATTGCAATCGATTTTTAACTGACTTCCCGAGTAGCTAGACATTTGAAACTTTTAGAATAGCTCAGAACAAGATGACAATGCATTTTTTCATTACTTTTAGCCATCTTTTAGCAAAATTTAATTAGTTTTCAGCAAATTTTGCTGTATGGAAAGTTAGTTCGGAAAAATTCCGCAAGTTATTTTATTTGTTTTGACATGTCCCATATTTACGATCTTCATTTTGACAGGTTTTTAAATTTATGATTTATGACAGAAAATTTAAAAACGTAGTATATAAAAAGTTCTTTTTATCTTGCAATTATTAATGTCTACTGTAGTAGGTACCGTAAAAAATAAATAAATAAATAAAATAAAAAAATCTCACATCTTTAAGATAGGGACTGGTTTTATCTTAAAAAATCGGTCCGAGACAACTCAGACAAACTTTCTCATATACGAGTTCATAATTACTTTGCACAGTGTTTCCATTTATTAGTTTTCAAATGTACATTTAAATATTATTTAACACTTCATCAAAATTTATCATAAAAATAACTTCTCCTGGGCGGGTAATCGAACCCGGGCTCTCTCCGTCCGCGTTTTAAGCTAATTTCTCAGGAACTAGATTTTTCCCGGGAAAACGGCTTATATTGTTGGATTCGTATTCAAATGGACTACATTTAAGAATTTTTTAATCAAAATCGTCGGAACCGTTTTTGAGAAATAATTTTTTTTCAGGTTTTTTCAGAGTTTTTGGGGGGTTGCGCCCCCAAATTTAGAGCTAAAATTCATTTCTCGATTTCGCCTCGGGGTATGATTTTTCTGAACATGTATGCCAAATTTCGTCAAAATCGGCCCAGTAGTTTAGGCTCTAGGCGTCTGCACAGACGACAGACGACAGACGACAGACAGACATTTTTTAAAAACCACTTTTTTGGACTCAGGGGACCTCAAAACGTGTAAATCCATCAAAATCTCAAAATCGAATTTTCGCGCCATCACAATACTTTCTCTTTATATGAGAAAGTAAAAAGATAAACTGCCAATTATAGATAATCTATAGTCCGGAAGCTAATAATTATTATTATATTTCACGCCTTTAATAAGTTAGTTTGAATTTATTGCCTATACATAATTATATAATGGGTTAATTCATTATTATTATTGGTTTCAATATTATAACTAGGGACTAGAGAAACAAGACAATGGGCCGTGGCGATTTAACGAGGTTTCTGACCCCTATATTTAGTTTAAGATTTGAACAGTGGTTTAAATTACAATTACAAATAGTCTCTTAAAGTACAGAACTACGATATCAAGCTAACAATACGAAAAATGCTTTGAATTACTTTTAGCCTAAAGTTCACTGGTAAACTTAATTTATGACTTTCTATATAAATAAAAATGAATGTTTGTCTGTCTCTTATGTCTGCCTAAACCGTTCATCCGATTGCGATGAAACTTTGGGGAATGGTTGAAAGCACTCCCGGGAAGGATCCTGTGTTAGTAAAACTATGTTCCTATTTTGGGACACAGGGGTACGGGGTACAAATGTCAAAGTAATGAAAACGCTTTATGATGCATATCCTTGAAAAGCTCTTTAAGAGTACAGTAATTGTTGTTAAGTACATTTTTGTCATATTTTCATTTAGGAGGGGGCTAAAATGAAAAATACAGGAAAAATATTTCTATAATCTATCTATACATATAAATAAAAATTAATGTTACTTTATCTGTATGTATCTTTTGTATTTTATATTATCAAAAATATATAAATAAATCAATAATATTTCGAGAGTCAAGATTATTTTGATATACAGACATATCAAAATAATAAGAAAGTCTCAAATCAGTTATCAGTGACGAAGTAATGTTGACTGAAAGTACGCTGCTACAGGAGCAGGTGGCTGCAATCGCTCAGCGATCAGCGCTAGCGATGATCGCGGCTAAGTAAATAGAATAGGTACATTTTTATTGGAGCGATTGTTCACGGATATTCACTATAATCGCGGAGCACTGCTTAGTATTGTTTTATATGATTCTTTTTTTTGAAGCGAGTATCGCTAGAGTCGATCGCTGTCTAAACAGAAGGATTGCCAAATAGTAGAGAATGATAGCTAATGTAATGTAAAAAAGTAGAGGCTAAAATAATGTAAGTTGCTAAAATTAGATTACCAAAACTGTTTTTTAGCCCTCATTTGTGAGTTGTGTTATCAATGATCATTTATTTGCTTACAACTACATGTAAAGTAACCTACATTTTCAACCTTCTATTTGCGTTTTATTGGTTTTAAAATGTGAATATCTATTATCTGTTATTAAAATATGAAAACAATTTTTGTTTATAATCAATATAACAAGCAATCGTACTTATTTTGTCACTTCTGGAGATAAAATATTGTATCTACCTCAGGATTAAAGTGTTACAATTCCCTCGTGATTATTGTCTCCCTCGGCTGCGCCTCGGAAATTAAAAAGCCTAATTCCCTCTGCTATGCCTTCGGATTTAGGGACCATAGTTCCTCCTTAATCGCTCAGCGATCACCGCTGGAATCGCGTCTAAGAAAATATACCTAAAATTAAAACTTTAAAATATTATCTTAAAATATATTTAAAATTGGGAAGTTTCAAAACTGTTTGTTTTTAACAAAATTGTCCGTCCATAGATTAGTTATTTAGTTAAGTTTTTATCCTTATTTTGTTAGTTACATCTTTATTATATTCGATAGTGTTGCAATTGAAGACCTACATATCAAAACAAACATTTTTATTTTAACTAAAACAATTGCGGTAAGTGTATACAATCAGCATCAAGAATCTCACAAATAATGATGAATTGTTGAGTAGTTTGTTCAGTATATCTATCTGTCTAATAATCATCATCCTAAAATCTAGATCTGTTATTTGTAAGTTCAAATCTTATTTTCTTCTGATTCACATATTTTTACTAGGCTTTACCAACCTTAATATTTAGCAAATTATATATTTGGGCCCCACCTTTCTCTGTAATTTATATATATAATGGCGTAATGCCGAGCCAACATCTTAATGACGCAATGTCTGATGTTGGAACAGTTCCTATGGGTCACGCTTGCGTGGCACATCCCTTGGTGTCTCTCACAAATTGTGTATTATATATATATATATATATATATATATATATATATATATATATATATATATATATATATATATATAAAATATTGACAGACTCCTTAGTGATCCTGAATTCAGATTCAATAATCCCTCATTAAATTTATTTGTGTTTCTAAATAACTTTAAAAACTTTCCGTGTGTAAACATTTTATTACATTTTTAACATTTTTATTACAAAAATTTGTAAATAAAAAAAACGACGATACAAAAAAATGGTGGATACAAACTTACTATACTGACAAACATACAAGGTATGCCATTTCTTTTATAAAAATATAAAAAAACTTATATGAAATTAATGTAAAAACGATAAATAAAAATCATAATTTTAGTATAAAGCATATATTTTGTAAACGTAATTTTTAATGTTAACAATGTTTAATGATGTTTTAGGCATGAATATGCCCCGGAGAGGGGCGAAATATAGCCATTTTTAAAACAATTTAGTTTGTTTATAATATTCAACCCTCAACGAACCACACAAAAGAAGACTATATTAAATTTATTTATTAAACGTATTTAAAAAATCGAATTTTCAGGATATCGAGGACTGAGTGGCTAATATCCATTTAGGAAGAACATTATAAATTGCCTTATATATATATATATATATATATATATATATATATATATATATATATATATATATATATATATATATATATATATATATATATATATATATATATATATATATATATATATATATATATATATAGATATATATATATATATATCGATACAGGACATGGCGTAATGCCGAGCCAACATCTTAATGACGCAATGACTGATGTTGGAACAGTTCCTATGGGTCACGCTTGCGTGGCACATCCCTTGGTGTCTCTCACAAATTGTATATATATATATATATATATATATATATATATATATATATATATATATATATATATATATATATATATATATATATATATATATATATTATATTCAAATATAAAAAATTCAAGAAAGTACTAAGCTAAAAATATTTCTATAGAATTAGATTTCAGTCGCTATGAAAAGGAAGGGCTGTAAGCTACTTTTCAAGTACGGAAATACACGTCAAAATTAAATTCAACTTGATAAAAAACGTCAACTTGAATGATAGGGAAGGGTGAATGAATATAAAGGAGAGTAGAGTGTGTAACGCAGTGATGTCACTTGACTGGGTAGTATTGTACTCGCCCCATAGAGTACTACATGATGGAACGACCCTGCTAGTACCAAGGTACTTGAAAACAGTGTTAAAAGAGTACTTGTAAAGTTGAATATGAACTCAAGTATCATATTCATGTCTCCTATCTCATACCACTAACAACTTTCAGCACTAGTGTTTAGTTCTGAGCTGCAAGTGTTCTGAATGTTCGCGTCTGTCAGTCTGTTTTTAAGCATAAATTTAATTTTTAGGGTCCGTAGGCAAAACCAAGGACCCTGATATTTTCCTGCGTGTATCTGTCTGTTCGTCCGTCCGTCTGTCACATGCTCTCTCGGCTACACCTTTTATCCGATCTCTTTGAAATTTGGCATATATGTGTATAGTACCTACCCATACATTATAAAAATGTAGCGACTTAAAAAAATGATTTTCCAAAAAAATAAGGGTAAAAAACTTAGGGTTAACCTTTTTTTTGGAGACCGTACGGGGCATCATATAAATGGGTACGTCGAGATGATTACAATTTTTTTTATTTTTTTTGTTTCAAGCTTTCAGTAAGGCGAGCGGAGGCGAGTTGGAAGTTATTGTGAACCCCCCCCCCTCCACCATCTCGCTTATGTAAAGTGCAAAAAATCTGAAAAAATTCCTGAACATTCTTGGACCAAAATCTAAAGGTACCACTTTTTGAAAATTTCTATTTTTTAATTTTTTTTTATTCACAGAAAACTTTTTTTTATAATTATGCTCTTTTCGATGTATTTTATATGTTTATTGTCCGGTTCACTGGTAAAAATTTCGTAATAACAGCATCATCAATAGATACTAGCTACTACTTAAGCAATACTGGGTTGCCTACGGACCCTAGCTGTGTGCTGACCAGCACACACTTGACCTGTTTATTTTTTATTAAAAAATAAAATATAGTGCTAACTTTGGAATAAATCTGTACTTGGAGTAATAAATTCATTAATCAACACACACACACACACACACACAAATATATATATATTGGAGTTTGACACAGGCTATGACAATTAATAATGGGCAGTTTTAGTAGGTAAGGTTACTCGCCGAACACGCTCAACCTGAAAATCTGTTATAGTAGCAGGTTCAGTATGAGACATGAGTGTTTGTACACGTCTACCTTGCAGTCAATCTATTCTTTGTCAGGTGGAGATAGATGACAGGTGGTAATGTTCTTATCTCTATTCTTACCTTCTCGTTAACACGGACAATTTAGAGGAAGTGATACAATGGCATACATAGACTATAAAGATCCCTGATCTAAATGATGTTTTCGTCCGGAGTCCGGATCATAAAATAATATTTTATTTTAAAGTCCGGTCTTGGATAGAATCAACAACTCTTCCTACAGTAGTCTTTATAAAATACTAAATACCTTTAACCACCAAGATCAAAATTACTTAAATATAAATTCTAAACTTTCATTCAATAATCAGAAATTATTAGCACAACTACGCACGTGTGGGCTAGATAGTATTAAAATAACCCTCAGAGGCATTTTGTATAGACTCAAAACAAATGAAATATGCTCTATTTGTAACTTGATGGAATTGGAGACCCTAAGTCATATATTTTTAAGATGTCCTATATACAAAGCACAAAGAGATGCATTCCTTCCCAGCAAATTTTTATCGTCTGAATGGAGAGATGAAACAAACATAGCATCAATTTTAGGAAATATAAATAATAATCATTTAAAGAAAATATATTTTACATTCTCTAACTAACATTCTCAAAATAAGGTAATTTATTTTCAACCAGTAACCTTAACAAAAAAAAAAAAAAAAAAATACTTATGTGTGTGCATTGTGCAGGTATAGGTATATTACTTTTAAAATCCGTTCAAGTATTTTTTTATTTATATCATAGATTATATATATTATCATTTTGTTAATTTATATTTCTCAGTTGCTTTCTTTTTCCTTTCTTATATTATGTAGAATGTAGAAGAACGCCTTTAATTTGATCTAATTCAAGTTTAATGTTATGTATTATTTTATTTTATTTTGTCTTTGAATTTTCTAAAAAGTGTACAATTTATTTAAGCGACAACCCTTTGTATAAAACTGTTCCAGTTTTAAAACAAATAAAAATATTATTATATTATTATTATTATTATTATATTTTAAAGTCCGGTTACTAATATTATTGCTCAAATTTCTTATCCATATTACCGTCACTGTCTTCCTATCCGCTGTCTTAAAAACTATATTTTTCCCCGGGGTGCGACTTATAAGGTTAATAACCAATCATTAATCATTTATTATTACATAATCCAGATAGGAGAGAAGTTGTCTCACTAATAAATATATTTAACAGTATCGGGCATTGTCACAATTTTGATAGGCGACTACAGATCTGGGTTCAATTGCTTGACCGGGCCCCCCACACGGTGTTACTAGCATCGCCGTATAAATGGGCTTATGTGAACTTGCGACTAACTAGTTGGTTGCGTATGACAATTTTAAGGTTTATACTTCTGATAGAGTGACACAATAACCCTGTGTCATACGTTACATTACATACATAGCTGTACTCCCCTTTAGTAGTCCATTTACTTGAATAACAAATTAACAATATAAAAAAGTCTTTGTCTAGAGGAAAATCTAGTTTCAGAGATATTTGAATAAAAATTTAAGTGACCCCGCTGGAAATCGAAACATGTTCATGTTAAAACCACTTTTCAATTTCCAGCGGGGTCACATTATTTTAAAGAACATTTTTAAAAATAGATTAATTAAATAAATTATTTTGTAATTCGTATAAGTAAAATACATTTTTCTAATGATTTCAAAAACATTTATTTATAATTCATGATTGTGGATACTTAAGAGTAGAGTTCACACAAATGATCCAGCTCTATCTTAGTCTTTCTTCTGGTAACTGCCATAGAGTTGACAGTTTATACAACTTTATGGTGAAAAAAAGCCAAATATTTAAAAATTGCAACTTTATAAATCCAGATATTTAATCAGTAGCGATAGTTAACTCTTATTCGTAAGTGTAAGTAAGCAAGTGTTCGTTAAGATGAAGAAATAAGTAAATAACCACGAATAAACGTCAGAACAATGACCTCATTTATATAAAAGTTAAAATGTATGTTGTATAATAATGTTAATGGAACAAAAAATACTTGAGTTTTTATTTATAAGAGCACTTGAAAGTGAATCACTTCCTTCCTGTAACCACTTGAAATAAATCTATAAATAGTGCCTTCTATATTATTTCATCCGTCATTACATCTCTACGACAATATCTTAATCGTATCTTTCGTCAAGATATACATATGATGTAAAACCATCTGTAAGCAAAGGATTATCTAAGTTTAAACCCCTCAATAAGAAAAGAACTGTCTTAGGTAAATGCCACCTATAAGCAAAGTACTATCTAGTTTAATTCTAACTATAAGCAAAGGTATTTAGCAATGACCATCCAACCTACCTGGGAATAATTTATCTAAGCCTAATTAGATCTATAAGTAAACATTTTAGTTTATGCCAATGTAAATTTTTTTCAGTATCTTTTCACTTTCTTATATACGTAGAATATGTAGTAGAGAGAAAATATTGTAATGACTCAGAAATTGGACTTCGTTGAATATACACGTTTTTAGATCCCCGAGTCCAAATCTAATGGCCCTAAATAAGCATTGAGTGAATTAATATTTTACCATTTGTAAGTAAAGGTTGTGTCTTCAACAAATCTGCTTTACGAAAAATGTATATATTCGTCTAATCAGATCTTTAAAGGTAGGTATGTCATTATTTTAACTGATTTATAACTAACGGTTTTGTCAATAACAGATCTGACCTAAAAATGTATGTTTCTTATAAATACATTCTAATCAAATCTATTATATATAAACTTTACATCTATCCCTCTTCTTAAATCAATCTATATCTATAAACAAATGGGCATTTACAGATGCTTATCAGTAGAGGTCTTAGTCGGTTAGATCCGTAGGTAGAGGTAGCTTGTCTTAGACTAATCCAATCATCAGCAATGATTCATTCTTTGTATAATCAACTCCGACCTAAGCTAAGGTTTTTTCTATGTTTGAGCTCCGATCTTTATAGATCAGATGGTTATAAGTTTTTATCTTCATATAATATGGAATTTGTATGAATCTTAATGTTTACATTTCATGTTTGGTTAATCAAATATAAAATGCTGTTTCGTGGACTTTTTAAAAGAGTTTTGCTTGGGAGCTTACCAAAGGTAACATGTAGAAGCATTGAGATAATTTTAAAGAATGATTTTTTTGGTCTCAGATTTCAAAAATTACTGGACAGAAATCCGTTTAAAAATTAGGGAGCATTTTAAGTCTCGTGTTTATGTGTCGGTTGGTCTGGTCGGTTTGTAGTTCAATTTTTTTGCGAACACCATATCTTAAAACTATTCGTCTGATTTTATTAAAAATTTGGAAAGATGGTCGAAAGTCTCCCACTTATGTTCCTATATTAATTTCAAAAGTTTCTGCACATTAAGTACTGCTAAATTAATAGAATTATTACTTTCTCACATTTTTAGAACCATTCCTTTTACACCTTCTCATTTAAGCCTAGAACTAGAAAATCTATTAAATATCCCTACTAAGGATTAAAATAAAATAGATTTGCGTTTGTGTAAAAATTTATTCTCATAAAAATAAAGTTTGTTAAAAAGAGTCCTATATTTGTACTTTCTCATAAAGATAATAAATATAATTTATATAGCACATAATGTGATGGTGCCAAAATTTCATAGTAAGATTTAAATGGACTACCATGTATTAAGGTACCTTTAGTCCATAAAAATCGAGACGCTTGAAGCTAAACTACAGAACCGATTTCAATGCCAGTGTGTGCAATCCAACAACACTTTTAAATAGGCCTACTAGATCTCATTACCTCACAAAAGTGGTTTTCTTCTGTTGGCAGTAGAATGTCTTCTGTTTTTAATTTTCTAAATGAAAAAATATAACGGAAAAAAACAAACAAAAAATAGAACAGCTGAAAAAGTAGTTGCTAATTACCATGGCCATGTCTTCTGTGATGTTGAGCAGCTAATGAAGACGAAATAAACAGCAAGAATAAACAAGAAGAGACGGGTAAACTGAGCATCGCCGTCATACTGATCACTCGCGGCGAGCAGACCCAGCTTAGCGTCACATCTGTTGCGAACAGACAGACTTGTCTGGATCGCAGAGAACAGAAACACACACTAGAGCACTTAACAGCCTTGCTACACTCGTAAATACACAACAGTAACACTTCAACATCAAGTGAACAGAACTTTCAAGATTAATCAAAACAAATGAGTCTTTTCCATTAGAAAAAAAATGTATATAATTAATTTACTCAAAAATTTAGAATGCAAAGGAATGATAATAATTTTTTTTAAAAATTTGATTATTTAAAGATAAAAATTCCTTGGGATTAATGAGTGGTGATGAAAAAGAGGGGCAGCGAGAAGCGGTTGAAAAGACGGTAGAAAAAGTCGGATGAGAGATGCGGCACAGTGTTCACTTGAAGGAGGCACGCACTACACTGGAAGCTGTGGTGCTTGTAGACTGTCTCTAACTGGATAGAGGAGTGGGAGAGCGAGCCAGGTATGCCTCCTGGGATGACGCGAGCTGAGGGCACAGCCTCGCGCCCGTGTCCCGGCCAAGTCTAGCGCGTTTCTTTAAGGCCTCTCGGCCTGCCGAGGATCAAGTACCTCGATCCTTGAGACAGATCCAAATAGGGACAGAAAAACCCGTAGTGGTTTTAGTAGGAGCCGGCCTCTATGACTAAACGCTTGATTACATCTCTAACTCATTCTCTCATCTTAAACTAAACCCCTCTCTCAAACAGTCATCTAAATATAATATGCATTAATCATTGTAATATTATACCGTCGATAAGAATAAAAGAAAAAAAAAAATAATCCGGATTTAAAATCCCGAATTTTAAAGATTTGACATTGAACCAGAACAAGACACACTTCTTCAAATCAGAAGGATCAGTGAACTAGATTGCGCTACCTTCCAAAGGAATTACTAACGGCACTTAAAACCCCCAAAGACAATCCGTAAAAACTGAAAGGAAAAACAGATCTGGCCGATCTGTCAAGATTTCCGGATTCGGTCTTCATACACGGCCCGACTATGCTTTGAATTCGTCTTCAGATTCCGTTCGCTACTCTGTTGGTCAATAGTACTTTATAGTGTTCATTTATTAATAAATTATATTTGCCTGGTTTGAACCAGTCGGATCCGGAAAATCTTTAGTCATTGTAATTCTTATCCGACCGCGTCAACTGGCCATCGTTTCAGGAAATGCGGACATATTATTGACCACTAACAATCGGGAAATCCAGGACTGTTCAACCGGATCAGTTTTCCGTAAAGTTTTTCCGGATCGTGTAAGAGAGCCTTAAAGGTCCCCATAAAATGTTTCAAAGGGCTCAGTTGTATATGGAGGATTATTTCCATGCAGGAGTCAGAATCATGTCTCAGGCCTACAATTTTAACTCTGTGTGGAGGTTTATGAGGAAAAACTTGCTCCTTTTTATAACAACCTCTCACATATGCGTATTTTTCGTGTACTTCTTTGCTGCCATTTAGTGGTAAATCGTCTAGATAAACCAAAATAATTTATTTATTATTAAAGGCACTTTAAAGTACTAGTGACCCACAGAGTTGCGAGCAAAATTGAGTACGATCTGACAGCATGTCCAGACCGAATATGGAAATCCGAACATATCGGACCAGTTTTAACGGATCGTGTATGAGGGCCTTAACTGTAGTGATTAACTTTTCATCACTCCACGAGTAACGAATAGGCAGGCGTAGGTTCCGAGGTTGAGGTTCAATAAAAAGGCACATAAACGTGTTTTTTTCACGTCATTGTAATAAACGGTTCAATAGTTATAGCTAAAACAAACTATTAAATAAACGCCATCTGGGCCGATTATGAGGGTAACAAACTCGTGCTATTTGTTAATTTGCCTACGGGCCCTTAGTGTTTATTGAAAGCTCATATTTAGCCAATTAATTTCTACTCCTAAGGGTTGAACAAAAAAACTTTATTCTTAAAAAAAAACTATTTAATCTCACGTGATATAATTTACGAGACAGCTATTCTAATTATTAAAATAATATTAATAATAATAATGGAATTAAATTGAATTGATAAAAGTATTAATTTTATTACTGTCATTTTTCAAAATGAAACAATTAAAGGCAAATAAATAAAATAAACTAGAAGAAATAAAGTTACAACTTATGTGTTCTAGGGTCCTTTACACTGTCTTCAGAGTGTTTTGACTTAGTAATAATTATATTTTATCGATACTTATTCTGGATTTGATTAATTGTGGATGATATAATATACAATATCATCAAAACCATAATTTTGTTTGGTAGGTTTATTTTTGTACACAATTTTCTATTACGTGTATTGTTTATATATAATATGTTACCTTCGTACTCGTCATTTTATTCATATAATAATTGATTTGCATATTCTTATATTTTAATATTCTTTAGTAGTACTTGTCTTAATTATTTAATTGATAACTTGTTATAACAAATTTTGGGGTCTAAGTTCTTATCTTTGTTATTTATTTCATTTCTTAACAGTAAGCAATAAAGATCTGTCGGTCTTATCTAATACCCTTCTAGTGCGGGCACAAGAATTTGTTATCTGTTGCAGGCTGCAGGCTGCAGGCACATAGGCCTCTGGTCTCTTATAACCCTCTGCTTTATTTTAACACAAAAAAACATTTATACAAGAATAACAAAAAAAAAAAAATAAATAAATAAAAATAAAATACATATTCACTTTACAACAACAAAAAACTAGAAATCTTATTGTCACCCTATAAGATTTATGAGGGTTATAAATTAATAATCAACTTAATAACTTCATTTAACGGACAATTATGGAATTATACTTATATAAAATGTTGAAAGTTACTGGATGATAATTCTTAACATAATGCCTCGTTTATATTCAGCCCACTTCCGTGAAAGTAAGGAGAAAAGTGGAAAGTGGGTATGAAATTACACTAGTATGTAAACAGGTTAATCGCGCAGATAATGCTCCTGCCACTCGCGCTGCCCGATGCTCCTCCCCTCGCTGGCGGTTTTTCGTGTAGAAGTAAAACGACTGGCAGCGCGAATGGCAAGTAGTGCTCACTGCTCTTATATTTACCTACCTTAACCCAATTTTCTGAGTTAGCAAATATTTCTCTCTCCCTTTTATTTGGAAAATGTAAAAACAAATAGATAGTCGAAAGCTTATCAAAATGTAGTTATTCAATGTACTTAACAAATCAACAGAACAATATTAAAATATTCAGTTATTTTTCGTCAAAAATGTTGTTTTTTTTTGAAAAAACGGGTTTGAAGGAATTTTTCATATGTCGCAAATTTTGAAAAAAAAAGAAAATTATTATCTTGATAACGATTTGAGCTAGAGACTTCGGAATAGGTTCGGAATAGGTTGCGTATGGACGATACAAATGCATTCAAAGGAGTTTTTTTTTCGTCATTTTAAGAAATAGTTAAGTTATAGCTAAACAAACATTTAAATGGCTGCCATCTTGAAACGTCTTGGTTAACGAACCCGTCCAATTTGTTAAAACTGCCGACGAATCCTTTGTGTGTTGAAAGCACCTAGTTTTATTTACTAAGCTCCCTCTACCCCCTACCTCTAAGTTTTTTGCATCTAACCAACGTGAGATCAATAAGTTGGTGTCATGTGTCTGAATCATCCATCTCGTTTATGAGTAGACGGAGGCTATGGAGTGTGTACGACAATTATAGCATGCTTGGAGAACTTTCAAGATGCCTTGTTCTATGTAGGCGTTTTGTTTTACATTCGACAAAGCTTGCATCCACAAAATGACCAAAGTTTTATCTCGGGGACAGAAGACCACCTTATCACAGAAGACCCTACTTAAGTATTAATTCTGCCGATCCTTGCATTTGCCTCTATTTATAAAACTGAGCTAGTTGCGACTAAAACGAGTTGATGTACGCTAACAGACTTCATCTTATTCAGACGAATTGCTAATGACTACACATACATTTATCACTTCAACGTCATTTATATACGAATATATTAGATTAAATTCAATTTATATTTTCATGATCATATGATATTAGCTATCTTGACTATAGAATGACTGCATAAATATTTCTCTCCCTTTTTTGGTAAATGAAAAACCAAATAGATAATCGAAAGCTTATCAAAATTTAGTTATTATATGTAGGTACTTAACAAATCAACAAAACAATATTAAAACATTCAGTTATTCTTAAGTAAAAAAATATTCTCCAGTAAAAAAAAGAAAGGTTTAAAGGAATTTGTCAAATGTTGCAAATTTTCAAAAATTAATTAAAAAAAGTCCCTCCCAAAAAATAAAATGATCATAATTTATGACGGCTTTTATACCGAATAGTCAGAGGACAGCAGATAGGTTGCAGGAGACAAAACCTCACTTTCTGATGAGGCAAGAGCCCGTGTCTCTTTGGGGTGAAACAATATTAGTTTTTAAAAATGCCTCACACATGGTCACATGGTTTTATGTTTTTAACAATATGTTTTTAATAATGTAATGGAATCGGTTCAGTGAAGAGACATGTCTCTTGATTCATGCCACTTGTCTTTTATCCCCCAAATTTTTTTGCGGTGAAAAGTAAAAACCGCCTAGACAAGGATAAGAAAAATATACGGAGACTGCTGCAAGTAGCAGCCATTTTTCTATCGGAACGAAAAATAATTGCATAGTTTACAGATAATACCATAATATAAAACAAGCTTTCTGGAAATTTTCAAGATTATATTTTTAGTGTTTCCAGAGATACTGTGTTGGCACAATATTATCTGAAATACCAGCATTAAAATGTAAATACATATTGTATTTTGCAAAACACCACTGTATTGAAGGTTTAAGCGTCAATGAGAAATGAAGGTTACTTTTTTAATGGATTCTAATGGTCTTACAAGAGGTAGAGGGACAGAACAACCCCTGCTTCAAAAAGTTACTCAAAGCTTGGTGACAGCAAGTACTTCCATGCGGCTAACATACAAAACTATTGTGTTGTATCAATCACATATTATGTTGTGTCACCTCCACTGTCATCTCTATTATAAATTGTTTTTAATTAGTAATTGTAATTCCATCTTCTTTTTTTATTATGATTATATTTTTCGTCTCATACATTTATAATCATTTTTATCTATTACTTGAAGAATTGCCAACACCATTTTTGGAGTGTTTACTTTTTTGCTTTCCACTTAAAAGTTCCCCGTGGCAAGGTTCTTCAACAATATTTTGAGTTAATATATAAGTGAGTGAAATATATAAAAGTATGCCTAAGCAGTGGAGTAGGGGGTGTCGGGTTACCTAGATTATCCTAGAGAAGAAAAAAGTTTTACTCAGCTGTCTTTCTGGATGAGGCACAATCCTTTGACCGAGTTTGACCGCAGGGTTGTTTTGGAAACTCAAGGGCATCCTTAACTTACTACCTCATCCTAGAGTCCTTTCTCACCGGTATTTCTGTGCAAGTTTAGGAACTTCTCCCTCATCTATTGGTCCTGTACGTGCTGGAGAACCTCAAGGCAGTATTCTTGAACTTCTCCAATATTCTTTCTGCACACATGGACATCCCTTCCCTTAACACCCTTCCTCAAGCCTTGCCATCTTTGCAGCTGACAAGGCGATCTTTCCAACAAGACCCTTAAATTGAATCCAATAACTTCCAAAGTCACCTCTCATACTTTTCGACATAGCACCTGTCCTCCAGTCATTCTTAACCAAGTTCTCCTTCCTCGATCTAGGAACGAGAACTTCCTTTTAGTGGTTATGGTTGTGTCAGAGTACTGACACTGACACTGACGACTCACCTGGCAACATCTCCCGAAGACAAAACGCACCGACATCTCAAGACGCTATAAGTTGCTCCTTTGTCTACTAGATTGTAGGTAAAAAATTGCTCTAAATAATAAACTCCTTATCTACAACACAGTTTTAAAACTTGCTTGGAACTATGGTCTAGAGATTTGGGGTAGCCCAAGCCTTCCAACTCCCATCGACTGCAAAATCTTCCATCCAACCTTATCCTTCCGCAATGATCTTAATGTTCCTTTTGTCCGGGGTCTATCTATATCATTATGCCAGAAATTTCACGAGCCCTCATCCAATCACCCCAATCCTTTAGTAGAACACCTTTTTTTCCCCAAACCATCCCAGATGACCCACCTCGTCGCCCGAGGAAGCACCGGCCCAGAGATTTACTAAATGTATGACTATATATTAATAATTAATTATCACCTAACTTATAATTCCTATTATTTTTTCATATATGCGCTCATTCTTATAATATATATATATATATATATATATATATATATATATATATATATATATATATATATATATATATATATATATATATATATATATATATATATATATATATATATATAGTATATATATATATATATATATATATATATATATATATATACACTATCTTTCACCCCACGCTCCGCACGGGGCTCACGCTAGGTATTAGTGGTTATGTTTCCTATAATCATTTAGGACTAGCAATTAAATGAAGTGGCTAAATAGTTTTGTTTCCAAAGCCTTCTAGGAATAATATAAGGACTATATAATACATCATTAATTTCGTTATTAAGAATATAATACTCTCCAAATCGTAGTTTGGAGTCTATCTATATATTTAAAACAAGTAAGGCGTGCTTCAGGTAAGTAGGTGGGGCGATAATCGCCGGTTTCTGTACATTAAAGTTAAAATTATTAAGTGTAATATAATTACACTAATTTTAATACTTATATTCTGTTTCTACACTTCAAGACCTTTAAATTGATGTATAACATGTTATGGTAACTAAAACAATGTTTAGTCACCCGCCATATTGACAGCCATCTTGAAAATGTTAATAATTGCATATTCTTTTTCTTCATTTCAAGATCTTTAAATTGACATATAACATGTCATAGTGACTAAAAACTTGTTTTTATTCACCCACCATATTGGCCGCCATCTTGAAACTTTTTAGTGTAAAATTTTAATGATTACATATTCTTTTTATAAACTTCAAGACCTTTAAATTGATGTATAACATGTCATAGTTACAAAGAACTTTTTTTAGTCACCCGCCATATTGGCCGCCATCTTGAAAATATTACGCGTGAAATTTTAATAGTTGCACATTCTTTTTCTTCATTTCAAGACCTTTAATTGATATATAACATGTCATGGTGACTAAAAACATTTTTTTTTAATTGTCCGCCATATTGGTCGCTATCTTGAAAAAATTAAGTGTGAAAAATCCAAAATGTGTCCAGTTGTCTAAATGCCGAGATGCACCTGTGTGCCAATTTCATGTTCCTAGCTATAGTAGTTTATGAATTGAATCAAGCAACGGACAGACAGAGCCGTTATATTATGAGGTTTCTTTTTGTACTTTGTGCAGTGACCTAAAATAACTAATAGAAACTAAGTAATATAGTAATAAATAACAATGCTAAAAAAGGTATAATAAATAAGAAAATAAACGTAGTCAAAACCAATTAGACTGGGAAGTCATTGAAAAGTCATCAACCATGATGGTGCATTAATTTAACTACTAGTCTCTTCTATCAATACGGCAGTAAATATTTAATACATAACTATAGTTCTAGGAACAATTAGAATTTAAATCGCTCAACAATTGCGAACGCCATAAGAGCTCAAAGTCAATTTTTTTAAAAACAATATATCAAATTTAGCTCCATTTTATGGTAGAACCGATGGAGGTACGAAAATGTCATAGGACCAAAGTTGTAGATGTTTTAAAATCAGTTACCGCTGGTGTAATCTACTTTTCGATACGACTTCCCGTTTAGCCACAATTAGCCTCTAAAAGAACTTTAAAGTTGCGCCTGCCATCATTAATTTTTTAAGGGGGGGGGGGGGATACAATTATTTTTAAACTTTTCGGATTTTTCCAGTCGGTTTCGGCCAATTTCCGACCAAGTTCAGCAAAAGTGTGCAGTTTACATAATTAAAAAATCGGTCCGAGACAATTCATACAAACTTTCTCATATACAAGTTCATAATTTCTTAGCTCAGTGTTTTCCATTTATTTGTTTTCGTATGTACATTTAATTATTATTGAAAATTTCATCAAAATTTATCATAAAAATAACTTCTCCCGGGCGAGGAATCGAAGCTATTTTCTCAGGAACTAGATTTTTCCCGGGAAAACGGCTTATATCATTAGATTCGTATTTAAAATGACTACATTTTAGAATTTTAATCAAAATCGTCGGAACCGCTTTCGAGAAATAATTTGTTTTCACGTTTCTTTAGAGTATTTGGGGGTAGCGCCCCCAAATTTAGAGCTAATATTCATTTCTCGAATCCGCCTCGGAGTATGATTTTTCTGAACATGCATGCCAAATTTCGTCAAAATCGGCCCAGTAGTTTAGGCTCCAGGCGTCTGCACAGACGACAGACAGACGACAGAGAAACATTTTTTGAAACCCTCATTTTTGGAATCAGGGGACCTCAAGACGTGTAAATCCATCAAAATCGAATTTTCGCGCCATCACAATACTTTCTCTTTATATGAGAATTTAAAATATCGGGTACGGGGTACCTCGGAACTTTTTCTCACTTCGGAGGCCACTAAAGTGGCCTCTCCTGCTCATTATTATTTTTCAAAAAAGAATCTATCTATATAATTAAAAAAATCTGTCCGAGACAGCTCAG
Source organism: Gerris lacustris (assembly GCA_951217055.1). Taxonomy (NCBI): domain Eukaryota; kingdom Metazoa; phylum Arthropoda; class Insecta; order Hemiptera; family Gerridae; genus Gerris; species Gerris lacustris. Next base: position 40,543,226 of record OX578278.1, on the reverse strand, counting down.
ACAAACTTTCTCATATACGAATTTATAATTACTTAGCCCAGTGTTTCCATTTATTAGTTTTCAAATGTACATTTAAATATTATTGAAAATTTCATCAAAATTTATCATAAATATAACTTCTCCTGGGCGGGGAATCGAACCCGGGCTCTCTCCGTTCGCGTTTTAAGCTAATTTCTTAAGAACTAGATTTTTCCCTGGAGAACGGCTTATATCGTTGGATTCGTATTCAAATGGACTACATTTTAGAATTTTTAATCAAAATCGTCGGAACCATTTTCGAGAAATAATTTTTTTTTATGTTTTTTTCAGAGTTTTTGGGGAGTATTGCCCCCAAATTTAGAGCTAAAATTCATTTCTCGATTTGGCCTCGGGGTATGATTTTTCTGAACATGTATGCCAAATTTCGTCAAAATCGGCCCAGTAGTTTGGGCTCCAGGCGCCTGCACAGACGACAGACAGACATTTTTTAAAAACCACTTTTTTGGACTCAGGGGACCTCAAAAAGTGTAAATCCATCAAAATCTCAAAATCGAATTTTCGTGCCATCACAATACTTTCTCTTTATATGAGAAAGTAAAAAGTGAATAGGAAGCCATATTTTTTTAGACTTGATTTGGAGTCTATGGCTAAAAATAAGAATTTTTTACTCTTGAAAATTTTTCTCTCCGAGAAATTTTAAGTCCATTTTACAGCTAAACTAATGGATTTAGGAGAAAAAAAATCAAGACAAAAAGTTCTTATTTTTTTGCCGTAAAATCTAAATCCATTCTTAAAAGCATACCTTATCAGTAACTTTTTTGCCAAAAAAAAGGTGTTCAGCAGGGCTCAAAACGTGGAGAAATACCAATAATGCATGTTTTATGAATGGATTTGGATTTTACGGCAAAAAATAAAATCTTGTATCTTGAATTTTTTTCCTAAATCGATTAGTTTAGCTGCAAAATGGACTTAAAGTTTCAATTTTAGCAGGTTCATCCTTCGCAGATGGCAAATGCATTCTTTCATCTCACGAATCTCCACGTACAGCTTCTGACTATGTACAACAACATCTAATCCTCCTTGAATCCTGGCTGAAGAAATGGAGAATAAAGATAAACCAAAGTAAAAGTAACCACGTGACCTTTGCTCTGAGACATGGCATCTGCGAACCTGTAACCCTAAACCAAATCCCTATTCCTCATTCCAGTACAGTCCGCTACCTTGGGTTACACCTTGATCGACGTTTAACCTGGGCACACCACACAAAACTCAAAAGACAAGAAACTAACCGACGATATAAACTTTTACACATTACAAATCACAACTCAGTACACATAACAAACTTCTCTTATAATAACACTATAATAAAACCCATATGGACATATGGCATCGAATTATGGGGTTGTACCAAGCGCTCTAACTCCTACCGTATCCAATCCCTTTAGCCTAAAATCCTCAGAAAAATAACTAATGCTCCCTTTTTTGTCTCCAATCTCAACCTTCATAACGTCCTAAATGTACCCTTTGTTTCTGACCTAGCCACCTCCAGGTATCAATCCTTTCACGATTCTGTATCCCATCACCCTAATCCTTTAGTCTAAAACCTGTCCTCTAATTCCATTCCCGGAAATCCTCTCCGACGACTAAAAAGGCAGTGGCCACGAGATTTATTAAATTAAAATTTAGATAAAATATTGTACTCATGTAATTAATTGTGAGTGCTGTCACTGGACAGTTTTTCACATCACGATTACCATGCCATTTAAATCAGGAACATCATTATTACTTATAACAATGTATTATTGTAGGTGTAATATACGAATAAAACGAAAAAAAAAGCAGGTTCAGGGCTCTCCAGACGGCAAACTAATGCTCGGAGCTAAAAATTTCCAAGAGTAAAAAACTCTAATTTTTAGAATTCTAAAAAACCAAATCTAAAAAATATGGCTTCCTATTCACTATTTTTAATTATGTAAACTGCACACACTTTTGCAGAACACAGAAAATGTTCAGAATTTTTTCTGGAAGCACATTTATAGCCATTATCGAATCCTGAAAACTGCATCTTTTTTTCTATCACGGTTCAGGAGATATTTCGCTTTTCCATATTAGCTGGGACACCCCTTATATATTTTTTTTCCTCACTAGTTTTGCTTTTCATATTCTGAATCATTCACGCGTAAAGGAGTAGTGTATGGACCATTACTCTTTGAAGCATTTAAAGCAACCTTGTATCAGTAACACTAATAACCTTATAATTTATGTAGTTGTGTTATTCAATAAAAAGAAAAAGAATCAAATTGAATTATGGGGGAAAAAAAGTCTGTATAATCTTAAAAAAAGTATTCCCCATTCCCCGAGACGAGTTAGATTAAAAAAAATTATTTTGTAGTCTAGACTAGATGAATACTAAAAGGTGTATAGATGGATTGCACATAGGGAATCCAATCCCAGACGAAATTTTCGATCCCGTGATTTCGGGACCGCGTAAACGAATCCCGGGATTGACCAAATTCCAACTAGACTTATAAAAAGCCTAAAAGCATGTAGTTATGAGGTAGTATTATTTATTTAATTATTATTATAACAAAACAAGCTATCTTTATTTAGCATTTCCTTTGTTTAAAAAAATATTTTGATAAACATTAATCACACTAAAGGAGCAAAAACAGTTTACATCAATGTGGTCAAGTATAGGTTGGTAGTAGATACGTAAATTTTGAAACGAGATACTCAGTGGTTTTTAGGCAATAAGTCGTATGTTTATAAATAAAATTTCATTTTTAAAAATAAATAAAAAATTACATTACATAATAAAATAATTTATTATTAATATACTAAGTAAAATATGTACCAAGAAAACAACTAATCATCCCGTAATACGTTTTAGCAACAAACAAAACGGTGCATACTTGAAATGTTCATAAAAATATGCTGTTTAGGTTTTAAAATTATTTTAATTTATAAAACTTAACAAAATTGATACAGCACTCCACCATTGTCAAATAGAGCCATTTCTTATTTATGGTACTTGGAAGGTTAGTTTTCATCTGTCCTCCAGGTTCAACAGTTTTCATAATTTTTTCTTGCTTTAAAAGTTGTGTAAGTGTAGCTGGTGCTGGATAAAAATACTTTTCTCTCTTTTAATACCTACTTAAAGTGAACATCGCACAGTCAACAAATCACAGAAGTCTGTCTACTCTTACTACGCTACTTAGTGTATCCGACTACCCGATTACTAACTATTATTGTTTATTCAAGTCATTTGTTTGATTGTTTATTCTCTTGATTAAACAGTACTTGAACCAGTCAAAATACCTTAAAACGTAAAAATTTTCAAATCCCGGGACTGTTACTTTACAATCCCGGGATTGCCGTAGGGGTAAATCGGCTCGGGATCCCGGGATCCCGGGATTGGATTCCCTAATTGTACAGGGATAGAAAATTTTTATTCGTAAGTATAAGAAATTAGATGTCCCTATTTATTTAATAATTATTTTTAGGTAGGTCAATTAGGGTAAAAGTAAGTAAGAGTTAACAACTCATAGTAGTTAGAAACTGACTTTATTTCGTCCCCCTCCGGGACATAATCATGCCTTATCATGGGTGGAATTAGTCACATATACTCAAACAAAGTTGGTATTGTCAAAATAAGAAATGGAAATACATTAAATAAATACTCCTTCACACATTTATCCATAGACAGTTATTTAAAAACTTAAAAAAGATTTAAAAAAGATAAACTTTAACAAATGACAAAACACATGAACATAGAAAATGGTAACTCCAGAGGTTACCTCGGTTCATTATGCTCCACCCATATACTAAGCCTCTCAAGCGAGCTCAATCCGAACTAAAGTGACAACAGCACGATCACGTGGTCACTGATCCTTGTCTTATTGGTCTATTCCATGTCCTTCCGTGTCCACGGACGCTTGTCAACAATACCTTGAACCTCATCTTGTGCTTTGTTTGATTTTTTTATTATATAAATGTCAAATATGTCAAAATATCAAATATGTATAACTTAGAACTATATATAGAAGGAGCATAGAATCGGAATCCTAAGCAATTACTGATAAGAGACTAAAGCCAACTTCTGCCGAGAGGTTGTGTCCTTAAGACCAGGCTGCCAACATAACAACACTCATTTTTTTCATTTAAACAGGAGAAGGTTGGCCATGCTTTAGTAACTATTGAAAGCCCGCTCACAAACATCAAGAAGAAAAAACCCTGCCATTGGCTATTGTTTACGTTTTACTCTGACGTCATTTTTTACAACTCACCCAGCATGATATAATAAACATTATTTTTGGCATATTTCAAGCTAAAGTAAGATAAAACACAAAAAAAATATTTTAATAAACTAAACTGACTATCTATAATTATAATTTATAAAAAAATTAAATTAAAAAACCGAAGGCAAATCATTTTGGAGTTATGACGCGACGTCACAAATTACAAAAATGAATTTTTAGAACGCGGATTAAGGGACACAACCAAAGTTGGCTTCAATGTTATCAGTGATCCTCCTTCATTATATTGTATTATTCTAAGATGTATAAGATTGCTTTTGGTTATCTACGAACTATTACATAATATTAGAGAGTTTAAATAAGACGTAAAGTGTAATTAACGTCAGACGTCATTCCGATGTCCAACTTAATGCGCATGCGCACGTATAAAATTGTCGTACTCTGAAAAGACGTGATACTTTAATCTGTCACTGTTGTCGTATCACTTTTTTTCTTAGAATAATACAACATATAGAAGGAGGATCACTGATAACATTGAAGCCAACTTTGGTTGTGTCTCTTAATCCGCGTTCTAAAAATTCATTTTTGTAATTTGTGACGTCATAACTCTAAAATTATTTGCCTTCGGTTTTTTAATTTAATTTTTAGTAAATTTTAATTATTGATAGTTAGTTTCGTTTATTGTAATATTTTTATTGTGTTTTATCTTATTTTTAGCTTGAAATATGCTGAACATAATGTTTATTATATCATACCGTGCGTTTATTGGTTTAAAATTTATTGGTATAAAATTACATTTTAGATGTTCCTGGAATCGTCTAAAAAAACGTTTTCAAGTAATGTAAACTACAAAAATTTTGCGGACCCCCGGACCCCCCTAAAAGAGAGTCCAGTCCCCTTCAAAATTGGCTGGATCCGTCCTTGTGTTCGGACTTTCGGACCAGTTAGGCTATTGTGATCTTAAGTTTGCAGCTTCAAAAAACTTGTGCTAGCTGCGTAATACATGAAAAATCCTCCTTCGCGATGTTTTTTTTTCTAACTATTTTTACAGTACAATAAATTTACTACAATTTATGCGCAACTCTGTACGTCTAATAGTTTCCGAGATATGACACTTTAAAAATTGGAAATTTTTTTCATAAAATATAAGTTTTAAGTATTTTTCTCGTCTTAAACTGTTAACCTACGAGAAAAGTCATGCGGAATAAAGTTGTAGTAAATTGAATTGGCTTCAAGTTCATCGGAAACTCTGTACGTCCAATAGTTTTCGAGATATGACACTTCAAAAATTGTCTTTTTTTTTTTAAAAAAATGGCATTTTTATTATTACTCTCGTTTTGGGCCGAATGTTGACATAAAACCTCTCACCTGCGGGAAAAGTCAAAAGAAATGGAGTTGTAGTAAATTTAATTGGCTTTTATGCAAGCACAAAAGTAAGCCTGCAGAAATCTGTTCCAATCGTAATAGAAACAAAAAATTGTATTTTTTAAGAAATGAACTAAGACCACATAATATCAAGATTTTGGGCATTTCATGAAAAAAAAATCATAGAATCATTAAATGTATATAAATTTCTTATTAAAAATGTTCTTCAATAATTGAAAGCATCTCCTCTTCGTTGAGCAATTGGCCACTTCGAATTTGAAATACTCTGTCAATTCCGTGTCTGCTTAGACTGCTTAGAAATGCAAAACTTTTAAAAGATGGTGGGTGAATCCACGTCAAACGGCTTGTTGTGCACTTAAATAGAGACAGTGATTGTTGTCAAATAATCACAACTTGTAATTGGAAGTGGTTCAGGCTCATTTCTTTAAATAAACTATTTTTCCGTTTTCTTTTTTTTACGATTGCAACAGCAACAAACTATTTTTTCTACGGGCTTCGTTTTGTGCTTGTATAAAAGCCAATTAAATTTACTACAACTTCATTTCCTGCAATTTTTCTCGTAGTGAGCGGTGATATCCGATATTCGACCCGAAACGAGAGCAAACCATGTATTTTTTTTTTTAATTAATTTTTTGACGTGCCCTGTCTCGGAATGTATTATATGTGCAGAGCTGCAGTTGGGCTTATGCTGCTGCAAATTTACTGTACTTTAAAAATAATATAACGACTAATATCGAAAAAAAAAAAAACATAGTTTACGAGTTATATGGCAAAAACTGACAAAAGTCTAAATTTTCTTCAGTTTTTCATGTGTAACGCAGCTGGAACAGGGTTTTTAAAGCTGCAAACTTAGTATCACAACACCCTAACTGGTCCGAACAACATACGATAAAAGAAATCAAAAAGAGAAATAAAAATGTAGTTAACGTCTTTAACAACGATATAAATTAGATTAAAATTGTCAATTCGTCCTATATAGATGCGCTAAATAAATCCTACTTCTTTCAACATTTGTCATTATCTAATTTTCATAATAACTTTATGCAAATTATAGCTATATCCGCGTTCTTGCTCTGTAGTAAAGAATCAAAATTCTCTTAATTAAATGATGACCTCCATTTTCTTTGCACTACTCAAGTCTGTTAGCAAAGTTAGTCATCACTCTTACCAAGGTTTGGCGCGTGGGATTGCATCGCACTCATTTCCCGCTGAATATTTACTCGCAGTTCTGCCAATTTCTTGGCTTATTAATGTACACTTTTCCCATGAGGTAACCCCACAGATAAAAATCACACGGGGATAGACTGGAGAACGTTCTGGCATTGGAATGTCACCTGGGAGTGAAATCAACCTACCGGGAAATGATCTTCTTAGCTGGGCCATAGAAGCACGTGAAGTGCGCGAAGTCGCTCCATCCTGCTCCTAAGAGGGATCTGACGGTGATGTAACTCAGGGAGGAGAAGTCAGTGATCATCGACAGGTAACGCTCATTTATCCCCGTGTGATTTTTATCTGTCGGTGTCGGGTTACCTTAAGGGAAAAGTGTACATTGATAAGCCTAGAAATTGGCATAACTGCGAGTGAATATTCAGCTGGAAATGAGTGCGATCCCACTCCAAACCTTGGTGAGAGTGATGACTAACATCCGTTCGTACAGCGTTTTGAACTAGCGGATCGTTTTCAAAACCGTTTCCAAAACCATGTGTGAACGTAGTAAATGATCCGCTAGTTCAAAACGCTGTACGAACGGAGATCGACGGATCGTATCGGGTTAGATCCGCTCCACCAAAAATACGTGATCGGATCGGGGGATCGAATTCAAAACACTCGTATGAACAGGTCGTGGAGGGGATCGAGATATCAGGTTATTTTACTCATTTCCACTTTTTAAGTTCTTTGTTTTCGTGAGCTTCCGTTTCTTTTTTTAAAACAGCAAAAACGTTTTTAAACAAAAGTTAGTACTATAAAGAACCTGTAAAACTTTTAATAACTTGTATAAATTCGCGGACATATTAGTTAACAAGAAAGAAGGTTTTACTCGTGACGTCACCGTTTTGAAATATCGAAAACAAACATTTCGATCACCTGTATTTTTTGTTGTATGAACGCGAATCGTTTTGAAGACGAATTGGATCCGAAACGCTTTCAAAACGATGTGTGAACGTAGTAATTTTGAATGAGCTATAAGAAATAAGAACACGAGGAGCCACTGAAAGGTATGTTCAGTTCTTAGTATTCCCGCTGCACACAGTGTTGCGGGTCTAATATTGTTAACATGATTACTCTAGACCAGGCATGGGCAACCTTTTCTCGTCTGGAGCCGTAGAACACCATATGTAAAAAGGGCCCAGGGCCTGACAGGTACGCCCGAACAAGCCTGAGAGAATTGCTGCCATACACTATCAGGTACACACGACAGGCGTGCCTGTCAGGTCTACCTGATAGTGTATGGCCGGCCTAAGTATTTTTCATAATATCTAGTAGAAAATTCTCCTGTGAGATCCTTTGTGTTAACGTTCATTGCCATTGTTTTCAATGATTTTATGATTGGGATTTATTAAAATAAAACAAAGTTGGAATTTCGAGTAGTAAGTATATGAATTAAAAAAATTGAATAAAAAAAAGTGATACACATTATAGAAATACTATATAAACAAAAAGAAAAACACAAGTGATACATTGATACATTATCATAATATTATTCTAGATATATCTAATTTTTCTTAACCAAAGTAGTTTTCTATTGAAATGTATTAAATTCCTATTTAAAAAAATTGTTGTGGATTTTTCTCGTTCCACTCAAGCATATTGGTAGGTACCGTACCTACTCAAAATATTGTAGGTGACGTGTTTTTGCATTCGAACTTGAATTACTCCATGAAATCGATATGAAATCGCAATGTTGGTTATACCGTTCGAAAGGGTATTTAATGAGGAAGTTTTTGTGAGATTTGACAGCCTCCAAGAGTTTTTCTAGGAAAATAGTGAGTGAGCATTCAAAGTACTCCAGAAATTTTAATTTTTCTAATTTTTGAACGTTTGAACTGTTATTTCGGTGTTTAGTTATTGGTTTCCAAAAAATGAAAGTGCTCTAGTTGTATAGCGAATTTAACTCTAATTTCGAAAATGTGGTCAAAAGTAAAAAAATAACGAGTTTGAGTGGACTAAGTTTTATTAGCAAAAAACGTGTTCTTTAAAAAAAAAGTTCAAAAAATCATATCTCGGCAACGGATTGAGATAGAAAAGTGCGCTTGGTGGCGTTTTGCTCCATTTTGGATCTAGTATCACGCAAAAAAATATTTTAAGTCGGTAACACGCCTTTTATGAGTAAGTGTGGAAGTGTGTGTGAAGGGGGTTAGGCTATGCCAGGGTTTATAATTAAATGTGCAAGTAATAAGGCTGTGCTTACCTCCCTTTCCCCACTCTCTCGGCTGGTCTCGACCCTAACTTATCCTTATCAGATTAATTAATCAGAGTAATTTCGCATCATCGCATCATTTCGCATTTTTTATAGATATATATAAAAAAAAAATCAAGTGATTTTTTTTTTTCAAATTTTATTCTAAAACTCACTAGGCATTAAAAAAAAGAAAGAAACTTCGATAAATCTCAGCCACTTTCAATGTTTTGAAGTAACTAATAGACTTTTGGTACGATAGAAATTCTGCACGTCCGCGGGCCGGATCAAAACATGCCACGGGCCGGGGGTTGCCCACATGTGCTCTAGACTCTGGAGTCCAGAGTGTGAACCGTTCAACTCGTTCACGCACCACATTCTTTCCCATGTCCTTGCTTTTAAGAGTCCATAGTAATAAACGAGGACCCATATCAATACCTTCACTTGTCTGTCTGTACCTAATCTCCGAAAGTACCAAATACGCACATCTTATATTTGAACAATAAAAATGCATCTATAAAGGCGTTTCTTTCACGTCATTATAAAAAATGATAGCCGAAACATACTTTTTAAGGCAATTCTATAAATTGTTACTCCCCTTAAATAAAACAGAGGGAGTAACAATCTAAAGAAGGTGTGCGAAATGTTCTTCTTTAAATTGTTACTCCCCTTATAAAATCAGAAGTGTGATATTCCTTTGTCCCAAAGTATATTGGACTAAACATCCCTTTGTCTTAATAGCTATTTAGTCAAAGTCATTTATATTCTAAAAAAAATAGGGGAGTAACAATCTAAAGAAGTACGTACCCTTTTTAAATGGCTATTATTATTGATTATGCTGGTTAACGAACTCATCTTATTTGTTAAATTGCCTAAAAACTAAAAACCCTTTGTGAGTGCTAAAGGCACATACTTGGCTGATTTATTTTTACACAAATCAATGTCAACTTTTTAAACATGTCACGTTTTTAATCTACGATTATTATTAGCAGCTGTTTATTATTATATTTTTGCTTCAGAAGGTTTAATGGATGCTCTGTGAATTTTTTTGAAGAACAAAATATATTTCACGTCTCCGAATTCAAATTGTCTGTCGGTCAACACTTTTGAGAACCCCCATACCTTAAATTCTACTTTTTTACTTTCTCATATAAAGAGAAAGTATTGTGACGGCGCAAAAATTAGTTTTGAGATTTTGATGGATTTACACGTTTTGAGGCCCCCCTGTGTCCAAAAAAGTAGTTTTTAAAAAATGTCTTTCTGTCGTCTGTCTGTGCAGACGCATGGATCCTAAACTACTGGACCAAAACATACCCCGAGATGAAATCTAGAAATGAATTTTCGCTCCATACTCTGAAAAAACGTGAAAAAAAATATTTATTTTGTTAGGTTGTGGTCCCCTTTTAGTATATATAGTATATATGAGTGAAAAAAATTTCTGAAACGGTTGCCGCATGATTTTAATTAAAATTTTTTAATGTATATTAAAATACGAATCTAACGATATAAGCCGTTTTACCGGGAAAAATCTAATTCTTAGAAAATAGCTTTAAACGTGGACGCAGAGGCCGGGTTCGATTCCCCGCTGAGGAGAAGTTTTTTTATAATAAATTTCGATGAAGTATTCAATAATAATCAAATGAACCTACGAATAATAATAAATAGAAAAAACGGGGCTGAGTAATTATGAACTCTTATATGAGAAAGTTTGGCTGAGTTGTCTCAGATCAATTTTTTATTTATTGTTTCTTTATTTATAGTATTGAATTGATCAATAATACCAAAAAAGTTATTGCTAGTCTACTAATTTCCTAGATGTAGTTTGTGGGAATATACAATAGAATTGTTAGTATTCTGCTCACTCCAGTTTCAATAAGTTTGTAATTATTGCTTTTTCTGACGAATTTGTTGAAGTTAGTTATGGTTCTTTAAATGTTAGCCATGTTGCTTCCAGCTTACAATCCAGAGGTGTTATTTTATTTTTATGTGAAATGTTGAATTAACATTTATATCGATTACTTAGAGCGTAGGATTTTATATTATTCAAACGATAATGCGGGATGTACTAGAAAATATAGGTTGCTGTTAAGGGAGAGGTAATTTAAATTTTGGCGGTTTTATTTGGTAACGTGTTTTTGTGGGCTAGTTGAAGTATCGATATGGGGTTTGGTATCGAGAGACGGATGAAGGTGAGAGTCGAGAGGTTCGAGTTGTAGAGATGTGATCGATACGAGATGTGGAGGCGGGAGGGATGCTGTAAGGAGGCAGTACGATGAGAGTGGTGGTCGCGATAGCATGCTCGTCCGGCTGATTCTCTGGCTGGCGAGCCTTCTTACGGCTGGGCTCGCGCTCCAGTCCAAAATATCTTACAGGCCGCCCGGTTCGTCTACCCGCTCCGCAGCGTCTTCGCGACATAACCCGCCGTCGTCTCGCCCGCTTCCAAATTCCTGTACCTTCGAGGAACCCTGTTCTTGGAAGTCGTCTACGGCCACCAGAGTGGTGACCGGACAGGAGGTCAACAACAGCTGGGTGCCGCATCCGAGAGTCCTTCCTCCTGGACCTTTCGCCGATGCGTCGAACAATACGCACGGTAAGTCAGACGGGCGTCCGGGGCGTGGCTCGTCTCGTAGGGCAGGTCCTGCCGAGTGGATCGATAGTCCTGGGCGAGACGCGTCCTGGGGGCACGTGTTGCGCCCCTTGACCACCTTGAACCTTCCACGTACAAAAACCCTTCTTGACATCCTTATAAAACACTCGAATCCGGTGACGGAGGAGAGAAATGGCCGAATCTGTTGTGGATGACTCGGAAGGTGCTGCCGAGGACATGTTCTTGCAGCGCCTAACCTGAACTCTCGTTCTTCCCACACCGGAACCTGTTCAATATTCCTTTCTTTCCATTTCCAGCACATACCCGATCTTAAATTCCAAATTCGTCAAGTTGCTGGCAAACACGAGTCAATTACATCAACCATTAATACTTATTACTTTTCATTAAAAGAAAACAACCAAAATCCTGTGACCTTGACATTTTCCTTCACATTATAACCTAAAGTCATAACTTCCACAAATAATATTTTGTAAATACCCCTTAATACTATTTAATCGCCATTAAATTACGACAAATTTAAAATCTCTCAAAAAATACCAAGGAAAATCAATTTTTAAAATTTCCCTTGTCAACTTTCCTCCACGACTCTGCCATCCTTCATTATCCTTTGTTTATCATCTAAATGGGGCGTATACAACTATTTCATACATAGTAGACATTTTTACAGTTTCAAAACTTTATCATTAAAAGTGGATTTTTTAAATTTCATCCTTTCTTTAAAAGTAAGTTTGATGCTTCAAAAGAAATTTACTTGATTACACAAAATGATTTTTTTCTGCATAGATGTATTATGAACCTAAGTTAAGTTTATTTGTCAATGCGCTAATAATAATAATAAAAATAACATTAATAATTGTATATTCGATCTACAAAATATAACAGTATTAAATTTATTTCTTTAGATTCATCTCGATTGAGGCTGAGATAACCTAAAAATAAATTATTTTGCCTTCATACATAATTTTTCATCATTAATGATAATTTTAATTAAATCAATAAGAATAATAAATAAACAATTAATTTAACCGTATTAACGATAAACAAATCTATCTACAATATAACAAATAATAAAAATTAAATTAATAAGGATCAAAAATGAATTGATTTTTTCCCTTTTTTTAAATTCAATATGAAGGCTAATAACATTTGTAATAAAAAAAATAAGTAGACATTTTATTTTTTCAAACCTGTAATGTTTTTTGATATTAAAATTTGTTTATATAGATACTTTTTTAAATGGTAGCTATTAAAGTTATTATGGGTGCCCCATGATCTTAAAATAATTATAGTATTTTTTTTTTAAAGAATTACATATGTGTATCTTCATAGTACTTACATATTATGTATACTTATTAACATTATACTATTAAAATTAAATTTTTAATGTATTCTTTAAAATTGATTTCGTCAGGCAGCCATTTTTTTGTTTTGATACATGTTCTATATTTCTACAACTTATCTGTTTAACGCAATTTCATATCCTTAAACCTTCATTATAGCTTTTCCTCATTTAATCCTATTTCTATTTTTTATTGATTAATTAAGAGTTTCATCATTTTATTGACAAACTAATGAAGCTAAAATTTTCATTTGATCAATTAGATAAAGATTGAGTATTCCTCTACTTTTAAGTACTTGTTGTACGTTGTAGTCAGTGGCGTACACAGAAAATTTTTTCGTTGGGCAACTTAACCTTGAGTGACTATATGTGGGATTAGCATACCCTTAATTTATTATAATTTTAATTTCTTCCCCTTTCAACAATCTAATTTCAATTTCTAACCTCATATTTAGCATAGTGAATATCCTATTAGAAATAGGAAAAATTGTCACACTTATAAAAATTACCTACATAGAGGCTGTACAACTTTATAAAAACTCTAGCTATCAGACCTCAATGTAAGTTTCAAATTACTTGTTGTAATCAATAAAAAACTATGTAACATAGGTAAATAGTCTGCCAGATAACGAGGCACTTTGCTTCCTCACGCACTATTTCGTATACTTTAATGGCTTTATGCTTTTAAAACCTATTATTCTCAAAATTATTTAATTTTCCCAAGTCTAAATTTTTATGGCTCCGATTTCAAAAATCCCAAGACAGAAACATCTCAGACATCAGGGAACATTTTGCGTCCCTTGTCTGCCTTTCGCTCAATTTTTGCGAACCAACATTATCTTAAAAGCTATTCGTCCGATTTTATTGAAATTTTTATGGTATGTCATTATTAGCCAGGTCATAACATGGCTGGATTGTTGGTCCCATATAAGTTGCAATCTTCTGCACCTATTTGTTTCTCTTCCAAATGCGCACAGACATAAGTTTATTTACACCTATATCTTTAAAAGTACTCATCTGATTTTTATGATATTAAATGGTTTGTTTAGAGAAGCCAGAGGATAACTCTAGATTCATTTCAAACGTCGCCGCTCTTAAAATGTTACTAAATTGATACTTTAATTAATGTAAAATAGTCTGCCAATTAGCGTATATAGCGTCACGTACTATTTCGTTAACTTTAATGATTTTATGCTTTTACAACTTTTTATTTGACAAAATGGGTTTGATTTTTTTCATGATTAAAAGTATCAATTTAGCAATTTCAAAGAGCGCAGATGGTTGAAATTAATCTGGGGCGATCTGTGAGCTACTTCCTATCAGCCAAATTTCATAAAAATCAGATGAGTACTTTTGAAGACATAGGAGGAAATAAATGTATATGTGGAGAAATAAATGGGCACAGAAGGTTGGAACATGGGACCAACATTGGGCTAATTATTATGCTAAGAGAATTTCTCACTATGAATTCTCTAAGAAAATTAAATAGTTATATTGCAAAACAAAAAACTATTCACTAGGAAATTATTTGGGACATTTAACATTAAATGTTTTCTGAACGCTTTTGAGTTTTTGGATTTAAATTTAGTATTACTATATAATATGAAAAAGTTTTGTCACAATATGGCTAACCGATTTATGTGCATTGTCTCTGTTTTCCCACTTATGTCGATGACGAACACTAGTCTAGCCCGAGTCGGAATGCCTAGGGAATGACATAGACAAGAGGACCCACGTATTGTTCTACACACAATCCTGGTCCAAAACATAAATTTGCTAATAAAATCCACAACTCCCTTATCCTATCTTTTTTCTGTTTAAGCCAGTCTGGTTTGCATATCTTAATTCAATAAATTTAATTCCATCGGCAAAAGTCCGAGTCGACTCGGACCTCATTAAATTTAATGCCGGGCCATGCCGGCAATCGGGACAACTTAGCTTATCATGCCGGTATAATGTTTAATGTTTTAATTCTATCGGCAAAAATCGGGGTCTAGCCGACAATCGGGGTGGTATAGTGTATAATAAATTTAATTCCATCGGCAAAATCCGGGCCCAGCCGACAATCGGGCCGATATAATGTTTAATGTTTTAATTCTATCGGCAAAATCCGGGCCGAGTGCATTTGGGGTGATTAATTGCATACCCACCCTAATACAATACTTAATTAATTCCTTTTATTGAAAAATATTTACAGAAAATTCGAATGCATCTGTCATTACTGTCATTTGTACTGGTTGTAAATGTATTGCGGGTCCAAGTTATGTAATCATTTCGGGGAGGAATAGGAGGAATAGAAACGATGCAATGTCTCCTTACATTTTTTTTGACATAATATCTTACTAATGCATTTATCTTCAATGAAATTCTCTGATGCTCCTGTTTTTTTATTGTTGTTTCCATAATTTTTACGAATTTAATTATAAATAATTTTCATAATAATAATTGTTTAAAACTGTGATTATACATATCTGATAAAAATGTTGTATTATCGAACGATAACCAAACTATATCTGCGTCACTTAAATGCTTAAATTCTTTGTTATAAAAGTGCATTTGTCTTGATTAAAGATATAATTTATTTGTTTCCCCGACGCGACGTTCCATTGCTAGACGGGCTTTCGTAGTTTCATTATAAAGACGTACGTTTTATTTTATGTTTAATGTCCTTGGTTTCACTTTAATGTTCTCACAACAATGTAAAATAGATTTTTTTTCGTTTTATTTGTAGAACAGGGGATCGAGCGCCCACGGCGCTTAAGGAAGAGCAAAATTATCAACCCATTAACAACCCCACTCGATCTTGGGCTTTTTTTTTTCTCCAACCGTTCCCTACACGGGGGCATATCGATGGCACGGTTTAGATTCGGTTTGGGCGAGATCCTTAGAACAGAGATTTGTCCTTTTATATATTTAAGATAATAATAATCGAGCAGTGTCCCGACAAGAACGGCACCGACTTACTTCGTAAAGATTTGTTATTACTAAGGCAACCACATTTATTCCAATAAAAATAAAGGTTTGTTTTGATTTGTCGGTTTTCAAATAGATAATATAATTTATCTAAATAACAGCCGACAATATTATCAAAACTTAACATACTTATTAACATTACATTTTTGATTTTTTGTGTAGTGAAAGCTGTCACTTTTTGATTATGCCATGTTAACAAACAATGCGCTTTCTTATTACACTGAGCCAACTGTCCCGGGTTTTTGTTTATCTAGGTAACCGGTTTGATTTTTCTGCATCTGTACTTTTTTACTTATACATGACCAAGGCAAAACCCTGAACAACCCTTTCGATCTTGGGCTCATTTTTCTTCTCTCACCGTCCCCTACACGAGGGCAGAGGGCATATCGATGACACGGTTTAGATTCGGTTTTGGTGAGATCCCAGTTACAGAGATTTGTCCTTTTATAGGTTATAGATATTACACCTACAATAGTACATTATTATAAGGGTTCGTTCGGAAACACTAAACAGGTCGACCGAGAAGTAACCGGTGTCTCCGGAAACACCAACCTAAACAGCCGACCACGTTCCTAAACCTCCGGTCGATTTTTGGTCATCTTTTACTCAAGTTATCGTCATCGGTAGATTTTGTGACTCTTGGTTTTGTGACGGTGATTGTGTGGCTGTCGTTTTTTTCGGATTCACTCCCGGACTCCAGAACGTGCCATAAGGAACTGGAACTTGGAACTTTGTTCCAATAACCTCTCTTTTGTTTATAACCTTTGAGGCCGACCGCTGCCTTCAACCGGCCCCTTCGGAAACAAGGATTATTTCTAGCTGCCACCACAACAATCCGCCGGTCGACCGATTGGTCGCCCGGTTGGTATTAATGATTTTCCTGATTTAAATGGCATGGTAGTCATGATGTGAGAAACGGTCGAGTAACAGCAATTATATTAAATTAAATTAATTACATGCGTAAAATATTCTATCTAAAATTTAATAAATCGCGTGGCCACTGCCTGTAAAATAGAATGTAGGAAAAATATATAGGTAAGTCAACCTGTACTTCTATGGCAATAATTTTCAACATTCAAAATATATAGTTAAGGATCCACGCGTCTGCACAGACGACAGAAAATATTTACAAACCACTTATTTGAACTTATGGGACCTCAAAACGTGTTAATCCATAGAATCAAATTTTCGCGCTATCACAATACAGTAGAGCGTCGATTATCCGAACTAATGTTTTTTGGGTTGGTTCGGATAATCAAAAATTCGGATAATTGAAATCCTCTAAAATTTTAAAAGGGAAAATGCAAAACTTTTATGTAAAAGCATATTTGTTTTATTTATCTAGTACATAGTGAAAAAAAAAAATATATAAAGTTGTATCACCTAAAATTAATTTGGCATAAAGAAGGTTGTAATACTCGTGTGCTTAATTTTTCACTATGAATCTCGATTAGTCAAATCCCATGACGTAATTTGAAATTTTTCAGCCACTCAGAACTGAGAATGAATAAAGAGTCACCACCAAGCTTCATGTTTAATTCAACTGCTTTATCATACAATATGGGTCCAGATATGGATATGGGCTATCCAGAGGCCCATTTTTGCAAAAAACCAAGTGAATGCAGCATCTTCCAACAATTTGGATTTCATTTTTTTTTTTTTATAGTTTTACGATTTAAACTGCCCTCCTCACAGTCAAGATTAAGTGCACTTAAACCTTGGCCAAGTGATTGAATCAGAATTGTTTTTTATTCCCGTAATCGTTGATTTACCAACACCGAACTTGATAGCCAATGCCTTGGCTTTCACCTTTCTTCAGCCACGTAATAATTTCCATTTTATCTTTCAATGAAAGCACTCCCCGTTTCCTTTTTGTCGACATGTTGTAAGTTTTACTTAAAATATCTAACCACTAACAAATTAAATGTATACCTCACAATGAATGATTTGAAACTGAGAGCGTTAACATAACCGACCAACAGTACAGAAAGGTATTAAATAGAAAAATGCTGCAAATGATTCCACTAATTACATAGACAAACAAGTTAGTTCTTAGTAAACAAATGTTAATGTCTGGCCCATCAAACTGAATTTATCAAAATCTGGTATCCCTTTATACAGCTAACACCGCTCTTTCTAGGAATTAATTTAGCGGTGGCTTTTGATTTTTTTTTTTTTTCATGAAGGTAGTTCGGATAATTGAACGTTCGGATAACTGACGTTCGGATAATCGACGCTCTACTGTACTTTCTCTTTATATATACTATGAGTATAAGAAAGAATGAAGATTGATTCTATATCTTGTTGTATGTATGTTATAGTAAATACAATTGTAAATATATCGATTTAAATATACATACATCAAAATGAAGAAAATTAGAAAGTTGAAATGAAGCCAAAAATAATGTAAGAGAGAAGGAAACAATCAAGGCAGGAGATACAATTATATTCCAGTGATGTAAATAATAACAAATTTAGAGTAAATAAACAAACAAAAGGTATTATTAACCTGATGTGGAGGCTGTCTCTTTTGCTTTTTACTACAACATTCTTGGGCTTTTCCATGGAGAAGTTTGTAGTTATGATATTTTAACTCTTAAACATCAAGCATACCGATAAATAACCAAATTCTGTTCTCAAACACTCTAGTGTTTATTACATGTTCTAACATGTAATTTTGAAGTACACTTTTATAATAATCTCTTTCAGACTGATTTTTAATGCGATTCTAGAACCTAGAACAAGTTTGTAGAAAGAATAGAATGGAGCATATATATAATATTAAATTTAGCTGATAATAAAGGCCTGCCAATTAGTGTGACACATTACTTCTTTGTTTCCACACTCGGTAATAATGTTCCCACAAGTTTGAAATAAAGTTGAATGAATTCAGAAATTTTGTTTTAAAGCACTTTCAATAATTAAAATTCACATATAATCGCTTTTTTCTAAAATGATTACGCCTATACTGTAGATTTGTCAATAGTACTGTATAAAGAGAAAACATTCTAAATCTGTTGAGCTCATCCTGTTTATGTATAACTTATGAATTTTGTGTTTGAATATTATGAAATAATACCATTTTCTTAACTAATTATAAGAATATTCCATTTCAAACCCATCCTATTAGCAGATGTCACATATTGGCAAGTCCAGAGTGCTGATTCCCATTCTAATTTAATGCCGGAACTGACCCGTGTATTAAACAGTGTTGTCAAAGCGCGTTAACCGTAGTGGAAGCTGGCAAGTATATTCATGGACAAGTTTTTTCGTAGTCTGATACTTTACCGGATTGTTTAGGCAATTCTTGTTTTAGATTCGCGTTGCAATTGGCGCAAACGCACTGTTGTTGTTTATAACCTTTTCCTTGGTTACATGGTTATAAATAACAACTACTTCCACAATATGGGACAATAATGAATAATCGGAATATTTTAGATAAGTGTTGGTAATATGTTGCAGATGAAATGGGTGATCAACGTAAGTGAGACTAAATGCTGATAATATTGTTCATAGTCACTTGATTTCATGAACACGAACAAAAATCGTTTATCATTTTAATTAACAATTTCTGTGGCAATAAACACACATTCTACTTCCTCTAAAGACAATTATTCTTGTATACAAAAAAATTACCTGCGCTATTTATCTGCCTTCACCACACTATCATCTGTATTCCTCAAGCCGATAACGTAATGGGAATCAGCGTGCAGTCTGGCCGTAACCCATAGATTTCATAATATGAGTATTGATAAAAATGGGTTGCGCGCATGTGTGAGAGAAATCAAGTTGTGTAGAAGGTTGAAATTAGTATAGGGTAGGCTTACCCTAATATACTGTGTACATTTCATTAAAGTCAGATAACTAGTTTTTTTACATAATATTATAAAGTGGTATCAGTAGGAAAAGTTTGTGCGCAAGTGTAAAAAGAAGCGATATCCAGAAAAGATTGCAAACGGCAAACTCTGGAGGAAGTGCGGACAAAATCCATTTGGTGAGACCGTGAAATCAAGGAAGTAGAAATCGGTAAAAAAAAGGAAATAAAATCGGCTGGATCGGACACACCCTCAGAAGGTCTAAAAACAACATCAGTTGTCAGGCCCTGGAACCCATAGGTTAAAGGAAACCTGGCCGATCCAGACCAACTTGGAGGTGGAAAAGCAAATAAAAGAAGAAGGCAAGACCTGGGGAGAACTCAAAAGCATGGCCCAGAAACGAGTCAGGGGGAAATCCTTTGTTGCAGCCTACGTCCTCCAAGGGATTAAAGGAAATAAGTAAAGTCATGTCAGGGTCATTTTTATTATTATTATAATATATATATAAAGTGGCTAATCAGCTGATCGGGTTATCAAAATGTTTCGGCACTTCCAGACCACCTAGAGACTAACGGTTTTTTGCGTTTGGTCCCAAATCGGCCCAAACCGACTAGAACAATCTGAAAAGTCAAAAAAAAAAATATTTTTACCCCCCCTTAAAAAAATAAAAAAATGGGGGACGCGAATTGAAGGGTTTCTTCGAAGGGCTATTGCGGCTAAACGGTAAGTCGTATCGAAAAGCCGAGAGCACCAACGGTAACTGATTTTAAAAGAGCTACAATTTTGGTCCTATGACTTTTTGTCCTACGACCAACGGTTCTATCTTAAATCAAGAAAATGTTATAATTTTTCGTTAAATTTTGTACTTTGAGCTCTCAAAGCGTTGACGATTAATGACCGATTTAATTTTCGATTGGGGTATTTAAACCCCACACTAATGCTCTTTAAAACGAGTGTTTATTATTCAAATTATTTGTATTTTTTACCGAGAAAATTAGTATTTATAAAGAAAAAACGGATTTCAAATTTCGTAAATAACGTCATGTTTACGTTTTTTTTAATAAATAATACTTTTTATAAGCTTATGTTAATTATTATGTTATAGTTAAAAACAAGAATAAATAAATATAAACAAATATTGAATAATAAAGTATGTTGTTCGCTAGGTAAAAGATAATAAATACATTAGTTTCCGCGAAAACACACTTTGTAAACAAATGCCCCCTCTCTTTCTCCGTCAGTCTCCCTGACCAGTCTTACGTGTCCAGCCGTGGTGTGCACTTCTACTCTCTACATCTTTTGTTATACTACCGACATTTATTAAGGTATAATTTTATTCTTATTTATTTAATTGTTTTTATTACCATACTATTGTTACTAGAATTGTTTTTAATAGGTTGTTAAATTCTATAATAAGAAAATGTTTTAGTTTATTTAAATGAATTTTTTACTTTATTGTTATGAATATTTTACTTCATTTAATTGAATATTTTACTTCATTTAAATGTATGTTTTACTTTATTTAAATGAATTTTTATGTGTATTTAAATGATTTTTTTACTTTATTTTAATAAATGTTTTACTTTTTTTTTAAATTGTTTTATTTTCATATTATTATTACTAGAATGAACTGATTTATAGTTTGTTAAATTCTATATTATGTTAATATTTCAGTTTATTTAAATGAATGGTTTATTTATTTAAATTAATGTTATAATATATTTAAATGAATGTTTAAGTTTATTTAGGACAATTTATAGTTTTGTTGTGTGTATGGCAAATTATTTCGACGACATTATTTTCTTTTTTATATGATGTAGCTAAATTTATATATACAATTATTATTTCTCCTTGACTTTAACTACTTATGTTTCAATTAATCTCGAGTTCTAATAAATAATAAAATAAATTGATAAAGGTTCTATCTTTATTTTTATTATTCTGTAATAAAACTAATCAAATATAATGAAATTTATTTCATGACAGGGCCTACAATTTACTCTAATATATTAACACTGTGACCGAGCCAGCGATTCCTAGCATGAACCTCACGGTTACGACCATCGATTCTACCAGAAATAAAGTAAATTTGATCAATGTTTGTTAAATTTTTGACTGGGGGCTCTCATGGCGTGAGCAATTATTATTGTCCGATTTAATTTTCGATTCGGGTGCTTGCACCTCACACTAATGCTATAAAATCGGGTATTTATTATTCCAATTATTCTATTAATTTGTCGATTTTGCTGAGAAAAATTAGTATTTATAAAGAACAAACAAATTTAAAATTTCATAAATAACTTCATATTGACTTTTTAACAAATTATTATTTTTATAAGCTTATAATACATATATACGATATATTTATTATTATTATATAGTTATATTGTATAGTTCAAAACAAGTATAAAGAAATATAAACAAATATTGATTATAAAGTTCGTTCTAAAGGTATATAAATGAGAAATTTACATTTAATTAATCAATTCATTAGTTAATGGAACTAAATTAATCATAGTTATGATATCTAAATATTTTATTCAAGTTAGAAAAAACCATCTTCGGAGGAAACAATATTAATTCCAATAATAACTTTAAATTTGAAGTCGGAAGAAATAGAGGTGTGGAAATGATGCATAGAAAGTTCCCCCTAAAATTAGCTTACTCGATGACAATAAATAAACCCCAGAGTAAAAAATAATTTTTTGTTTGTGTGAATCTCAAACTATAAAGTAATATTTGATGAAATGGCCTACTCAATTAAACAATATGAAAGTAATAGGTATACAATAGTAGTAATACAGCCTTTGATTAAAAATTAAAGATGGTTCCTCAATCTAAAGAGTAAAATATTGTATACGAAGTGACGTACGTATATAATATCTCTTAATGGAGTTGCATATGTAACAGATTTAAATGACCTTAATGATTTTGTGAAGTACTTTTTAATAGCGAGCAATATCTCTAATATTTTAAGGCATATCTTAAATAAGTATCTAAATATTTCATTCAAGTTAGAAAACCATCTTAGTTATATATTATATATATATTTCAGAGTTCATTAGAAATTAATCCCAGGGTCAAACATATCTTTTGTTGGTACGTGGATCTCAGAAACATGTCTTAAGTCACGGCCAATTTACATCATAGTAAATACAAGTTTTGGTACCATCTGATAGGGTTACAGATGGAATTGCTTATACACGGAATATTGTTTACGATCCATTACTACATAGTTAATAGTATTTTGTGTAATATAGTGTTTGTTTTAAGGATTACGTTTTAGTTTTAGGTGTGGCCTAGCTATATGTTTCCTCCGGATGGCGAGGAAATGGCGGAGTTACATTTTATAATTAATAATTGTGGAAGAAGTCCTGCGTTATTGTGGGAGGGCCCAATTTCAAGTAATTTATATTAATTTAATGTTAAGCAATTTTCATTTCTTCTTCATCAAGCTAAACAAATAACTAAGTATAAAGTATTATATTTAATGAAATGGCCTACTCAATTAACCAATATGATAGTAATAGATATAAAATAGTAATAATATACAGCCACTGATTGCAAGCATGAACCCCGCGCAAAGCGCGGGGCGAATGCTTGTATTATATAGTTTCTCATATTTTTTGCACTTATGCTCTTTAGAATTGCAACTCTTCAATTATTTTGGATAAAATAGTGCCAAAGACATGTCCGATCATAATTATTTTATCCTGTCTACTGGGGCAGAATAGAGAGTCCTTAAGAAGGGTTTCCTCAAGAAAAAGAGGACGATTTCCATAAATGACCTTCCTAAAATACTTCTACCTTCTTAAAATGTTAAGTACTTCACTTTCATCAAGATATTATGGAATTGTTGGCAATCCGGTCACCTTGCGTGTTATAATAGTGGATGTATTTTTTTGACCATTTGTCACCTACGCTAGAGACATCTTAAAATATTAGTCGCCAGCCATATTGGCCGCCATCTTGAAAATATTAGGTGTGAAATTTTAATAGTTGCATATTCTTTTTCTACATTTAATTTGATGTATAACATGTCATGGTGACTAAAACATTTGTTAATATTTTAAGACTAAACATTACTTAATATTTTCAGGATGGCGGCTATATTGGCAATATTAAGTGAGAAAAATCGAAAAAGTGTCCAGTTGTCACAAATGCCGAGATGCACCTGTGCGCCGAATTTCATGTTCCTAGCTATAGTAGTTTATGAGTTGAAACAAGCAACGGACAGACACCAACGGACAAACACCAACGGACAGACAGCAGACAGAGCCGTTATTATAAGGTTTCTTTTTGAACTGAAACCTAAAATACCACTGGTAGCTCTGACAAGAAGAATAAATAAAAACAAAATAATACTTATAACTTTACGTATGAAAGTAAAAAAATATAATTTTACAATGAATGCAAAAATAGTTAGCAGTGTTAGTAGAAAAATAATAATAGTTTCAAAAAACGATGTTTTTGGAATAAGGTGTATTAGGTACGTAAAGAGCTTTGTACAGCTTGGCATTACACTAGAAAGCTTGTGAAAGGAGACGATAACTTAAACC
This sequence comes from Gerris lacustris, assembly GCA_951217055.1. Lineage (NCBI taxonomy): Eukaryota > Metazoa > Arthropoda > Insecta > Hemiptera > Gerridae > Gerris > Gerris lacustris. The sequence goes on along the minus strand of OX578278.1, from coordinate 40,518,914 downwards.
AGTCGCACTCAGTATATAATACGTAACAGAGCACAGGGCAGAAGTTAGTCAGTAGGACTTAATTTAGGAGTAGGACTCAAGTTTAAGCTCTGATCGTAGGCAAGTGAGATGTGAACCTGACTGGGCGTCAGTTGGACTGCGATCATTGAGTGCAGCACAGCGCCTAATAAAGCTCGATATGGTTGACATTAGGCCGTAGAACAGAATAAGTCCCGTTCAGTCGCGTACTACTGCCCCTGAGGAATCAGAATAAGCAGTTTAAACATAGGCAGGCGAACGTGAGGTGCGAAACTGTCCTGAAGAATTCCCTTTAGTAGAAGGGAGAGGGAATGAAAAGATTTTAAATTTAATAACGGAAGTGAAACGGTGAGAATTTAGGAGGACGCCAGAGTTAACTTAAATATCCTGATAATTTTAAATGAGTATTTAAAAGAAAAAAATGAAGGGATATTATCAATGTAATTAAATAATTAAGTTCATTTTAAAGTAAAAAAAAAATTAAATACAAAGAAAATTAGTCCTAAGAACTAAATGGCCGTAACATGTAGTCTAGAGTCAACTCGCTTCCTTGATGACCACCGCGTCTTTTAACTTATAATTTTTAATGTAAATTCTTGCGCACGAACGATAAAAAGTAATGTGCGCAGATGTGTAAACCATTTTTAGGCTAACATAACATAAAAAATATCATCAAAATAGGATTAATAGTTATCCAAATATGGGGATTACAAAAAAACAGAAACATATACATAAGACCAAAATTATACCCTGTCGTCTGAAACGCCGAAATTCTCAACCAAAAAATGGATTGAGGGAATTTTGAATTTGAAGACATCAATTAAATCCTTCTTCAGAATGATTCATATTTGGCTCTAAATTTGCATTTTCCCCAATTCGACTACTTCTTTTCTATACTAATTGATAACAATCAGTTTCAGTGTGGGATTCCCCAATCTGAATTTTCATTTTTCTTGAACAAAATACCTTTTTGCACTAAATATTATAATCTATGACACTCTGGTTCATTTAATTCTAAATATCACCTTTAATGATAAATTAAACTCTAAAAGCCAAATTGATTGATCGGTGAACTGTTTATTATTATGATTTCACTAATGAAGACCAACTAAAGGTTATCATCAGTGAATGATTTATCTCATATGAAGTTTTAATTATGACTTCACTGATGAAGACCAACTAAAGGTGTTCATAATCAATGATCCAAAACCAGTCGAAACCGTCTATAAATAGACATTAGCTATTGTGTGTTTATTTAACAATTATCTGTCACAGTAACACTAAATTCCACTTTAATTAAACACATCTTGATCAGAAAAAATCACCCGGTGGTGATAATTTTTTTAGTTAGTATAATTTGAATAACTGTATTCATTTAATTTGAATACTTTAGTAAATATCTAGTCTAGAGGTCATAACCCATATATTTTTGGCAAATTTTAAATTTTCAATCTGTTTCACTTTGTTACTAAATCCAACTGTTTACAGACTGGGAGGCATTAGATGCCAGATCAATAGTTTCCTGACTTCATGTTGAAGCTAAATATATGCATCGCGTCAGTCTGTTGTAAAATTTCAATTCGGAGTGGAAAGCTGAAGTAAAAAAAGCTGTCAAGTGGATCTGAAATTCAGTGCATGTGTTTCGTCTATCAATATAGATACTTTGAGTAAGGTCATACCTCTGCTTAATAAATTAAATCTATCATTATTTATTCAACCAAGCACCAATTATTTTAAGTTTTGTTTTGTTTTTCGTAAACACAACATCTCTACTTTTATGTGTTCCACTCCACTTCTTATGGATCGAATAGCTAAGAGTTGAGACATGTTTTGTACTGATAATCACACGCCTCAAGTGGCACAAATGTAAAATAAACTTTACCTACTTGAAAGAGCAAGTATAGACTATCTTAAGTTCTAATGCTTCTACGAAAAATTAAATCTGTTGTGATAATATAAAACAACTAATGCAAATCTAAATCTCGGGTTAAATAATTAAACAATAAAAACAGAAGCAAATTCAACTTTGGAGAATTTGGGGATTTAAATGTCCCTGAGGTGAAGGGTGCACAGACGTGTTGGGTATGTAATAATGATTTCGATGTAATTTGGCATACATTTTCTGAAAAATCAACCCCGGGGCGTACCCTTGAAAAGTTCTGAAAAATTGTAAAAATAATATATTCTTCAAAAAAAGTTCCGATTTAGATTTTATTTAATTATGAGCGTGGTTTAAGATTTTGAACAAAATATGTATTATAATCACCTGTTGAGCACTTTTTAATTATGTTTTATGTAAAATTAATTAAATTAGATCTTTATGTATACGACAGGAGAAAGTTATGTTCGACTTTTTTGATAATTAACAAATAAGAATTTTTTTTGAGAAACAGCTTAGTTAACTTGAATTGACAAGTGACGTACTACGACCGTTCATTGATTCTCATGGAAACAAAACAAGAATAAAACGTTTTATCTAAAGCTCTGTCGGTGATAATAAATATTATTATTAAGTAAAGAAAATTGAGAGAAACACTATGTAGGCGTTCTGGCTAACCTAATATACGCCTTCTATCTTGTACACCCCCCCCCCCCCTTCTTACATCAATAACACTAATTAAATTTAATTAGTACCTACAAACGTTGATTGGATCGTGGGTGACTTGTCATTCTATAGACATTAATCCTTTTTGTGGAACATATGAACCTATGGAGTTTTTCAACTTTAATATTGCTAAAATATTTAATTAGTAATTAAAAATAATTTATTTTTGATACATTATAAATAATTATAATGATATATTATAATGTAATATATTATATATTATTAATTTAGTACATTCTATTATTGAATTATATATTTCACTTAGTCCTAGAACTAGATATTATTATATTGATTCCATTGACAATCTTTTCTCAGTCGTAGGCATTACTTGTAATCATTCCATTGAAAGTACTGATAGTAGACATTATTGACCGTGCGAAGGGAGGTCTACGTTTTAACTTTTTTTTCCCCCGGTCTTTCCCAGATTGTTTGTTACGTGCTTACGACCAAACGCTTTGTTCGATTTTCTTCAAATTTGGCATGGATGTTCTTTGAAGTCATAGAAAATAACTTATGAGTTTTATATTTAATGAATTTCATTTTTACATTTTTTATAAAAAAAAAAAAAATATCATGTAATTTGGCATGAATATTCCTTCAAGTTCGGAAAATAAATTTGTATAGTTGTTTATATATATATATATATATATATATATATATATATATATATATATATATATATATATATATATATATATATATATATATATATATATATTAATTAAAGAAAAAAGTTTAGATTTTTTAAAAATAAAAAAAAATAAATTGAATTGAAAAATTTTTCAATGAGAAATTGTTTCTCGCCTTGTCTTCTTCGCGCATTTTACTGAATAAATTAGTTGTTTATTTGTATATGTATTTACATTATTGTAATGGCCAGCAAATGAATTGGTTTTATACAATTTATAAATTAAAAATTTGAATTGAAAAATTTTTCAATGAGAAATTGTTTCTCGCCTTGTCTTCTTCGCGCATTTTACTGAATAAATTACTTGTTTATTTGTATATGTATTTACATTATTGTAATGGCCAGCAAATGAATTGGTTTTATACAATTTATAATTGTGCTGAATGTTATATGGCAGTACATCCTAAAAATAATTAAAAAACTTATTTTTATCCCTACATAAATCATCAAATAACGTATAAAAAGTTTCAAATAACAGATTTGTGCCGTACGGTAAAAACCATATTGTTTGAAACGGCGCTTACAGGTGAAAACTAATCAATAATATTAATGTATAATTAAATAATTTTATAAACTAATTAATAATATTAACTTAAAAATTAATTACACAGGTTACTTGCAGGTGAAAACTAATCAATAATATTAATGAATAATTTTATAAACTAATTAATAATTAATTAATTAGTGTCAATAATGAGTTAGTGTCCAGCCAAGATGGACAAGTAAGGTCGGCCAGATTGAAGGTACCGACCACTGAGCAGCTCCTGACACGCCCACTATCGTTACTCTACCCCTCTGAGGTTAGAGAGTAAGACTCGTTCTTCTGGTCGGAGTGTTGTCAGGGACAATTTCGGTTTTTTATACCCTTAATTTCTAGTATTTATTTTATGTGAACTTGTTTGACTTGCTTATAGAATTATTAATTTAAAATGGAAAAATAAATATGTTCAGTCGTTCGTGAGACGAGAAAAAGGAAGAATTAGTTTTCTTTCTTAGAATAGAATCAAAACCTATAGAAGTGGTCCGAACACAAATATTATTAACTAAATAATTAATATAATAAATGTAGATTTGGTAACCTCTTTCTTGTGACTAAATAATCATAACAACAAAGATCATTTTTTTAAATCTAATATTAAAATGATTTAATCTATTGTCTATTGGCCCAAATAACTATAGAGTAGTTGTAGATTATCTAACAATAGATTGAAAACCTTAAAATTGGAAAAAAACTGGGCAAACATATGATTGGCTGGGGGATATGTTGATACATATATAGGGAAATTATATTGATAAGGAGGAAAGAGTAGTTTGAAGATACGAGGAAGCAGATAATACTGAAGCCGAGGTGTTTCCTGAAGGTTAAGATCTTGTTAGTATCGATAACCTACTCGTCAATCACAAGGGTAAACAAGATTTTTGTTCACCTTTCTCGTCACAAGGGCAGAGCGCGCCACAATCTCACTCATCTCCTCTCTACCTCCTTAAACTGAATTTCTCTTTTCATTTCCTTATCTCCTATCATTTGATAATACGACATTTCTTTCCATTAATTCAAAATTCCAAAAATATATTTTCATTTTTCGCAAATTAGGTCAACAAAGACTGAACAACAAAGGAGAAATCGAGAAACCATATTAACTATAAATTTGAGAGATCTAATACTCCAAATAATACTATGACAATCCTGGTTTCCTTTAGAACTGGTACTTAAGGTTTTGTAAAAGAAAGCATACCAATGCTATGTTAGGATGACACATAGCTTCTTCGTGTCATATCACTGGATGAATGTAAAAAAAATTACAATAAGATAAATTTCAAAATGTGGGTGTTATTAAAAAATTAGGTAGTGCCAGATAAAGTAATGTACCCGAAGGTTAAAATAAAACTGGACTACATATCTGTGTGCTTACGGTATGTTGTAACATTCAAAATTCATAAAAATCGGACTAAAAATTGTTGTATTTTTTATGCTGTTTTTTTGTGTCCGTAGGCAAAAACAAGGACCCTATTACACTCCTGCGGATTATAAAATATAGGAAACGCATTATAAAAATATAGGAAACTGAAGAAATCAAGTTAGGCTCGTTTTACACAGGATACTTGGTGTCCCGGCCACTGAATCTCGAAACACCGGCCAAGGGAATCTGACACTGCAACTCAGTGTATTATGTGAGAGACACAAAGATCTTCCTCACTTCTACTCACCTACAAAAGTACAATCTAGATATTTTTGATAATTCATAGTTCTCTTTAAAATGTAGGGCCTGAGACATCGTTGCCATCTAAATATTAAATTATCAAAACGATGAATAAATTAAAATGGAAACGGACATTATGAGTTCGTCCAATATGTGCTTAGAGATTAGGAAGTGGGAATTTTATTTGTTGTTCAACGAAGATTTGGCAGATGATTTAAAAGTTATTGAATTATTTCCAGATGTCAAAGTCGACATTTTATGAACTATACGAAAAAATAAACTTCGGATAAATACCAGTATAACAATATGCGTATTGTGTATATACGTAAAGTGAAATTATGAAAAATGGTGGTAGATATCAAAACGAAATTTTGTGGAAATGTTCATTGGAGCAAATTTCAGCGCAATCGGATTTCTTTTTATTATTTACGAATTTTTGCTCACTGAGCAAAATGGGTTAGTGACGCCACAAATCTGTGTTTTTGCACCACGTTTGAACTCACTAGTTTAAAAACTTTGGGAGTTACACGTGACATAGTCAGACTAAAAAAACTCAAATGATCTTAAAAACACCGTTAACGGATAATACCGTTCAAATATCGTTTTCGGATTTTTTGGTTGAAAACATTACTTTTTACTTTTTCCTTTATACCTTAGGAGAAGGGGATGAAAAGTAAAAATATAAATGATACAGTAAATAAAAATAGGATTTTAGTCAAATAGAGGGAAAACGAGTGGCTCTTGAGCAGCCGTGCCTGATTCCGATGGTCGATGGCTCGATATCCAGTGGCTGGGACACTCGGTTACATGCCAGCCGGTGGCTGGCTGAGTGTCCTGGCATTAACCGGGTGGTTAATACAAGATTCAGCAGATATGAGCCACGAAATCTAGTATCGCGGGTTACCGCCACCCAATGTGAACACTCTTATTCGATTCTTTGTTCCGCTAGTGTCTCGCTGTGACTCCCGTCTGAAACAGGCCTAAAATATCAAGTACTGCAGCACCCTATAAGTTATTTTGATTTAAAAAGAAAATAAAAATAAAGGTTGGATAGTTTTTATGGAAAATTTAGTTAAGAGATGTGTGGAAGGTTTGATAATGGGATTATGGTATACCTATAGTTTGAGAATTAGGTGTGCTTTGAATTACAACAACCTTCATTCATAATCATAATGTTAACTATGCAATATAGCTTTAATACACCAATAATGTTTATTATAGTTTAAAAGGTTTCGCTTTATTTGTGTTGAGTAGAATATTTCTTTTGTAGGTATATTTTTTAATTCACTTAATAAATTAACGTTAGGGAAGCTTTTTTCGTTTTTACCACGCAATCTTTGCACCAATTGATTATTTTTTGTTTTTTTAAAGTAAAAGAGCAAGAAAGCAGCGATATTGTGAGCGTCATCGTAGTCCTGAGATTGTTCAATAGTCCACATACATAAACAAGCATAATTGTGCCATGTTGTGGCCATGAGGACGTTGTGTGGCTGCTGGTATAAAAGATTGTTCAATAATGAATTTTTTTGTTTGTAGCCACCTAAAGAGAAGGTTTTACCTAAACTCCTATCTCTAGGGGTTTGGGCTGGGTGTTGATTACCTCTATAGCCAGTGAATTATTTTATACATTATAGATAAACACTATGTAATAGAATCTATATTTCTTCTATTTAAGTTATCTAATTGTAGCATTAAAGTGACAAGGCATTCTCTCCTTCATAATCCAGACAAAGACGTTTGAGGGCAAGGGAGTGGTGGTTTGATGAACATGTGCGCATGGGGTTCAGCAAAAATTATCCAAACGGGGTCTGTTTGCTATGCTAGGCCTCCCCACCCCATAATAATAACTGACTATCTTATTGTAGCCGATTATAGCGGTAATGTATTAACCACTAATGAAAAATGTATCTTAAATAACCCAGTGCATTATGATTATGAGGAAAGGTCATTAGATGTATAAATTATACAAGTCTTTCGGCACTAGGCCTTTCACGGGCTATGAATTATTATAATGAGATGTATTCTTACTTTTTATTTAAATTTTATATAAATGCCATATTATAAAATATTCTTTTTTATAAAATTTATAGAAATGGCTTAAGAATGTTGCCCTTTCCCCAAGTCTTGAGATCATATTTATTGTCATTTTGTAAAATTTTAAGCTATAAGTAATTTTTTTTTTATGCCAGAAATATTTATCCTGTATCTATGTTAGACATGAATATCCTTCGAGATCCTTTCTTTTAGAGGGGGGAGGGAAAGGAGGGGTTCAAAAGAAATATATGGTTATTTGAGATTATTAGGTTGGTGTTCGAAGGATTGTAACGGAGGAAGATTGGTCTAAAACTCGTCCTACCCTAAAATTGACGCGGGGTTCGGGGTCTTTAAAGGTCACAAGTTCAGGGAGGGTTCATAATCGTGGGAGTCACCCCCTTAGAACATATACATGGGGATGGGGGGGGGGGGGGGGAAGGGTTGGTACCACGTCCAAACTCTGTATTTCAGACACCTACGCACCGATAATAAGATATATCTAAAGGCCAAATATCCACCCAGTTTAAATGAAAGACACATTTGTATCTGAAATATCCTTGCTTCTTTTAAAGCATTTAAATGTCTTTGATTGTTCTTAATCTTCTTTTCATTTCTAGGATTGATAGCTTTAAATAAGAGGGATAGATATTTATTATCAAAGAATCAAAACAGCAGAAAAATGGTATTAAGAAATCTTCGTTCTTCTAAAAGTTTGTTATGAAACCCTTTTGTTGGGAATCTATTTTATGTTTATGAGATGAACACTCAATCCTTAATCCTATTAGTTTTTTAAAGAATCCAAATAATTTTTTAAAATCCAAAATTATGTATGCTTTATTTTTCCAGATACCTCATACTCAATATTAGCCTCACCTATTTTTACCTCTCTGCTTATTATTTGAAAAGTAAGAGAAGCAGTGGTGAGGTGATTGAGTAAGGGCATTTGCTTTGATCAAGGGCATTTGTATATATAGAGTGCGGGCCAAAAAAAAACGCACTTTTTTGAACAATTAAAGCTCAGCTTCTTTAGTAGATAGAGATATGGGGTTTGCGGGGTCTGAAAACTACATTCTTCTACTCTAAATTTCATATCTATAACTTTTAAAACGATTGGGTAAAAGCCACGCAATGACGGTTTGAAATTGGGTCTTAAAAAAAGTCGTTGTCCAAGTGATCTTGTCTGGTATTATATAGTTTTGATAGAATAAATTACCATATGGTGGAAGGGGGGGGGGGGGGGGTTCTTTGTAGGTAAGTGGGAGGAGTCCCTCAGTGTTATAACAAACATTAAAGATGGGTTAAGCACATTTTTTCCTGAAATTAAAGATCAAATGCTAAATTACACGTTTATGCAAGATGTTACCCCGTCCCATTACTCCTTGCAAGCAATTCAATACTTGCAAGAGAATTGCCCAGACTTCAGGCAACATTGTGCTTAACACATCTTCAATGTGTGTTATAGTTATAACTTATAACACTGAGGGACTCCTCCCACTTACCTACAAACAACCCCCCCCCACCTTCACCATATGGCAATTTATTCTATCAAAAGTATAATACCAGACAAGATTACTACCCGGACGACTTTTTTTAAGACCCTATTTCAAACCGTTATTTCATGGCTTTCACCCAATAGTTTTTAAAATTATAGATATAAAATTTAAAGTAGAAGAATGTAGTTTTCAAACCCCATATCTCTATCTACTACAGAAGCAGTGCTATAAGTGTTAAAAAAGTACGGTTTTTTTGGCCTACCCTGTATATTATATATATATATATATATTAAATCAAATTATAATTACTATTTATAAAGGGAGACAGACAGAGAAAAATAGACTTCAGTGCCGGGACTCGAACCACGGACCTCCCCCTCATATCCAGTGTGCGGGAGCTCCAACCAATTAAGCTACACTGAAGAATAATTTTCTCTGACGATATCGATACCTAATCCCGATACCCAAAATTGAATTTCTAATTGATTGTACTAAGTACAGGTACTAATTGAGTACTTTATAATTACAAGCGTATTTCTCGGTCTAGTTCTATTATTGTCGTTTGTTGACTTCTATGACTTGTAGAAACATTTGAATGCTTAATTCGGGATTAGGTATCGATATCTTCAGAGGAAATTATTCTTCAGGTTAGCTTAATTGGTTGGCGTCAAGAAAGGGTTGATGTCCGACGTTTCGCTTCCACTACTGGAAAAACCTTCTGGGGTGTGGTGCATCTTGATGTTGACTCGAAGCAAATACATCCTATACTGACGTCTGGAGTGAAGAACGGCGTATTTATACTAGTTTTCTATACAGTAGATTGTACCTGGATTTCCCGGAGGCTCCATTACTTGGGGTTATCCTTCGTCGGGATGATGATGCATTCAGGCAGGTGCTGCATTCGTCGATGTTCCTTTGTCAGGCGGATGTATGAATTCTTCTCTCCAGTCGCCAGTATATTATATCATGTGTTTGCTTCGAGACAACATCACAAATGCACCACGCACCCCTGAAGATGCTTCCAGCAGTGGAAGCGAAACGTCGGACTTTAATCCCTTCGTGACGTGGATTTCACCGGAAAACCAATTTATTGATTACATATCAACCCGGGGAAGCCTACGCACTAAAGTACCGAGTTGAGAGTTGATTAATTAATTCTTATCAATACACGGTCATTCGTAGGGTTTCCCTGTTAAAGGAAGGAAATCAGAATTTTTCTTTACATTAGTAAAATTAACTCTTTTCCTATTCTTTTGTACTGCATCACTTTATGTAGGGAATATAATAATATATGTATGTATACATACAATTTGATTCAGGTTTAAGGGTCACATTTGGGGTTCAATGGGGGAGTAAAAAACAGCATATAAGCATTGATAAACATAGATGCTAACATAACGAATAGTAATCGACCCCTGATTTATAAATAAAAAATGTGGATATAAATAATTTTTTTTTGTTTATGATCCATTCAGACAATGTGCAGTTTAGTATAATAAATAAATAGGATAATTAGTTGTATATATTTCGGTTTCGATTTCAGTGGAGACAAATATATTTTTTTCAATATTGGAAACTAGATTTTTCCCACGATAACAAATTTAAACCCATAAAATCTAATTTCATTTAATAATTATTAAACATATTCTTAACAAGTGATTGTTTGTGTCAGCTAGAACATATCTATTTTCATTAAATTTATATTTAAATGTAAATGGACTAAAAATAATTTATTTTAATTAAAAATGTCAGAACAGTTTTAGAGAATTTTATTTTAGTTTTTTTTAGTTTTTAGACATTTCAAATGTAGAGCTATAATTTATGACTCGATTTCGTCTCGGAGAATGATTTTTTTGATGATAATCAGGAAAACTTATAACGTAAAAGTTCAATATAAGTCTTAAAATCGTATTTTTCAGAAGTAAATATTCATTCTCTTTATATAGACTTATAGACTATCTACTGTACAGAAGCTAGTAATTTTCTTTTCCTACAGTTGACTGATAAAGTGGTTGTTATCGCACTCAAAATATTCGCAAAAAAACAGCCGATTCCTGCACTTACCTACTTCTTTACCGCACTCGTTTTACTTCACTGCACTCATTTTACTTTACCGCACTCCAGTATTCCAACTTACGAACATAAAGAACATAAATCTAAACAAAGATTAAATAATCCAAATTATAATAATAATAACAATGACAACTAATGATTATTTTTTAACTAACATGATTTAAACACTATTTATAAAATATAATAATTACAAGATAAAAATAACTTTTTATATACTACGTTCTTAAATTTTCTGTTGAATCATATGTAATGTTGATAATATAATTGTCATTGTTATATTATAATAATGTTAGTGAAAAAAATACATAGTTCCGAATTTATTTACTTCACATAATAATGACAACCATCTAGAGAGCTGATCTTAAACCTATAAATGGACAAATCATTGTGCAACGGATCTCACCAACACCGAATCTAAACCGCGCCATTGATATGCCCCTGTGTTGTGTACAGTTGCAAAAAAATTCAACCTATACCTAGGACACAAGTGTAAACAAACCTGGGTGTTACACGTCAATTAATTTATTTCTTTGTTTACTTTTCGCTGTTATTCAATGTTTACCTCTTATCACAAATTTGAAACCCGTCAAAATAAAGATGGTAAATACTATGGGATGTGTCAAAACAAATAAAATAACTTGCGGATTTTTTTCGGAACTAATTTTCCATTCAGCAAAATTTGCTGAAAACTAATTAAATTCTGCTGAAAGATGGCTAAAAGTATTAAAATAATGCATTGTCATCGTGTTCTGAGCTATTCTAAAAGTTTCAAATGTTTAGCTACTCGGGAAGATAGTTAAAAATCGATTGCAAGATTTGTACTGGACGGACAAACAAACAAACAAGAAAGCAAGCTAACAGAAACGTAGTAAAAAAGTAAAGATAGACAATCTAAAAACAAAGAATCAAATGTGATAAGTAAGTGTTGATGAAAAATAATAACAGCGTTTGGTCAGGTTTGCTGAATCAGGCAAAAAAGGCAACACTGGCTAAAAACAGAATAGCTGGTTTAGTTGATATTGTAAAACCTTTTTACATGTTGATGAACACTATAATTTTATATTTTATTTACAGATTAAAAACTAACTGTAGGAAAAATTTAATGTGCAACTTGAGCTTTAAGTGTCTTTGCTGCACTCGAGAAACCTCGCCAGCGGCTCGTGCGTAAATATTTCTCTCGAGTGCAGGAAAGTGCCACTTTGCGCACTATGTTGCACAAATAACTATTCTCTATATAGACTACATATATGAGCAAGTAAAAAAAAAAAAAAAAAAAATTAATGATAAAAGAATAAAAAAAGACGTGAGTTGAAATTAGACAGTGACTTATGACGAGGGGTTTGCGAGTTAGTTAGCGTGTGAGATGAAGGTACCTACATGGAGAGGAGACAAGCTGTACAGCAAAGTGTTAAATCATGTCACAGTGTAACTAAATCTTGTTTAAGGAACTCGCTGAGTGAGATCTACATGCTCAGATATCTTCAATTTACACCATGCGTTGCCACTATCCACTTTCTTGACCTCTTTTAACTCCTTTCCTAAAAAACAAATCAAAACAACGTTAACCAAACACATTTAGAATACCAACGTTCAGAATAAGTAGTTAGTTATGTTTCAAAATTTATATGTTATAATATAAGTCAATTTGTATGTTATACTAGACAACTATTACATACGCAATTGAGTGGTCGGGTCTATGCAGGAAATAACAAAGACCATATTTCGACGTCTCCTTATTCTCAACTTAAAATCATAGTTTATTTAATTATTATAATTGTTTAAAAAAATAACTAATATAATTTCTTTTTTCTAATACACAATTTTTCACCGTTTTATTACTCACATTTATTTAACTTAACCAAATCATTTAACCTAAATTTGACCCACTTTCTGACTACCTAGAAAGCTGAAACTTGCACAGATATGTATGTCCGATAACACTGCAATAATCAGTTATTAATTAATTAATTGATTTAGTTGGAATTTCAATTGAAATTATTGAAGTTGGAAAATCTATAACAGTGTGTCATTGACATTTTCTTTTTTAATTTACTCGTCATTTGTTAGTTGTTTCGGATTTTCACGGTTACATTCAATCATTTACAACATTTTATTAAAATTTACAGTAAAAAAAAAAAAATCCTCTGGATCTCCCACCCTTTACAATTGAATTTATTTTTATCAATATCTCGGATTCTAGATAATTACCGGAAAACTAACTTATATGGTAAAATTTGTATTCAAATTTAAGTCAGTACCGACGATAGGTGACAGAGTGCAGACAGACATTTTTTAAACATCTCTCTTTTAGGACTCAGAGGACATTATGTACACCAAAACCGCGCCGTAACCTTAGCATGCATCAAAATCTTAAAATTGATTTTTATAGCAATACAATACTTTCATACTCCATATACATACTATATGGACACACTTCGTGTATCACATATGACGGAAAAGTGCTGAATTTAATGTTCTAACTATTATAATTGCTAAATTTAAGATGGATTTTATGGTCATTGTTTTTTTCTTATGTGAAATGGACTGACCTGCACTATTAATAATTTCGTGCAACTGCATTAGGAAAATAATTACTTAAGTTAGTTTTTTGTACTGATATTTTTTAAAATTTAAAAATCAAACTTATCCATGTTAATTATTCCTGCTTATTAATTTATTAATAAGACAATAGATAAGAATGTTTAATTAGTAGACATTAATGAGAGCAATAAGGCATATTGCAAGAATTCATTAGTTTCCTGCCTGCTTGTCCTTACTGAAAATAACTATTAACTATTTTTACATTTTTATGTCGCACTACCTCACCTATAGACCCCTTGTCTAATGTTTACTCCCTCAGCCGTTCGTTACTTCATTAATGAATCCCCAAAGAGCCAAAACTCTGCCAATAGTTTTCTACTTTATTATTATTTTATGAGTGTACAATAGCTGAAGCTTTTCCTTCTAAATATATATATATATATATATATATATATATATATATATATATATATATATATATATATATATATATATATATATATATATATATATATATATTCGAAAGTAAATACATTCGAAGTATGCCACACAAATTTGAGGCAAAACTATGAAAAGTTTAATGAACTACTCAGCCAACATTTAGCCTTCCTCAGATGATAGGATGTTGAGGCTGCACAAAGGAGTCCTAAACCCCTCCAATTTTTGGGAAGAAGAATTTATGGACTCGCGTACATCAATGTGCTTTCCCTTATATCGGCCACATTTGTTTTCAAAAGTTACCAGAAAAAATTTGGCGGGGAAAAGTTATATATTCTTAATCTACCTGAAAAAGGCAACAAAATGATATAAATAATGTTTTACATATACAATATATATATATATATATATATATATATATATATATATATATATATATATATATATATATATATATATATATATATATATATATATATATATATATATATATATATATATATATATATATATATAATATTATATAAATGAATATATATATATATATATATATAATATAAATAAATATATATACATATATATATATATATATATATATATATATATATATATATATATATATATATATATATATATATAATCTATTTTATTTTAATTTCATGGACCTAAATAATGTTTCTTGATAAAACAATTTTGCTAAACTTGACAGAATTACCATTTTCAAGGTTCCTTAGACCAAGACATAGGGAAAACACAGTTAAAAAGAAAATAAAATAATATATATATATATATATATATATATATATATATATATATATATATATATATATATATATATATATATATATATATATATATATTTTTTTTTTTTTTTTTTTTTTTTTTTTTTTAGAAGGAAAAGCTTGTCAGCTATTGTACACATAACTATTGGCAGAGTTTTGGTTCTTAGGGGATTCATTAATGAAGTAAAGAACGGCTGAGGGAGTAAACATTAGACAAGGGGTCTATAGGTGAGGTAGTGTGACGTCACTCGCTGAATATGTGGGGCAGACAGGTGTAGAGATGCGCGTATTGTTGGCACTGTGTCCTAGTATTGTATACAAGAAGAGCTGTTTATATTCTTACATTGGGAAACCCCAGCCCAGGTCATCCCGCTCTTTATAACGGGCGTCTTATTAGTATTCAATATTTACTTTATTTCACTCTTTTTACAAATCTAATGGACCAATTTTGTTGGCCATTTTGATGAGTGGAACCTCTAATGTATTATTTAATTACATTATTTATAAAATCCATAGATATAGGTATATTATTATATTGATTATATATATATATATATATATAATCGTTTACATTTATTGTATAGTTACTTTTATTCAATCGAATAGAAAAAAAGAGAATTTTACTATAACTGAATTTCTAAAAAATAATTACGCATATACGTTATCTATATACTTTGTTAGAAACAATTATACAGCAAATAAACATAGTTTGGACTAAATATTGTGTAGGATAGCCTAACATTATACCTATAACTAGCTATAAATCGGCAGAAAAATTGGGGACATTGGCAACTTCAACCGGCCTCCTCAGGAAGTTGGCATTAGAAATGGGGGTGTGCCAGAATGTCTGTTAAAACCCTAATGATGTAAGATATCCATAGGCAGTAATCGAGAATGAACCTTGACTAACTAATAATAACAAAATTAAAATGAAATGCCGATCCCGAGAAAACTGTGAAAAACCTCATCGACGTCATATTTTTTAGTGTGATAGACCCCCATTTTTCCATATTTTTTACTACGGCAACTAGTTTCTTTTTTCCTTTCTTACGGCTATTATAGTAGACTATCTCAGAACAGTTTTTGAGGAAAGAAAAAGAAAATTATATTACATTACATTCTAAAGTGAAATTTATCTTAATACAAACTTCTAAATACCCCGAATAACATGGATTTCTTTTTCATTCCCCTTCAGTTTGTGTACATAAAATCCGGGTTTGAACATTAGAAGTTCAGCACGTGCACATGCCTGTCTGCTCCACGACCTGGTCGTACGGAGGGGAGGAAATCGTCTGCATGGAGTCTATTCTGCTCCACACATAATATGTCATATGTTCCGATTGAGCATATTACCAAGCACACGTGCAAGTACAGTGATGCCTTTCTAAACGCAAGACTTGCGATTCAAGTGAGGGGAGTTGCATCGAATAGGTTATGCCGATTTACTTTGCAACTGTACATTGTACATATTATTTTAAAAATTTGACGAAAGTGTTGTGTTGTGACGATTTAAAGAAATTTTATGCTAAAGGTATCATTGTGATTAACATTAAAATTATTCAAAACTAAACAAGGTAAGAAATTAAGTTAAATGACTGTTGGTCTTATGTACTGTTTACTAAAGGACTCTAACAGACTCGATTCATAGTCACCAATATAGTTGATATTATGCATTGTGTACTGAAGGACATTAGCAGACTGGAACCATAGTCACCAATATACATGTTGAGCCGCAAGTTGAAAACATAATCTAATTAGTATTCATGGCGTAACCAGGCTCTGTGATACACACCACCATCCATCTTCTTTCACATCTCTACATCTAATGTTACTCTCTTCAATGCGGCGCCATCACACTATCTCGTTTTAGCCTTACCCTCTTGTAACTTTCTATATAAGTAGCATGTAGAGAAAAAAAGTATTATGAGGGCGCAAAAAATCGAATTTGAGATTTTAATGGATTTACACGTTTTGAGGTCTCCTAATTCCAAAAATGTTAGTCTATAGTCTTTAGCCTGTACAGCCACGTGAAGCCTAAATTACTGAACTGTTTTCGATGAAATTTGTCATACATGTGTACCCGAGGCTAAATCAACTATTGGGGGATTACTTTTTTAATTAATACTACGAGTATTTACGGATATTCGGACTTATTGATTTTATTGTCGATGAACTCATAGAGACGTAGTATATTTTGTAAGATCCACATATTGTAATAATTCACCATCCCCTTTAAGAGTATTGTTTGAAAATGTTTTTGTCGGATCCAATAATAAAGATAAAGATTAATCAATTTTTAATACTAACTACATGCAAATAATGATAAGCAGTGATTTCAAGTAGCGTCTGTTTTTAGACTTTAAACTAGGCTGTTTATAAACAGAGATTGAACCAGGGTAAAAAGACTAATGGACTATAAAACCAAGGCTGACTACTGCCTTAATCTTCTCCTAAAATACCTGCAATGCCTTGCCCATGGCAGCTAACTCGCCCTCCCACTAACCTCGGGGGCAAACAGCCTCCATCCAGGCCTTTCTAATAATAACATTCTCAATATATATATATATATATATATATATATATATATATATATATATATATATATATATATATATATATATATATATATATATATATATATAATATATTACGGATAGTGAACTCCGATATACATAGATACACACACCTTATACATTCATAGTGTGTGTATTAATATGTTGTCAATGTAAAAACAAATATAGGCATGACTGGAAGAATTAAAAATAGATAGACGTAGACACTTCTTTTCCTGTCCCGATAATTTGTGATTATAGCTCATTATTAAAAAATCGGTCCGAGACAACTCACACAAACTTTTTCATCTACGAGTTCATAATTACTTAGCCCAGTGTTTTCTATTTATTAGTTTTCGTATGTAAATTTAATTATTATTGAACATTTCATCAAGATTTATCATAAAAATAACTTCTCCAGGGCCGGGAATCGAACCCGAGCTCTTTTCCACGTGTTAAGCTATTTACACACACAGAGTTGTTGGGGGTAGCGCCCCTAAATTTGGAGCTAAAATTCATTTCTTGATTTCACCTCGGGATATGATTTTTCTGAACATGTATGCCAGATTTCGTCAAAATCGGCCCAGTAGTTTAGGCTCCAGCCGTCTGCACAGACAGACAGACAGGCGACAGACAGACATTTTTTAAAAACCACTTTATTGGGGGACCTTAAAACGTGTAAATCCATCAAAATCTCAAAATCGAATTTTCGCGCCATCACAATACTTTCTCTTTATATGAGAAAGTAAAAATTGTTTGATCAAAATGTATATTGCACAGTTATACTGAAAATAATTAATAATTATTGCTTTATTATTAAAACAACATTTGTTGGAAAATATATTCTTTCTATGCTTGCAATGCTCAAATTTTACTTTCTAAAACCATATTTAGTAGAGAACGAAAGTTTCTGTAATATAGAACCATTTTCGTTATTATAATATCTAAATAGATATCTGTTTTTATCAACTTCTACCCCTCTGCACGTTGACAATACCAAAACAACAAAAAATGCATGGGCCAGATTCAAAAAATACTAAGCTAACTTATTTCTAAAGTATTTGAGAGAGGAAGTTTAAAAAGGATTTGAGGGTAATTAAGGAAAGGATATTAGGACAGGAAGGAAGGAAATTACAAGTAGCTTTTTTATATATTATTAATGAATCTGTCTTCATCTCATTTGATTCTTTACAGAAAAGTTAGTGGAAAAGTCCTTATGAAGTTATGTATTAAGTATTAGGGTAAGTGATACAAAGAATTGTTAGCAGAAGGAAGACATGAAGTGTATTGTTTGTTGTTGCTATCACTGGTATTTGTCCCGTGTTGGCAGTAGTTTTCCGTGTCCAAAGTGTGTTTGCCTTTGTGTTGGAGATTCTGATGAATCCGTAACGACTTGACCTTTTATAATGGAAATGTTGACGGGAAAATCTATAGACGAGAGAGACTCCAGGCTTCTACATAGACACAAACGCAGCGGACCTTCCCAATCTCTAAATATCACTCTTAGACTACACAGTATTGCCAACAAAATAAACTAGCCAGCAAATAATACCAACCTTATAACCATCACCAATTCTATCTTTTATCTGACAAATCTTTTTGTATCCATTTTTTCCTTTTCTTTTTAAAGAAGAGGTTATCTACCAAATCATAAGAAGTCTTAAAGGTAAAAATAAGTGTTATTGAGTATAACAATTGAATCTCATAATGTTCCATATTGATAAAAAAAATTACCTGCCAAATGAAGCCTTTTTATTTTTACTAACGACTAGAAGTACTTGCTTATCGAATGATTAAATATTAAAGAATATTAAACCGAATAGTAGAAAATATAGAAGAAAGGAAGTGTAATGGAAGCATTGTGATCGACCGAGAACAACTAGTTTTTTTATGGCTCCGAATTAAAAAAATCCAAGACAGAGATCCTTTTTAGACATCAGACATCAGGGAACATTTTTGGTCTCGTGTCTATTTGTCTGCGTTCATATGAACGCAAACCAACATATCGTAAAAAGTACTTGCCCGATTTTAATGGAAATTGAATGGTAGGTCATAATTTGCCCAATGTTGGTCCCATACAATCTTCAATATTCTACGCCCATTGGTATTTCTTTTACTACGCACAAATACACATTTATTTACACCTACATCTTTTAAGAAATGTAGATGGCATATCAAAAGTAGCCCACAGATAGTCTCATGTTAATTTGCACCCTCTGCGTAAAACTAAACTTTTGATCATGTAAAAAACTAATGAGTTACACTGATAAATTTTACAGTTTTATTTACTATGAGTAAGAATAATAACATCTGGTCGAAGAAACTATCTAGATAAAATAAACTATATTAGAAACTAATATTAGATATAGACTTATAGAGGTAAGTTACATTTAGGCATACTGACTTTTCAGGTCAGTTTTTAACATTTTGGAGGTTATCTTACCGATTAAAGTTCAAGTTTTATATATGACATTTTATTTATCAGAGCTTTTACATAAACTGTTAATTACTTTGTATAACAAATTAACTAATTAACATAATCTAGTAATTATGTCACATAAACTATTAATTAATTTATCACAAATATTTAGAAGAAAAGCATAAATACCTCGAACACCATTAGAGTTATCGAAAAAACTATGATGAACTTTTTTGCAGACAACAATATGATTTTTAATAATGTACGTAATTACTTTCTTTTGGTAGAAATAATAATTTTTATAGATATTAATTTGTGAAAAACCTGAAGAAAGGATTTAATTTTAAAGATGACAGACATAGATCCTGTTTGAACTTTCAGGATTTTTGATTTGTTCACATTAAAGAATCAATAAGCAACTAAAGCTTTTTTACTTTTTTTACGACGACTGTAAATAGGTACTGTATAGGATCTCTAGGACGGAAGTGCGTACTTATACGCGCATGCACACAATTCTACGACTTTCTGAAATATAGTTGTATAGATTATTAAATTTGTACAAAATCCCGGCTGGAATATAATAATTATTTAAATTAAACTGTTCTTGAAAATTTATTAACATTTACGATTTAATAATTATATTCCTCTTATGTGCATAAGGAATTCGATGTGTGCTCATCCCACATACACTTCTATATATTGTTCCTTTAGAGCATTACCTTTGTGTAATATATCTTTCGTACTCTGGAGTTTAATTGTTTTAACGTGTAATCCAGTCATTAGACCTTATCAAATTAATTTAATTAACCAATTAATTATATATTTTAAATTTCAACTGCTAAAAGGATCCAATTTCGTTTAAACTAAATACCGACCTTATAATTTTGTATTATTATTATTGTATGGTTATTATTATTATTATATTTTTATAATTTTATTGTTTGGTAACAAAACATGGAGAGAACAAATTTGGATACGATCAGAGTAGTCGTGCAAAAGTATGGAAAGAAGTAGGCGGAAAATTGATAATGCGAGATAGGTAGGAGGATAACGACTAAATTCGGTCCAACGCAGAAAATCTTTCTCTATCATATTGTTTTTGATATAATAGTCAAAACAATATATTTTGGAATATCCTTTCTCACCGACATGTTTTGACTGTGATAGTCCCCATTTACTATGTTAGGCGTCTTTAGAATAGGAACTAAATTTTCCCGAAAAAGCAACAATTAGTAGCAGTTATGTTGTCATAGGGAATTGGAAATCATTTCGAAAACTCAATCCGGATCCAGAGTGGCAGAGCTTGCTTTAAGTACATCTTAAAAACGGATTGACAATTGAGCTGTCAAATGATACCCCCAAGCTAGGCCTCCAAATGAATTAGGTTATGAGAAAGTCGACTTTTGACAGACCATTTTAAACTAGCCTAAAAATAAACACTTGGTACTCTGGTGACAAATAGGGGAACTAAGAGCAGTGTTACTACACAACAGCTCTTTTTAAAAACAGATTTATAGGTAAGCGTTTATTTTTATAAGCAAGAAGACAACGTGATGGACGAAATATTTATTTCAATTTCTAAAAATCAGCAGGAAATGAGTTCTAGAGATAAAATTATCGATGTTTAAAGCTTTTATTTAATCCTATAATTAAATTTACTTAAGCTAATTATACGCTTGGTATTGTGTTTCAGGTCACTTCTTGTACACGTATGTAAAAAACGCGAGTGGTGCTAAAGAGGTTGTGTTGAGATCGCCAAGATTTGTTCGCGCTTCGGAAAAATGCCGCGTCGAAGTGTCACTTCACATGTCCAACATGAACAAGGGCTTCATCAAGCTGGTCATAGAGGCGACCAATCAGACGTCTTGGGTGGCTGCTGAGAAAGAGGGCAACAATTTGCATGCGTAAGTAGTACAACTAATTCGCAGTATCTTGTTTTTATTTTTTTTTATTTAACTAGTGCACAAGATGTTTATGTAAAATTTCAGATTTGTCACAGAAGTTTTCCGTTAATTAAATCGAGTTCGTATTACATTCAAAACACAGGTTCTCTTTTGATTATTCGATGCAATTTTTACTTCCGATCCGTTGGCGGTTGGCGCACAAGGGTTCACACGTTGAAATAAATCCGAGTCAGTTTATCTTTTGTATCAGGTTTATAAGTGGGACACGGTCAGTGGTACTTACGCTAGACGTGGTGGCCAAAGACGCCAATACTTCTTTAACAACACACGAGGCTCCTCGGTTAGTCATTGTTCTTCCAACTATTGCCGCTGCTGCATCTAAGGCCGCTCCCTGACTTGTCGGTACGGTATCGGTGCGGTATCGGTAAGCTAGTATGCCGATGCGGTAAGATTCTGTACAGAGCGCCTATATCTTAATGAGTCCACCCTGAGTACTTTACCGCTTCTGTTTTTACTGCTTGTTCTTACCGACTCTCGGTGTACCGATTCCTTACCGCCCGGTAAAGAATCTGTACCTAGCGTAAGGTTCCATTCTTTCATGAAGTTCTTATTTTGTAATTTAGTGCATAAAAATATGTGATCTCCCCTCCCGAAAGAAAGAAGGATGTGGATTCATCATTTGAACAGTGAGAGGTCATGAGGTCATTAAAAGAACCGATTACTACTATAATGATTGATTTAAGAGGAGACGTGGATAAGTTTATTAATTACTTTCGTATGAGTGTCAAGCCATTTGATGAACTTTGCTAGAATTGGTGGTTCATTAAAAACTGTTAAGGTTTTTGAGGTCCTTCACTCCACAGTTCCGGGTGCTTTTTCACTTCATAAACATTTCTACGTTTAACATTTCCATCTAACGACTGAATCACAACTTTACTAGAAGTCTGCAAACAAGAAAATTCGTGGCGATTGTTTAGAGCTCGAGTGATCTCCTCTAGTCACTAGAAGGTAGGCCTGGGCATCAGCAACCTATAGCAACCTGTACACTTTTTAATCTTCGCATTAAATTGAAGCTGCGACACAGCCTAGGGTGCAACCAGAGTGCCTGCTGATTCCTAATTCTGATTGAAACTGACGATGTTTAAGACGGACGTATTTTGTTGGCTTGAGGAAAACAGATGATGGCCGATGAATTAGCACGTATGACATTTGTGGAGATCATAGAATTGTCTGTATATAATATGTAGTAGAGTGTTTGCTTATTACCACAGAAAGGGTTCGTTTTAAATTAAAACCAGAAAGGATTTCTGTACAAGAAATCAATAAGTTGAGAAGTGAGTATGGAGAAGGATAATCATCACTTGTTTTTGTTATAGTCTCACTTACCTTTAACACATATTTATTCTGTGTTATCTTGCCAGCTCTTATTCAACATATTCCAGTAGAGATTTCTTTTTCCCCATATTCAAGGATTAAGAAACGCTTTTAATGATAAGCGTTTCTTTATCTATGATATGATAATAAATCATTTTTTATATAAAATAAATATTGGTTACATTGCTTCCTTTGTCACATGTCGTGTGCAAACTATTTGTCATTAATTCTCTATATTTAAAAGCATTCATTCAATTTGAAAGAAATTTGGATGATATGTTTGAAAGAAGCCCACATATGGTTCCACATAAATTTCAAACTTCTGCGAACATTTAATATTGAATAAAAGCTATGAATTATTGAAGCTATGAATTATTGATCATATAATTTATTAAGACATTTATTATTGAATAAATGGGAATAAACACCGCTAAATTGGTTCAAACAACCTCATTTTCAGTTCCTAGTGGGATCACATTTTTTCATGGATTTTTTTAAATGCCATTTTAAAAAAAATATATGTTTTTTCCGTGGTAGGCTGTAAAATAGTAACTTTAGAGCCTAAAAAACATAGCTAAAATCCATTTTTTCATTACGCGGACTTAAAAAATCTTTTCATTACTCTCAAGCTATATTGAAAAAAATTGTTAAAAATATTTTTTCTTACTACGGGTTATCAATCTGCGTTTTTAGCGCTGCAATCTTTGTAGAAATGCTTCTTAGTACTATTAAAATCCACTAGATATCAATGCGTTTTATTTATCTTTTTTTTTTTATAGTGTAACCTCTTTAAGGTATCCTTTTCTCAAAATCTTAAGTATGTACTAATATTTGTTATAATTATATTGAGTAATATGCAATGTTTTTTCTTGTCTTCTACCTCGGAAAAAATCGCATATAATACACGACTGTGAAGTGTTTTTTTCTTTACCTTGGCAATATTTACTGTCTCGCTTCGCTCGACAGTAAATATAATTGCCGCGGTAAAGAAAAAAACTCACTTTACAGCCTAGTAACATAATATACTATGAGTAATTTTAACTTTGAAATAATATCCCATTATACCTTATGTTATATTCAATAGTGATTCTTCCAGAGATAGGACACGCCTCACTAAAACGCATCAACGCCACACTAAAGGGCAGAAGCTATTTTTTAATCGCAGTCTACTAAATTCTCCAACCGGTATATACATACTAAAAATGAACCCTTGTTTTAGAAAAAGAAAGGAAATTAGAAAAAAGCTAAAGTATACCTAAGTAAACATAAAGTTGCTGAACATTCAACTTTAAAATTCGATATAAATTTTAACCCTTTATTATTTTATTTTTTTTTTTAATTTGACTAGCAGATTTTGGGTTTTTTATACGTTTAGTTAATTAATTGAATTAACAAATCTATTTTTTTAGGATTGAAGCAAAAAAAAAGAAGAAGTTTTTTGTGCTGATAGTATAGGTAGACAAAAATTAACTCTTATCTATGTATAGTTATATATATATATATATATATATATATATATATATATATATATATGTATATAATTTTTCTCTTTTTTATACATATTAATATTTTTATTAGGCTACACGAATAGCCTAGTTGCAAGAAAGAGATTACACACTTTTTTACTTGTTGCGGCCCTAACTGCTTATAGGAGAGGTTATAGGATAGCTGAGGCTTGAAAGTGTTTGCAGACGATGCCGCATTGCACACATGTATTATAATATAGCAGACCCTCGCATTATTTCCTATCCCCTGATAAGGAAGGATTATAACATCCCCCTCCCCTCCCTCTTAAAACTATTCTATATAAATACAATCTCTTCCCTTAAACCCCTCCATGCTCTTCTATAAAAGAATACCCCCTCCCCCCCGCCTTTCTCTAATATTGAAAATTTGCACTTGCAGAAAAAAATTGTAGAGGTTAAATAAAGACGTTTTATTATTAATGTAAATTGCAATAGAATAGTTATTTACGAACCAAGTGAGGAAACAAAGTCAATACACTCCAAGCGTTTTTGTTAGTTTTTGTAGGCTAAAATAATGAAAATTAAATGTGCAATTCATCAAGACGTGAACAATTGTGGAAGTATATTGAGTATTTATATTTCGCATTATTATTTATTGATGCTGGAAAATGAGCATATTGAAGGTCCTGAAATTACTGAATGGAGCTATGGCCCCATCTTGAAAAATTGGGACAGTTTTTTTATTAATGGGCTTGATAACCTCTCATCTATTGGTTTCGAGGTAATTTGCAGGTAAAATCATGGATTTACCCCTAGCTACTTCGATGGCTTAAAATGTTTTTTTTTTTTTAGTTTTTGCTATTTTACTCAAAAATTGTAAAAAAATAATGATAGCACGCCAATTTTAAATAACAGGTGTTTAATAATATTCAGTCTAGGTGCGGTAAAAATTACTAATATTGTAAGTAGGAGGTGGGGGCTAGTAGGTCCTTTGAGTTTCTTTGCCTCTTATTGCCTTGAGGTTAAGTATGTATGATTGACATATAGTAAATTCATCCTCAAAATCATTACCGGTTTTCCTTTTTTTCCTGTGTTATATCAAAATTGGTTTTCTTCACAAAAAAGATTTGATATATATTCACTTTTGAATAATTTCAGGTTCCTACTCAATAGTGATCGGGGTGACTCCGCCCCTTCCAAGGATATTGCAGCTTTGATTGGTATATAAAGTTTAATAGTATATACGTATAATAAATCAGTGATGCAACAGCCCGTAGAGAGCTTAGACCTGTCAAAGGGCTTATACGAATATATATGTAATGGATGACACGGGGTTGGAGTGTCACTCTATCAGCTGTATAAGGATTTTATATAATGTATAATTGGCCTTCGTAACCGGATAAATATCATTTCGCTTAAGTAGCTACCCTACCTATTTATATCGCGAATCGTGAAACTGAGTGAACGACCTTAGGGGGACCCTTGCAGGGAGTCGGGTATCGAACCCGGAACCCTCAAATCCATAATCATAAATGTTAACAATAAGCTACCAGGGCAGTATCTATCCGAGCAGTATATACTAAAACGTCAATTTGAGACTGACTCCAAGCACAACTTGCGCAATTTTTCTGTCTTTTTTAATATTTTATTTTCTTTATATAAATTTACAAAGTTGTTTACATATTGCCTTGAATACACATGTTGGAGTGAGGTTTTCATTTCAAGTTATCCTAAATACTTAACTTACTTGATAATGATCCCTTAAAAAAAATAAATACCAATAATGCATGTACTTAGGAATTTATTTGGATTTCACAGCAAAATACTTCTTGCATACGAGTCCGCAAGACAGTGAGACATTTTCATGTTTTCGCTCTGCGTAAACTACTGACATAAAATGAAATATAATCAGTAATTTTATTCAAGTAATTGATAAAAGTAGATGGAAGATAATGTTTATTCTTATCTCCACACCGGCACTGCTGCGGCTTTATTACAAACGACTGAATTCAAAGGAGCCGGCCCGCCATCTACGAATTGTTATTATGCCTTCATACTAGGTGGGCCGAGAGGGCAGAGAGTTGATGGCAACCTCCTATATTTTCCTAACTCCCTGTCACACGTATAAATCATTTCGACTTTCTTCCGCCCTACGAAGCGCGGTAGGGGAAGGCACTACAGCTGGAGATTGGATTACAGACCTCCTATACATTTCTAACTCCCTGTTATACTTTTCTGAGTTTTTAAGCTAGAAGTAACGTAACGTTTTTGACTTATGTTCCATAGCCTAGACATGAAAATGTCAAAAAATCACTTTCTTTTAATTCAAACCGGTACATCCATCGATATTTAGCAATATGCACTTTCTCTTAACACATTGAATATTTATAAACGTTCTAACAAAAACTTCATGTAATTACTAATTTAAATAATTTATGATTACTTAAATTCGAATAAATATAATTTTTTAAATCGGATGAATCTTTTTTGAAATCTCTTGAATAATAAAACATACGTAAAAAGTGGTTAACAGGTGATTGTAAAAACATTTTGTTTTCGATTTTCAACTAGATCAGATTTATTATCATCTATACATCTGAAACTTGATTTTTCCTGTTTTTCTTTTATTTAAATGGACTAAATTGTAGATTTTTAAATAGTCCAAATCGTTTTTTGAGAAATTATTTTTTTCTCTAAATAATTTTGAGAAATAAGATTTTTTTAGTTTTTCAGGGGGAACCGCAAACCAAATTCATGGTTAAAATTAATTTATTTTGAACATGTAAATATTATGTCATACTTTATCGAAATCGGTATGATAGTTTAGGGTTCACACTCGCTAGGAGAAACTTTTTAAAAACACTTTTTCTTTTTACTCAGAGGACCTTAAAACGTGTAAATCTATCAAAATTTGAGAATAGAATTCTTGCTCTTTTTATACTTTCTCTTTATGAAATGCCTATAACATATATGGGGGCAGTAAAAAATACATATATGGGGAAGAATAAAAAGAAACAAACCCATCTTCAATGTATTCATCCATTAAAACCTTTGTGTAGAGTAACCAATTCTTCTTTTTAGTGAAAGAATCAGATATCGGATTACTAGGAGGATGTTTGATCAGAACATGAAATTCCATTTTACGAATTTTCCGTTTTTGAGAGGGGACAAGGGAGAGGGGGATTTATGTACTCACACGTACGTAGAAATGACATGAGGCAATAATGGGTTAGAAGGGCAGTGTTGAAAAGTCGGGCGAATGAGCCCGTTTGTTGTATCTTGGAGCCTGCGCGTTTCTCTTCCCGCTCCCTTCTACCCCCACTCTCCATGGCAATCGAACCAGATTTCTGCCCGTTATGAAACAATACACTATCACTACCTCCTTCTATCCTTAACCAATCCTTTATGCTTCTATTTGTTTTCCTTCAAATCCTTATCTCATCAGGTTAATCTGTGATCCCAAACCCCAAAAAACCAACGAGGGTGTAAAAAGTCACGCCAAAAACAATTCTCCTTGTTAAGGATTCCGAAGGAAAGGATAAATATGAATGATTTTTTTTTGGCCTAGAAGAAATAAAGAAAGACGTCTCTCCACTTAAAGTAACATTATTGAAAAAAGCCGTTTAACTATTATAAGCGGGGGGGGGGGGGGGGGGGGGGGGCAAAATGTTGCTCACGCGATGGTTATGATCATTTTGTTTCCCATCCTTTATTTATAACCTTTTTCTTGGTTATAAGTTACTACTTCTTCGTTCTTGCTTCCAGTTTATTTTTGGTGGTTTTATCATGGATAAAGAAACACTGATCACTGAAGGGATCAGTTTTTTAATCTGTGAATATGGGACAAAAAATTAAAGAAACACTCTAATCGGTATATTTTTAGATAACTTTAGGCAATATATTACAGAAGAAATGGGTGTTAAAGGTAAGTGACTAAACAAGACGTGATAGATGATATTCTTCATACTCACTTTTTAATTTATTTTCAGATATTTTTTTTGTCTTAGTTTAAAGTGAACACTTTCTGTGACAAAAATGACCTGATCATTTATCTGGCTCCATCTCGGCCACCATCGCATCGGCTTGTCTTAAGCCGACACAACACAAAGAAATCTAAGGTTAATGATCGGAGTAAGTGTGTACACTGACCGTACCCTAAGAGTTGGGACAGAGTTTAGGATCCTTTTAGGATATTTATATGTACTACATATATATAATGCTTCGTCCACACCGGACTCGCATCGAAACATAAAACTAACAAAACAATTATATATATATATATATATATATATATATATATATATATATATATATATATATATATATATATATATATATATATCACAATTTCCTAAGGGGTGATACAAATAAAAATCGTTATAATCCATCAAAGAATAAATTAATAAATAAATATATATATATTTTTGCTTTTCCTTTCGAGCCCTCGGCGCTCGAATATTATTTATTAATTTGGTTTATTATGGTGGTTTTATTATGAGAACCTCCTTTCGAGCCCACGGCGCTCGAAAGGAGGTTCTCATAATAAAACCACCGGTTCTCATAATAAAACCACTTAATTTTGCAAACAAAAAAATCAAATAACAAAGATCAATCGACCATTAAAAAAGGATTACTAAAAAGAAGTAAAAGTTGATTTACTCGTATAAAACATTGTTACAGTTAGAACATTTGTATTGAGGCACCTGTTGTATCTTTTACTTAATGATGCTGGAAATGAATTAAATATCAACTAGTCAAGCCTCATGACCATGACAGTAATAATGTATTTGTGTATTACTGCGTCAGAAGTACGAGAATACCAGATTGCCTTCAATTTGTAGAACATAATGAAAAATCGGCCCGAGTCAACTCAGCCAAACTTTCTCATATTGTTGAAACTGTATTTAAATTCCATAATATCTAATTTTATTGATTAAAAAAAAAAAAAACATTTTAAAA
Organism: Gerris lacustris; assembly: GCA_951217055.1. NCBI lineage: Eukaryota > Metazoa > Arthropoda > Insecta > Hemiptera > Gerridae > Gerris > Gerris lacustris. The sequence continues at coordinate 40,489,367 of OX578278.1, read as the reverse complement.
GCGTTCAACAGGTGGTTATTTTCGATTTTCAACAAAATAAAATTTATTTTCATTAATATCTAAGAATCTAGATTTTTCCAGGGAAAACGGCTTATATCGTTAGGTTCGTATTTAAATGGACTGTATATTAGAATTTGTTAATCAAAATCGTTTAATCACCCTCAAATTTGGAGATAAAATTCATTCCTCGATTTCGCCTCGAGGATACTTCCTCTTCATATTATGGGAAATTAAAAACTAATTAAAATAATATTTTATCAAAATGAGTAATTTTACCTGGCAGGAAAACGAGCACCAAACAAAACAAGTAAGATGCGCTTCACGTAAGTAATTGAGGCGATAATCGCCGGTTTCTGTACGATTATGTAAACATTTTAATAGAGCATATACTTTTTCTACACTTCAAGACCTTTAAATTGATGTATAACATGTCATGGTGACTAAAAACTTTATTTTAGTCGCCCGCCATCTTGAAAATATTAAGTGGGAAAACTCCAAACAGTGTACAGTTGCCTCAAATGCCGAGATGAACTTGTGTGCCGAATTTCATGTTCCTAGCTATAGTAGTTTATGAATTGAAACAAGCCAACGAACAGACAGACAGAGCCGTTATATAAGGTTTCTTTTTTTACTTTGTACAGAAACCTAAAATAGATAAAAATCAGTCCAGCACTATACTCGTCTAAACGTCATGCATACACGTCACTAAACGTTCATGATCAGGCAGTTTCTGTGAGGGTGTGACAGAATAACTATTCATAATTTTCAGAAACGACTGACGACACTTAAATAAACATTTTTCATTAATAAACTACTTTCTGGAAATCTGGAAATTCTTCAGTATCGAAATAAATGAAATAGACCGTTGTCACCCCAGTACAACTGCCTTATTGAGAGAAGAAACTGGTAATTAAATTAATGCACCAATGGTTTATGATTGTTCTATGACTTACCTGTCTGATTGGCTTTGACTCCGTTTATTTTATATCTTTTTTTGCATATCTTGGTTATATCGAGCATTGCTATTTTATTACGTTATTTTTTAGTTTCGATTAACTATTTTTTACATAAATACACTCCAAACTACAATTTGGAGAGTGTTATATTCTTAGTAACGGAATGAATGATGTATGATATAGTCCTGATTAAATTCCTAGAAGGCTTTAGAAACGAAATTATTTAGGAATTTATTTCATTTAATTGCAAGGCCTACATGATAATAGGAAACATAGCCACTAATGCCTAACATTGCACAAATAAGTTTGTGCAAGTTGTGTAAAGGCTAGTTAGATAAATTAGTGAATAAATGAAAATGCATAATATTACAAAACTTAAATTAACAGACATGCCTACAAGCAAGGAGAATTTATGCGGAGCAGCCTCTTCACATTCCCTGTCATAAATCATTTTCAAGATTGTTATTTAAGAGAGCGTATTCAAGATACTGTTGAATTACAAGTAAAGAAAATAGGTTCGTGATCCAATCGTACTGTCCAAAATGTTGACTTTGAGGACCATGTTTGCAACAATTTGAAAAATAACCCGAAAACAAGCACTCGTGTCATTGCCCATGCGATTCAAACAAGCCACACATGATGTGTGAGGGTATTAAAGTAATACCAGAAGCATCCGTTTCACATTTTAAAATCGGTCCCAGACAACTCACTCAAACTTTCTCATATACGAGTTCATAATTACTTAGTCCAGTGTTTTCACTGTTTCCCATTTATTAGTTTTCGTGTTCTTGTAGGTAAATTTAATTATAATTATTGAACATTTCATCAAAATGTATCATAAAAATAACTTCTCCTCGGAGAGCGAACTCGGCCTCTCTCCGTCCGTGGTTAAAGCTATTTTCTTAGGAACTAGATTTTCCCTGAAACGGCTTATATCGTTAGATTCGTATTTAAATGGACTACATTATACATTGTTGTCGGAACCATTTTCGAGAAATAATTTTTTTCACATTTTACAGAGTTTTGGGGGGACAGCGCGCCCAAATTTAAAGCTAACATTCATTTCTCGATTTAACCTCGGGGTATGATGTTTCTGAACATGTATGCCAAATTCAGTCAAAATCAGCCCAGTAGTTAGGCTAAACCACATTTTTGGGTTAAATAGATCGCGATGAGTAAGTCAGTCAGTCAGTGGCATTGTGTTTTATTTATACTTAATTATTGATAACATCTATAAAGTATAAAAATGGATTTTATCAATATTAACTGTTCAATCTTTCTCTTTAAACTATACATGTTTTCGAAATTTTCACTTTCTCATATACCAAATATATAATAATATTAAGAGAAAGTATTGTGCTGGTGCGTAATTCGATTTCGAGATTTTGATGGGTTTCCTCGTTTTAGAGTCCGAAAAAGTCAACACTATAAGTAGTTTTCCCGGGAAAAATCTAGTTCCTGTAAAAATAACTAAAACCGTTGACGGTAAGAGGCCTGGTTTGATTCCCCGCCAGGGAGGAGTAATTTTTCTTTGTTTGTAGTCCATATGGACTACAAAGAAAGAATAATAACATTATTAAAGAATTAATACATGATTAAATTCATATATATATATATATGTATATATATATATATATATATATATATATATATATATATATATATATATATATATATATATATATATATATATATATATATATATATATATATATATATATATATATATATATATATATATATATATATATATGAATTTAATCATGTAAGCCGTTTTTCCGGAAAAAGTCTAGTTTCTGAGATATACTACATATATTAAGAGGCAGCGCCGGAACTAGCCGTGTGCATGGGGTCAGCCGCGGGGTAAGGGGGGCCTCACTTCAGCTCGGCCAGTTATAAAAAAAAAAAATTTAATAAAATAAAAATAAATGATTAAAAAATAAAGAATAATTTTACTAAAAAGGTGAAATTAATTTATATTTTATTAATTACCACTGTTATTATTAATATTATTTTTATGTGGTAGGTATCTATATTCTTTTCCACATAATAATAATAATTATTATTATCATTTTTTGACACAATTGATGTTAAATGCTTATCAAGATAATATTATTAATATAAAAAAATGACGAGATTTTTATACATTTGGGTATTTTAGACTGTTAATGTTTTGTATTATCCTGTATATGTTTCATCAAAATGTAACTATCTTTAGTAAGTTTTTAAATTAATTATACATTTTTAACTTGTAAAATATGCCTACACAAGGGCCACCTAACACGATCCACTCAATATCTTCGGAATCTACTGCAGGAAGAAAGACGCGGTTTGCTGGGTTCTATAGTTCTATGTTAACTTTAAATGCGCTTACAGAAAAAATGTTAAGGACTTTGAGCGCTAAAATGCTCTGCAGCAGTATTTAAAATATGCAAAAGTTAATAGAAGACATATATTTTTAAGGCTATGGCTTAAAATAAGAACTTTTTACTCTTGGCATTTTTTCTCCAAGAATTAAAGTTTCATAATATGAGTATTCAACTCAAGTCTAACAGCTAAAATAATGGGTCTAAGAAAAAAATTAAAATAAAGAGTTCTTATTTTGAGCCATAAACTCGAAATCCATTCTATTTTTATTAATTACAAGGGCTCTTTTTTACTTTAGCACCCCCTTGGTGCTAAACAAAAGTCTGCCCTACAAAAGTCTCAAAGGTTTGTGTGTTTGTCTCCCCAAGACATTGAGACTCCTGGGGAAGTTCTATATTTAATATTCCTTTATCTTAATAGTTGAATAGACTAAGGTATATGATCACAATTATAAACACAAGTGTGATATTCCTTTGTCCCAAAATACATTAGAATAAATATATCCTTTCGTCTTAATAGTAATTTAGTCTAAAGAATATATGCTACTCTGTATAATGTTCCTTTGGCGAAATAACAACTAACACAAAGGGATATAGGGGGATGCTAAAGTAAAAAAGTACCATTGCAAGCAACTTTTTTGCTGATTTTCGTAACTTTTTTGTTCTTTTTACTTTCCATATAAAGAGAAGTATTGTAATGGCGCGAAAATCGAGGACCCCTGAGGGGTCCTCTTCCCCCACACTTTGAAGCACGCTCATATAGCTTACTAATGACCACATCATACTCGCTTCGGCGGTACAATGTACAAATGTATAATGTGTATGAAGTAGCTGGAACTCTCCACCACGGGGAAGTAAAATGGGTCCACTGTAGGCCTGATTGCGAGATTCGAACAAGTAGTTCGTCCTACCCGTCTAGTAGGAAGTACTAGATAACTACTACTACTACGTATATTAAGATAAATAAATACAATTCAGGTAAATAAATTTGATTTAGCTGAAAATCCAAAACCTAAATTTGAAATATATACCTAATTAAATTAGATGTTATGAGATATACATTCAGTATTACTATGCTTATGAGAAAGTTTTGTTCACGATTTTTTTGTAGTAGATTACTCCCGAAGAAGTCATAAACATTGTCCAATGTTTTCTGCTTGTCTAAGAGTTATGGGTTTTAACTTTTTTAATTTTAATAATTGTTCTGCATAATAGTGACTAACAATAAATTATCAAGCTACAGTTCTGTGTATGAGTTAATGTTTTGGCATCTTTCAAGAGGACCCCAAAGGTTCGTCTCCAAGACATTCTTGGGCTTGGGCATAAGATGCTATAAAAACAGGCCAGCGGAAAGTGGCTATATCCCGCATGTTTTGGTGCGTACAAGGTGATATTCATGACCCTGAGTACAAAATTAGTTAGTAGACCAAAAAATCAAGTTAATGTTAGTTTCCACTTTATAGGTTTGTTATTCAAATAATTCTTCACTTATTAAGTGAAAAATTAACATCAATTTGATTTTTGATCTATAATTTTGTACTCAGGATCAGGAAATCATCATGTAGTAAATAAAGTGTGTTATCATGTGTAAAAAAAGTTTGTTACAGGGTAACAACAAAACGCGTTCTTCGTTTTCTTAAAATTTGGCAGGACGAACGATGTTAACTCCTGCGTTGAATTTCTTAATTACCGTATTCTTGAGGCAATTGATACTCATATTCCAGTCTTATGTCTTTCCAAGTCATGCTATCCAGCTTGGTTTTCGTTCGAACTTCGAAGATGCCTAGCAAGAAAGAACGCTTTTTACCGTAAATACAAGAAGTCAGGGCAACAGTTTTTTTTAATATGTTCCGTATTTACAGTAGAATTGCGAAAAGAATAATTAAACGGGATAAATTTAATCATAAGTGCAGGCTAGAGTTTTCACTAACTAAGAAACCCAAAGCTTTCTGGGCTTACATTAAATCTGTAAGAGGTGTTTACACCAGACCACCTATTGTAAATAATAATGTGTTAGTTTCTAACGATGAGTGCCTTGCAAACATATTTTCCTCCCATTTCTCATCTGTGTATGTCCCCTCCTCTTCACCTATTCACTTACCTCAACCTACCCATCCTCCTCGCATTCCTTGCCCCTCTGTTACTCTGGACATGGTCACTGCTGCTATTAAATCTCTTAAACCTAGTCGTAGTGCTGGCTCTGACACAATTCCACATTTTCTTGTTAAAGGTTTATCTGAAATTCTAGCTCCTTTGCTTGTGTGTATATTCATTAAGAGTCTTAAGGTGTCTTCCCTTCAGTGTGGAATCAAGCCATTGTTATACCTATTTTCAAGTCAGGTAATCGTTCTCTGATTGCTAACTATAGACCGATATGTATCTGCAACACTTTCTGCAAAGCTTTCGAACGAGTCATACACACTAATATCTCTTCTCTTGTTGAGCCTCTCCTTGACCCTAACCAGCATGGCTTTCGATCTCAACGATCTACTATTTATTACCAACCTTGCCTCCTTCGTCTCTCTTACAAACCAAACTGTTTCCACTCGAGGTCAAGTCGACGCTGTTTACCTTGATATGTGCAAAGCATTCGATCTTGTCGATCATGGCATCCTACTTTCCAAACTTTTGAAGTTTGGTCTCTGTCCTTTACTGGTTCAATGGTTTAACCAACTATCTTTCCTTCCACTATTGTTTTGTCCGGATATCTTCCAGCTATTCTGCTCCTTTCCACTCTCAGTCAGGAGTCCATCAAGGGTCGATCCTAGGTTCCCTGTTTTTTTTAGTGTTTATAAATGACATAGGTTCTTCGATCACAAGTAATTATGTACTTTTTGCTGACGATCTTTAGCTATTTCGGACTATCGAGGACGAGACATCTGGAGACATGTGGGCTCTTAGAAACCGCATGAATTTTAATACTTCTAAATGTAGTGCAATAACTTTCACTCGTTTATCCTACCCTATAAAATTTAATTACATTTTGAATGACAGTTCTCTTATACATGTCTCCTCAGTTGTTGGCCTTGGTGTCACTCTGAATTCCTAACTCCAGTTCCACGATTTTGTGGATATCATAGTGCGTCGCGCGTCCCGTGCTCTCGGTCTCATTAGTAATATTTGTCATGAACTTTCACTGAGTGCTTCATTCATTTATACAAGTCCCTTGTCCGTCCTTGGTTAGAATACGCAGTCCCAATATAGAATAATTTACCCCAGTATAAATCAGCCAATATTGAATCTGTTCAGCGCAATTTTATTCGTTTATGTTACCATCGTTATTTGTTTCGTCGTATTTATTATTCTTATGACCACTTATGTTAACACCTTGATTTGGAGTCTCTAGCTTTAAGACGAATGGCTTATGAAATAAATTTTATTTTGAAAGCTTTGTCGCTTAAACTTTTCTGTAGGGAAATCTCTCAGGTTGTAGTCCTCCCCCCTGACCATAGAAGTGGCCGTGCTCTATATATTCGAGATCTATCTACTTCTAGTCCTCTGGTTCGCTGTGTTAATTCTTTCAATATGTTAGCTATCCCTGTTAATAGTGTCCGTAGTCATATCGAATGTTTCTCCCGTCTTTCCGCCATACTACCTTTTCTTTCCGCTCCCATATCCCATCCTACCCTAGGCATACTAAATTAATAAGTTTTGTTGTGTTTTCGTTTTTTATCTATTATAGCTTTTGTTTTTGTACATATACCTTTTATTATTTTTTTTAATGTTACTACTTATATTATTTATATTATTATGTTAACGTAACAAATTGTTATTTTCGCCTTACCAAGAGTGCCTCACTTGTGGCTTGTTGCCGTTGAGGGCTCTTAAAATATGAATAAATAATAATAATAAATAATGTAAGAAGTCTTAAACATCTTGAAGTAGTAGTATATCTTATAGATCTTAAAGTCTTGATTATAGGATTTTTGGAAATGAGGTTTTACACTGTTCACTAAAAAGTTAATTCGTTTTGTGTTTTCATTTCATTTTACATTTATTTAATATTCTTCATTATATCACAATTTACTATAAAAATAATCCTATTCGGTCTAGAATCGAACCCGACCTCTCTTTGCAATTATTTTTTTTACCAATATCTCGGAAAATAAAGTTTTCTCGAGATAACGACATTTATGGTTAGATTCTAATTTAAATGTTGTCAATTTTTTAATAAAAATCTGCGAAATCATTTAAAAGAAATAGTTATTTCCCACTATTTTCCAGAGTTTTAAGGGGATAGCGGCCCCCAATTTAGAGCTAAAATGTATCACTTGATTTCACCTCGGGATATGATTTTTCTAAAACATATGTCAAATCGCATCGCAATTTGCTCTAAAGTTTAGGCTCCACGCGACTCCAGACTTAATAATTTTAATAATAATTAAATGTAACTACCAAAACATGTATTAAGTAACAAAGAACAAAGTGGTATTGTATATAAGGGACATTTAGTACGAGTGTGTTCCTTAACATAAATATATTTCCAAGTGTGTTCAATAATTATTATTTTGGAAAGAGGGTTAGTCGGCTAGGATGAGGCAGTGCGGAGCAGAGGGGTGTAGGAGGAGTCACAAGATCGATCAGCTGACGAACAGCATCCATGACGTCATGGCCGACCTCTCGTGACGTCATATTGTTCCCTTACCCACTACACCCTTGCTACAATTAGTAAACTCACCCGGTCTCTTCTACATTTCATTATACTGAGTGCTGGTCTAGCACTCAACTACATGTGTATAATTGTACTATTTATTTATATAAATGTATAAAACTTTTCAAATAGACAAGGAAGTAGAACGACCTGTTCCAAAAATAAATAATCATAAACCAATGAATTATTTAAATAAAAATTAATCTGTTTAACACATTTTTTCATAGTCTAGTTTTAATATTCAAGTACATATCAACATTTATAGTAGTAGTAATAAGTCCTAGTACTAGACGGTAGGACGAATAAGGTTGCTAGGTTTGAACGAGTGTTCGAACCAAGCAATTGGGCCATATTTTAGATCTATTTTACTAGCTCCTTGGTGGAGAGCCAGCATATGCTATTCTATGAATATTCACACAATTTTTACACATTTTAATTTTACCACTGCACCGTCGAAGAACTACTTTCGAACGAATTAATCATACAATGTAACTGCTAAAATTCCCAATTCGTTATGGTTACACGTTACACACTATATAGATAAAAGCCATGTAGGAGAGCTCAAAGTTTGCACGTAAAATGAATAATGATTTAGTCGTATCAAAAATGTATATGTAATCTTCCACGTTATTATTCAATTTTACATATACATGAATCCGTGTCCAGTGCAACTCCGACATAAAAATAATCCTATCCTGTTGAGAATCGAATCCCGATTTTGTTTTATTTCATATCATATTTTTGATATTTTCTTAAGGCTAGAGTTCAAGCTGATTCCGTTTTAGACTGAGATTCTATGAAAACAGACCGTGCATTTTATCTTGAGATAAAATGTAAAGACTGAAGTGGAAACAGATAAAAAAGCAAGCTCCGTAACCCCGGAGCCCCAAAATGTATATGATTTGAAAATTTGAAGTTGGGTATCATTTTAAAGGTATTGGAATTTGGTTCTCAAAAATATATCGTGTTTCCAAAATGGCGGTCATTTTACCCCTAAAATAACCAAATAAGTGCATACCGAAGATACTAAAGGATAATATATGCACACCTTTGTTTCACGCATAATTAAAAAAAAAAAAAATATATATATATATATTTATGAATTCTTATGACCAAAGAAACCCTTTTAGTAACTTGCAGGCAAGTACTTGACGGTATATTTTGGTATACTATATTGGAGTACCATATTACATTGATAAAGGCCTGAAGATACCCAGGTATGGGCGAAAGCTTTTAAAAAAAGTTGTAAAAAACTATCAATATTGTTTTTAATTCATCCCTGAAGACTTAGAAGATTGAGAAGTACAATAATAAGGGATCAACAGAAGAATAAATTCATTAATTTGAAACGTTAATAAAATAGTTAAATAGATAAAAAAAAATTAAATAAATAAATCATAGTCTTGAATGTTTTCATATTCATACATGAAACAGATAAAACTTAATTTAAAATTCGAGTATTTACAATATGTTATAAGTGAGTTCCTCACGAACCGGTGAGGCGAGTACAAAATACGAAAGAGTCAGTGTAGACAGGGGTGAAATTATCACTAACATAATATACTTATAAATAAAAACAGATAAATTTTATATTTAAAAATACACACAAATGTATTTTTAAATGCATTATTACATGGAATTTAAGTAAAAATAGATTAAAGGAAACAAAAAATATAATAAAATATGATTTTGATCTTTAAAATCTTGAAAGAATTTACTTGTTAAATATGTAAGTGGTCTATTTTGAAGACATTTTTACACGTTATTTTCTAGATTTTTTAAAAAAAATACAATTTAACGAATACTTAAGGGTTTAAAAATAAACCTTATTTATGTTATTTCCCGTGGCTAGTTTTAAACGTATTTATAAATTTAAAAAAAATTATATATATATACATAAAAATAGAATTACCTAATAACACATTTAATAGATTTTATGATTTATAAATTGTCGTCTTTGTTGAGTTTTCACTGAAATGTTAAAATTACATGACATTTGTTCCTTTCTTTTTGGTAATAAACTGACAAGAAGAATGCATGGAAATCGGATTTAATATACGACTAAACCCACGTTTATATGATACGTTTTTAGCATTCCTGAACATAAATATGATTATTTCTAACCTCTTGTTGTTTAATGATAAATTTAGAGCGTACCAATTATTAAAATTATTTCAATTAACAACAACATATTTAATAAGCTACTATAAACTAATCTTAATACATTTAGCAGGAGTGGCACTACTTTTTTTTAGCATAATAATTGGATAAAACTTTTGAGAGATCACCGAATTTGATAACATAATTGTTTAGAAATTAATAAATTTATTACTTTCAATTAATTGAATAATGAATTATTAATTAATTGCCCCCGTGAGTATCGATATTGCCAATGATTTTTTTTTTTTAAATTTTTCCATTGAGAAAGTAAATATTTTTTAATTTCTAATCTACCTACTTATCTATGTATGTGCAAAGAAAACAGTTTTAGCAAAAATGCAAACAAAAACTTCCTAAAATTCGACGTTTATAAGGTTTTTTTTTACATTTTTCGATTTTGATCGATTCATACGTTTTAATGTCCCCAGGGTCCAAAGAAGTGTTGTTTTATTTAAATGTGCCTGTCGTCCGTGCAGACTCGTGAGGCCGATTTTGATAAAATTTGACAGAAAAAACCAGTTCATACCCTGCTTTCATAAATCATACCCTGCGGGTATGATTTTGCAGGAAATTTGCTCTAAATTGGGGTCGCTGCCCTCAATAGTTAAAATATTTTTGCTACGATTGTTACGAAATATAAACATTTTATCTCTGTTTAGATGCGTAGAAAGTGATTCTTTTCGTAGTTGTATTCTTCTTTATTTCCACACTTGTGCGGAAATAAGTTTATCTGTATTTATAATTAAAATCCAACAATCTGTCACTCGGGTGCAAACTTCACACTCGCATGCAAAATGCTACTTTTCGCCCTAGACGCGTGTACTATTCTTTCTTCAGAACGATCGCGTTGCTTCCGTTACCTTTGGTTTGCTCGGAAGCAATATATTCATCCGTCTGAGTAATTGGAACTGTTGAAACTGCCGCTCAACACCCTGGACAAATAGTATATGAGATCTCAATGAAACAATAACTGATGAAAACAGGTTTATACTTTCATCTATGTATAATAATGGCTACATTTCGCTTCTCTCCGAGGTATAGCCGGGATATGACTTTTATTTACATTTAATAGTGAAATTTCAAATCTTAAATTAAAATTAAATTCACTGATTAAACAATTTAGCACATGGTAACGAGGTAACTAGGGACCAACCTACAGGTTCGGTATTCTAATTTATTTAATTGTCTCCCCCTTTTTCCAATCTGTCAAAATTGTTTGATTCTTTTACACTAATAGGAGTGTAAATTTAGTAATATTCGTACGCTGGTGATTGATGTTATCAATTACTATTCAACGTATAAGCGTACGCTGGTGATTGAAATTACGTCAAATCATCCAAATTTTTTAATATTCATTTTTTAAGAGTATAGATATAATATATATATATAAGGCGTTATTAAATTTATGTTTGTGCGCATGTGGAAGAAAAGCGAATGGACTCAAAAGGTTAAAACTTATATGGAACCAACAATAAGCCATTTATAACCTTCCATCCATATTTAATTAATATAAAACAAATAGTTTTTATGATATGTTCGTTCACATAAATTAAACGAAAGACTAACAGACATACGTGAGACTAAAAATGTTCCCTGATGTCTGAAACGGATTTCTGTCTTGGAATTTTTGAATTCAGTGACAAAAAATTATTCCTCTGCAGAACGATCACATAGCTTCCGTTACCTTCGGTAAGCTCAGATATAACAATTAAGTATGACATAGGGTTTATAAATATGTGAAAGTCTAGAGTAAGAATATTTGGACTGATTTTTTTGATAAAAATAATACTTAATAGAAAAGCTAAATTGAGTTACTGGGTGAAGATAAGGAAGGACTGTGAGTGACAGCAACCTTGGATAACTTTGAAACAGTTAAGGAACACAAGATAAGGTTGGAAGTTGGAGGAAGAAATCCTTTAAGTTTTCTTGGCAGGATGAAACCTTATCTTTCATCAAGTATCTTTTTATCTTCTCAACGCAATCCTAGAATATTCTAGTGGTTATCTACAAGAGAAATTGGTCCTGACTGACATCAAGATTAAATAAATGTATGTTGTATAAAACGTTGAATAAAACGTCTTCTTTTTTATCTAATACAAATTATTGATTGAGGTATGTACATAACATGAGTAACTTGTTTGCAATTATATTTTATTGTTAAATATAAATATCTTCTTAATAAAAGATTAAAGACCTGACAATCATATCATAGCTTAAAAATTATATTGAAATTTTCAGTGGCGTATCCAGGGGGGGGGGGGGGGGCACAACAAGGGGCACGTGCCCCCCTCCCCCCTCCCAGACCCAATAGAGTAAAAAAAAAAATACAGCCGTATTTTTTTTTAATACATATTTTTTACTTTCACCTCATATTCAATTTCACCTCAAAAATGCATAAAAGCGCTGTTTTGAGAGGTCATATTTTCAAAATGTATCCCCGAACCCCCCGCCTTAAATCCCCCCCCCCCCCCCCCTAAATAATGAACTGCAGGCGATGCCCATGACTTACAGTAAGATATTGTACTGCGGTAAGCATCAGCATAACATTTTCTAACGAATACGTTCTAAAACAGTTATTTAGTATCTCACATATATCCAAAATTCTGTTCTCAGAACCACCCACTTAACCACTCAATGGAAATTCACTACCATTCTCATGATTCCAAAACCATCCAAACCTTCTCACCTTCCTACTTCCTACCGACCTATCAGCCTCCTCCCAGTCATGGGTAAAATCCTTGAAAAACTTCTCCTTCGCCGAATGATTCCTATCCTTAGTCCATACCTTCCTGACCATCAATTTCGTTTCCGTTTCCCTCACTCCGCCATCCAGCAATGTCATCGCCTCGTCGATGTAATTGCCCCCTCCCTTGAGAAGAAAAAGTATTGTTCAGCTGTCTTCCTTGATGAAGCTCAAGCTTTTGATCAGTGGCGGATTATGGGTGTCATCTAGGGGGTGGCGATCTGACCCTCCAAGGGGTTTCTGGAAAGACCCAAGGAAAGGGGGGGGGGGAGTTCTCAGTCCCCCCCCCCTCCCGCAGTACAATATCTTAACCGTAAGTCATACGTGTCGTTAGCAGTTAATTATTGAAGGGTGCATATAGCGGGGGGTCCGGGGGTCCTCCCCCGGTAAAATTTGAAAATATGACCTCTCAAAACAGCACTTAAATGCATTTCTGAGGTAAAATTTGATTTAAATACTTAGTCACAAAAGGGTAATTTTTGGCTCGATTATATGGTGTAGTTTGTTGGAAAACAAGTATGAACATGAACACAAGTACATTTTTTAAAAAAAAAATATAATACAAACTTAAAAGTATAGTTATTGTAACACAATAAAAGTTGTGCACCTAATCATTCCCTTTGTCTAAAATACCTAAAAAAAATTTTGTTCCTGAGAACGAAAATTTATCACAGTGTGTTACCTTCGGTAAGCTCGGAAGCTAAAGGGGGATTTTTAATATTTTCGTTTTATACATCTACGAGCCGTTAAGCCCATGACAACAGACCTAATTTTATATTTAGAAAAAAATAGTTAAATTAAGTAAATTAATTTAGATAAGTTATTATATCTATTTGAAGACCATCGAATCAAAGCAAATACTCGTACTTATGTTTATTGGAATAAATGTTGTTGATTCAGATTGGCAATAACAAACATTTAGCTAAAACTACGCATCTATAAATTATTTTATAAAATAAATTATCAGAATATGTGGATATGTTTAAACGAATTAATCTATTATCGTCGTCTCTATTGAAAACTAGGACATTTTGGCGCCCCGAAAAGTGTTTTCGGGAGAAACGTTCGGGATTTATAGTCCAAAACCGGAACAACTCCGTCATCAGAAGTTTATTATTGGGGGGAAGGAGGATATATTGTGGGGCGAGGGGTCCTCCCTCGGAAAATTTTGAAAATATTACCTCTCAAAACAGCGCTTTTATGCATTTCTGATATGAAATTTGGTAGTCGTTGGAAAAGGTATAATCAAGGGGGGGGGGGGCGGTCGCCACCCCCACCCCCCCCTTTAATCCGCCACTGCTTTTGATAGGGTGTGGCATGCTGGACTGCTTTGGAAACTCAAAACCATCCTCTCCTTCACTTATTATCTCATCCTTAAATCCTTCCTCTCTGATAGATATTTCCGTGTAAGTTTAGGATCTTACTTTTCATCCATCTGCCCTGTTAGTGCTGGTGTACCTCAGGGCAGTATCCTAGGACATCTCCTTTACTCCCTCTATACCCACGACATTCCACAGCATCCATTGTCGGTTCTTGCCACCTTCGCGGATGACAAGGCTATCCTCTCTGTTCACAAGAATTCTCAAACTGCAAATGATAATGTACAAAGTCACCTTCTTCTCCTAGAACCTTGGCTAAGGAATTGGAGGATAAAAATAAACGAACAGAAAAGTGTGCACGTCACCTTCGCCCTTCGCCATAGCACTTATCCTCCAGTCATCCTTAACCAAGCTCTTATTCCTCAATCCGATTCAGTCCGATACCTAGGTCTTATCCTTGACCGACGTCTTACTTGGCAACAACACAAGGAAACAAAACGAACTGACATAACAAGACGATACAAGTTACTGCTCCGTCTTCTGGACCGTAGGTCCAAGCTTTCTCTTAATAACAAGCTTAAAATTTATAATGTAGTCTTAAAACCAGCTTGGACCTACGGCCTGGAAGTGTGGGGTAGCACCAAACCTTCCAACTCCCGTCGTCTCCAAATCATCCAGTCCAAGATCCTAAGAAAAATCGCTGATGCTCCATTCTATGTCTCCAACCTCACTCTCCATAATGATCTCAACGTTCCCTTCGTTCGCGATATATCCATATCCCGATACCACACATTCCATAAATCCTTATTTGATCATCCTAATCCTTTAGTTCAACTCCTTTCTGCCCAATATATACCAGATAACCCTCCTCGACGCCTGAAGAGACAGTGGCTTAGAGACTTATTAAATATACACGTATAAAATCTGTAATTATCCTCTATCTGATATATCTTATTTATATAATTATTTAAGTATATTTAATAATTTAGTTTACTTATTATTTCATTATTTATTCATTTATTATTTATTTAATTAATTAATTAGTATCTCATTTCTCCTCTATCTACTTTTATTATTTACTTTATAATCATTTATGTAATTATTTTCAAGGATTTTAACATCAAAATTTTATTACTTTTACGATCCCATAAACAATGAGCTTTAGCTTCCTTTTTTAGAATAACCGAGTAATAGTAATTCCTCAGTCTTTTCTTCAAATTTGTTTCAGGTTGATTTTTTATTTAACATGAAAACTCGATCACTTTAAAATGTGAAATAGTAGGGTTTTGGTTTTGACCAAATTTCCTGAGGGGTTTGTTGACAGACAACATTTTCATAATCTTTTAAAGTAAAGATTTATATGGACATCGATTTCGTTTGTAGGTAGCGGTTGTTATCATTTCAGCCCATAAATTGTTAAGGAATCCCGCCTCGAGTAATAAACACCTGGCCATTTCTATTAGAATTCGGGCTGCCCTCTCCATTTTGCAATTCCATTTTGTTAAGGGGTGTAGTCAGCCATAACCTGATGTTTTAATACCGCGAGATTCAAAAAAGTGTTTGAATTCACAATTACAATATCCGCGACCATTGTGTGATCTTAAGATTTTTAAATGTTTCCCAGAACATCGGATTTTTGAATAATCATGTAAGTAAATATATTTCTATAACTGTCATCAATGAATGTGACAAAATACCACGCACCTCCCCCTGAAGGTACAGATATTGGACCACAAATATCAGTGTGTATCAGTTCCAATATTTATTTCCTTCTTAGAGGTTCTTTTCATTTAGTGCATTTTTCCTTTGAGACAAATGTCACATTCACCACATAATATAGAGTATGTTATTTTTATTAAATGCTTTCATAACCATTTAACCTTTTTGTATTATGTAGGCAATTTTTATAAAAAATAGTTTTTGTTTGATCTTATTTGAGCTTTGCTGATGGATATTAAACTTGATTTTAATTTTAGATTATAAAGTGTGTTTGTAAGTTTTATTTTTCACTTTTATTATCTACATAGGTTTGAAATTGAATGGCTTCTTTATCTTCAATTTCGACGTCTCTACCATCGGCTAGTTTAACAAATTCACCTGGTGTTTCTTTAATATTGACAAATAATTCTTTATTGTTACACATATGGGAACTAGCTCTACTTTCTAGAATTAATTATTTTTTTAATTTTGACTTTTTTTCAATTATGTGGTCATTACTACTTCATGACTAGATAAACTTTCATTATTAGATGAAGTTTTATCATGAGATAAATATTCTCGAGGTATTGAAGCTCGAGTTTTGTTTTGTTTTAGTGTTGCTTTGTGAATAACAATCTTCTATGTTGTGACCACGTTTATTACATTTTTTACAAATTTTGATTTATTTTTATCATACGAATAGTTTTAATTTGTTTTTCTAATCTGAATAAAAATAGTTTTTTTGAAAATATTGATTCTTTTATATTTGCTTTATTAACAATTTTATTTTTTTAGTACGTCCAATTTTGATAATTGATCCCTATATATTCTATGGAACATCTAAATATTTCATAGTTATAGAACATTAATAACATCAATGCTTTTTCTTTGCGTTTGATTCTAGGCCCATAACCTTTGTCATGCACAATTTGATGTTAACACGATTTTCTTATATTATATAATACAGTAGAGCGTCGATTATCCGAACTAATGTTTTTTGGGGTGGTTCGGATAATCAAAAATTCGGATAATCAAAATTCACTAAGAATTTTAAAAAATTAAAAGGGAAGATGTAAAAAATAATCAACCACGTTTATGCAAAAAGCACCTTTGTTCTATTTATCTAGTAAATAGTGAAAAAAAAAAAAAAAAAATTGTATCTCCAAACTCCTTTAATTAATTTGACATAAAGGAAGTTGTAATACTAGTCTGCTTAATTTTTTTTTTACTTAATTTTTCACCATGTATCTCGATTTGCCGAATCCCATGTCGCAATTTGAAATATTTCAGCCACACAGAACTGACACTGAATTTAATGTCACCACCAAGCTTCATGTTTAATTCTACTGCTTTTTCACACAATATGGGCTGTCCAGAGGCTCGTTTTTGCAAAAACCAAGTTAATGCAGTTCATCTTCCAACAATTCGGATTTCGGTTTTTTTTTTATAGTTTTACGATATTAACTGCCCTCCTCACTGTCAAGATTAAGAGCATACCTAGTGATTGAGTCAGAATTATTTTTTAATCCCGTAATCGTTGATTTACCAACACCGAACTTGATAGCTAATGCCTGACCCGTTTCACCTTTCTTTAGCCGCGTAATAATTTCCATTTTATCTGTTAATGAAAGCACTACTTTTTTCATTTTTGTCGACATGTAGTAAGTTTTACTTAAAATATCTGACCACTAACTAATTCACGGTATACCTCACAATGAATGATTTGAAACTGAGAGCATTGACATAACTGACCAACAGAATGAAAAGGTATTAAGTGGAAAAATGCTGCAAATGATTCCACAAATTACAAAGACAAACAAAAGTTAGTTCTTAGTAAACAAATGTTAATGTCTGCCCCGTCAAACTGAATTCATCAAAATCTGGTGTCCCTTTATACAGCTAACACCGCTCTTTCTAGGAATATAATTGGCGATGGCTTTTTTTTTTTTTCTTTTTCTTTATGAAGCCAGTTCGGATAATTGAACGTTCGGATAACTGACGTTCGGATAATCGACGCTCTACTGTATATATTATATATTCTTTTAATACAAAAAAAATTGCATACCTAATCAAAATTATATAAAATCATTTTGACAAGTATTTGATAACTATAAATAAATAATTAAATCCGAAGTGGTTAATTTTTCTTGTGGTGTTTATCGTACGGTCCAAACGATCCTCAGCCACAACCTAGTATCGGTTGGTACGACATGCGCAGTACTGTCAATCGAAAAAATAAAAATATAAACAAGAGGAGTGGAATGTTTTCACTTTTTGTGCAGCAGCCATAGGTAAATCATTTTACGTGGCAAACTGTGTACATATGAACCCAGATTAAAGGTTGGCTGGTTTGGAGCCAGTTCTAGACGTCAGTCTAAGGATCGTTTGTACGGTTTGTTTTATATATCCCATCTACGATGTCGCATGCGATGACAACTATCCATATAACTCATCGAGTAATATGAATGTTGAAACAGTCTGTTTTACCATTAGGATCGGATGTGATGTAAAAATCGTATTGAGAATACGCTTTGAGTGAATTCCGCTGTAAAAACAAATTTTAACAAATACATTTTAGTTTTGGTTCTCAATAGTAAGTACATGTAACTACTTAATTTTTTCCATTGGTAAATTATTTGTTAATTTTAATTTCATATAATTGGGATGTGTTTCAGGTGGACTCTTTACTCGTTTCCTGCGGGGCGGATCAGACAAGAATTCAATATAATTCTAGAGATAGTTCCTGCCAACAAGTATCCCTACCATATTGCTATTGACAACATCATTCTTGTCAACTGTTTTCCAGGTACCAAATTCACTAACTATAATTATTTCTATTTCATATGAATAACACTGTTACATTGGCTTCCACGTTCTATAGGTCTTCCAATGTTGACTGGTGTAGGTGTAATGGAAATAAGTCCTGAAATTGCGGCTTAATGTTAAGGACATGTTTAGGGGAATGAATGTTGTTCAAAGGAAGTGACAGCGTTGCCTGCTAAGTGCAAAGACCTTAAGATAGGGGGTAGAGGGAGTGAATTGAAAGTGGCTCAAATATGGAAGACAGCAGATGGTGCTTCCAAGCGGCGAAACTTATATGAAGGATGTTAAGTCCGAAGGATTACATTCACAACTGAAAGCATTTTCAAGAATAATGAGCATTGTCATTTTTACTTCAAGCAACAAACTAAACTGGTTGAACTGAGCTTAGTTACTGCTAAAAAGGTAAAACAGTAGCTAAGGATCACTTTTAGCATTTGAAAAGACCTTCCATTTAAGGCCCGGTCAAACAGGGAGCGGACTGTCCGCCTTAGTAGGGGACTGGGTGTTCACTCAGAATGTGGACTGTCCTCCGCGGAATGGGGTAATCAAGCAAAACGTGGACAAGGTACTGCGTGATTTCTTCAACTACTCGTGTTCAGTTTTGTTTTATTATCAGCATCTCTAGCACTTCCTCCGCCGAAGAATTGCTTTTTCTGTTCGCTTTGTGGCAAGCAACACTAAAAATATAATGGGTGCATGAAATTAGTGAAAAAAGAGAGGAGTTCGGCGAATTTCACCGTCTGTGCTGAGAGGTAAGTTCGTTTATTGTTTGATATTGCATTATAGCTTGGGGTAGCGCCGCCTATCTACTTTAAACCCTGAACTGTGGCTACTGACCACAGACTTTCTTATTCAGGAAAATATGATTTTTTATAAAGAATGACTTTTTTTTTATAAAATTAAAATTTACACCAGTTCCCTCTTGTGCGATTTTAAAAAATTGCAATTTTTGGGAACAGGTTACATGAAACAAAATTTTATTTGCGATAAATCTTCATTTGAGAACATGCAGGAGGGATGATCAAGAATGATTTTTAGTCGAAAAATGAACCAACATTTTTTGGTCATTTCACGTATCGTCAAGTCGATCCTGACATAAGATTGGAAAAGAAAACTCTGCTATTTGTACCTATTGTGATGTGGAAGAAGATTTAGAGCATATCATAATGTTTTGTGTAAAGTTTTCAACGCAAAGAGAAATATTTTTTAGTGATATACACTAGCAATATAACACAGCCCTTCTGTTATTTATTTTTATTATCATCTCGGTCAATTTCCATTCACAAGCATTTATTTCAATTCCTTGTATCGTCAAAAATAAAAATCTAATTTTTTTTCTGATAGCTACTATACTAATTAAATATTTATTTATTTGATTATAAGCATAATTATTTTAAGTAAATAAATTAAGAACCTATTAAATGGTTGTGATAGAATTATGGCTGTATGGTTCCACGAGCCAATTGCCAAAAAAAAGAAAAGTCGATCCAGGGACATACTGTCATATATATATATATATATATATATATATATATATATATATATATATATATATATATATATATATATATATATATATTTGAAGACTGGTTTTTCTCCTATTTTCGAATGTGTTAAGAACAATTTTAGAAGTTGCATACTCTCCTAGAACCTAAAATTAAAGGAGAAAACTGAAATAAAAAAATAAAAAATCTGGGTACGCATATCATACAGAAAAATATCACAGTCTAAAACAAGATCAATCAATTGATCAGTAGATTCAGCGGTCATGTTGCTTCCAGTCCGCCGCGAACCCTGAAAATACAACTTCAAATCTCTCCGCCGCGGACAGCCGCCTTCTGTTTGACCAGGATAATACAATATTTCAGACCACAGAGTCGTCACAGTTCGCTTCTTGTTTGACCGGGTCATTGGACTTTTCTTCAATGTTCTAGCTCATCTTAAATTATCAAGAATGTGGCAACTTTTGGCTTTATCCTGTTTCTTGTAAACTATGACATCTACATCAAAAAAAGATTATTATTATTAACCCATCAACGGCTAGAACTCTAATTTTAAAAAAATTTAATTTTAATTTATATTTTTTAGTAAGTACTTTGACTTTAGATTTTATGATGGGCCCGGCCCATGTATGGGACATTGGCCTGAAGTTCCTGAGGTAGCACTTCCAAATTTAGAGCTAAAATTTGTTTCTCTGAACCTGTATGCAAAATTTTATCATCGAAACCGGCCTAATAGTCTAGGCCCCTCACGTCTGCACAGACTTTTCGCACCATCACTTGAAAAGAAAGGTTTCAAAGTTACAGAATGGACCTCCTGATAATTTTTACCAGGAGTGTCGGGTGTTACGTAACTCAAAATTACACACAAGTCGGGATATTACCGTACATATTATGCAACGTATATCAGAAAAATTAATATGTTTACCTACTACGACTATGAGAAAGTAAAAAAAAACACGCTGAAAACTGTAAAACTGAACCCATTATTTAACTAGCCTTTAATAGATTGTACAAAAAGTATATGCCTTTCTTTTATATTTTACACACTGTTAAACCCACATTTACACATTGACAGGTTTATAATTACAGGAAATTGTGTGTGTGTGTGTATATATATATATATATATATATATATATATATATATATATATATATATATATATATATATATATATATATATATATATATATATATATATATATATATATATATATTCACACACACACACACATATAATATATACATATAGGTATGTATAAGTACATGTCAGAGAGAGATGTTAATATTAGGGAGAAGGTGTACTGTAGTAGTGGAATCAATCAGCTGATTAGTTGTGTCTAGTATGTCTGTCTATGTAATGTTGCAAGTGCTTGATCGTGATAAGAAGGACAGGCCCAACCTGTTACCTTGAGAGACTCTCTTATCTTACAACACACCTTTTTGTGCAGCTAAACATTTGTCCACAAGAAACCTTATTGACCTTTCTGTTGATATCAATCTAGGGGACTAGGTGCTTTACAGAAACATATATTTATTTTTAATTTAATCCGATGCTTACGTTGAATGTTAAGTAATAACAATAAAATCTTGAGAATGTTTTTCTAGAAGATAGATAATAATTTAAGCAGCGTTATCACATTACATTCTTTTCGTAGCATAATCTTATACTAGGAATGTAAGAAAGAAGAATCGGTCAATCCGTGACAAAATCCGTCGGAAAAACTGTCCATGCAATCATTGCATCTATGAGCGTCCACAAATTCCAAATTTTCTTTAATAGAAATGCTTTTTAGACATCAAGGATCATATTTGGCCTCGTGTCTATCTGTCCGTCAATGTTGCTAACAAAGTATTAATATATATTCTATGATATGTCAAGAATATTTTATTTTACTTCCGAGCTTACCGAAGGTAATGGATGCAATGCTATCCTTTTGAAGGATGACATATTTGTTAGACAAGATTTCTTTGATAGAAATTCGTTAATAAAGGGAACATTTTTAGTCTCGTCAAATTCTTCTATCCAACTAATATTTTAATATGAATTGCTATAGTTTAATGAAAGGAGATTAAATTGAATAAGGTTAATTAAAAATAATATAATTTATAACCATTGTATTGTCACCTACTTCAAATTTCGTCTCAGTTAATAAATACTCTATATAAGCTTATGCAACGGTTCCCTAAGGGAATATGGAGATGATATGTATAATTCATTCTTTTTACTTTCTCATATAAAGAGAAAGTATTGTAATGGCGCGAATATTCGATTTTGAGATATTTGCTCGTTTTAAGGTCCCCTGAGTCCAAAAAAGTGGTTTTTAAAAAATTTCTGTCTGTCGTCTGTGCAGACGCCTGGAGCCTTAACTACTGGGCCGATTTTGGCGAAATTTGGCATACATGTTCAGAAAAATCATACCCCGAGGCGAAAACGAGAAATAAATGCTCCAAATTTGAGGGCGCTACCCCCCAACATCTCTGAACAAAAATTGATCTAAAACGGTTGCGACGATTTTGATGAAAAAATTCTAAAATATAGTCCATTTAAATACGAATGTAACGATATAACCTGTTTTCCCAGGAAAAATTTAGTTCCAGAGAAAATAGCTTAAAACGCGGACAGGGAGAGCCCGGGTTCGATTCCCCGCCCAGGAGAAGTTATTTTTATGGTACATTTTGATGAAATGTTCAGTAATAATTAAATGTACATACAAAAACTAATAAATGGATAACACTTGACCAAGTAATTATGTACTCGTATATGAGAAAGTTTGTTTGAGTTGTCGCGGACAGATTTTTTTCTTTTCACTCAACCTTTTAATAAATAATCATTAAACTTTTTGTTCATTATTAAAATGAAATGTGAACTATTTGTTGTTGTTGGCTTATTGTTTATTTTCAGAAAGCAAACTAAGATTTAATATTACAGAGAATTGACTAAAATTTACCCGTTTTTTTTGGCAATAATTATATGAACCACTTTTCTAATTAATATTTTTCGATACCATCAAAAATAGTCTTTCAATTAGTGTGGCACATAGCTTCCTCGCGTCCTATTACGTATAATTTTATGATTTCATACCTCTAAAAACCAAATTCTGCCACATTTGTTTCATAGAACTTTAAAACTTTGTAGAACCATCCATAAGTTCTTTGTTCAACAAAGCATACGCACCTTTTTCTCCACGGCCTTGGTTATGGGATTCACCGACAGTTTCTTATAATATTTCTTAGATTTCCTAGCTAAATACCACACTGTTAAAACTTCTATTTAGTTCATGTTTAAATAGAAATAAAACATGAGGTAGAATTGACTTAAAGATGGATGCCGTCTAAGAGTCGGCGAATGGGAGCAGAGGTCTGGAGAGTGAGAGGAAGAAGCCGCCAAGCGACAGTCTTGATACTTTTATAATTTCTTACACGAATCACATTCACTCTAGGATTTCGGAATCCTAGTGTGAATAGTGCCTAAGAGTTTAAGCAAAGATCAAAGTGTATTTAAACTGATAAAAACTGAACAGTGATGAATTGTTGAACCAAAGATGGGAATTTGGAACACAATGATCCCTGCGATGCATTCTTTTCTAGGATTGTATTCACTTTAGCTAACAATATTTATTAACTTGTTTCAGACCCTCCACAGAATGTATGCAGTTCAACCCAGTTCCAGTGCACAAACGGAACCTGCATAGACTCAACTAAGATTTGTAATATCAACAAGGACTGTCCAAATGGGGAGGATGAACTACAAGATTGTGGTAAGCAACATATATATTCACTTACATAGTAAAATGATCCTCATAAAGTTTTAAATACATGACAGTTAAAGCATGACTGGTCAAATACGTAATTAATAAATTATATGTTATGCTAAATTTATTAAATTATTTATTTTTTATAACAATAGAGATTAGGGAATGTATTTTTTGGTGAAAAAATCCTCTTAAAATTGATGATGTTGGACAGAGTCTCTGTTTGATTTTATAAATTGTCAATGGGAATTAACTAATTATTGCATTCGTATTAAAGAGGGAAGGGCCAAAGAGATAAAAAATTAACTTCTTCGGCGGGATTCGTACTACAGACTTCCTATAGGTTATTCTAGATTAGCTATCTTATCAAAAGAGTTGCTTCCGAGAAATGTTTTACAGGGCCTGGGCCACCCGACCTGGCCCGTGGCTTCTCGAGTTAAAGCCTTCTATCGGTCTCTCTCTTTGCCATGCATCTGTCTCCAACATTGGGTTCATAGGATCTTTAGGTCCTTTTCCTCCTCGTCTTTCCATATAATCCTTGGTTAGCCAATCCTCCTTTTTCCGCCTACGTTTTCCTTTCACGTCCTTTTCACTGATCTTCCTTCATCCATTCTTTCAATATGTTCAGCTCATCTTATCTTTCCTGCCTTCAAAAATCTCACCAAATCTTGGTGCTCCAAAATCTCTTTTATCTCTCAGTTCCTTCTGAATCTCCAGGTGTTGTCCACATATTATCCTCCAGTTATTCTTCTATTGCAGACCCTAAGTTTGTTACAACCTCTGGATGACAGAGTCCAGGTCTCTGATCAATAGCATATTATTACTGGCCTCATTAATGTTTTATATAGTCTTATCTTAGTAATTCTTGACAACATTCTTAACTCGAATAGTTTTTAATTGATAAAGATAAAGTACGCCCTATTCCCCTTCATGATTATATAATATTGTTTAATATCTCGTCAATAGTGTAATTTTCTGTGCTTATGTCCGAAACTACTATATACACAACTACCAATGTTTGTATTAGCTCAACAAGTTAATTTATCTAAACATTAATGAATTTTTGGTCTTGTTTTAGCTAAGGTTCCAGACTTCGCTCGATGTACGTTCGAATCGGGTTTGTGCGGGTGGCACAACGCACCTGGAAACCTGCTTAACTGGACCAAGAACAACGGATCAACTGCTACATCTTACACTGGACCTAATTTCGATCATACCTATCAAAATGATACAGGTGAGCTAAATTAAAAAAACAAACAAAACATAAAGTTTAGAGTATTAGAAAAATATGTTTTCCTTTTAGATAAAGAGATTTAGAAGGGGTTTAGGGAGGAAAGTGTATAACCTTCGCTTGAAAAAATGGCTCAAACTTGGAGACAATTGGTGGTGCTTCCAAGCGACAAACTATATTAAACTATTATATTGTTATCAATAATTATTTCTGTTTTGTCCAAAGAGCTCTCTGTTGAGCCCGCCAGAAGAAAACTATACGACATCGGCTTATGGCAGTAATGAAAGCAACATTTAAATCCTTCTCCTTAAAATCTTTGTTTATGCATGAAGTTAATAATTTGATGTCATTGATAACTAATGAAATTAGTTCACTTATCTCTCAGTATTCGCTTATAGCATCACCTACTGTCTCCAAATTTTGAAACATTTTTTTTATTTATTAAGCTCTTTGCTTTTAGAGGTACATACATATTTGTATGAATGATTTGAAACTTTTGGCACGCAAATAAGGTGTTATTTGTACTAAAAACCTAGTTAATGCAAATTTTCAATTCCATCTGGACAATTATTTGGCTCTACAATTCAAATTTATTTTGTTGTCTCTTAGGTTTCGAATTATTGAGAATCCAGTTTATAATATGCCAGCTGGAATAGGAGGATTACTTTACTCATCTACTCGATGTGATCATCAGTGTGAAAAAAATCATTAAAAATCATTAGATATATCAGTATTTAGACCTAACTTCAAACGATGAAAATACGCTAAGCACTTGGCCACGCCGTTCCTTTATTATTTGGTTTTTTCGTGACTACTTAATTATAAAGATCTCATTTATCTCTTATATAATATAATAAGATCCTTATTTATCTACCAATCCTTAAACCACTTAGGCAAACAATGCCTTGAGCATTCCAACAATCAAATTTAAAATTTTGAAAAAAAATATATATACTGACAATAGTATTTCGCGGCGCCAGGAATCGACCCTCAGATGCCTTGAGTAAAAAGCCAACTCGCTTGCAATAAGCTAAATGTGGTCAAAATCAAAAAGAGTTTTATCTTACAAAATAATTTAGTTATGTTATAACCCAACAGTTTATAACTCATTTATATACTGTTTTTCTCGCGTTTTTAGGGTCCTAATAAAAACGAAGGACCCTCATTTTCCTGCGTTTGTCTGTCTATCTGTCGTTAATGCACCTGATCTCCGAAAGTACCTAACAAACAAAAATTGTGTGTAGTAAACTAAACACAGAAAAAATGTAGAGAAGTCTCCTGAAGGCAACCATCCTTTGAAAACAAAGGATTGAACTTGTTTTGTAACGGAAATCCGCCATGTGGATGATAATGAAAGAGAAGGACGCCTTGAGTACAAATTTAGAAACGAAGCAGCGTTCCGCCCCGCCAAGTCAAAAAGTCAAAATTTCACAAAAGCTGCCAGTGTATATATGTATACTGTAGGTGACAAACTAGGGTTTTTGAGGGTCGTGAAATACGTACAAGCTACCTAAAAAAAATTTTAATATCTTTGAAGGCCTGTACTGTAGATCAAAATAAAAGAAAGGTCGTAATCGGTCAAGTAGTTTTGATACTTCTTCTTCTTCTTATTCTTATTCTTCCTTCATTTTACGTTGACGCACCTACAACCTAAACTACTGAATCGATTTTAATGAAATGGGGCTTTTTAGATTCGTCTAGGGCCCTAGTGCATTACCCCCTCCCCCAACTATTCCCCCCCCCCCCCCTAACAACCCTCCTACACTGAATTTGTACCGTACAAAAAGTCATGAAATCTGACCAAAAACCACTTGTGTGGTAAAAAGAACACCCCGCCAAGTCTGTGGTCCAAAAAAGTTGTGAAATCAACTTTCTGTCCCACCAAGTGATGTTGGCGTTGGCACTTTCTCCTGACCCAACACTGTCAACTTAAGACACTTATCAGCTTCTTCGCCTTGGCGGTGTGCCTGCGGTACTACCCAAAGTTAACTGGTTGTATTCCACGCATCCTCTGCAAAGAAAGTAGTAGTTGCATGGGGTCATTCCTTGAAAGCTTAATTTGTATATTACTTATTTCTATTAGCATGAAACATGCTTTAGCCTTTTTTATTTTTGCTTTTTGACAATGGGAAAGATTTACAGCAATGATCATTGTTGCATCGAGAATAGCCTTCAACAACACTGTTAAAAGGCTTTCCTCTGCGCCTGCATATATTAGTACTATTTGTCTAGAACTAAGACTATGAGGTGAAAAACTATCTTTCCACACAAACCTCTTGTGGAAAACGTGAAGGTGAAACAAAAAATTGTATTTGTGTTTGAAGAATATTAAAATTCCAGTTTAAGGAAATGGCAAGGCACACCCCCAAGAAGAAGAAGCTGATAAGTATCAAAGTTGACAGTGTTGGGAGAAAGTGCCAACATCACTTGGCGGGACAAGTTGATTTCTCAACAAATGGTTCACAAGTAATGGCTAAAATAAACTTTTGAATCCCACCAATCTTGATACAGTTGGGCCGATTATGCTTGCTTACGAACTCGCCCGGTTTTTTAAACTGCGTACAGACCCTTTGTGTGTTCTGAAATTACATATTTGGCAACTTTATTTTCTCTTTGGTCCTTTGGCTTGATTTTGGTTTAATAGAATTGCCTAAATAACCTTCCTTTTGATTTGAATTTTGTTTCATTTTACCCTCCCACTCTCCCAAAAATCAGTTTTCCATTTATTTAATATTCTCCGTTTTTTAAATTTGTCAATTTTTTTTTGATTTTGCTTCACAACTTACCGAAGGTAACTGAAGCTATGTGATCGTTTCGAAGATAAGGAACATTTTTTAGGTCCCTGATTTCAAAATTTCCAAGATAGAAATCCGTTTCAGACATCAGGGAACATTTTTGGTTCCATGGTTTTCTGTCTTTCTGTCGATCTGATTTAATTAAACCATTGTTAGTTCCTTATAAGTTTCAATGCGCACAAACATACATTTATTTTACACTTGTATCTTAAAAATTACTCATCCAATTTTTAAGCTATTTGATTGTTTTGTCGAAAGTAGCCCACAGATAATCCACTAATAATTTCAACCCTCTGCGCACCTTCAATATTAATAAATTGATACTTTTATTCATGTAAATAAACAGCAAGAATTTAAATTAAAGGAGGGTAAAAATTAAATCAATTCGACAATAAGGGTTTAAAAGCAAAACTAAAGTAAAGTACGCGATAGGACGCGAGGATGCTATGTGCCACACTTATTTGTAGATTATTTTCCATTTCGTGCTTTTTTAGGTTTCAAAAAACATCTCTAAATCACATCCGCGAAAAGTTTTAACCACCTATATAGTAGCCCATTTATATAAGAGATTGTAAAACAGACAAGAGCGTTTGATTTTCTTTGCTTAGTCATTATTTTTCTCCGAAAAAGGATTCTTGAAAATAAATAAAATCCTCAAACAAAAAAAGAAAAGGAAACAATTCCGAGACATGAAAACCTTTTAAAAAAAAAATAAAATAAAGGTATTAACAGGAGATAAGTGAGGTAGCTGAAATCTGGGATTAAAAAAAGTATCTGATGATCCGTAACAATTCATTTAGATTTAACAGGAATTAATTTGAACTTTTTATTATTTTAGAAAATTTTATAAATACTTTATTTATTAAAACTTTTTTTTTAGTCGCCCGCCATATTGACCGCCATCTTAAAATATTAAGTGTGTAAACTCCAAAAAAGAGTACAGTTGTCACAAATGCCGAGATGCACCTGTGTGCCGAATTTCATGTTCCTAGCTATAGTAGTTTATGAAGTGAAACAAGCCAACGGACAGACAGACAGCCAGCCAAACAGACTGAGCTTTTATATAAGGTTTCTTATCGTACTTCGTACAGAAACCTAAAAATCAATTTTAATAACAGAATTATTAAATTGAACTAGACATTTTAAACGAAAAACAAAATTTGAACTCAAATTCTGAGAAAAATCAATAAAACAAGGAAGAGATTGGCTCCCCCGTTCTCCATTTTCCTCATCTCAACATTCTCTCTCCCTACTAAATAACTAAACCTGAACCAGTTACTCCATAATCATACGTTTTATTATTCCTTATATTACAATTTACCATTTATTATTGTTATCATTATTCATTATGTCATTTACTTGGTAGGAATACACAAGAAAAGAGTATTGTGATTTCCAAAAAATAAAACCGGTTCTAGTAAAAATAAAAGCAAAAAATGGACACTGAAGTTAGAGTGATATAAAGAAGCGAAAGAAAAAAATGTGCCCGGGAAACAAATTAGGTCACTGTTGTTACTACGGAAAATTTCGGGTAAACTGACTAAGAAGCATTCCAACCTCATGAATGGATAAGAGTCGGCTGCTAAATAGCTATAGTGGCTATACTAACGGAGATGGCGGGAAGAATTTGATGACTAATGCTATGGTTATTTGATCAGTTGCGCCCAGTGGCGTAACTGTGGGCGCACGGGCCTGCATTTCGAGCGGGCCCCCGATGCCTGGGGGCCCCCAAATCCAAAAAAAAATTGAATTAACATGAAATGACTATCTTTGTGCAAAGGCTGATGGGGGGCCCCCATAGAGCATAATAAAAGTCTAACTAAACAGGGGGCCTCATCAATTTTCTTTGGCGAAGGCCCCCCAATGCCCTAGCTGCGCCACTGGTTACGCCTTACCGAAGATTAAATAAAAAAGCAGACAGCAGGCACTTGTTGTGTTGGCTTGAGGAAAGCAGGCACTTGTTGTGTTGGTTTGAGGAAAGCAGGCACTTGTTGTGTTGGCTTGAAGAAAGAAGGTGATGACCGGGGTAGAGGTTGATAAATTGAAATGAGTATTTTTATGACATGAGAAATAATTTTAATGTTTCTTGACGGTAGTTTCTAAACCCCTCAAATTTAATCAAATTTAAAATAATACACTCCTCAGTGAAGCACGGTAATCCAGATTTTTTAAATTAGCATCAAGAAGGCATAACCCCAAATTATTAATTTAAAAGGATTGATAAACTGTTAGAATTGTCACTAGATAACAACAGCTTTATGCCCAATGTTGTTTCCAAGAGTATAAGCGTAATTCATAACCTGCTTGGTTGTTACCTTTCCTATAAGTGCTTTCAAATGTCTTTTGAATATTTAGGTATATTTTGAGGGTTTAGAGCAGCAGCGGTCCTAAAAGCATTTGTCACTTCTACTAGGCCACCTAATATTCAAGGTCGATGTTACTGGTTCGATTCCACGTTGATTTACATGGCTCACTATTGATCACACCATATTCGCGGACATTAGTATGAAAATTGGCTAACTATGCGGGGTTAGTAAACTAGAGCCCATATATATGTGGACTAATTGGTTCTAATTGGTTGGTTGGTTCGAACTAGTGGTTTGTCCTCCCTGCTGTACTATTAGCACTATGTACACTTTTCTTTAATAGTAACGGTAGTATTTAGAGTAATGGTTAGTTGGAGCTAGTGTAAACGTGGTGCTGAAGTCACTTCTTCCGTCTGCTCGGTCATATATGAATCGAGGGTGGAACAAGGTAAGTCCATGCCTTAATGTTTTGATTTACACGGCTCACTATTAATCGCAACATTCTCGCTTCGACAGTACTTTGATGTGTCGAGGGGATTGAACTATCTACCACGAGGTTAGTAAAATGGGTCCAAATAAGAGCCTAATTCCTAGTTTCGAAATTTCGAACTAGTGGTTCGTCCTCGCTGCCTAACCATTATCAATCTTTACAGTATAATCATACGGCCAAAGTACATGGTGATTCCGATTCGGACTGAGATTCCGAAAGCAGGCACGTTTTGAGAGATATGTCTTTAGAGGAAGTTGAGTGTATTGTTATTGCTAAAGTGATCATTTTAAATTAAAACGAGAAAGGATTTCTGTACATGAAATCAATTAGTTGAAAAGTGAGTATAGAGAATATTACTATTTTTTAGGATTTCGTTGGTAATAAAAACATGAAACTTTGCAGTATTAAAGATCGTTTTGACGCGCACAGGAAAAATATAGCGGACTCAAAATATAGCGATTTTTTTTTTTTAATTTTGATTTAGGTATCAAATAAAAGGGATTAAAGAGTAAAATACAAAATATATATAACACTTGTGTAAATTGTTTAATTTTGCACGCCATTTTGTCAAAAAGCACCCTTATTTACCCCCCCCCCCCTTATTCCAACGAATTTCATGTTCGCAGTACTAACGAATGTGAGACTTCACGCAAAACCATTTTATTATGGTCTTGCTTACCTTCAACAAACCTTTCATCTACACTATATTGAATTATAAAAAGTATTTCGATTAGATTGAATATTTTATTCAATTTTTTTATCCCATATTGGATGAAGAGTTTAGCGATCAGAGTTCCTTTATCCATGATATAATAGTAAATAATAAAATAAAAGAAGTACCAAAACAAAGAAAGAGTAAAGAGTCAAAGTTCATTGGCTTTTCCGTTGTAGTAATCATAATGGGAGTAGCCCGTTTGGGCACCCGCTATTGTTATGAAAGGATTAAAGTCTTGGTACGTTTTGGCACCAGATTCTTGTAAAATCATGGGTCGTTTCGGCACTGTTTATGTTTACTTATTGGATATATTTATTTATTATTATTTTCTTTATCTTGCCACAATCTTTATCTAATTTAATACATTGTCTAGTATTTCATACACTAGGGGTGCGTTCGGAAACACTAACCAGGTCGACCGAGAAGTAACCGGTGTGTCCGGAAACACCAACCTAAACAACCGACCGCGTTCGTAAAGCTCCGGTCGTTTTAGCGGTCGACCGCTTCGACCGAAATCGAAATACGGTGAGTCCGGTTAGTAACCATCATGTTACCTTTTTGGCGAAATGTCATTGTTATTTTGTAAACATTTGAATACGTTTTTATTAAACATTGTCGTCTTTTTTTGCTAATTTTTAAAATTCTTTATTAATATTTAGTTTTTGTGAAACATGGACCTTTTTCGGCACTCTTTTACTTTGTTATTCACCTTTTTTATTTTAAAATTGAAATGAATTTGGTGGGTAATTTTTTTTGACTAATAATAACAATATATCAAAACTGAAAGATGAAAAGTGTGATATTCCTTTGTACCACAGGTCATTATAGACCTACTTTTGTCCTAATAATTATTTACTTTGTTACCAATCCTAGTTTTCAACATTTTATGGATACCGATATAGTTGTTATTTTAGACAATCTAAAATGGAACCCCTGCCTGAGTTGAAGGAGACTGTGCGGTCGAGGATCGCTTGGTGGCATAATTTTGCATGATTCATTCATGAGAGATTATATACATTTGTTAAACTGTCCGTTTGCATATTTTATACATTTAAGAAATTATAAATGTATCATTTGTACACAGAAGAATTGATATTATCGATGTAAACAGAGAAGTTTAAGGTTTCAGGAGGAAGATACTGTTGAACGTCGTGTAATCTGAGTTTTTAGTAGAAGGAAAAAGGAAAGGGATGATAGCTATATACAGATTTAACCTTAAGGGGTGCCACTGCAATAGTTTATTTACTTGAGGAATCGTCACAGCTTCACTTCTATCTCACACCAAACAAAAACGAATTTAAATTTGTAACCTCTCTTTGTTTATAACCTTTTCGGTCGACCGCTGCCCGTTCGGAAACAAAAATTATTTCAAGCCGCCATGACACTAACCACAACAAACCGACGGTCGACCGAGAGGTTGACCGGTTAGTGTTTCCGAACGCACCCTAGGTATACCTTTTAGTCTTACAGAATATGTCGAATACTATTGTTAAAGTTACTTCTAGACGCGGTTCCGCAATAATAATTAATTATTACAAATACATTAAAATTAAAACGCTAAAAAATGGTGATGTTGTGTGGCGATGTTGTCAAAAGGATACTTGTACGGTTTCGTTAAATTCTGACGCGTCTATTACAAAAATAACTAGGCATCCTGTACTTGAGCACAACCACTAGCCTATAAATGAAAAAGAAAAAGAATTAGAAGAAATTCGTGCCAACGTAAAAAATAAAGCGGAAGAAGATTTGTCAGTTCGACCCAATAAAATTATGAGACGTGCCGTTGGTGGATCTGACTCCGTATTGCCAAATGAATACAACAACTTACGGAAAACTATTTATAGAAAGCGCAGAACACTCATTCCAAAACTTCCTTCATCTACTGAAGAATCCCTCGAGATGCTGAGCAGAAATCAGTACGAAATATTTACTTTAAAAAATGAACGGTTTGTTTACGTTTGTGAAGATATTGTGCTAATTACATGTGATACGAACCTCAAGATATTATGCGATTTTTCAGAACAATGGTTTGCTGATAGCACATTCAGGTATTGCCCAAAGTTTTTCTATCAAATTTATACTATACACGCTTTAAAAAATAATATTTATTTATCGCTCGCATATTTTTTATTACCATAAAAAACAACAGAAACTTATATAAAAGCATGGAAGTTTTTATGTTCAACTCGTCAAATTATTTTTGAACCTTTATCTATCCGTTTGGACTTTGAGATTTCAGCTCACTCCGCTGTAAAACTAGTATTTCCTGACTGCAAATTATTAGGATGCAGCTTTCACCTAGGGCAATCCTGGTTCTGGAAAATTCAGAACTTGGGTCTTTCTTGTTATTACAAAGATAGTAACAATGAAATAGGTAGATGGCTGAAGTCATTTTTTGGTTTGTCATTCCTCCCGCCAGATGAAATAGAAAACGCTTTTGCGGAATTATTTAGTGAGGCGCCTTCAAAAGTAGAGGAGTTTTCCGATTATGTATTAACTCATTATATTGAACAGTCAGCCCCCTTTCCACCACCAATTTGGGCCGAGCCTGTGAGCGAGTCAGTCCGCCGAACAACAAACGGAGCTGAGGCATTCCACAGGCATTTTAACGACCAATTTTACAATCAGCACCCTTCTCTATGGCATGTAATAGAAGTGCTTAAGGAAATTCAAGTTGAAACTAATGTAAAATCAAAAAATGAAAGAAGTGTCAGAAGTTACTATAATTTAGAATTATATAATTACATTACTAAAGAATACAATGAAATATACATCTAAGGAAATAACAATAACGGAGTATTTATTTAATATAGGAAAAAAACTTTGATTTAATGACAGATTAAATGAAGAAAAATTACTCTGTTACTCGTTTTTTTTTTTAATTTAATGACATTATTGAATATTTTCAAATTTGTAAGACTGATTTTTTTTTAAAGAAATAAAAATGTATTTTGTTTACCTTTTTTAAAAGTTTTAGTACCTGAGGTCCTGGTGCCAAAACGTCCTATCAGTGCTGGTGCCGAAACGGGTTACGATTTTCTCAGGTAAAAAGGGGTCCCGGTGCCGAAACGGGATTCGCCCATCATAATAAAGTTCCAGTTCTTCCAGTGGCGACCGCGTATAAAAGTATGTACGCTCCAACGTTTCGCTCCTGATTCGAGAAACATCTTCAGGGGTGTTCATAGTGTCGGATTAAGTTTTCAGTTGAATTTTTTGTGTGTCAGTTCACAGTGTCAACTCAAACTGAAACTATGTACAAATTTTAAGATGCTTGTAGCATTGGGAGCGAAACGTTGGGACGTGCATACACCCTTCGAGACAATGGTCGCTACTGGGACACCTATACAAATTCTTAAGGAAGTAGTCGTTTATAACCAAGAAAAAGGTTGTAAACTACAGTCCGTGCGCGCCGTTCTCAATCAGAATCTGAAATAAGAAAGGTCTAAACTCCCGTTAAACCATCTGACTCCGAAACCTATGAGCGCAACCATTTACCTGCTTTCACTGTGGCCCAGCTTTAACAACAGTGTTCAATTCTCCCGCATGTTTAAAAAAAATTTCATTTTAACATGGAAAATGAACCTGAACCAGACCACTAGCTTTTGTTTCCTTTCTGCTACTAAACATTAGTCTTGCTTTTATGATATTTTAACAATAAAACCAGGGGCGGAGTGGCATGGTAGCGTCCGGCACGGGATAACATACCAAACGGCGTCATATTATCTAATAAGCACACCCCCCCCCCCCCCCCTGAAATCAGGGGGTCACCTTTCTCAAAACTCATTATTTAACCTATAATATAAGTTCAAAATGTAGTAAAACTTTGGTAAAAATATCTCAATTTGTTATATATTTTTTTTGTAGGCAACAACGAGTAAAACTTTACTCTAAACTTAGCGAACCTGCCACTATAAGTACTGGTACAGCCCAGGGTTCAGTGATTTCCCCTTTACATTTTTTATGCTATATTAATGATTTATATCTCATTCAGAATTTCCCTGGTGAAAGAATTGGTTTTGCCGATGCTACATGCCTTTTTTTCTATGGGGACAGCTGGGAGGAGGCAGTTAAGAATGCTGAAGAAGGTCTTAAACTAGTTAATAAATGGCTGCATTCAAATTTACTTTATCTCAATACTAAAAAAAAAACAAATTTATTACTTTCTCTCACAACAAATCCGGTCAACCGAAGTTTGCTAATAACATAAAAATTCATGATTGCAAATGTAATTTAAATCAAAATATAAAACAGTGTAACTGTCCCTCAATAGAGAGAACAGAATATATTAAATATCTCGGTATAATTATAGACAATAGATTAAGCTGGAAACTTCATATAGACTCACTCTGTAAAAAATCAAGAACATTTTTATACTACTTTAGATGTATGAGGCAATTCTGTGAAGTGGATATTTTGAGACAAGTTTATTATGCTTTAGTCGAGTCTGTACTGAGCTATGGAATCATAGCTTGGGGTTCTGCTTATCCATCTAACTTATATCCTCTTGAAATTGCACAAAAAGCTATCATTAAAACTATCCTTAAAAAACCAATATTATACCCGACAGACCAATTATTCTTAGATTTTCCTTTTTTTAAAATTTCAAAATTATTTAAGAAATCAGTATTATTAAATTATTTCAAAATTGACAAACAACACTTAAATCATAACTATCAAACTAGAAGTAAAATTAATAAAAAAATAACCAATATTACTTGTAATACAAACTTACGACAGCGGCATGCCAGTGTTGTTGCTCCAAATTTATTTAACCTTTTACCAGATTACATCAGGAACATAGTTCATATTAAACACTATAATAAATTTTTTAA
Organism: Gerris lacustris; assembly: GCA_951217055.1. Taxonomy (NCBI): domain Eukaryota; kingdom Metazoa; phylum Arthropoda; class Insecta; order Hemiptera; family Gerridae; genus Gerris; species Gerris lacustris. The sequence goes on along the minus strand of OX578278.1, from coordinate 40,453,027 downwards.
AAAAATTAAAAATTGGCTGTCAGCACAAGAAAGCTAGAGCATTTATATAATATATTATGTATTGATGTATGTACTTTTAGGTTTTCCATATTTATATTATAATATTCCATATCCATTATTATATTATAGTATGTTTAATTTAAAAAAAACAAAAGAAACAAAAAAAAAACAAAACGTGTTTTTAATCTAAATTTTTATTTATATTTATATTACCAACTTTTGATTAAAATGATTAGGTTAATTGAATTATATATGATAAAGAGAACTTTTTAAATAACATGATTTAAATTGAATGTATAAAAATAATTGAAGAATAAATAAATCAATAAATTAAAAACATAAAATAAAATAAAACTACCTGCATTTACAACAACTGAGAGATTACTTATTAATGTGAGACCTCGAGCCTCCTGTTTCAAGGTTTTCCCTTCTTGGAGGCTCTTTGATTTTACAAACATATATGTATATTTTAAATATCTGTTAAATACTATATTATTAAATTATGTATATTTTTTGTTTGTTTTATTCTTTGTAATATGTTGTATAATATGTTTTGAATCAAATAAAAATAAATTACTTACTTACTTACTTACTTACTTTTATAATGCGATTACTAAAGATTGATAAAATTATAAAAAGTGGTAAATAATGTGATAAAATAAAAAATATGCGCCAAAATTGTATGTCGACTCCAACGATATATAGAACTACAAAATTGCTACGCTAGAATACTTGCACTTGCTTTCGTAGTAAAAAAAATCAAAGGAGGAAAATAATAAAAATGATTCAGAAAATTGTATTTTTGAGGGTCTGGTGTTGGATAATAATAATAATAATTAATTTATTTGCATAAGATAATAATACAATCTTCTACAAAAACAAAAATTAAAAGAAACAATAGCCAATATAAAGATCGGGGAAGCGTTTGGTACATGACATAGACAAATTATGTTATATAATTACAGTAGGTCGCCTACTTGACATACAAAACTATAAAATATAATGTTACTTGGTGAAACAATGATTCAGGAAGTGGTAAATGAGTTTAAAAATAAAATAATACTAATAATAAATAAATAAAATAAAAAAATAACTAAGTAAAAATAATGGTCATACATAAGGCGTAGTTATAAGTGTTGGATACACCCACCTTGTCCCGCCTGATTGTCGCGTTGTTATTCTTTTAATTTTTATTATTATTATTATTTCATATTCCTATAGGCGCCTCGGCGCCTCACTTTTCCAGTAGGAGCGGCAGAAGGAGCACCTTTTACAGCATAAAGACGCTTGGTGCTTTTAGTTTTTATGACCCATCTATTACTGTCTGAAACGTCGCTTGCACGTTTTTTAAAAAGTGAAAATTGTGCTAATGCATCACAGCGCCACACTGATGCAATAGCATGTTGATATGAGACATTTTTGTTCGATTTGTCGGACCAATTCATTTTTTTTTTTTAATCGGCTTGGCGGAGCTTCGGAAAATTCCCTGTCTTCTCGGTGCCCCCGTCTGTCCCTGAATAAACCGATTGATTGTGCTGTTTAAATTTTAGAAACATTTTGCTCATCTCTGTGTAATCATTGAAATCAATATAATTTTATTTTTGTGTTTCAGGGGTGTACCTGTATGTAGATATGACAGGAAAGCTTCACGAACTTGGTACAGCTGCTGCTCTTGAGAGTCCCATTATCAATCCACCTCCCAAGTATCACAGTAACTCTTCATCACCTTATTACAACTCCTGTTTTGTAAGTATTCATCGTAACTTTATCAATAAATTGGTAAACTAACTAAGCTATTGGTAACTAAGTAACAATGTAGTGAAAAGAAATTTAATTAACTGTGACTAGGAATTAAATAAATAAAAATAGGTCTGAATGTCTGAAAAATTCTAAAACCAATGTAGATCTCGAGATACTTCATCAATAAGTTGGTTAAGAAAGTAGGAATATTGGTTTAAAATTTAGGTCACTGGGACAGATAATTAAAGAAGCGGGTTTTGAAAATAACTAGAAAAATGCTAAAACAAAATGCTCTGTGTCGATTGCAGTACGGCATCGACAAACTTCATTTCAAGTGTATTTGGTTGCAAATGAGTTGTGTCACTGGACAAACAACGTTCTTTGCAACGCCCATCCAACAATCCCAATTGATTCAAGTTGTTGCTGTGAACGAAGGACCTTAGAATTTTTTCTCTTCAATAAATAATAAAAAAATATAGTAGAAGTAATAAAAGAATAAGATTATATGTATATAAAAACATGTTTCAATAGAAACAATGTTTAAAATGACTGCTCTTTCTTATTGTAATAAAAGTGGTGCTGTCGGCAACATAGAACATTGTGTCTTCTTTTTTTTAAATCTAAACAGAGATTTAAAAAGAGAGAGAGAGAGAGAGAGAGAGAGAGAGAGAGAGTGAGAGGGTAAATACTCTGGCAACATTGTCTCATTATGTACTCGTATTATAGCTCAGCATTGTTTTTAGTTCACCATTTTAAGCAGAATTTCAAAAGTGCTACTTCTTGTCAAGTAGCACTTGTAAACAAGTGCTCCTCTCCTCTCATTCCTCAAGGATAAAACCTATCTCAGGGACTTATTAAGCATTGCAACTACCAAGTTGAAAGTAAAAAACAACAAATTTTTATTTGAAGCAATTCCTAAGGATGAAGAACATTTAACCAATAATAAGTGAACTAAATTTCACACGATTTAAAAAACCTAAGATCTTACGACGATTTATAAGCTAAGATATGGCTCTTATCATCCTCCAAATTCAATAAAAATGAACTTTTTGTAAGAAATTAACACGTGTGGGAGAAATCAAAGGAATTATCAAGTGCGGCGTGCACTTAAATATATTTAAATGTTACAATAGTGATGCGGCGCATAAAGAACTCGCGTAGAAAAATTTGCATTTTGCTCTTATATATGCCAAATTTGTTTTTAATATAGCTACCAGAAACATTTTTGGGGGAAAAACTTACATTCTTAATCTAACTTAAAAGAGCTTTAAAATTATAAGTGACATGCTATAAGCATAAACCTTTTTGCAACGGCCATATTTCGAGCATAGTTGTCTTCAAAATGCCGGCAAAGAATGGAAAGTTTGTTATAATATTTACATATTCTTTTTCTACACTTAAAGACCTTTATTCAATTGTCATGCGGACTTTTGTTTAGCCATCTGACATAATGGCCTCTACCTTGAAACTTTAAGAATGAAATTTCCAAAACACTATATAATTGTCAAAAATTCTGAGATGCACCTGTGCCGGTTTTTTTTTTCAAATCTTCTTTTTACGCCGGTTATTATTAGACAAACAATAAACTTTTAAAACCCCAAATCTTTAAAATGGAAAACTTACTACATTCGTTCAATAAAATTGTGCCAATTATATGTAAATTTAAACTACCATCCAAACCATTTATTTATTTATTTGCAGATAACATTCCACTATCACAAGTATGGTCCTCATAGTGGATCTCTTGGTTTGTTCCTCATCGAACTCCAGCGGAATAACAACGTGAGCACCAAACTCTGGTGGAGCTACGGAGATAAGGGAGAGAAGTGGCTCATGCAAGTCGTCACCTTGCCTAACATTACTGTCAACAGGTAATAATATAATACATGGTACTTGTAACATAATATAATGGGCATTGGCTTTATACCATCTAAGAGAATAAGGCCCCCTTCCCCACTCACACTAGATTTACTGGAATCCGATTCGAAAATGAAATTTAGGAAAGCGGCAGCGTTCCGCCCCGCCAAGTCAAAAAGACAAAATTTCACAAAAAACTTTTAGTGTTTATTATATACTGTAGGTGACAAACTATAGGGTTTTTGAGGGTCTGCAGCGTGGTAAACGAACAAGCTACCTAAATAATTTTTAATATCTTTGAAGGTCGTGTCCTATAGATCAAAATAAAAATAAAAAAAGTCGAAATCGGTCAAGTAGAAGTAGATAAAAATAGGTTTGAAAATGGTAGTTTTGATGACTTCTTGTTCTTATTCTTATACTTATTCTTCCTTAATTTTACGTTGACGCACCTACAGCCTAAACTACTGAACCGATTTTAATGAATGAAGGCTCTTTGGATTCCTCTAGGGCCCTAGTGCATTCCTAGATCAAAAAATTTAGATAACTCATTCCTACGCTGAACGCGGAGCGAGAAACCAAGCTAGTGAACAGTCACTTTAACGTTGACGCACCTACAGCCTAAACTACTGAACCGATTTTATTGAATTAGGGCTTTTTGTATTCTTCTATTCCTCCCCCCCCCCCCCCCCTCAACTCACCCCCCCCCCCCCTTATAACCCCTCAATTCATTCCTACGCTGAATGTGGAGTGAGAAACCAAGCTAGCGATTAGCGAACAGTCTAAAATGGGTAGAAACAAAGTAAGCGTCATATGAAATGGTAAGCCTGACAATTCTACGGAGGTACACCAGTGTGTTGTGTAGTAGTTTCGTGCTTGTCACATGACGTTTGAATTACTTCTATTTACGATTTCATCTTATAAACCTTTTGAACTTAGTATTATAGGTTTAGTTCAACCTTACTCTCTTGAGTTCAAGGGGAGTTATTTGTTTATTAATACATATTTCTGTTTTCTATGATTTTATTTTATTATTATTATTTATTATTTATTATTATTTTATAATATTAATAATTATTATTATTATTATTTTTTTTTTTTTATGTTTTCTATGCTTCCACTATCAGAATGTTAAGTTCTTTCAATGTCATAGGTCTCTTAGTTCTCTAATCTCCATAGACCTTGTCAAGCTCTTAACTTCACTTCTATCTGACCAAAAACCACTTGTGTGGTAAAAGAAAGAACACCCCGCCAAGTCTGTGGTCCAAAAAAGTTGTGAAATCAACTTTCTGTCCCGCCAAGTGATGTTGGAACATTCTCCTGACCCAACACTGTCAACTTAGATACTTATCAGCTTCTTCTCCTTGGCGGTGTGCCTGCAGTACTACCCAAAGTTAACTGGTTGTATTCCACGCATCCTCTGCAAAGAAAGTTGTAGTTGCATGGGGTCATTCCTTGAAAGCTTAATTTGTATATTACTTTTTTCTATTTTATTTGCTTTTTGATAATGGGAAAAGATTTACAGCAATGATCATTGTGGCATCGAGAAGAAGGCTCTTTAATGCCACTTTTAACAACACTGTTATAAAAGGCTTTCCTCTCCAATATGCGCCTGCATATATTAGATCTAGTTGTCTAGAACTAAGACTAAATGAGGTGAAAAACTATCTTTCCACACAAACCTCATGTGGCAAACGTGAAGGTGAAACAAGAAAATGTATTGGTGTTTGAAGAATATTAAAATTCCAGTTCCTGGAAATGGCAAGGCACACCGCCAAGGAGAAGAAGCTGATAAGTATCTAAGTTGACAGTGTTGGGTCAGGAGAATGTTCCAACATCACTTGGCGGGACAAGTTGATTTCTCAACTTTTTTGGACCACAGACTTGGCGGGGTGTTTTTTTTAACACACAAGTGGTTTTTGGTCAGATATTCAAACGAAATAAAGAGGCAAGAGGCACCTGCTTCGTAAGTATCCATCGTAACTTCATCAATAACTAAGTAACTATATTGGTTTCTATCAATGTATGTAGTTCGAAAAACTACATTGCTCAGACCGTTCAGACTACGATTCCGGTAGGGATTCGTATGACATTTTAAAATCCAGCCGCTAGGGGTCGGTCGCCTCGATTCTATTTTAAATCAAGCGGCTGATTGTGCTATACGGGCTCATTCAGACTATAGATTTCAAATAGCTTAGGATGGACGTTTAAGAGGCGGTTAGTTAGGAGCAGTTTTGAAGGGGGGGAGGGGGTAGCCCCCAAGCGACTGAATCTTGATATTTTTTTAATTTCTTAAACGTATAGCATTCGCGAATCGAATTTTGGAATTCTTGAGTGAATTGAGCTTAAGTCTAAAAGTTGGCAGAAAACATCAAGAAACGGTCTTTGTTTCTTGAATTATTCTGCCATTTTTAGATATTTATCCTCGTCGGTAGATATTATGTAAATAATGCAGTCAAGTATGTGCTTTCAGTTCACTCATAGACCCCATAGGCAATTAAAAAATCACGCAGGTTCGTTTATCAGTATAATCGGACCAGCCGATTCAAGATGGTGGCCATTTAAAAGTTTGATTTTAAACAATTTATTGCCTGCTAATGCATTTGTGTCGTTCAAATGCAATGAAGCCACTTCGAAGTCTCTAGCTCAAAATGTTCCTAAGATAACAAGTAATTCTGTCGAACAGTAGGCCTTGCTCTCAAAAAAAAATATATATAAATAAATAAATGCAGCCCAATTTTGAAGAAAGAAAATATTTTATATGCCTAAAGCATAACCTACAGCAGACAGAATCCATCCTAAATATAGAAAAAAAAAAAATATATATATATATATAATATTTTTTCTTATAAAACATGCGACGCCGACGTATGAAACATTCCTTAAAAATCAATTTTTGTTTTTGACAAAGAATAATTATTAGTCAATTTGTTAAAAAAAAAAAATAGAGGGGGGGGACTCGAATAAAGTAATTTGTAGAGGCACGTTGCGCAAAGATGAATTGGTACAAAAACGAAAGCAAATATATATTTACCTCCAGCAGGGAGAAAAAGTGAACTTTCCTTCCTAGTTAACAGGGAGGGAAGTTACTCATTGCACCCATTCGGGTTAAACAGGGAGTAATGAAAAATATGGGAATCATGAACTTTCATGATTCCCTCCAGTGTTGCCCTAGATAAAGCACAAGTAAATAAGGTTGGTGCTAATACACATTTCATTTACTAACTTCTGTTTAATGTCTAGATAAAGAATGTTTGTATTTAGTTAAAGGAGTTCGCACTAATTTCCCTAATACGACTTTATCCAATATCCCACACTTCCCTATCACTCCAGCCGAGGCCAATCGTTTTAATATTTATTTGCACAGCACTCCCATGTCCCTTTTATCTTTGCTGTTGGCGTTAAGATAGTAAGAAAATATACTTAAAATTTAAACACAGTGTCATAATTTTAGCCCGATATGTATATGCTTATTTACTAGGATTCAGCCAGATACCCTTTTCAATTTCCAGTATTTTTTTTTGGGGGGGGGGGGGCTACAGCCCGGAATGCCCTCCTCCCGTAAATCCGCCACTAGGCAACATTTCTTAGAGAAACCAGTTTTTTCAAACTTAAAATCAGTCAAAACGTACCATAACCAGTCATAACTGAAAATAACTAAAAAGCTTTTTATTACACCTTAAATCGTTGATAACTATAACACGTAAGGCGTCCTACACTTTAATTTGTCACTCCATATGACACCTTCCTGTCTTGCGCCAATATCATTATAATTCCCCAAAACTAACGACATTACAACGATTTAAGGTTTAATAAAAAGCTTTTTAGTTAATTTCAGTTATGACTGGTTAAATGTTGACCAGTGGTAGATTTACGGGGGAGGCTTCCGGCTTCCCTCAAAATACTGGAAATTGAAAAGTTTATCTGGTCCTAGTAAATAAGCATATACATATCGGGCTAAAATTATGACAATGTGTTTAAATTTAAATTATATTTTCTTACTCTCTTAACGCCAACAGCGAAGATAAAAGGGACACGGGAGTGCTGTGCAAATAAATATTAAAACGATTGGCCTCGGCTGGAGGGATAAGGAAGTGTGGGATATTGGATAAAGTCGTATTTGGGAAAATAGTGCGAACTCCTTTAACTAAATACGCATTCTTTAGAAACATTTAAAGATCATGTTTCTAAAGGATACCACCAGTTATCTTGTTTGAAAGCTACAGAGTGACGGAAACTTAGACTTACATGACGTACAACGAAATGAAAGAAAATTCAGAGCCCTACTAAGATTTCGTGTGGACGCAGGTGATAAAATATTACAACACCACCTTAAAACAGCTCCTAAAAATGCAACTTTTATGAGCAAGACACCCCAAAACGACATAGTTGTGGTTCGTTATTGTGAATGAAATCGTCAAAGAAATTAGACTTTCAAAGTATTATTCCTTAATTGCTGATGAATCAAGAGACACCAGTTCTGTTTAACAACTCACAATATGCAAGATTTCTTGACTTGGAGTCTTGCAAAATAAAAGAGATATTTGTTAGCATTGTAGAGGCCAGAGAAACAACTGGAGAAGAACTTAAAGAACTAAATCTTTAAAAAAAATTGAAGAACTACGCTTAGATTCAAATTTTTTAAGAGGCCAGGCTTATGACGGAGGTTCTAATATGGTAGGAGAATTTAAAAGAGTTCAGGTACGCATTCTAGAATAAAACCTTTTTAGCTATATATATACAGGGTGACTGGCGTTATGTGTGAAAAAATGAAGTAGGTTGTTCTACGTCTTATGGGCCACAAAAGACGCTATATAAACCATGGGTCAAACCTTAACCGTTTTCTCGCAAGGTCAAATTTTATGCATTTTTTAAGATCGCATACCTTTTCTTATAAAAACACTTATTGCTTCAAAAGTATAAAAGCCAGAACAAAATGTTTGCTATCGTTGTGAAGCTGACAAATTTTCCAAGAAGAAAAGTGTAATTTTAATTTGCATGCCTTCAAATTACATGACGAATAATGTATACAAATTTTATATTTAAGAAAAAAATTTTAAAAAATCAATTGCTTTGCGGTTCTATAACTTGGTAAAGAACCGAGCTTAAACTTTTCGGACTTCGGGAAAAACTTCCTTATTTACTAACGTTTCGATCTATATTAATATTATTACCCATTCATTGGGCGGAATTTTTATTAAACTTCGCTGAAAGTAAAAAAGAAACGCGTTTATTGTTGTAATACTTGACTTAAAGGTGAGTAAATAATTAAAAACAAGCAAGGTTGGTTTAGTATACTCATCTTTGTGTCAACAATAGCAACAATAAACATGTTTATGTTTCTTTTTCATTTACACCGAAGTTTACTAAAAATTCCACCTTATGAATGGGTAATAATAATATTAATATTGATCGAAACGTTAGTCCATAAGGAAGTTTTTCCTAAAGTCCGAAAAGTTTGAGCTCGGTATTTTGCCAAGATATGGGACCTCAAAAAAAATATTATTAAATTTTTCTTTCTTAAAAATAAAATTTGTATAAATTTTTTGTTATATTATTTGAAGGCATGAAAATTAAAATTACATTTTTCTTATAAGAAAATTTGTCAGCTTTTCAACGGTGGCAAACATTTTATTTTAGCTTTTATACTTTTGGTACAATAAGCATTTTTATGAGCAAAGGTATGTAATCTTAAAAAAATCATGAAATTTGATTTTGTGGGAGAACGGTTAAGATTTGACCCATGACTTATATAGTGTTTTTTGTAGCCCTTGAGGCCTAGAACAACCTACTTCATTTTTTCACATATATCGCCAGTCACCCTGTATATGATCATTGTGCTTCACATCAATTAAATCTTGCTCTTACACAAGCAAGTGATTAACCTATGATCAGAAATGCTGTAGGAACAGTATCCGAAGCAATCAATTTTGCTAGATTCTTCAAAAAGAGTAGGTACTTCTTTATAAAAACATCATTTTTTTACATGTGTTTGGGGCTGTTGTAGTTTTCTTCGAAACTATCGATAAGAAGGAAAACCATCCACAAAGTTTTCATATTATTTATTGACAGACTAATTAGTGAACTATCAGACTAATTAGTGAATCAGATTCACTCGAGCTTATGACGATTTAATGCTTTTGGATGGAATCAAACTGAACATAATTCCAGCCAAATCTCTCAATCATAACCTGTGACCTGGAAATCATTGTCATTGCCGCTGAGAAGTACACTGGAAACTGGAGAAAGTAAAGTAAAACTCAGAAATGAGATTGAATTGTGGATTGTGGCGAGAAAACTATGAAAAGAGCAAAAGGATCGACCTTTTTCAGCGGTTAAGTCGTTCAGCGACCCAATCAGAAGGTTTTCTCCTAACATAAAAACCTTCTTCATCTCAATTGTATCCTGCCAGTGACATCATGTACTGTAAGCCAATGTTAAAAAGCTTGAAGCTTTTTAACATTGGAAATAATCAAGTCATACCTGAGGTCGACAATGGTAGAAGACCGTCTGAATGGATTAGGCCTTATGAACATTCACAAATATAGCAACGTGTTGAACCCGTCAAATCTTATTGACAAGTTAGCAAGTGTTCACCCCAGACGAATGAGATTAAATTAATCTGTTTTGTTGGTATTTTAAAGTAACTAGGCTAATAAATCTTGACATATCATAACCTTTACTTTAATAAAACAAAATATTTGTGTTTAGGTTTTTTCAGCAATTAGACAAATAAATCTATTTTTTTTATATAATGTACATAGATTGATATTTGTAAAATAAATTTATTTTTTAATTAAGTGAGAACATAATTTAATTCCTTTTAAACATCAAGTGAAAGGGATCAACACTATAAATATTTTGTAATATCATTATTATCAATACAATCTAAAAACTAGTTTTATTTTATCTTAATCATGTTTGTTTCTGACTTAAGAGTTAGTTATAAAAACTCTAAAAATTCACAGATTTGCAATTAATAAAAAAAAAATTGACCCCGGACCCCGCTTCCTGTGTGTAAAAAATAAGTTTATCGTTTCTCTGTTTTTGGTCATATTTCTTGCTTGTTAGGAGGACGATCCTTGATCAACCAAGGTGGATGTGATGTTATTCATCCAATGTTATTCACGTCGTCATTCTTCTTCTCTGGGTCTTCTACCTTCGCATCAACAACGAGCTTCGAGTTCTTTTTGGGAAATCTTTCGTTGCCGCGCATGCATTAATTTATTCCTTTTATATTCTTATATTATGTAACATTTGTTTCAATTAAAACTAGTTTTTTCATGTTTGATTTCTGGTTTTTCCGGTAAGATATACACTACTTCCTACGCTAATACTAATACCTCCTATGGAAGGGCTTTCAATTGCAAAATTGTTCCGGAATAAGTACCTATTACCATTTTCAAGATATAAACAAGGCTGATGATACGAGTAAAACGTAACATGGAAAATAATTATACAAACAATAGTTGAACCATTTTGTCAAAAAGTTATAGCTGAAACTAACATTATATATCTTGATATGACTGGGCCGATTATGCTAGTTAAAAAAGTCATCCTATCTGTTAAATTGCCTTCGTACGTATGTGTGTGCTAAAGCACATACTTCGCCAATTTTTATGCCTCCAATCTTAAAACTTCCTGGACAGAAATCCAAACATTTTAATTAAGTCTTGTGTCTGTTTGTCGGTCTGTCCGTCAATATTTTTGCGAACCACTATATCAAAAAACTACTCCACCGGGTTTAATGAAATTTGGATGATAGGACATAATTATTATCCCATCATTAGAGCTATTTCAACGTTCTGCGCCCATTGGTTTCTCATTCCCATGCGCACACAAACATTTTTTATTAACACTTCTATCTTAAAAAGTAATCATCCCATTTTTGAGCCATTTAATTGGTTTGTCAAAAGTAGCCCACAGATGTTCCACTAATGTCAACCGTCTGCGCACCTTTAATATGGCTAAATTGATATTCTTATTCATGTAAATAAACAAAAACATTTTGACAGAATTTAAATTAAAGGAGGGAAAAAATTAAATAAATTCGAAAATAACAGGTTTTTAAAAGCAAAACTAAAGGAAAATACCCGAGGAAGCTATGTGCCTTACTAATTGGCTTTAGCTCGATGATAATTTGTGTTTTTCATTTTAGGTACTATTTGCAGTTTGAAGCAAGGAAGAGTTTCGCTTCAAGGGGTGATCCAGCTATAGATGATATCTCAATGAGCCCCAGGTGCTTCGGAGTCGGTAATATAATATAACAGCTGATATCTATTTGAAATATTTTAAATTATACAACTTGCAATGAAAGCAAATTTAATACTAGAAACTTTTAAGTAATCTTATTCATTGGAGAAGTCCAATCCTGTGAGAGGGTCATAAAATATATTTTATGACCATAAAACTGCTATACTACACCACTGCATAAGTTTGTGTGAGTATAGCAATGGATGAGGACGTTTAGCTGCGGCTGTTGTAGCTGGTTTTGCTTCAGCAGCCACGTTAGTAGATCTAATCGTGGAAAACGTTTGTGGGTGAAAGGTGAAACCCTCGGTTGCTCGCGGTGACTTGAAGGGAATCCATATAAATTTACCTCTGCCAGGTACTGGTTTTTCTTAAGATCTTCAACTAAATATGCCCGTTTCCATTATAAACATCAGCTCTATATGTATCTGCTATATATGTGAGTACCTGTACGTGGCGAGTCGACTGTACCGTTTTTTATAATGAACATGACTAACATCGTTGTTTCATATCGTGGTATTCACTAAATAAGACCTTTGTAGCCGCCACAATTGTAAAACACCTGCTATCCACCATCTTAGCAACTGCACGAAGTCTATTACAATATACGATGATGAATTTAACTATGATAGAAGAACTTTTATAGAAGATCATTAATATGGCTTTATCATTAAAAATGAGATAGTGTAATTGGCTGAAAAAATTGGAGGGCCTTCAACTCGTTACTTAGGCATCTGGGTATCGTGTTCTACGCATTTCTTCCGAATAAAACTAACCAAGTCGATACGATCAATAGTCGATAAGTTATAAGGGTTTTTATGTGGGGGGAAATACAGAACAAAAAAAAAACTACACCCCATTTCTAGAACCTGAACAATTACAATTTTGTTCGAGGATATTTCAGGAAAAGACGGTTGAGTTTTATGCCTGAAGGGGAAAGCTAGGTAGTTTGTGAAGATACTTGGTCTCAAAGTTTACTGCAGAATTTATCACTGTTAAGCGATCAGACTTCATCTACTTCGACTGACCTGGTAATAGAACAGTCTCTTATGAAGTCCTGAAAGATGCAAGGGGGCTTTGAGCATGAATGAGGTTCGTTATTGGGTTTTTAAGTGCAAGCAACGTTTCTGAATTCTGAAATCTGAAGGACTTAAAACGTTTTGTGAGATCCTCTTTGGTAGTAAAGAACAACCTGTGGATGTAGGAAAATCTCGATTAAAGCTGGACCAAGACGATCTTAAGGAAGTATTTCAGTGGTTTTATTCCCAAATCTCTTTTCCAAATGTACAACTGATAATGTCGATAGCAACAGGGGTTACAGGTGATGTCAAAGTAATAACTGCTATGATGAACTGAACGTTGGTGTAACCATGATGGAAAATGTCGAAGACAATTTTAATGGTATAAAATATTCTTGTGCTATCAGAGATCTTTCTCTACAAACTGTGGCTATGTGACAGTCCATGATATTACTGTGCATATCGATCCACATTGCTGTTGTTTAACGAGCAGAGTAATCAACAGATCCGATGATGAGCTCCACTATATTTGAATTAGCTCCTTACTCATGAAGTCGGAATAAGTGGCTCTTATTGATGAAGTCGGAGTAAGGAAAACAGTGACGTAGCTAGGACATTGGGGGCCCCCCGCAAGAACTTTTCGGAGGCCCCCCGCAAAAATAAAATTGAGCAAAAAAAAAATTTGCGTTCAGAACTGAATGGGGGCCTCTTGACAATGTTATAGAAGTATAATATTCCAAGCTAATAAGATTTTATTATCCTCTAAGGCCCTTCGCCATTGGTCTAGGGGTCCCCCTGACATCGGGGGCCCGCCCGCAATGCGGGCCCGTGCGGGCCCATAGTTACGCCACTGAAGAAAAACGAAGAATTCGTCCTTAACAGCATCTATGGGGTCATAGAGGTCCACCCTGAGTTTGGAAGCCCTTTCTTTGTTGAGAGTTTCTTCATCTCGTGGAACATCTGCAATGTTCTAGAAAGGAAAATCAGCAACTATAAAATTACTTTGAAAAGATTGGGTTTACAAGATGCCGTACTATTAAATGGCATCAATTTTTTCGGGATTTTATGATGTACCCCAAAGAGAATTAACTGGATAATTGTCTTTATCTAGACTTTTACTAAATTGGTTACAAAGAATAATGCTGTGAATTTGAATGCGTAACCCCCTACTTCAAGCTAAGCATGACAACATTTATTTCGACTTAATTACCACGTAAGACTTGGTTTGGTAACGATCTGAACCCTGAGGAATAGGGCTGGGTTATGAAAGACAATTTGTCCACCCGCCCCAAATTCGCTATTGAATAATATGATTTTTCTGTTCATGCACTAAAGGTTGTGGCAATGCGTACGGATGTCAAAAGTTAGGGCTCCATTGCTCTCTAGCGTGTGGAAATTTGTATGGACATCTTGAAATGTCGTACCAACGGAGGGAATCTCCTATAGTGAAGTAATCACTGGGAATAAGTAGAAGAGATGGTCCTACGATATATTAAGCATTATTTTTATGATTAACAATAAATATGTATATGAGATACTTACTATCTACATTTTATTATAAAAGATAAAAAATATTACACAATAAAACTTATTTTAGATCTACTATGTGATATGCTATTTTTTATAATGTCATGAATCATGACATTGTAACATACATGATAGGTACTTGATGAATAATATAATGTTTCACATCCAATCCAATGTTGTTTTCAACAATATTTTACATTTACAAAGAAAATGATTTGTAGTAAACAGATACATAAATAGGTGTAAGTAAGATTTTTTTTTTTTTTTTTTTTTTTTTTTTTTTTTTTCATAAACCCTTATAACTTCGAAACTATTGATCGTATCAACCTGGTTTTGGTTTTATTCGATTCAAAGTTAAAAAAAAAATAATAATGCAAAGAAAAACGATACACCAAATGCCTAAGTAGCTAAGTTGGAGTCCCCTGATTTTTCTTGTCAGGTTCTGTGTGAAAAAACTTGGCGTATAATGACTAAATACGTTCTCTAAGACAATTTTTAGTTATACTCGTTTTGCTATTTGTGTTTACTCTGAGATGCGGAAAAATGAAAAAATGCCCCAACGATAGCACGAGATTTTTATATTTACAAGGTAGGGCCAACAGGCCAACTGGTCAAACAAACATGCCACTTGCCAATTAGGCCTAATCTCAGTGTATGTCCCCTTTCTTACTGTGAGGGCCTAATGGCTTTATTTTTTCCCTCACATAGGTTGGCCAATCTGAGCTATCCAGAGTAAATACTAATTGTAAACTGAGTTTACTGTTATACTATTAGTTGTTTACTATTACTATACTTATGGTTAGAATAACAATTTATATACAGCTACAATGTAGGTATAAACAAATATGACACAAGTATAACCATCATTGCAACCGACATAAATAAATATAATATTTCTCTTACAAAATATAGTGCTTCGTTAATCAAACTTGAAACAGTAAATTTCGTTTGTTTTTTGTAAATGTACAGGTGTCCCTGCCCATATTTTGAACGGATACAACTACACTACTGGATTCCTTACACATGGTATGTAACTAGTTATATCTTAATATTTTTTGTTTATAACCTTTTATTAGTCTAACTAAAGGTTTGTTCCAACAAAGCAGAGAACCGTCCGTAGGATCGTCACGCGCATGACTTGGAACTTCGGACCGTCCAAACGATCCTCAGCCAAACCCAAGTTCCGGTTTTTTACGACATATGTTTAGTTTCTTTGAATGTTTTTAATATGGTTCGAAAGAGACACAAATCCGTTCCAACCTGACGATGATTTTATAACAGTTTTTATATTTATTATACTCACATAAAACCTCACCTAAACGATGACGGTAAAAATAGGGAGGTTGGAACAAATCTATAATATACTAGGTATTCAAATTCAGATTAGCCATCAGAAGGCGGCAAGGCAGTGATGCAGATGTAAAATTAATTTTGTTATTTTCAACTTATAGCTACTGCTCAGCTGTGTCGCGCAAGCTGAGCATGTGCATGGCTCAGTTTCAACGCATATTGGAGCGCAGTTTATTTGTGGCACTGTTTGACGAATGCAGGGGACGTGTTTTGTTTAACTCCCCCATCAAAAGTAGATTCCATTTTTTTAAAGACCAATATTTAAAAATCAAAACCTGCCCCGCACACAGTTTCTGTGCCAGATCCACAAGTGTGGGGCAGGCCTCGTGTGTCGCAATACTGCCTTGCCTTGCTCTGCGTATCAATTCGAGCAGTCTCGTATATTTTTAAGGTCCGCAAAAACTGCCCTGCGGCACCTGCGTCTCAATATGCGACTGGCCATAATGTGACATAAACATGTTTCCATTCAATTTCAGTTTATCTTTCAGATTTTGCAACTTCGCGAGAATTTGTTTCTAACTTAAATTTTTACTTTTGCATACCTACCTGCGGATTTATATTGAAATTGTGTGTAAAATGGGAGTGATACACTCGAATTCGGGGAATATTTGATAAAAAAAAACTACAAAAATATGCCTTCTTTTCATGAGTGCTGAGAGTAATAATCAACCATCTTCACGTATTTTCTAGTAAGCAAGGAAACAACACTACCTAAAGCATTTTAATTTTACAAGCTTTTATTTAAATTGCAATGTGTGTACGTATGATCGTGTCAAATCTTGCGCTACTGAATTTTAAAGCAGTTATCCTCAACCGATTGAATTGAAATTTTGCATACTTGTCATATAGTTTGGATGACAATGCATGGTTACCTAAGTGACGTCATTCTAAATCTAATATGGCGGACAGCCCAAGATGGCGGACTAGTTATTTTTTAAGCACGCCCATGATATGGGTATTAAATGATGGAGTTTGCTGAGAAGAATACGAATAAAAACTTGTTTTTAAAAATGTTTTTGTTCTTAGCATGTGCTTATACCGTCCTGCGCTAAACATCTATTTGTTCTTCTTCTGGTAACTTTTAATTTTTTTTTTTGTGTGTGTCTGTTCCGTTGCGTAAATCAACGATGGGTCATGGACACCTTAGCGTGGCCCGCTCTTAGACGTCCGTTTTAGAGGCTTTTTCGGGGGCGAGTATCTTTTTTCCTATTCACTTTAAAAAAAAAACTATTTTTTCCCTTAGCCTGGGGCTACATTTTATAGATCAAAGAAAATGCCGATACGCCCCACGGTAAAGTTTATAATTTTGCTCCGCCGTGAACGTGTTAAATAAACTAGTGGAGGCGTATCAGCTATATCAGTGGTTATAGAATGCTAAATTTCACTTTTTATTTGTTATTGGCTCGAAATATTTAAATATTTTTTAAACTAATGCTGTCATTATAGGAATTAACTCTATTTCATAAACTTAACCCCCCCCCCCTTTCCCATACATTTAATGACTTAGTATTCACGATTTCAATATTCACCGCGTTTTTGCACTGTAATTTCCCATAAGAAAAGGGCTGACTGTAATAATTATTATTATTTTTTTTTTTAAATTGTTCCATTTTAGTTAATCCTTCAAGGCTTGTATAATAATAAATGTATGTATTATGTTGCAGAGCCTCCTCCACCACCAGTTATTCATCAAGACTTCGCAAACTCCACAGGTCTGTTCATTTATCACATTCATTTTTCTTACACGCTTTTTTTTCATGTTTTTCTTTCTTTTTTTTTTGTCTCCATACCTTGTAACCTGAATTTGGTCCACTACCCGGGAACCTAGAAACTTGCACAGACTATGTATTTCCGTTGATAATTCAATAATCAGCCATTAGTTAATTAATTAAATTTATTTATTTGAAATTTTGAAAGATTTAAACTTAATCCAATTTCGTTCAATTTACTTGTTCTTCACATTTATGGAAGAAGGTAGCACCCCCAAAGTTAGAACCAATATTAATTTCTTGATTTCACCTCAAGGCATGATTTTAGTGATTTGTGAACATGTATGCCAAATTTAATCGAAATCAGCCCAGTAGGTTAGGCTCCACAGATTCTGCCCTTTAACAGAACCTAGTTGTAAAACAGGTATGGGGTCCTTAACACATATGAGCACCCAGTACCATTCTTCTCAGTACAAGCAAATAAGAGGAGATGTATAAAAGGTGGTAAGCCTTATAATAGTAGAAGTCTCTGCGCCCAAAAACTTTTGTAAAATTATAAATAACAATTTAAACAATGGACAATATGATTTCATTAATATGCTAAACCTTTAATGACTTTTTATGTTTAATCTCTGTTATCTGTTGTACAGTGTACACTATTGGAACGTGTGGTAAGAAGGGAAGAACAGGGCCCACACAGGAGAACTGTACAGTTGCCTATAACAATACCAATGTTAACATCACAGTCCAGGCTGACAGGCTTGAGCGTGGAATCCAGCGATGGACTGTACCTGAAACTGGTCTCTACACGTATGTGTTAATAATAAACAAAATACAATGTATTTAGTTATTATTTAAACTATTTTATTTATGATTGATACGAAATATAAACATTGTATCTCTGTTCAGAAGCGTAGAAAGTGATTCTTTACGTACTACGTACTTGTATTCATTTCGCATGCGCATCTCATAGTTCTAAAGAATTCCTCTTCTTTACCACCCTAGGGTGGTAAAGAAGAGGAATTCTTCAGCTTTACGCACGATTAGCTAGTTTGTTTACATTTAACAAATCTAATTTGCTGATCTTTTATTAAAGTAACTGTTTATATATCGAGTTTTTAGTGAAAAACAAACTAAAGAATTAATGCCATCTTTATCAAGAGAGAGATACGAACTTACATACAGCAAGTTTATTTTTTCTGTATTTATTATTTAAATCTAACAATCGTAGATAAAGTACGGTACGCAACTCGTGCGAAAACGGCATTTTGCATTGCTCGTGTGGTTTTACTACCCTCGCTGTCGCTCGGGTGCAAACTCCACACTCGCTTGCAAAATGCTACTTTCCGCACTCGACACGTAATGTACTATTAAAGTGTTTTGGATGTTCGAGGACAAATATTTGTTTTGAGTATAACCTTTTACAACTATAATATATTCTATAAATAACCCTTCTCTTTCCACTTACTTACTTTTACCTTGTTTTACGGATACTTTAATTTACAAATATAGCAAACCAAATCTTGTGTTTAAACCATTTTCAAGTGTTCATCAACCTCTGTATTTGATTTGTGGACAGTCATAAATTAAATTACCAAATCTTACAAGTCCAAAGCATGTCTACTTTTCATTTAAAAAAGAATGGACTTTATAACTTTCATTTCAATTACAGATTATAAGAAAAAAAATAAATTGGTTTGTTGTAAAATTGGATTAAATTACAAATCCCCATCTAATGGCTTTCAATTTATAAACAAGCTGTATTATTTGAATTTGTTAACTTGTGTTAACTATGTTACGCTTGTTTTAGTATCATAGCTAAGGGGGCTAGTGGAGGAAGAGGAAGCGATGCTAAAAGCACAAGCTACGGTTCCATTGTTCGAGGTGTTATTGAACTAGTGCAAGGACAGCAACTCTACATTCTCGTTGGACAGCAAGGCAATGATGCCTGTAAAAAGGTTAGAGCAATACCAATTCAAAAAGCATTAGACATTACCGTAAAATGAAAGATTGACGATACAGATGTTGCAACATAATTTAATTAGAGGCTTTATATGCAATTTTGCCAATTTAAGATAATTTTGAGTTTTCTGGAATCATCTTTTAAATTCTTGAGTAATTTTTTCCTAATTAATTGTATCTCTTGGATCTGTGGTTTATTTATTTATTTTTTACTAAAATAGACAAGCTCTTGCACTTTACAAACAAATTGTCACTTGTCAGCATTGCTAGAAAAATTCTGTCATAATGAGATTTGTGCAAACTTTTTTAGAATGATGATTGTGCAAACTTGAGGAAATAAATCTGACTATATCACAGCCACAGCCATACACAAGGAGTCTGACTTCACTTTGTAATTGCTCAGCATTAGCACACCTTAGATGGCAAACATGAAATACCAATAGTTTCCATAGGATATTTTAAGGAAATACCTCCGAACTGACGGGTGTGTAGGGAAAAGAAGAATTTAGAAGAAAATCCTTAATTTGGCCTCGGTAGGTTCAATGTATCCAACACGTGGTCTATGTCATTAAATGTTTCATCCCCTGGAAGAAATAAAAGCCTTCCTGTAGAACCTTATTATTTGGCCCTATTATTTGAACCTTATTATTGGGCCTTATTATTTGAAAGCTTTCCTGTAGAACCTTATTATTTGGCCTCGGTAGGTTCAATGTATCCAACACGTGGTCTATGTCATTAAATGTTTCATCCCCTGGAAGAAGTGAAAGCCTTCCTGTAGAACCTTAACAAATATAGGTGAATCCTCGTAGCAAATAAATTTCTGACCACTTCATTAGTGTTTATATATATATATTAATAAATTATTTCTTACAGTATATATGTCTCTCATAGTATTGTGTATTGTTAATAAAGGCATTTGCTAGTAAGAGAGAAAGAATTGTATGCAAGCAGGAGACTAGAGATGAGAATCAACAGAGGCGACAGCTGACGGCACTTGAAGAAATTATCATACTTTCTGCTCTTCCTGAAGGAGGAGGTGGTGGTGGCGCTACCTACATCTACATGGTAACTTAAAATATTCTTTATTTGTGCAACCCTCTCATTTTAAGTTTATCAATGTTACTATAAAATCTTCTTGTTCTAACCTATCCCTCTAAATTCTTAGTTTATTGGACTGGTCTGATGAGGCATTGGTATTTCAAATTAACTCCAGTCCCTTAAAATCATTAAATTGGTATCTAATAAATTTAGGGGAATTTTTTCCTAAAATGCTCTGACTTATTCCATTTAATCCCTTTGGGGACATAGGCTTGCAACAATGGATTGCTACTTCATTCGATTTTGTGTCATATTCTTCACTTCTACCCAGGTCTTCCCTTTTTCCTTTCGCTCTTTCTCCGTGGTATTTTCGTCTAATTTGTCCTGAGTCTGCTAGGCTTCATTTCACTCTATGGTTTCTATTTACATAGCGAGCTGACTAATATACACTATGGGTCCTTTAGTAAACATTAAGGGTCACTTACTTAAATTATCTAGTTATTGGAAACATTTGGATTTGTTTAGTGGAACAAGAAGAAGAAGGAGAAGGAGGTAGTGCTGGTGGCAGGTGGCGGAGGAGGAATGGCACATGGATCTTCACAAACTGATACCTTTCAGAATGGGCATGGAATCAACTCGACTCTACTTCCAACTACTGGCGATGCCTACGGCAGGAAACCTGCGGGTAATTACCTCTTTAATCATGTATCTTTTGCTGAAAACATTTACAGGTCTTAAGATAAATTATTGCTGTATCTTTCACAGGATTGTATAATAATTAGTGCAGTATAATATCATTTCTTATTTATGTTATGTTTGAACAATAGTTTTCTGTAGGAATCATGAGGCTATAACAATAAAGTGAGGTATTGTTATAAAAATAATATTGAAATAATAGGTATTAATTAACAACGATAGGAGGTCAAGGTTTGAAGTAGAGGTACCTAGTTAACCATCCTACATTGCACCTGCCTATAGCGCCTTTAAAACTATTATTTTAAATATAATAAATTTAAAGGATGAATCAAAATTAAAAATCTTAAGTTTTTGATTTACTAACTTTTCAGAAAAAGTGTATTCCTTCTTCAAGGTACAATGCAAGAACGGCAATAGTGACAAAAAAAACTCTGGTACATATAGGTATGGTAGTAAATATTACACCATTTCAAGGGTTTTATCTTGGGGTTTTATATTTTTGACATGGGTTTGATTTTAAAAGAGGTAACAAGGTAAATAAGATTAACAAGTGAACTTTAAAAACCAATATTAACTGTGAGAAGATCGAAAACAAGTAAGACGAAACATTCAGCTGTCTGACTGAACAGTCAGACTGTCATTCCTGATTTCAATTACAAGGTGAAAGAAGAATGTGAAAACAAGTAACACCTATAGTACAGTAAAATTAGGCTCCAACCCAAACATCCAAAAAAAAGTTCTACCTCACGCCAAATTGTTCTATACTCTCCCCGTAGTAAGTTATAAAAAGTTGGCGGGGGGGTCGAAAAGGGGGGTAAAAGGGTATTTTTAATCGTTTTTCTCGAAAACTATGAGGTTTAGCGCTAACTTTGTATTATACAAAATTAATCTACATAACATTTTAAACAAATATGAACATATGCATTTTTGTGCTGAAGTAAACGATTACGGAGCTATGAAGGTAAACATATCACTATTTTCCGATTTGGTTGAAACTTTTTTTGAAAGATTTTTTATTGTTGTTAGGATAGGGTAGTGTGAGCTTAAGTTCGAAGCTTCTAAATACCTGTGCAGTGCAATACCTGCGTAATATGTGAAAAACTGAAAACAAATCGGAATTTTTTTTAGTTTTTGCCATATAACCCCGTAAACTATGTGTTTTTCGGTATTAGTCGTTATATTACTATTTTTAAAGTTGAGTAAATTGGCAGCAGCTTAAGCCCAATCCCAGCTCTATACAACTAATATTTTCCGAGATATGACACGTCAAAAATTTTCAATTTTTTCAAAAAAATTAAATTTTAAGTATTGCTCTCGCTTCGGGCTAAATATCGGCATAAAAGCGCTCAACTACGAGAAAAGTCATAAGGCTAAAGTTGTAGTAAATTTAATTGGCTTCCTTTTACGTCCAACGGCAACTCTGTACGTTCAATAGTCACCGAGATATGACTTTTCAAAAATTGTTAGTTTTTCCCTAAAAAAGGAATTTTTAAGTATTGCTCTCGTTTCGGGTTGAATATCGGCATAAAAACTTCACCTACGAGAAAAGTTATTAGAAATGAAGTCTTAGTAAATTTATTTGGCTTTTAGACAAGCACAAAATGAAGCCTGTAGACAAAATTATTCTCATGCAATCGTAAAAAAAAACAAAAAGAAACGGAAAATTATATGTTTTATGAAATGAACCTAAACCACTTCTAATAAAACTTTCGGGCATTCCACGAGAGAAAAGTGTGTTGAATCACGTTTTAAGGTGTATAAGTGTAATTAATTACATGTATTTACATTTCATATTAGTAATCAATAATTGAAAGCGCTTTCGGTATTTGTTTTTTCGAGGGTCCTGGTTGATGACGATCGTATTCCGGGACTGCAGGAAGACCCTTCAGTCTCCCCCAGCAGGGGCAAACGTGCAAGGTCCACCTTCGCGTTGGCTACTGATTTGACAAAGAGGTGGAACCAGGTCCATCAGGTTATTTCGAAGCTTCAAACTTAGGCTCACATTCATTTATATCGAAACTTTGCTATTCTTCAAGTTTTTCGATAAGTTCCAAACAAAATGGAAAATAGTGATGTGTTTACCCCTTCATAACTCCGTAATCGTTAACTTCAGCACAAAAATGCATAAGTTCATATTTGTTCAAAATTTTATGCAAATTAATTTTGTATATAACAACGTTAAGCGCTAAACCTCGTAGTTTTCGAGATATTTGTGAAAAACAATTAAAAATACCCTTTTACCCCCCTTTTCACCCCCCTCCCCGCAAAACCCGATGCTGCAAGTCGTGCAACTTTTTATCACTTACTACGAGGAGGGTATAGAACAATTTGGCATGAGGTAGAACTTTTTTTTGGATGTTTGGGTTTGGACAATTTTTGAGCTAGTTTTACTGTACTACTATTGCTTCAGAGCTAATCGAAAGTAACGGAAGCCATGTGATTGTTCTGAAGCATGACAATTTTTTATGTCTCCAAATTCAAAAATTCCATGACAGAATTGGTTTCAGACATCAGGGAACATTATTGGTCTCATTTCTGTCGGTAGTTCAACAGTTTTGCAAAATAATAAGTAAAATGGTATTGGTTTAGCATTGAAGCATTCGATTACGTATAGGTACTGCTAGCTTTCGCTTAGTGACAATATATGTAATTTCATAAAAATACTTATATCTCAATTTCAATTAAATTTTTTGAATTTTTTATAAGCTATGCATATTGCGATTACGAAATATACTAAAAATAGGGGAAATATTATGTTGCTTTTACCTAAACTTGGCATGTAGCTTCGAAGGAATTTTAACTCCGCCGAATTTAATCTACACTCAACGCCCTTATTTTCTATTCTTCACTGGTTCCTTAACAAATTATAGTATTTAATTACATCACTAAAGGTTAGCGAAGCAATATTTAACTCACTAAATACATAGAATGAGGACTACCCTAAACAGGACATTAAGCCGATGCTCTAATATTTAGAAGCATCTTTCTTTCTCAACTTACAACACTTCCCATTAAAAAGCTATGGATTTAACTTAGTAAAAGTATATTTTTTAACAAGAAAGGTCACAAAACGAAAGTGAATAATAGAAGTTAACACTGGCAACATATTGTTGATACTAAGTGAGAATATGGCCAAAGGGTAAGATAGTAGACAGGGCAAGGGACAATAGTATGGTTCAAGGTACCATAATTTAGTTTGGGAATTCATTAGCAGTTCTCATTTAAGCGGATTTTCTTTCTACTTGCACATAATATTTCACATAAAATATTATGCAGAGGTAAGCGAAATAATATAGAAAAGGTTTTGCTGATTTTAACTTCTTCACAAAAAATTACCCAAGATCAGATTTGGGCACCCTACTGTGTATGGCTGGCTCCACCCCCCCCCCCCCCCCATTCTCGTTAAGGGTGATGGGAGGGGTATAAAATACACTCTTTAAAATTATTAGTGAAAACATGTTACTAGTTTTTCTATTTAAATCAAATTATAATTATTATTAACTACGGGAAACAGACAGTGAAAAATACACTCCAGCGCCGGGATTTGAACCACGGGCCTCTATATTAAATTTTAAATTAAAATTTAACTTTCCGTAGTATGAAAACTACCAAAAACTTAAAAATTGAATTTCGAATTGATTGTACAAGGTACAGGTACTAATTGAGTACTTTATAATTATAAGCGTTAATTCTTGGTTTAGTTCTAATGTCATAAATATTGACTGTCTAAATGTATATGAATATTGAAAGCTTGGATTCGGGACTAGTTATCGATTACGGTAGTGAAAAATCATTCTCCTGCGTAGCTTAGTTGGTAGAGCGCTATACTGGAAATATAGAGGCCCGTGGTTCAAATCCCGGCGCTGGAGTGTATTTTTCACTGTCTGTTTCCCGTAGTTAATAATAATTATAATTTGATTTAAATTAAAATTTAACTTTCCGTAGTATGAAAACTACCAAACACTTAAAAATTGAATTTCTAGTTTTTCTATAAAATAAAAATAATAAGTAAGCTGGTAGTGGCAGTCTATTACGTACTGCTTTCTTCCACTTAATGACTATGTATGTAATTTCATAAAAAATACTAATATCACAATTTCAATTAATTTTTTTATAAGCAATACATATGCCGATTACGAAATAAACTAAAAATGGAGAAAATATTAAGTTTCTTTTACCAAAACTTGAAATTTAACTTCTGCGTAATTTATTTTTTTTTATATTGTTATATATTTATTTTGTTATACATGTCATCACTTACTGGCTAAACTAAACAACTTAATTATTTAAACTATGTAGTTACCAAAAGCACAAAATGTCTATAAAATATATATAACAGTAAAACTACACTCGGAATATATTTTAACACATGAAAATAATACGGAACACGACAACATCGCTATTTTATAAGAACTTCACTTAACTTTTAAGAAGAACTTGAACTTTAAAGAGACGGGGCGCGACCTAGCACTTGTTCAAATGAGCCCAAATTTTGGGATCTTTCGTTTCTAGCATAGTAACAAGTTTTCAATACTACATGTTTTTAGATTTTCAAAAAAAGTTTTTTTCGACCCACCCTACTGTTGGTCCTATAAGTTTCAAACTTCTGTGCCATTAGTTTATATTCCACATACACATAAACATATATTTATTTACACCTTTATCTTCAAAAGTAGTCATCTGAATTTTAAGAAATTTGGATGGGGAC
The DNA here is from genome assembly GCA_951217055.1 of Gerris lacustris. NCBI lineage: Eukaryota > Metazoa > Arthropoda > Insecta > Hemiptera > Gerridae > Gerris > Gerris lacustris. The sequence goes on along the minus strand of OX578278.1, from coordinate 40,427,174 downwards.
CTGTTCACAGAGCCACACACCCGGACTCTGTGTCAGGCCCTCTAAGTGTGAAGAAATAGAAAAGTCCCGTCAAGTACTTGCCAGCAAGTTACTAAAAGGGTTTCTTCGGTCATAACAATTCGTAAATACATTATTATTTTTTTTTTAACAAAGATATGTATAAAAAAGTATTACTTTTAAGAAACAAGGTGTGCACATAATATTATCCTTTAGTACCTTCGGTATGCACTTATTTGGTTATTTTAGGGGTAAAATGGCCGCTATTTTGAAAACACGATATATTTTTGTGAACCAAATTTCAATATCTTTAAAATGATACCCAACTTCGAATTTTCAAATTATATATAAGTTTAGGGGCTCCGGAGTTACGGCCACCTAAAATTTCTATAATTTGACTTCTTTATATCAACTCCCGGGAATATCATTGGATTACAAAGCTGCATTTGACTTTTTCATATCAACACCCGGAAATAATATAGGACCACAGAGATGCATATTTTTGTATTTTTGCCTTATTTTTAGGACCTTTCCTAATGGGGTAGCGGGGGGGACATTTTTTTGCGATATGTTTAATTTTTTTTTTGGGGGGGGGGGGGGGGGGGTAAAATGGCCGCCATTTAGAAAGCACGATATATTTTTGTGTACCAAATTTCAATAACTTTAAAATGATACCCAACTTCGAATTTTCAAATAATAAACACTTTGGGGCTCCATAGTTACGGCCCTCTAAAATTTGATTTTTTTTTTTTTGTATCAACTCCTGGAAATATCATTGGACCACAGAGATGCATAATTTTGTATGTTTGCCTTATTTTTAGGACCTATCCTAAAGGGGGTAAAATGGCCGCCATTTTGGAAACGCGATTTATATTTGTAATCTACATTTGAAAGGATACCTAAATTGAAAATTACAAAAAATATAAAATATTGCGATCTATTCGCAATTGATCGCAGATCGCAGAAATTGTGAAATAGTTTTTCTGTTTTTGGGCAAATAAGTTTAACTTGTATACCAAATTCCAAGTCTATAGCTTCAATAGGTCGGAAGATATACTTCAAGATGCGACGGACGGACGAACTAACAAAAGCATAAGGGTTTCTAGGATGATCTCGAAACCCTAAAAATATACAATTGTTAATAAATAGTCCAGGCAAATTAGTAAAAAAAAAAACAGCAAATGGGGGAGAAATAATTTATAAAGTTGTGAAAACACTTTTTGGGGGTGTAGTAGTAAGAAACAGTAAAGCCCCCTCTTTGAGGGGCGTGTCCCCCTTCCCCCTTCTTAAAGTTCAAAATTTACTGTTTCTTCAATTTTTTTACAAAACAGTTTATTTTAGAATGAGAACTATTAATACCAAAAATATTTTTCACTTAATTCTACACAAAAAAGGTTAAATGATACCTCAGTCCACTAAAGGTTTACAAAATGATAGAGTTAACTTACCCATATGGTCTATATTTTTATAAATTAAAATCCCTTATCTGTGTTGATTGGAGAACTAATATGATTTTAACTATTTTATTTTTTAATTAAGTTGATGGATAATTCAGGTGTAATAATAACAATTTTAATTTTGTAGCATAAGACGTTTCGACCCTTCTAGGGTCATCTTCAGTCACAATTTTATTTATCAAAAATAACAATACGATTAATTAATATTTCAATAAAGTTCCTTTATACCAATAATTTAAAACAAAAACACAATACATAACAATTTTGTATTAATAATAATAATAATTTTAATAGCTACTTACAATAAGCTGTATTCATGAGTTAAAACACATATTAATGTCAAATCTATCTCCATGAGAGAGGGTCTTGAAAATTTAAATTATTTAAAATACTATTAAAATAAACTACCAAATTGGCAACTTAACAACATAATTTACAAAAATTAAATTTTATTAAAAATTATATAATAATTAAATAAATAATTTCCACTGTAAGAAACATAATATTGCAATCAGTACTTTTATAATTTAGGATAAGAAACATCACTGAGATTGTTGGGAGTTTAATATTAGTTATATTGTATATTAATTTTATAATAAAAACTAAGATTAATTTGTAAAATATAATTGTTGATTAGATAAAAAATTCTGTTTTATATTATTTAATAAATTGGTTTGTTATTTGTTTAATAATGGGAGGATAGTATATAAAAGAAATGTGGTTTAGTAACTAGCACTGCCTAGGAGTGAGTAATGCAACTATAATTCTATTAAAAGCAATATTTATATTATTTATTTTAAACTGATTTATTTTATTTATTTTTTTTTATTTTTTTTTTTTTCAAAATTATTTATGTATATTATACATACACACACATATACATACATATACATAAATATATTTATATATTATACATATACATACTATTACTTTATTTATTAAATTATTTAAGGTAAACATACATACGTACATCTGCATACACCCATACATACCTACTACACATAAACATAAATAAAACTAACTATACACAAATACAATTCACAAACATACACTCATAATCATTTATACATCCACAACAATTACATACATGTATATCTTTGTTATTCAATTATACTACTCTAATTTGTTATTTCTTAACTTCTATGATTAAAAAAAACTTATCATTTTATTTGAATTTATTCATTTATTTATCTTTTACTAAGTTAGAACGGTTATCCACATTTTATATTTATTTACAAATTCTATTCCATTTGTTTTATTTAAGTAATTCTCAAATTGTTGCATTTAAAGAAAATTATTATTATTATCTTATAAATTACTTATAATTATCATCTTTGAAATTTTTGGAAAATAGAATTGTAATTTTTATTTATATGGCCTGAGTCCGTTTTATAATTTACTGATTTATCAATATTTTTGAAAATGTGAAAAGATTCTTGAATATGTCTTTTATTAATGTTATTTTCATAACCTAAAACTCTGGTTTAATGTTAATTAATTGTATTGTTATTTTAGATCAATAAAATTGTGACTGAAGGTGACCCTAGAAGGGTCGAAACGTCTTATGCTACAAAATTAAAATTGTTATTATCATACCTGAATTATCCGTCAACTAAATTAAAAAATAAATAGTTAAAATAAAAAAAGGGTGTTAATCTCAATGTTTTTCTAATAAGATTTTGTTATCCAGGTGCTGGAGGTGGATGGATGGCGGGAAATTTCACATACCGAGATATAACAGGACTGGCGCTCCTTCAGGGTGGCACGGGAGGTAAAGCTTGTTATACAGCAAGCGATGGATCTGATCGGGGAGCTGGAGGATTTGGAGGTGGAGGAGGAGGATGTACTGCCGGTGGAGGAGGAGGTGGCTACACTGGTAACTATACTTTATTCATTTATCCCTTGATACTCAAACACAAAGATAAAACAAATAATCACTTTTTAATAGTTTTACTTTACTAAATAAATCATAACCGTGTAAATTATTACAGCAAAGAACTTTATATAAAATAAATATTTGATCATACACCTCTAACAATAACAGTTATGTCTTATGATTATTATTGTTTGTCTTTTTACATTTGTATCTTACTGATGCAGTTAATTGAAACTTGATTTTGAATAATTGTTCTACTATAAAACTAAATTTGTCTTTGTTTATCCTGTTGATCTTAAGAGTCTTCTGTAAAGATTAATTTTTGTCTGTGCAGGCGGAAGAGCTTGGGGAGACAAATCGAAAGTAGGTGAAGGTGGTTATTCCTGGGTTGGTGTCAGGGTGTCCATGCCAAAGGTGTGGAGGTCTCAGCACAAGGGTGCCGGCGAAGTCCTCATCATCCCATCATTGCCTGAAGGTTGTAGCTGTGACTTCCGCTGCATCGCTTTGGACATGCACCGCAGTAAGACCAAGTGTGTTTGTCCTCCTAACTGGATACTTGGCAACGATACATTATCCTGCCTTTTAGGTAAGTCTGTTTTATCTCTGTTTTATTAAATGTCACTAGGGATTACTCAGATTGTTCTCTAAATAGAGTGAAATTCAGAACCCAAAAATATTTAGTAAAAATGTTTACAATTAATTCCCCTTGTGGTTTATTGTGTTAAATAGGGAATGAATATTCAACAATTATGACTCCTGACTCCTTTAAATAAATGATTACAAAATTAGAGCAGTTTCACCATGGGTTTTTCATTGGGTTTTACAAAATTGTGAAGTTTTGAGAATTATAATAATAAAAAGGCAAACAAGTAGGATTGATATAAGAGAGGTATAATAACAATTACAATGTGATGGATTAAAAAGTAGGATTAAAATGTGAGATTTAAAATGGATGTAACATAAAGTAATAACAGAGAGATGACCGCAAAAACAAAAATGTCAAAAGAAAAAAAATTAGAGTTAAATTCATTATTTTATTAGATTATTTATAATATTAAAATAGTGTGAGCTGTAATTTTATTGACAGGATTGATAATATAACTTCTTTTATGTTGTTGTTATATTTTTTTGGTACTGAGAGTTTGGATTATATATTATATAGAATCTATTAACCTAAAAGAAGTTGTATTATTAACCCTACATTTCTAAGGCTTTAACTATAAGTTTCAAACTACAGGGTACACTTTTAACTATGATTATCCTAATATAATTGCTTACGTCCTGAATAAATAAAAAAATAAAAAATTTAAAAATGATATCTATAAACAAAAGCAACAATGTAATTTATAGAACCGATACGAATAACCTTAGCTCACACTATTTTAATATTACAAGTACCTATTCTATTTCACTCTACTTTTGACTGATTATATTAATTAGAATATTTTGATAACAATATATTTAACAATTTCTTTACATATTTATATAATTGTCAATCTAATAATTGGATTTCTTAATATTGTATAGTTGTCATTCTAATAAGCATATAATTGTATTCTGTTGATTAGAGTTTTTTCTGTTGATTTACTGTGTGATTGTGTTTCAGTGGCTCAAACAGTTGTAAGTGATCCAGCAATAACACTCATTGTGACCGTCATTTTGACAGGAACTGTCATCCTGTTAATACTTATCATTCTTTGCATCTTCATATATCTTTGTAAGTAAACATAACGTCACTTTCTATTTTTATACTAAGTACTATGTATGAGATTTTAGTGGAGTAATAATTTTATGTAAGTTAGTGAGTAAGCTTCTGCTGGTTGTATCAATATGAATAACTTAGTTTCCACGAGTTCTGAAAATGCTTCCCCAGTACCTACACCCGGATTTCACTGGAAAACCAAGTTAATTTTATATAGTTTAATTTTACAAACTAAAAAGTAGGTTTAAGTGTAAATAATGAAATTAAAAATCTAAACGCTTATTTCTCTATGATTTATCATTCAATAATTACATAGCCGACTCTGTGAGCAACCCTCTAATATTGAAGCGAAGCATTGTGATCATATATTATTTAAGTAATTATCATATTCATAGCATTCTAAAAATTTCTTTAAATTAAAAAAATCCTGGACAAATCTATTTCAGACTTCGCCAGGGAACATTTTTGATCTCATGTTTATCTGTCAACATTTTTGCAATCTATCATATCGTAAAAACTACTCAATGATACATCCAAATTAGCCCTAGGTTGTTTTACACCTCCTTGCACCCATTGCTTTCTCTTCCACATGCACACAAACTTTTTTTTAACCTCCATCTTTAAAAGTACTCATCTTATTTTAAAGGAATTTGCATGGTATGTTCAAAGTGGCCCCCAGATAGTCCCATATTAATTTCAACCATCTGCAAACATTTAATATTGAATAAAAATAAACATGACCTGACTGAGTATCAAAATAGGTTCAAACAACCATTTCCACTCCCTGAGGGGTGCAATGATTTTAAACTCATGTATTATTTTTAACTTAATAGTTTAGTATGAACATTTTATCTCTGATGTTAAGAGGAGCAACCACAAAAAAGCTTTACAATACTCTAGTGTTTAACAGTTACACTAGAGTGTTGTAAAGCTTTTCCACTGTTACTCCTCTAAACATCTGTGATAAAATATTCATACCAAAGTATTGACTGTAGACCTAAGGCCTGAGGATGCCCAGGATTGAGCAAAAATATTGCAAATAAATTAATATCATTTTTCTTTTATTATTATTATTATATGTTTCTAAAGACCAAAGAAAAAAAATCATATCAAAGTGATTAACTGAAGATTGACAAAAATTAGTTTTAACTAACTGCTAAATTTGATGTTTACATCAAAATAGATCATTATTTCACAGAAATCCCCTTTTATTTTTTAAATTTTTTACAATGTAAGAGAAATATTTGGTCGAATAAATCAAATTACATCAAACCATTTTTGCACACACAGATAACAACTATCAGAAGAAAAAGGCAGAGGAACTTCGCCGTAAATTGGCTCAAGGACCTGACCTGCAGTTGAACAGACTACGAGGTGCCTCAGATGGTATGGTGACAGAATTTAATCCGAATTATGAGTTTGCAGGGGCAGCGGCCCGTGCCAATGATCTTAAAGAAGTGCCCAGAGAACGCCTGAGACTCGTCAAGTAAATATTCCCCTTATCAACACAACAAATTAGTTTTATTTTAATTTATTTTTATACTTTTTTTTATTGTACATATATATTTTTTTATTATATTTATATTTTTTTTTTTTTTGTATATATATTATTTTTCCTACCCTAATTCCAAATTATAACTCCTCTTTAAATAGGAGAGGTTCCCTATCTTTGGACAGTTATGTACCTTGGACACTAGCCTCAGCTCAGTTCCATTGAGATATTGTTTTCTGAGATACTGCTTGTCAGAGAGCAGATCCTGGCAATGCTAGCAATCTTCCTCTCTTTAGCAGATGCTATGTATCCAAGGTAAGGGTACCTCCCCTACCCCTCCATCAAAAGTATTGCAACATCTTTTGACAAGCATAGCTGTGTTGCAACGCTACGTTTTGTACTAAACATTACAAGTAAATTTTAAAAAGGTTATCAAATTTAGAAGTTTTTTAAATTAGTTAAGCAGTTTTTATAATGGTGGCAAAAAGATACTTAAGTTTTTTCTTTTTAATTTTCTACTGAATTGAAAGTTGTTGCTATACTTTTGACTATAATCATTTTTCTTGAGGTATATTTTTTTTGTGTTCAAGGCAGTGTTAGATTCGACAACATTTATTTTTATGTATAATATAGTCATTAATTTTTATTTTATTTTTACTTTCTCATATGCATTATACCCGCATATATAGACGTTAGCTCTCCAGGTCTCGATTTCAAAGCATTCTTATTAATGAATGCTTTCATCTTATTGATGAATGCTTTAAGCAAAAATTAAAAGGTTGGAAATTTTGAAAATTGGTGCCCCTTCTGAAAAAGGCACCCTGGGCAAATTTCAGTCAGCCATTGGTAAATCTGGGTCTCTAGCTATCAATATGGTTTATTTTAACCATCACCGCCATTGGTAAATCTGGGTCTCTAGCTATCAATATAGTTTATTTTAACTATCAATAATAATCAAAGGGAGACAGGTTACATGACTTGGTGCATAGGCTTTCTCATGTTATCTCGTCATAAATGGTTTGGTTTGCAGGTGAAATTTGCGTTATTAAGAGTTTTAAGTTCAATGTTTTGCTTCTACTACTGGAAGTATACTGAAAAACCAAAATATTTATTAAACATTATATGGTTTATATTTGTTGACGAAAAGTCAGTGTGTGTGATCACTGATCACAAATGTTATACAGTGGAACCTTGATAATTCGGACTAATTGGTTGGAACCAGACACTGTTCGAATTTTAGAATATGCGACAAGAGGACCTAATAAAGGTTCACCTAAGCTTCTTCTTTGGGTGAACAATATGTACATCGCATTTTCTAAAGTGGATCATTTGCCGTTTATAACTTTTTCCAGTTTTTTTTATCCCCCTTCAGAATATAGCCTTGACACGTATTGCAGTATGCTATCTCGTTTTCAATCACTGATGGTAGATGTCCCCACACCATACTTTTTTGCAAGGCATGCAAAACCTCGAAATTTTTTCTAGAATTTTTAGTTATTAAGTTTTTCAGTAGGCAGTCCGGATTTTAGAGGTCCGGATATCAAGGTACAACCTACAAACTAAACGCCTAGACTTCAGGATCTTGTAATCAATTTGATGAAAAAAAAAGCATATTTGAGATATTCGTATATAAACATGAAAGGGCAACTTTTTTTTTTTGTGCTCCTTAAAATTATAACCAAAAGATTTCTCATAATACACTTTCAATCAAGATCTCTTATGAAGTCTTTTAGGTGCTGAGATACAGCTTTGGAATTTGTAATTAACCTTTCTGTTTTGCATGAAAACGTCTTTTATTACTCATTAACACATTATTGGGTCATAAATATTGAGAATACATTTTTTTATTAACAAAGCTGCTCAATGAACTAAGTCGAAAAATCAACAAAGCTGATATACTTATAAAGATAAACAATTTTGTAAATTATCATTTGTTTCAATGAATAATTTCTGATATTTTTGTCCCAACAAGTAATGTTTAAAGTGTGAGAGTATAAAATTAGTGATAAACAAACGAACAGAAACAAATAGTTGGAAATAGTCCAATTTTATTAAAGGAACTAGTGAACTGTGTAAATCCTTAAAAAAAGCTAGCACTTTTTTTTTACAACATGTCTTTCATGTTTGAAGAAATAAAACATTTAGCATTATGATATGAAGAAGTAAGTTTTATTTGCATACTATTTAATAATTGCCTCTGAATTTTAAATTTAGGTTGCAGTTTTATTCCATGTAACAGTATAATGTTCTAAATAATTTCTTAATACTAAACACGCATAACTTGGGTGTATTGTATAATACAAGTATATATAGTTTTACTGTCGTACTCAGATGTATAACCCTTTCTAAACATAGATCTTGAATCAAATCTGTGTGCAATTTTATATACATCTGTGTTTGCAGCATAAGAGGTATCCAAAATTCATGGAAAGCTTAAAATAGTTATGATCAATTATAATTATATATTAATAAACGGAAATTAAATTAATCATTGTAGATTTGAGATTGTATGTACTTGTTTGTTATATGACTGCCAGTGTGTTTTTACAGAAGTGATGGACATCTCTTTGTCTAACCATTAATGGAATTAAGGAAGATCACCTCTCTATTAATATCATTACAATTAATATTTTAAATTCCTATTATTTGAACACCGAATCACTAATGTTGGTATGAAAACGGTGGTAATACAACCAAAAAGTACCAAAATTCATTCCAATATCATACTTAGAATAAATGCGTAATTTTCCTGAAGGAATTATTTTGGATTAAAACACGATTATATTTAATAAAATTCTATAAACATTATATTATGTGTTATAAATATGATTTTATAAATCTGTTACCTATTTAACACACATATGTTATTTAAATGTAACAGGGCTCTGGGCCAAGGAGCTTTTGGCGAAGTCTACCAAGGATTCTTCAAGAACAGAGCAGGTGACACAGTCGAAATGCCTGTTGCCGTCAAGGTAAATATTTCTTAATGCTAAACCTGAACTATTTTTTGGATTATATTTTATATTTATATTATGCTTTTAAATATTTTTTACTCTCTATTCTTATTGCAATTGTGAAAATGGGATGTAATCACACCTGTGTTGATAAATTATAATACCTATTCCTTTGTTTTTTATATTTCTTACAACATTACTATTAAATGCATCTAAGTTTTGCCGACACTAAAAATATACAAATAAAAAAGCTAAGCTCTCATTAGTTTCCCCTCTATTTTTTTTTTTCTCAATTTTCTTAAGCTAATCAGAATTAACTTTTTCTATAGTTAATAATTCAACAACACATTTACAATAACCAGTTAAATGGGTTTAACTGATTCCAGATTAGTTTTTATTAAACAATTCATGTTTAGTATATGAGTGGGGTGGAAGGGGGAAAAAAGAATATATTTTTTAATTGACATACAAAAATAAACAAAACATTTTCCATCAACATTCAATAACAAGTAGAAGAAAATAATGACAATAAGGCGATAGAAAATGTCGGAGGTGGAGAAGCCACAGTATGTATTGATAGATGCGTTAATTACCACATCATATACACTTCTATACATTACATTCATCCTTCTTAGTATTTATAAGATATTTTAATTATTGCATTTGTTTGTTAATCAGACGCTGCCCGAGCTCTCTACGAATCAAAATGAAAGTGACTTCTGGATGGAGGCGAGAATCATGAGTAAGTTCGACCACCCTAACATCGTGCATTTCATAGGAGTGTGTTTCGACCGTCATCCCAGGTATATCGTCATAGAACTCCTAGCTGGTGGCGATCTCAAGACCTTCCTCAGGGAAAACAGGCCTAAACCAGTCAGTAAACAAAGCATTAACATTGTTTAAATTTCATTATCTTATTGCTATTTATTAAGTGACCATATTTATTAGGTGATATCACAATTGAAGGAATGCTGTTGAATGATCTTTGTACCCTAGTGTAGGCTACTTTTATTAATCAACAACTTAATCTTAATTGATGCATCATTAAAAATGAGGATTATCAATGGGATTATCTAGCGTTGGGAAAACCGACTAGGAAAAACAACCGAATGAATAAGTCGATTCGGGAAAAAACAGTCAATTGAATTTAATCGACTGAAAACAGTCTCATAGCAGGTATGGGATATACGAATAAAGATATAGACCGAAACTGAACCCGCAAGTCGAATGTTTCAATCGAATGGTTTTTTTTTTTTATATAGGAGTAGTACGGTGGAGGCCGCTGAGGGGGGGGGGGAGAGTGAGAAGGCGCTTGACACTCGTTATCTCGTCCCAAACTACAGCCTGCGATGGCATCGTTTTCATTCGAATGAAAAAATATAGACTGAGACTGAATCCAGTCGAATTTTTCATTCGAATGTTTCATTCGGATGTTATTTGGTTTTGGGTAGGGGAAAGGAACGACGGTGAAGGGCTCAGAGCGGAGGAGGGGTGAGAAGGCGCATGACACTCGTTATCTCGTTATACACACGTCCACATATACACGTCCGAATTACAACTAATACAACTCCAAACTATAGATAGACTGAAATCAGTCGAATGAAAACTAGATATCTACAACCGAATGAATGAATATTTTAAAACAACCGTTTAATCGACTGTTTTCAATCGATTGGTTCCCAACGCTAGGATTATAAAACTTTTAGGAACAAAAAAGAAACGTATCACACTTGAGTATATAAATTATAATGCCTATTCTTATGTCTAATTTACTATAAAGATGAAAGGGCATTATCTCTTCTAAGTATGTGAATTTTCAAGCCTCCAAGTGTAATCTACTCAAACTGTACAGTACATTGCGTGTCATGTTCATACCCAAGCTAAGGTTTAGAATTTGGAATTAATATAAATGTATTAGTCAGGGTGCCCATAGGCAAAAAAGTAACTTATACATACTCTTTCCAAACCTTTTTGTATGGCTTGTTTAGGCAAAGTCTGACACCGTTTTCCTCTGTGACTTTTTTTAGTTTTGGGGCGTTTTTTTTTTTATTTGAACCCTAAAATTTTGACGCGTCAGCCTTGAAAATCGGAAAAAGTTCTGCGTCAGACAATATTAAAATGTTTATTTATAGGGTTCAAATAATGTATCTTGAGAAAATCAGCTGGTTATTAATCATTAATTAATATTAGTTCATATTAATTAATATATCCATTATTAGTAATTAAAATAAATTAATATCATTAATTAATAACTGGCTGATTTTCTCAAGATACATTATTTGAACCCTATAAATCAACATTTTAATATTGTCTGACGCAGAACTTTTTCCGATTTTCTAGTCTGACGCGTCAAAATTTTAGGGTTCAAATAAAAAAAAAAACGCCCCAAAACTAAAAAAAGTCACAGAGGAAAACGGTGTCAGACTTGGCCTAAACAAGCCATACAAAAAGGTTTGGAAAGAGTATGTATAAGTTACTTTTTTGCCTATGGGCACCCTGACTATATTATTTAATCAGCAAAAAATGTTTCTTTCAATCCTGTTTAAAGTTGTTTGTTAAACCTTAAATCAATTTATTTAATGTTTGGAATTTCAGGATCGGGCGTCACCTCTGATTATGAGGGACTTGATGATGTGCATTGTTGATGTTGCGAAAGGTTGTAAGTACCTTGCCGATTGTAGGTTCATTCACCGAGATATAGCTGCTAGGAACTGTTTACTTACTTCCAAGGGACCTGGTAGAGTTGTCAAGATAGCCGACTTTGGCATGGCCAGAGACATCTACAGGTCAGTAGCAATTTTGTTTTCATATTATGATGATGATGACCTTATTTGTCAAACGTAGGAATATAGAGTCAGACTTTGCTCTCCACAAGTGGTCCTATAGTTTTATTATTTTTCTGTAAAATTGTTATTATTTTTACTCAAAAATATCACCTATACATGCAAAACAATAACCAGGTAATAAAAAAAACAAAAAAACCTGATAACATAATAGTAGGCATCGTGTGGCTCTATTATATAGAATGGGAGGGTAGGTAAGATAGGGAGTTGGAGTGCCTAACTAACCACTCTACAATCTATATCACCCACTCCACATCTCCTTTTCCAACATTACTATTAATGTATCACTTTGCTGCACAGGAACTTTATTGTATAAAGTTGAAAGTTTACATGCTTGTAGCAATAGCACTTTTGACTATGTATATAAATAAAGTTATCTAGTTGCCTAGTTGGCTAGACCTTCTAGATGTCAAAATCTTGAGCTCTTATTTCCTCCTCACCCCAGTTTTCCCACTCTGTAAAATTATAAATTTAATTATAATCCTACAGTAGAATGTTAGGTATTGATAACAATTGTAGTTTTCTCTCTTAATAAGTGTAGATTTGCTTTAATAAATTAAACGATCTTCATCATTTCACAGCGTTGTTGCTGTTGGTATTATTAAAAAAGTTTATTAAAAATAAAACTTATTGATTACATTAATAAAGTCTTTTTCTATCCTAAAATTCCAATATAATATTCTAAGCTTACATGTGCATAAGCATTGCAAGCCAATGCTTAGAGTCCAATAAATTTACCCAGTGAACTTACCTTGAGCATTATTAAAAGGATGTACCAAAAGTCAATTAAATTCATATCCCTGAAATGCTTGATAAAAGAATGCCTAGATTATGAATGCTGTTTTTAGGTAGTATCTCTAAAATCATTCACACATCATTAGGATAGTTGTTTAGGTTGTAGTAGGACCATTACATTAATTTTTAGCCTCAGGGTGTGGTATAATCCGATTGTATCCTAATTAAGGAGTTATATAATTTTTTACTGTTATGTGCCCAGGCAAGACTATTATAAGAAAGGAGGCAAGGCGATGCTTCCAATCAAGTGGATGCCACCTGAAGCATTCCTAGATGGACTGTTTACTTCCAAAACAGATGTCTGGTAAGTATACTTACTATATTAATGTAATTATCCTCTCTCAAATCACGTAAACAAGCTTAAATTCTACTTCAATAAAATTAATCGAACCCAAGACCTCCTACTTGACAAGCAAGTATGATAGAATTGAGCTACTAGGGACCCTAATAACCTGATTAAATTACTAACAATACTGTGATAATACGATGTTTTTGTATCAGGTCGTTCGGTGTTCTGATGTGGGAGGTGCTGTCGCTTGGCTATATGCCCTATACAGGTTGTGCAAACAGAGAAGTAATGCAGCTAGTTACTTCAGGAGGGAGATTAGAATCACCAAATAACTGTCCTACACAGATATATGGTATAATGACACAGTGCTGGCATCCTAACCCTGATGAGAGACCTGACTTTACACTCTTACTTGAGAGGCTAGACTACTGTATGCAGGTAACCATTCCTTATATCCATATTACAAATCTTGGAGTGAGTCCTCTTAATATGGCAGTAGCTATTTGGATCTTAAAAATTTACTTCAAGGTGATTTTGGGTTGATATTAGTGATTCAACCACTAGAGGTCATCATAAATTTGAAAGAGAAAGAGTTAGAGTTGGAGTTAAAGTAAAAATTTAATTCTGAAAGTTCAATATTATAATATATAAACCTCTGTTTGAACTCCTTCGCTGACACTCTTTTCTACTCTGAAGATTACCACTATTGGTTGAATGTTTGTTTGTACAATAAAGTAATTTATAAGGGCATCCTTTATGTTGTACAACCAAGTCGTACTACTTACCCATACACAGTTCAACAGATCTATCTAGGGCGTTATGATTTTATTAACAAGTGTGAAACTTGTTAGTAAAATCCTGAAACTTGGTACAAAGACCAGCTCATATACGTTCTGACATGTTGTACAATGTGTAAGGGAGCCCATTTCTTTAGTACAAGTATAATTACATAAAGATATAGTATGATATTGAAATATGTTCACTATGACTAAGTCTATGCTGAAAATTAAATATTTTCAATTTTGGCTGTTTGTGTTAGGACCCTGATGTTATGAAAGCTACACTACCCTTGTACACGAACCCTCCGAGTGCAGAGAGAGACATGACTCTGATGAGGCCTCGGAACGATCCCTTACAACCTGACTACCTGATACCACTACCTGGTGGAACAACTTGGCCCACTGAGATGAGATCTTCCCAGCCACTCCTCCTACCCCCTGATCAGGCTAAACAAACCAGGATATTCACTGTTTCACACAACATTACACAGGACATCGCCGAGATAACCTGCTGAGATCAGGTACTACTGAAAATATAATTTTGTCAATTCATTATCAGAATTACAAAATTAGAACCTGAGTTATTAAATAAAATATTTAAAAAGTTTTGTTCCATGAAAAACAGGCTTGGAAAATTTTCACAACAATTGCAATTGTTGATTTTTTACATAAAAACTATTTACAAAAAAAAATTGTTTTCATGTTGATTATCATGTATATTTTATTAACTTGCATTGCCATACAAATTTCCATTCCACAAAAATTGTATATTTATGTATATGGTTACTATACTGCATGGCACAGTTGCAGTTGTCCACCTCCAAGGCATATCTGCATAAACCATCCACCCCCTCTTCTCCTTGTCTTCTCCCTTCTACTGAGTGACTATCTATATTTCTCTATCACTATTCCTTTTTTTCTGCACTATTTACATTTTTATTGGTTTTACATGGTACTAAATGGCCTTTAAACTGCAATTGAGTTGTCTATGCCTATAAGTGTAAATTCCTATTTTAAATAAAATTCACTCTTCATAAAATCTTCTGCTTGTTCTTAAATGATGATTTATAGTAGTACTTCTTGTTTGAAATGTACCCTGTACCCAAAAAGTAAAATTGCCTTAAATCGTACAAGGGAAAACAGACCAAATTTTGACTATTTAAGAAAAAGTATGCTTTATAATCTTTTTTTTTAAATACTAGTCCAAATTTATTTTCCACATAAAAAAATGTCAAAAATCCCCCCCCCCCCATTTATTAACAAATAAAATTTGTCTGAATCTAATTAATGAGGGGTTGATTTCAAGGTCTCATTGAGTGGATTAATAGTTTTAGTATTGCTTAATTTCATAAAAACAACATACAAGCTATTAAAGGGGAAATCAATTACAAAAAAAATTATGTTTGAAAATGATAATTCTTCTATTAAAGAAATAAATAAGATTTCCCCTATAAATGCTTTCATATTGATTTTATCAAAAAAAGCAGTACCACAACTTTTAATGCACTCACCGAGAACCTGAAATCGACCCCTCATAGATTAGAATCATATAAATTTGACTTTATAAATAGGAGGAGGAGGAAGGGGATTTTTGAAATTTGATTTTCAACGTTTTAGTCCAATCATTTTAGGTTAGAGGGGGGAAGGGATTTTGGAAATTTGATTTTCAACATTATAGTCCAATCATTTTAGGTTAGAGGGGAGGAGGGGATTTTTGAAATTCAATTTTTAACATTTTAGACCAGTCATTTTAAGTTTTATGTTCCAAAAAAATCGGAGCTAAATTTTTTTTATCAATGTTGTGATAAATATATTCAAAATCGGCAACGAGATCGTGGTTGCGTTAATAGATATTCAAATTCGGTTATTTGCGAATAGCTCGCTTCCTATGGCTCGGATACCAATCTAGGTACATATTTATCAAAATTAAAGTCCACAACATTTCCTCCAAAAAAGACCCATTCATTTTTTTTTTTTACGTACAGTGGACGGTTTTCGGAATATATAGTGCGATAAAAATCTATGAATATCTAGTATCCATCGCCACACCACTTTTTACGCATTTCTTACGAATATCTCACTTCCTATGGCTTGGAGACAAATCAAGGTGATTATAAAAATGCAAGATTATTAAATTTCCCACAAAAAAGGTCTCATTTTTTACATATAACGAACGGTTTAGCAAAAACCTACCTTACTATAACTTGCATAGTGTTTGTTTTTGCACGCCTTTTTACGTATTTTTATGAATATCTCGCTTTCTCTGGCTCGGAGACCAATTGAGAATCAGATCAAAATTGAAGAATATAAAATTTCACACAAGAAACGTTATGTTCAATTTTTACGAACAACGAAGCGTTTGAATGATAAAGTGCTCCGAAGTTTCCGCAGATTATTAAAGTTCCGCCGGAAATTTAATAATCTTGCTTTTTGATAATAACTGTCATTTGTCTCCGAGCCATAGGAAGCGAGATAGTCGTAAAAATACATAAAAAGTGGTGCAGCGACGGATACTAGATATTCATAGATTTTCATCGCCCTATATTCCGTAAACCGTCCATTATACGTAAAAAATGAATGAGTCTTTTTTGTAGGAAATTTTGTGATCTTTAATTTTGATAACCATTTAGATTGGTATCTGAGCCATAGGAAGTGAGCTAGTCACAAGTAACCGAATTGGTTGACCTTTGCCCTTGAATATCTATTAACACGACCAAGATCTCATTTTGAATATGTTTTTCAGAACGTCAAGATGAAGCGATCAAAACAAAAAAAAAAAAAAAAATTAGCTCCGATTTTTTTGGAACAGAAATCATATTTTTAACTAAAATAACGGACTATTTGTGTGTGCAAAAGAAATTTTGAATAGTATCTAAAAAATTCGATAGTCAAGTGAAAATTAGTGATAAAAGAGAGTGTTGGGGCTTTTGCTTTTATAAAAATATATAGATTGTTCCAAAGTTAATTTATACTAGTAATTGTAACAATTATGAAATTAATTTTTTCCAGGTTTTAGAGCAATATGGAAAGGTACCTGAAGTGGAAATTATAAGAACTGGGCACACAAGGGGGGAATTTTTGTAAAACAGGTAACAGGGTAAAAAATAATACAAAGTAATGAAACTAAATAAAAAAAAGAAGATTTTTGCTTCCAAAAAGCTAAAAAAAATAAATATATAAATACGATAATGTAAATAAAATTGTGGTAAAGTATATAATATATAAAAATAAATATATAATTTAAGTTAGTAGATTAATATTATTATTAAAATAATAAATAAAACTCAAATGTAGAGAATTTATGAGGAGAAAAGAAGTATTAAAAATTCCGTCAAAATTTCAAAAAATATAATAATGAGTGTGATTGAATAAAAAAATAATTAAATATCCTTTATAAATAATATGATTATAAACTAAAGTTGGGAGTTTTCAATCATTAGTTTATTACTAAGTCAGGTATTCAGAGTACTTGTGGTACTAAAGTTAATGGTCACATGTGCTTGGCACATGAATCAAGGTTGAGGTCACAGGTTCAATCCCATGCCTTGGCACTTTGATTAACATGGCTCACTATTGGTCACACCCTATTCCCTTCGTTACATTGGCGATTGATGTGTGTGTGGCCAAACTCCATCTGGGGTTAGTGAACAGGACCCAAATAAGTAGTCTAATTGCTAGGTTCAAACAAGTTGCAATAACTAAGTCAGTAAGGGTACATCTGAGATTAATTTAGAGATGATGGTAGCATACTATGCTCATATTCTTTAACTCTCTGAGGGTTGAACCCTCAAACCATTGATCACGGGAGGGAAACCTCAGCCTAAAACTAAGAGAGGAAAAATAAAAAATGCTAACACTATTTCTTGGTCAACATTAGAACTAATCTTTGAAAGTTTTCAATGTAATGATTGAACTCCTTAAACTTGTATAGAAAAAAAAAGTTTTTCTTTATAATTATAACTTTTTTTTATAAATTTATTTGTTTAGAAGAAAAAAAAATATATATAATGTATATAAAACAAATTGTACAAATGATTTTAATATTATTAATTTTTATTTTTTTAAATACTTAAAATTGTATCATTTTATTGTTTATATAATTATAAGTTAATTCCATTTAAAAAGCCATTAACAGTAAAAAAAAAAAAAAAAAAAAAATCAACCTCGGGATAACATTTAGCGATATGGTGTTTTTCTTGATATAACATTTTCATGACAAAATTGGGTACAACATTAACATTTTACTTGACATAATGTTTTCCTTAACATGATCGAAAACATTATATCGAGGTTTTAACTATATATCAAACCTATATTTAAATTTTATGCTCATTAAAATTAAAAGATTCCATATCTGAGGTTGAATTAAAAAATGTTGTTCGCTAAATTGCCATTTATTATAGATAGAAAAAATTATTATTTAATCAATTCATTAATTTTCTTTTAAATCAGATTTTTAAGCTGTGCCACCTGAATTAAGAAGATCCCAAGGGAATAAAAATCAAGTATAATTTTTTAGAAGTAAAGAAGCAGGGAACTCTTATTTTATATAGAATAATAGTATAGATGTCAAATCCTTTTGAAAGAAAATTAAAATAAAGGTTATTTTTATGTAAAACTTACCGAGTTAAGGGCTATTGACAAGCCTGACAGTTTAGACTGACAGTCTGTCTGAAGGCCTATCGCCTGAGTGTCTGAAGATATGGCCTTCCTAAGCAGGCGATTATTCAGGCAGCCATATCATACACACACTCAGGCGACAGGACTTCAGACAGACTGTACACTCTAAGCTGTCAGGCCTGGAAGATTGAGTGTACCCAGCTTTAAAGTTTTAATATTAACGGGTTTAGATTTTCACATGAAGGGTAATGGTCTAATAAGTCTGTGCATGTATGTATACAAGATATACATCCCCGTGTATCATTCAGTGCAGTTCAACATTACTACCTCGCTACCCTTCCAGCATATAGAGGGTTAAAATTCTTAAGAATTTGTATGCTCAAATGTTTTTTGTAATTACTTTTGATTTCTAAAAAAAGTCAACACTCAATTTATTTGAAAACCACCAATACTGTGGATTCTTAACAAACAAAATATATACCATGTGTCCTATGAAGAGTACTGAAGAGGAAATTTTGTTTATATGTGGGTTTTTGAAAAAACGTTTTATATATATATATATATATATATATATATATATATATATATATATATATATATATATATATATATATATATATATATATATATATATATATATATAATTACATATAACTCTATTACAGTAAACCCCCTCATATCCAACTCCTGGGGATAACCCAACATGACCATGTGTAATCTGACAAGATTGAACTTCTGCCTCATAATTATGTATCCCTAAAATCAAGAATGACTAATTTGAAATAAAAAACATTTCACGTTATTTAAAGTATTTTTTTTTTTTTTTTTTATACATTTACATACTAGAGTAGTTATGTACATTGTTTTCAACAATAAAGATTTCCATTTCAGACTAAATTTTTTTTGGTTTTCTTTGTTCCTCAGATTATCCATCCTCTTTTGATCAGACCATGCTCCCGGTTTAGTAGGTGATGGATATGAGGGGTCCACTTTACATATATATATATATATATATATATATATATATATATATATATATATATATATATATATATATATATATATATATATATATATATATATATAGAATTCTAGAATTATTAACTTTTAAAATTATTGTTATTCTATGTAATTAGACATTTTTAAATTGATATTAATAATCATTTTAATTTTTTTAAATATATTATTTATTTATTTATAGTATCAGGAAAGGCAAACATAAATAATAATTGTCGCGGCATTCCGCGCAAACTTAAAGAAATCATGTTTGTGGAACCTAAAACCACCTTTACTGCACATTAACTGCACCTCTTTGATTAAATAGATTGCTTCTTCTTCTGTTTCTACCGATGTACAACCATCGTCCACGTAAAAACAGTTTAATACAACATTTGCAGCCTTTTCTCCGATAGTATCTTTATTGTCCTTTGCTGACTGTTTTAACGCAAAGTTGCTACAACCTGGAGAGGATGAAGCGCCAAACAAATGAACCGTCATCCTATATTCCAATGGTTCCTTCAAAGTGTCTCCATTAGGCCACCAGAGAAATCGCAAGTAATTCCTATGACTGCCTTGTACAAATACTTGGTGGAACATCCCTTCGATGTCTCCCGCAAAGGCAATATAGTATTCCCTAAATCTTAAAAGGACTCCTATTAGCGAGTTCGTCAAATCTGGACCTGATAATAGGTGGTTATTTAACGACTCACCCTTAAAGACGCTTGAACAATCAAAGACTACTCTAATTTTTTCCGGTTTTTTTGGATGATAGACACCGTGATGAGGAATATACCACACCTTTCCTTCATCTTCCTTTTCTTCTGGCACTGTCTCTGCTTGATTATTATTTATTATATTATTCATAAACTTAACATAATCCTCTTGATATTTATGATCTCTTTTAAATCTTTCCTTTAAATGAGTTAGTCGTTTTAAGGCTAAATATCTATTATTCGGCAGCTTTAAATTGTCTTCCTTAAATGGTAAAGGTAATTCATAGTGATTGTCAGGTCTATGTGATATATTATTTTCTAGTATTTTAATAAAACGTTGGTCTTCTATCGACAAACACATCTTAGAGCCTTTCTGTTCTTCTGGGAAATCAATTTTAAGCCATGGATTTATTACCTCTTTAGCAATGACCGAAATATCTTTCTCCATAGATTTAGCTTGGAAAGATGCACTAGTCCCTACTGAAGCTAGCCCTTTGGGTCCTATGAAACCCCATCCTAAGGATGTTTTTATTCCATAAGCCTGGTTCCCTTCGCACCGTATTACTTCTATAGGACACAGTGCTTGAGGACAATTGTTTCCAATGAGCAAACCTATTTCCAGGTCTCTTTGTAGTGGATATAACTTATTTGCAATTGGAGAGAGATGTTTCATTCCCTTTGCTGCTTCGCTTGAAGGTATATCATCATGGCTAGCTGGTATTTCCTGACGTGTAAATGTCTTAGTTGGTAGATCGAACGAGATTTTAGAGTCCAAACTTTTTATTACTAGATCCTTCACCTTGTAACAATTAATCAGGTTCTTGTTAGACATCGTTCTTAGTTCCAATTGTGTGGGCGTGCAAGTAGGGTTTAACTGAATTCTTAGTGATTCCTTTAAGAAACAGGAATCACTCCCATCATCTAGGATAGCATATGTTGCTACTACCTTGTTAGGATTACTCTTACAGTACACCTTTACTGGTAAAATTAGCGATGTTGTAGAGCTTTCCTGATTCAGTCCTGCAGTGCACTTTATATTTGCAGACTGCTGATCAGTAAGCGTAGGTGTCACTGTACTTTCTTTGACATTTGTACCACTCGCATCCTTTGCGTTGTTAGCAGATGTAACCTTATTTTTTACTGATCTATTGTCTATATGTAAACACGTTGGATGTTTACGATTACAACCTGAGACCTTACATGTCAGACGCTGTTTGCATTCCTTAGATCTATGAGCCGAAGATGCTAAACAACCAAAACAGATAGATTTTTGTCTTAAGAAATTTAGCCTATTTTCTAAAGTAAGTTTCAAAAAACCTTCACACCTTAAAAGATCACAATTTGATCTATGGCAGTAAACACAGGTCTTAAATATATCCGTCGGTGTGACTTTCTCTTCAGGCTTGTTCTCTGTACTTACAGCAAAGCTTTTAATTTGGCTCTTATTGCTTTTGAATATAAAATTTTGAGGTTTATTTAACTGTCCTGAAATATTAGAATAAACTGGGTGATTACCTACCTTTGCTAAACCTGCCACAAAATTTGCCAAATCTATGATTGTTTCTGACCCATTCCTTCCTATTATACTTTGAATCCATGCAGGGTGGTATTTAAAGGGTAATCTGGACAAAATTTTCTTTAAACATAATTTAGAATTTAGTTCTTGATAAGCAAGTCCGCTTAGTACGGTTCCTGCTGTTCTTATGGAGTCAGACAGATTTTGTAAGGCAACGGAATCATTGGGAGGGATACTTGGACCCTCGGTCAGTTTTCTGACCCAGGCTTCAGTAACTGCAACAGGATTACCATATCTTTCTTCTAATAACTTAATTAAGGAATCATAGTTTAACGCAAGGTTGTCTTCAATGGTTTTAAGACAGTCCCCTTCAATAAATTTCTTAAGGAAGATTTTTTTATAGTGGTCTGACAGTATGCCATCTTCAAGATGTTGCCTTATTTCTTCTCGGAATATTGGAAATTTATAACAATCCCCATTAAACTTAAACGGTTCTATAGAATTTAGAAGTTGTAATTTTGCCATAACAGTCATTGAATCTGCCCCTTGTAACTGAAAGGGGGACTTGATTTTATACATAGTTTGCTTGACAGAATTTCTATCTTCTGACCCACCACCACTAGGCCAAGAACTAATACTAATAACATCGTCAACTATAGATGTTTGATTCTCTACTTCAAGAGTTAGTACAGGACTTGTCCTGCCAGTCAAACCACCTAACTTTATTTCCCTATTTAAATCTTTAGAAGAAACACCTTGCTCTAGTAATCGAATCTTTTTCTTATTATCTTCTATCCTTTTCTTTAGCTCTAGCTGATCCTGTTTTAATTTTAATCTTTCGGCCTCATAAGCCAAGGACCTTTCTTGCTCTTTCAATTCCGCCTTAAACAGAATTTCCTTAGAAGTGCTAGCTCTACTTAACTTAGATTGATGCGATATTACCGACACTACCGATCCGGGAGGTTTCTTTGACTTGACCTTTGTCCCGAATGTTCCTTCATTACCTATCACTGTTTGTAATCTAGAAACATTGCTGCTCTTAGATTTGCCTTTAAAACTTAACTCAGCATCGTCACTTAGTCGTGTATCACAACGTTTAACAAATAGTTTAACTGAAATTAACATCTCAGTCAAATCGTTTATAATTGAAGTATAACTGTCATCCCCTTTAGCCTTTTTTTCGATTTCCCACTTAAATTTTTCTAATTCCCCTTTAAGAGATCGATAAAGACGTTTAACTTCACTGAGAGCCGAGCTTATCAAAATAGATTCAGTTGGATTCGTTTGTACTAAATTCTCTACTTCTACCCTCTTCCTTATGAGTCGGACCTTTAAAGAATTTAACACCTTTAGTTGTGTATCCACAAAGTATACGAACCCCTTATCTGAAAGTACTCTTAGCCTAGAACTCACAGTAGCGCCTTCTCCTGCTTCTTCTTTGCTTCTAAGACTCATCTTTTCGGTGACAGTTCAAACTTCCTAGACTTCTTAAACTTGATTTTATTGATTCGAGAAATATTAAATTTTGAATTTTGTTTATTTACTTTTTAAACTTCAATTTTTTGACACAACCAAACACTTATTTTTTTCAAATCTTGAATCTTGTCCTTTAGCTTTTTGACTTTTACTTCACTTCTTCTTTTACACTTAAATTTGTCTTTTTACTGTCGCGGCATTCCGCGCAAACTTAAAGAAATCATGTTTTTTACGAACACCTTAGAAAATAATACTTTATTGTGTTTTTATCTAGAGGCAGTTGGGTAAAAATGTCGTTTTTGTCTTTTTACAACACAATAAAGTATTATTTTCTAAGGTGTTCGTAAAAAACATGATTTCTTTAAGTTTGCGCGGAATGCCGCGACAATAATATTAAAATATAAATAAGATAAATGTAACGAATTTCATGATTAAAAAAACACAAATCTTCACAAAGTAATTTATAAAACCATAAACTACGATAGGGTACAGCAAAAAAATAATTGTGGAAAAAAATTAGGATATTGCAAGCATCAATTTGTCAAACATTGGACTAATATTTGATTTTTTTGGTGTTAGATGGTGTTGCATTCTTGGCTCATAAAATTTTTTCTACTTACTCTAAAATTTAAAAGTGGAAAAGATGAGGATGTTCCATCTTTTGGCCAACATTTTTAAAAATCAAGGTTGAGGTCACGGGTTTGATCCCATTCCTTGGTACTGTGTGTGGCTCAACTATTGATCTCACCATATTTGCGTCATGTGGCGAACTCAATGTGTGATTAGTGAAAAAGGGCCCAAATTAGTGGTCTAATTGCTAGGCTCAAACAAGTGGTTTGTCCTTCCTGTTTTACAACTAGCAACTAGTTAACTAAGTCAGTAAGGGTAAATCTGGAATTTATTTGAGATGATGGTGTAGTATCTCAGGCTTACTGGTTTTTTTTTACTAATAAAAAGTGGAAAAGACAAGGATGTTGGCACCATCTCTTGGCCAAAATTTGAAAAAAAAAAAAAAATCAAGGTCGAGGTCATACAGGGCCAACTTCGTTCTTTTTTTTTTGTTTAAAAAATCCGGGGAGCTTTTATGCCCGAAGACATAGACCACTAAGTGGTTCCTTTGAACCATCCCGAGTAGCCTTGTGTCAATCCAAAACTAGATTGATACCAGACAACCAAACCATTCACACAATGGTGTTAGATGAAGCAATACGAAGTCATTGTGTCCTTATTTATTCAATCTTAACATGCAATGAAGTTTATATACAGGGTGATTTTAAAATGTTTCGCCAAACTTAGAGGTATTACTCTAAACACCAAGATATGTAAAAAAAAATCCATAAAATATGTGTCTGAAAATCACGCGTGTCCGAGTTATGAGCAATTTTGGTATTTAGGAAATCAAACCTTGTTAAACAAATATTCGTATAAGTTGATAGCAATTAGATTTTAATTAAATAATGTTGAGTACTTTAGAGTAGAATTATGACATGTCCACCTCCCTTCTCCATAAAGACTTCTAATCAACGCTTCAATGACTGTCCCACTCCTCTAATAATTTGAAAGGCATCATTAATGTGCTGTCTTAGCACCTACTGTATTAATGGGGGCAGTGCACTTATCCCCAAAGGAAAAACTGCCTTATAAATAAAATTTATGGTTTTGGACTTGTGCTACACCTTTTACACATGTTCATATTAATATTTTTACTTGCCTTGGTGTGTAGAATAATACCTAAAAAATTGTGTATATATATATATATATAAAATATAACATTTTATTTGTTTATATTAATTTTAAATTCAAGCATTATCAACTTTTAAAATTATTGTTACTTCTATGTGTCAATATTTTTAAATTGATATCGATAATCATTTTAATTATTTCCATAAAAAAACAACTTTTTTTTAATTGATCTATTTATTTAAAGTATAAGGAAAGGCAAACATAAATAATAATTATAGTACAGTATAAATAAGATAAATTTAACAAATTTCATAATAAAAAATAAAAAAATTATAACACAAATCTATGAGAAAATAAATAAAAAAATGCACTTACAAAAAGAAAGTGCAATAATAAGTAAACTAAATTTTATAAAAATAAATATTTTTTAGAATGTACAGAACAATTGAATTAATAAAATGTTTGTCCTTTCCCTGAGACTGATTAAGTGATTTAGGTAGGGAAAAATAAAAAAAAAAAAATTCAAACCTTAAAACAAATTTAAAAGAACAAAAAAACATGAAAAGGAAAATATTTACTGGTTCCCCGAACAAAAGGTTAGACCTCAGAATCTTGAGAGAGATTTAAAGCTGAAATAAAAATTTCATGGGGTATGGGAGAAGGGGTCATGTTCATGGGATATCCATAGTTTTTTGAGATACAGTAGAAACCCGGAAATCCGAATTAATTGGGACCAGGTCCTATTGGGATTTCCAAATTGTTTGGATTATTGGGATTTCTGCTTATTACCTATATAATATTTATAAAATTGTTCCTGGTATAGTTTATAGGTCATTTCTACGTTCAGGCACAAGGAATACCTGGTATTTCTGCTAAAAAAAGTAATAGAATAATTATGAATAAGTTAGAACATTGACAAATCAGTTCCATATAAATGTAGAGCGGTGGCTATGCAGGTAGTGTTTGGCTGGAATGGAAATACATAATAAACGACTGAGGATGGGAGAGGGTTTTAAGAAACACATAGAGGCGGCTCAACGCAGTCCCAGCACATTTCAGCAAGCCCTCAGAGTATAATGTCTTAACTTTTTTTTCCTCCCCCCCCCCCCCCCCTCCAAAAGTTGTTTGGAATGACAAGGTTTTTGGTTTTTCAGAGTTCGGATTTCTGGAGTTCTACTGTATTTGCAAAAAAACAACATTATTTTTTTTTTTTATGTTCACCCTTAAAATACTCAAAAGCTTTCATTCTTTGATTGTTACTATAAAACACTTTGGAGAGTTTAGCTTTCTGAGTTGAATGAGACCAATACAACCCTGTACAACAAACTTCTGATTTTCATAAGAAATTTTATTTGGGGATATCCTGTATACAGGGTGAGGCAAAAGGAAGTTTCCATTAAAATCAATGAAATGTGATTAACGATCTTATATATACAGGGTGTCCCAACTTAAGTCTGCCAAAAAGAAGGGGAATATAGGGGACCCTAAAAGGAGTCAAAAATGTTATATTAACCTATGTCCTTTCGGGCTTCGTTTTCTGATTAGAGTCATTTTTTAAAATTTTGGGCTAAGCTTATGTTTTTACACTTAAACAAGTGTATCTCGAGAACAAAGAGGAGTAGCTCATTATTATAGGTATCATTGGAAACCTAAAAACATTTGCTTAAAGAAATGTTATTACCTATTTTCATGTATTTTTATTCCTTCTAGTTCAAATTTAGCTCAAAATGTCTTTTTTTTAAAAAATTGAAAATAAATCAAAACTTTTTGACGGCCCATAGTGCTTAAACTAGTAAGTTTTTGAATTGCCCGGGCAATGGAAAAAACTTCTTTGTTTAATTACCTTTTCATGGATACCAAAATCATTGTATGTTAAATAGAATTTGTTTTACGTTATAAGCACATTTATTGAGAAAAAAAACTAATGTAAATGTGAGAAAAACAAAAGTACTTTTTCTTTAATATCTCATCTTTTTTTTTTTTTTTTTTTTAAACTAATAATGACAAACAAATTCAAAGATACAAGTTGATTGCTCTACAATTTAGAGAATTTAATTTTTTCATCACAAATTTACCTTGAAAGTGATTAAGATTAACTCGAGTCAAATTATTATACCTCAAAAGAGGAGATATTAAAGAAAAAGTAAGTTTTTCTCACATTTACATTAGTTTTTTTCAATAAATGTGCTTATAACCTAAAAAATTTCCTATTTAACATACAATGATATGGGTATCCATGAAAAGGTAACTAAACAAAGAAGTTTTTCCATTGCCTGGACAATTCAAAAACTTACAAGTTTAAGCAATATCGTCAAAAAGTTTTGTTTTATTTTCAATTTTTAAAAAAAAGACATTTTGAGCTAAATTTGAACTAGAAGGAATAATAATACATTAAAATAGATTAATACATTTCTTTTAGCAAATGTTTTTAGGTTTCCAATGTTACCTATAATTATAACCTAGCCCTCTTTGTTCTCGAGATACACTTGTTTAAGTGTAAAAAAATAAGCTTAGCCCAAAATTTTAAAAAAATGACTCTAGTCAGAAAACGAAGCCAGAAAGGACATAGGATAATATAACATTTTTGACTCCTTTTAGGGTCCCCTATATGCCCCTTCTTTTTGGCAGACTTAAGTTGGGACACACTGTATGTATATATTTACAAAAATATGTTTATTTAACAAAAAAACAAAAACAAAAAAAAAAAAACAGGAAATCAAACAAAACATTTTACTATGATTTAATAAGTGGTATATAAAATAGAAATAATGAAATAAATTTATCCACTTTTAGATAAATTATAGTACAAAGACTGTTTTTAATCTCTAGTGAACTTCTTCGGGACTGGCGAGACAAACCAACTTATAAAAGAGATAGAGTTAGTTGCTAGAGTGAGTTGGGACAGAGGTTTATATTTGAGATTTGAATTTTGAAGTTGGCTTTCAACTGCTATAGTTTTAAGATATGTGAAAGAGAAGCAGCAACATCACAGCAAATAGCGTCTAAATTCTCAAGGTTTTAAGGTTCCTAAAAAGAACCTTTGATTTCAAATTGCAAGAAAAATAACACGGCAAATAAAAGGTAGGATTTGCAGCTAGCTTATGTCCACCTAGATGCTTGTTTTCGGCAGGACTAAAACAACAACTTACTAACTAAACTAACTCTGTGGCTCAACAGCCTGTGATGGGCCTAGGCCTGCCTAAGGGGTTACAAAACTATTAATACAATGAATGACATGGGGTTAGTGCGTCACATTAAGCTTTCACAGTCTGAAACAAATCCGTGCAAGTTTAGTGGGAAAATGTTCCCGGGAAAGCTGCCAGATACTTAATACAATTTCTTTTTGTGAGGCTATGTAAAATCAAAGGCATATACATATTATCAACCTCAACACTGCATGAAACAGATTTCATACATCCAAATTCATGCAGTCATGCATATTTGAGGAAACTTTTAATGATAAAACAAATCTAGAATAGAATATTTGTATTTTTTTTTTTTTTTTTTTTTTTTGGAATGAAGTTCCTTATTTTTTTTTTTTTTTTTTACAAAACTCTACAAATATAACATGGATAATTGAAGAAATACAGAGAACACTTATCAACCAACAGTACTAGTAACACGAAACTAGCATTTCATGCAACCATTTTTATGGATTTTGTGGAACCTATGAAACTAGAGTTTCATGACACCCAGGGTTCATCTGTGTTCAAATGGTTGCATGAAACTTTAGTTTCACATTTTGTAAAATTAGTTTCAAAACCAGTTTCCTCAGTGTGCATCTTGGCTTAAGCACAGTATTATGCTGCAAAAATCATCATTATTCATTTGACCATTGTTTTATAACTCAGAAATTAAGTGGAAAGCATTTTTAAAAAATTGCCTCAAGAATATTTGAAGTAAATACGACTATTTAAATACACGTCACAACTGTGAAAACACACATTAAATGTAATTATAAATGTAAAAATACAAAACAATGACATGACAGAGACATGTCAATATCACTAATGACCATGACACCCTAGATATCTCATTTTTTAAATTCCCTTTAAAAACGCAAAAAAAACAACTATTTTTATATTTTCCGTTAATAACAAAAAGTCAAAATGTTATGTCTCTTTTCCTATTCTTTAACAATAAAAATGTGTCTCTCCTTTTTGACTCACACTATAAAGGAATAAAGAAAAAAAAAAAAAAAAAGTAATTACTACAAATAAAACAAAATTGACAGAAGAAATCCCAATTAAAAAAAAAAATAAATATTAATAATAATTAAGATTTTTAATTTGTAAAGTAATTTTAGTATAAATTTTGTTAGAAATTGTATAAAAAATAAATATATATATAAATATTAAAAAAAAACATACACAAGTATATTTTATTCATTGACTTAGATTTAAATTTAAACAATATATATATATATATATATATATATATATATATATATATATATATATATAAACATAATATAAATATACATTAAAAAAATTGTCTGTTAGATTAATAATATTGTTAAATTTTTGTTGTTTATTTTTTTATAATTATTATTTTTAAATGTTATAGAAATATAGTTATAAGCAAATTGTACTAAATTATAAAAAAAAGCTCTTAAATAATAAACTCAAATATAAAATACTTTATTAGATTAAGGCTCAAATGGGTTAAATAGGACGATAAACAGTATTATTTTCTTTTGGCTCGGCAGAATAAGAGGTTAAAACATAAAAATAATTTTGAACTTATATATATATTTTTTAATATCCTTCTTTTATCATTTTGTAATTGATATATATATAATTTTTTTTTTTCTCAATACATCTTTTTTTCAAATTTGCTGATCATAACAGTCGGGATTCGGTAAATAATGGGTCCTAATCTCCCTAATATGGTAGAAGGCTTTGCAGGCACCTTAGATCATTACAGAATAGAGGAATCAACCAAGTTACATTTCCACACAATGTGGTTATAACTGTGAAACATGTCTCGCCTCTCCAAGAATTGATCTACATATATTGGCATTATATGATAATACCAGATAATGCAGTGTTATTCCCTTATTTTTATTTATTGAAAATAAAATATTAATTTGATTGAGAAGATTAAAAAAAAAAAAGGTTTATTCATAAATCACATGACTTATTAATTCAGGGTGGAGGTACTATTAGTACATACAATTGAAATAAATAAACACCAAATTTTAAATAATAATATTATAAAAATTAAGTAGGTATATAACAAATTTTACATCATATTATTGAAAATGTAGTAAGCTACATGGTTTTAAAAAGAAAATTAATAACAGTGGTGATGAAAACCTTAAAGTATTTCAAATACCCTTCAACTCCTTCTTAATGAAAATAAATGTCTCATGGGGGTCTATATTTATATAAAATAGATGTTTTATATATTGTATACTTATAATACACTTCATGTATGCTAAAATAGATGTTTCCTATACCTATTATATCAGAATTCTAACGCTTTAATAATAATAATAAAATTAATACCTACATTTTTTGTGACTCTCAGAAAATAAACTGTGTCCATTAAAGCTAATCTTATTGGAAGAAATGTAAATTATGTAAAAATTATAGTTTTAAAAAAGTCATTGAATAAATTTGAAAATATTGGAAAACTTTGTCAGTAGTAAATATGTCATCATAATTTTAAAATTATGAGATTATTTTCTGATTGTCTCAAGAAATTTAAGTATAATCTTTACTAGTGACACTCAGAAAATAAACTGTGTCCACTAACCCAATCAATTGACAGAGATGAATATTATTTAAAAATGTGTTTAAAAAAAAAAAAAAAATTAAAAACACAATTTTATTATCTACAGCAGTAATAGTGGACCTTTTGAGCTCAGTGTGACATAGTTTTTAATAAACCCTAGCTTAACTCGGGTGTCATATCAAGAAATATCCACAATTTTGAGATATTTCTAGCTCTAGTAAAAGAAAACAAAAATAAAAAAAATAATTAGTGACTTTTTGTTGCTGAATTCCATTTGCTAAATCTTCAATTGAAGGTTTGTATTTCGTAAACATCAAGCCCAATTAAGCGCAAACTTCATCTCTCATAGTTGGTTTCTTTTATTATAAGCTATCATTTAACTTCACTTGTTTATGTTCCTTTGATTGTTTGTGTATCTCCGAATTTTGTATCCAAAATTTCACCTACTTCCCGACTACAACAAGCTTTGACTTGTTGGTCAAAGCTGAAAATTACTTCATCTGTCAGTTGGTTCCTCTTTTTGGTTTTAATATTATTTAATGAGATTAAGGTCCCTCAAAAGGACAGAGGGACAAATTTTTGAGAAAAAATGGTCTATGTCACACAAAAATGGCTTGACGTGTCACCATTGACATATGTGTCATAGGTTCACCTTGGTTATGACTAACCACATTTTTAAGTAATAATTCAAATGTAAATTCTATGTAAATTCCTTGAAATATTCATCATCATCGCTCCCTACAGTTAAAAAGAAAATTCAGTCTGTCTGCAGGTGTCACTCTGATATCCACTGACAACTTGAGTAAAATGCAATCGATTTCAACAAACTTTGGTACACAGATTTCTTTCATAAAGAAACAGGCTGATCTCATTAGACAGTGCTATGTTAAAATTGGAATTATAGGACGGAAACAGATGCTTACCTATCCTACCCTTCTATATAATTCACACTTATCAGCATAAATGATCAGTATTTATTGCTTCAATGTAAGAGCCACATGATGCCTGGTTCAAAATAAGTCAACATAATATCACCATTTTATAATAAGGCAATATAATGTTATGAATCTAAAATTATAATGTTACTTAACCATACGACCTAAAAAAATAATTAACAGGTCTTATTTACAATTTTTTATGGATGATGCAAAAAAGTTGGGATACCCAACAATTACTATCTTAATAATTATCTCTTTAATGGGTTTGAAATGTGATTAATAAATTGTCTGGCACATCATATAGAATAAAACCTCAAACCACCTCTATTTGGGAATAATCTAATTGAGGAATTGTCAACTAGTATCCATTTTACATCACAAAAATTCTTTTAACCTTTCTTGTTCCCAAATGTTACTGCAATTCCATAATATGTGTTTACCAACTCCCTAATATAAAGCCTCTCAGCTCTTTTTCTAAGAAAAGTTTCTTATTGACCGGGGTACAATAAAGATAAAGTCAAAAGCATGTGATGCCTTATAGGGTTTGCACCTTGGGGTACTCCAAGGTGCAAACGTTACCTATAAAAATGTTTAATGTGGAGAAAAATTATAGAAAATTAAGAAAATGTTCTCTACTTGCTCACTCTTTCATGTTTATGTCTTAACATGTCTACACACGCATAAGGTTCTTTGAACAAGTCTATTTTTTAAAACAACTTTTGTACAACGAAATACACACACACACACATGTATTATATAAAAAATGCACAGAAACAGTTGTATAAAAACTGTAAATAAATAACAACTTATATTATATTATATTGACCATTGTTAGAATGCAAAAAAAAAAACAAAAAAAAAAAAACGGGCTTACAATAATTTACCTCTGAGGTACAGATATAATAAGATATATAATATCTACAATATATGATACCGGAAAAAAATATGAAATTTTAGAAACATTTTGATGGAAAACATTCAAGAAGACCCAAAAGTAATATATTATGAATAATTAGTATAAAAAGTCTTCAACTTTTCATCATTTAAAAATACTGAAACTCTAAAAGCACCATGAACTACTGTAAAAAAAAAAAAAAAAAAAAAAAAAAAAAAAAAAAAAAAAAAAAAAAAAAAAATATATATATATATATATATATATATATATATATATATATATATATATATACATATATATATATAATTTTTTTTTGCTAATATGATCTATTAAAGGTGCTGATAAAATTAAATTTAACTTTTCCATGTTGTTTTATTTTTTTAAAGAGATTTTTATTATTTTAAATTTGATTAATCTTATGATTAACTATTGATGTGATGTATTGAAATGTAAATTGCAGAAGTAATGATATTATGTTTATTCTTTTTAATTTTATTGTTACCTGTAGATGTAATGTGTTGAAATGAATACAGAAAGAACTTGTATATTGTGTGCATATAAATTTAATATTTTCATTTAAATCAAATTATAATTATTATTAACAACAGGAGATAGACAGAGAAAAATAGACTCCAGCGCCTGGACTCGAACCATCTATTTTTCTCTGTCTATCTCCCGCTGTTAATAGTAATTATAATTTGATTTAAATTAAAATTTAAACTTTCCGAAGTATGAATACTACCAAAACTTAAAAATGAATTTTAATATTTCCTTATACATTTTTTCAATGAAATTTCAGGTGAAAATCACGAAAGATGTGAATTTTGATGTTTCACCAAGGTTTCTACTAGTTGAGGAATCATTGTAGGTTCTTAAACACTGTGATTTTAACTAGAAGCAACTGTTCAGTTCCTTTGTTAGCTCTTCAATCGGCATCTTTGATTGTACTTACTCTAATATAAAAAATCTAAGCTGATCTCAAATAGTGAAATAGGATCCTTAACCCAACATCACTTACGCCTCCAAGTAAGTGTGAATTAATTAATTAATTTATCCTCGATTTAAACATCATGATTCTCAACACAGCTGAATATCCTTCCAGCAGGAAGTGCGATACATTAAGCTTTTTTGTAACACAGATTTCACCGAGAAAACCAAAAGATTTATAACTTGTGTTGTGTATGTGATGAACCAAAAATGTAAAAACCATAATTAAATCTTACAGTATAATTATTTTTAAATTATATGTATTCATTTATAATTTATTAGTTAAAAGAGAAAAATAAATTGGTGAATTTTTTTTTCAAATCCATTAATTTATAATTATTCAATTTTTAATTTATTAGTTAAAAAAGAAAAAATTGATAATTAAAGAGTTAAAATTATTTTTTTTTGTTACATAAAAGAAGAAGGAAAATTGTTTGTGAATAAGAGGTATATTTTTTTAATTAATTTATTTAAAATTCAATTATTAATTTATTCGTTGCACAAATATTATATATATTATAAATTTTCAAAAATCCTTTGAATATAAGACGTGTTAATCTGTAAAAAGAAAGTTTACAGGAAAGATAATAAATAAAAAAATATTAATGATAATAAATTTTTAACCATTAAAAATTGTTTTTTTAAAAAAAAAAAAAAAAAAAAAAAAAAAAAAAAAAAAAAAAAAAATGTATGTCGTTATTGAAAGGAAGCAAAAAAAACAAAAAAACAAAAACATTTAAGCCAGTGTAATGTTTCCACTACCAAGACAGTATTATTAACATTTGTACAAGTATTAATTGTAACAATTTGAAAGAAATTGTAAGTAAATTTGCTCTTTATTAGTAAATAAGTGATTCAATTTATTAATATTATTTACGTTATATTTTTATTTTTCTCCAAAAAAAAAAAAAAAAAAAAAAAATTCAATAAAATGGGCCAAAATAAATAGCTTATAATTTTAAGCTTATTTTTTATATCATTCTTCTTAATTTTATTTATATGTTCAGTAGCATATGTTTCGCTGCCAGAGTCTAATAAATCTAGACCCACTGGAGGAAACCGGATAGGAAATTTTGTGAATCCCAACGTTACATTCCTATCACAGGGATCATTCTCAACGGATTTGCTCAGGAAGAGAGTTATTCACAACTGACTATAGTCATCAACAACTGACTATAATCATGAGCAATTGCTATTTGAAATATATCTGTAATGAATTTGAAACGTCAGGATTCACAAAATAGCTGGAGCTTTCTAATAAGGAATCTCTAATTTATTATTGATTTATTGTTCAACAATGATTTATTTCATATTATTTTTTGGTTTCTTTCATTACACTTTGAATACATTTATCATTTGAGAATACCTCGAACTAGAGTTAAAGTACTTAATTTTTTATTTTAGTAAAGTACAAAAAGATTGGCCTTTAATGCATAGATAAATGTTTGTTTATTTTTCAATTAATCAGTCATTCATTTTTTTTTTATTTTATCATGTTTGATTATTACAAAGAAGAATTGAGCCAGATTAACAATTTATTTTTAACAAAAAAATATAACCATAAGAACATGCACAGCTGCTTTTATTTATGTTTTTATTTTTTTTTTTTACAATTATTATTTTTTTTTATTTATCTATTTTTTTAATTTTTATTTTATATATATATATATATATATATATATATATATATATATATATATATATATATATATATATATATATGTATATATATATATATATATATATATATATATATATATATATATATATATATATATATATATTTGTATCTAAATTAGATTTGACACAAATCCATTCTACACAAATACCCTAATAAATATATATATATATATATATATATATATATATATATATATATATATATATATATATATATACTTAAATATATATATATATACTTAAATATATAATACATTTATTGAATTATAATCTTTTGTTAATAATTGTATAGATTTAGTTAAGCTGTGAATTTGTTTAATTGATTATATATATATATATATATATTGTAAATAATAATAAATAAATAAATGTTGTACATTTTAGTTTTACATTTTATTTCTTTATTCTGTTTTAAATTGTTAAAACCTATGAATTAAATTCATGGTATCAAATGCGCAAAAAAATAAATAATGGGTGAAATTACTAGAAAAAATGTATCTATGTCCACAAACCTAATAAAAAATAAAGTAAATAATAATAATAAAGAAAAAATGTAATATATATTTTATACAATATGTTTATTTACCAAGCTATTATATTATATGTACTGTATGGTTAAATTTTTATAAAATTTATTAGGCTTTTTAATTTATCTTGTTTTAGAAATATTTTCCTTTTTAAAAACAATTTATAATATTTTATTTATATTTTTTCTTTCTGTTGTAGATAAAAAAAAACAACAAAAAAAACAATAAAGGAATAATAATAATTTTCAATATTTTTTTTTTTTTTTTTTTAAATTAAAAGAGGAAATCATAAATTGTTATTTTATACGAGTGAAGAGTTACCTTGTCGCTTACTGCAGGCATCTCATTTCTGCCTGCTGCTGCTATGTGAGAGTTGACCAGTTTTTATCTACCCATCTTTTGGTATGATAATGATGATCCCTAGATATTTGAAAGCCTCGACCTGCTCCAAGGTTCACCATCTAGCAAAATCCTATGGGGAGTATTGTTTCTGACACCTCCATTGTCTTGGTCTTAGAGCAGAGCTACTGACTGAGCTTCATGTCTTTGCTAGAAGTGTTGTACTTCTTTGCAGTTGAAGTTGGACTGTAGCTTCTCAGTAGAGTTGTTCAGCAACATTAGATTGACGGAATATATATATATATATATATATATATATATATATATATATATATATATATATATATATATATATATATATATATATATATATATATATATATATATATATATACATATATATATTGAACGGTTTGAGATAAATTAATGAAACTTGGGGGATCTCTACCATGCAAAGGGAAGTTTGTTTTCACAATGCCCCCAGGCCACCCAACTTAAAAATTTCAAATTGGAGTGTATATTTTTTAAGCATATTTGGATTCTAAGGTGAAAAATAATAAAATTTTACTTAAATTTTTTTTTATATTTCCAATATTTTGCCCCCGATAAGGGGGAAATGATAGCAAAATAACCCTTCTGATAATTCGTTGTAAAATCTAAATGGTTAGAGATAAATTAATGAAACTTAGGGGATCCTTACCATGTAAAGGGAAGTTTTTTTTCATACAATCACACAGTAGGGGCAACCACCCATTTTGCCCCCAGGCCACCTATCTTCAAAATTTTAACCTGGAGTGTATATATTTATTTTTTTACGACAAAAAATAAAAATATTCTACATCAAACACTTTTTTTCTCTCCAATATTTTGCCCCCTATAGGGGGGCAAAGGTATAAAAATGGTAGATTTCAGTGCCTGGGGGCAAAATGGTAGTTGCCCCTAGTACGCGATTGGATGAATACACACTTCCCTTTACATGGTACAAATCCCCCAAGTTCCATTACTTTATTTCAAACCGTTTAGATTTTATAACAAACTAAAAGTTATTTTTTTACTATTTCGGAAGGGTTATTTTGCTATCTTTGGCCCCCTGTAGGGGGCAAAATATGGGGATAGAAAAAATAGTTTCAAGTATAAGTTTATTATTTTTCACCGTAGAATCCAAATATGCTATCTAAAATATACACTCCAATTTGAAATTTTGAAGTTGGGTGGCCTGGGGGCAAAGTGGGTGGTTGCCCCTAGTGGGCGATTGCTTGAAAACAAACTTTCCTTTGCATAGTAGAGATCCCTCAAGTTTCATTAATTTATCTCAAACCGTTCAAAAGTTAAGAGGGGGGGGGGACTTTTGGACCACCCTGTATATATATATATATATATATATATATATATATATATATATATATATATTATAATCTAGGTTATTCCATATATTATATATTATACTCCATCAAACATTGCCACGTTAGCCAGATCCTCAACTCTGAAACAAGTGATTACGCAGCTCGCTAATCCATACAGATCATTCTTGGCTTGGCTGCCATTCTTAATGGAGCTCCCTATTGTTGTTCCTGCCATGCACAGAGCTCAAAAATGAAGATGAAAAGGAAAACTTTTTTGGAAATCATTGTTACAGGAGATGAAACTTGGGTTTATTACTGTTCCCCTGAGACCAAAGAACAATTGCCTGAATTCCATATGAATTTCAATTGGAGTCACTCATTTTGGGTTTGAAAACTCTGCACTTGGCAGGAACAACAATCGGGAGCTCCATTACAAACGGCTGCCAAGTCAAGAAAGAACAGCGAAGTGAGTTGTGCGATCGCTTGTTTGTAGGAACCAGCCAATGTGTTAATGTTGCCTAATCCACATCAACTAATTTCCCTGCTGCTCTAAACTTTTGAGACTTAACTTTTGGGATATCCCTCATATTTCTAAATATCAAGATTAAATTATAATTTTCTTTCTTACCTATTAAAAGAGGTATTTTCCTATGAAAGTAAGCACAGGCATGCACGTGTACTTTTAGCCAATACTTTAGGCACCCTTTTCCCTTATATTTTGAAGCAGCACTCTTCTAAATTATTAAATATAAAACAAGGGTAAATTATTCAAACAAACTACTTCCTTTTTTTTATAAAATTTAATTTTTATTAGGAAAACAATAATAACTAAAAATTAAAATTAGTTCATAATGGACATTCTCAGTTATTATTTTTAATATTTTAGATTATATAGCTCTTGATAAATATACATATTATATAAATTTATATATATATATATATATATATATATATATATATTTATATATATATATATTTATATATATATATATATATATATATATATATATATATATATATATATATATATATATATATATATATTCAAACAATATTAACTACGGGAGACAGAAACAGAGAAAAATATGCTCTGGCTCCGGGATTTTAACCACAGGCCTCCATATTTCCAGTATAGCGCTCTACCAACTAAGCTAAGCCAGAGACAAACTTTTCCCTGAGCGAAACGTTAGAATAAACCCATTATATATATACCCCCCCCCCCCCTGTATATATGTATATATCTATATATGTACATACACACAAAGTTAATTCTCTACTTATTCAAGTGAATCATTCTTAGACTATCCGAATAAGTTGAATTTCACATGAAAACAGTAATTACTACCAACAATGTAATCCCTCAATCTATTCAACTTAATAATTTAAGCAGATACCTAGCTAAATAAACTTAGTTCCTTCAAGATCTTAAGAATCTTACATTATACAAAAATTATTGTTTTTCTTTAACAAATCATGTTCAAATCGAAAATTCAATTCTTAAGGCTCTACCGCCCTTTGAGGTTAGGAATAAAAGTAAAATTCAAATTATACTGGTTCTAAGCAAGATATCAAAAATCTAATCACAGGCTTCATTCCTAATTTTAATTCTGCACAATTTGAGCCCTGATTTCAACTTCCTATGATAAATAGTACAGCCGCCATTTTAATACGAGTTTCATTGTTGCATTTTAATAGGAGTTTTATCGTTGTATTGAAATGGCGCCTGTATTATTTATCATAGGAAGTTTAAATAGGGCTCAAATTGTCAGAATTAAAATTAGGAATGAAGCCTGTGATCAGATTTTTGATATCTTGCTTAGAACCAATAAAATGTTAAATTTAATGATTTTTCTAACCTCAAAGAGCGGTAGAGCCTTAACTATCTTGGTTTCCCAAAGTCTGTCTTTTCTTTTAAAACAATGTAATACCGTCAGAATTTTAAATATTATATTGAATCACTACAAAGTAACACCACTGTCTGTGCATATGTGTGTACAAATATTTTTTTTAAACTTAAGACTTATTATTGACATTTATGTACTTATCATAAAGTTGTTTTAACGTTGAGAGGAAAGCCGCAATATTTCTGCCATATTTGGCCGATATAGGGAGAATTTCTTCGCCAGGTAATGCTTCCTGCAGGGCTTCAAGATTCTCCTGAAAAGTAAAATTCGTTTAGAAAGACCATAATGCTTCTGTTACTTGAGGTAAACTCAGAAGCAAAAAAAAAACTTTATTGCAAGGTGAAATTCAAGGGAATAAGTAACAAGGGGGGGGGGGGGGGTCTGGATTGACTCACTGAGGTATTGCATGTTACAATTTTTGTAATTATTAGAAACTAAATTTACTAATATTACTTCGTTTGATCTATTTTCATGGAGTATGTGCAAAGAAAAAATCATAAAATAATTAGAGCTGCATTATTTGTTTAAGCATATAAACAAAGTGTGGATGACACTAAACATAATGAAAAAAGTAACAATTGAGGAATTGATGTTCTGGAATTTACTAGCAAAGAATAAACAATTTCCTATAGGCATAAAATTAAACTAATGGCATCATACATAAGTATTAAACATTCCATTTACCACGTACCACGAGCATGTTAGTATAATACACACTTTTTTCCTTCAAAAATCGGGAGTGAAAAAAATGATTTTTTCACAACTTAAATTTTACCTCAATAATTTAAAAAAAAAAAAAAAAAAAAGCTATTACAAGAGTATATATAATACACATATTACAAAACATGAACGTAAATATACTTTTTTTTTATTAAGAACTAATTTTGATGTATCTTATCGTATTTATTTGGATTACCTATTTATTCTTATTTTCTTTTTTAGACAGAAAGACCTGTTATCATCAAAGTTATGTTTTTTTTAATATATATATATATTATATTGATTAAAGTAATTGATAAATGTGTAGTATAGTTGGATCCACTTAAGGGTTAAGGCAAAAAAATTCAAGAATTCATGCTTATGGCGACGTTTCGACCTATCCGGTCATTATCGAGCCTGAAAATGATTTGTTTATTTAGCATATACTTAAAAAGAAACATTGCACTAAAACATATATCACACTTACATAGAAAAATAACCGTTAAGGGGTCTGAATAATTTGTATAAAATCAAAACAAAAGTACCTTTAAAAAACATGGAGCTGAGTACTCATGTGATAATCTTATATGAAATAGCTGATAGTTACCTCTTGCTTTAATGTGATAACACCAAACACCAGAATATTATAAATAAGGTAAAATTTTACAACAGTCAACTACACACAATTATAAGAAATGAAAGATGTAAAATGCCACTTGGTATAGCTCCTGTTTTTTAAATTTTGTTTTAGAATGGAGGGGATGATGTTTTTATTTTTAAAAAATGATCTATTTGAGAGATGTATTCCACGGATTATATGTTCATTAGACTAGGAAACAATCAGTTTCCAAATATATATTTTTTTAACTTTTTGACTGAACTCTATGAGTACTCAGCTCCATGTTTTTTAAAGGTACTTTTGTTTTGATTTTATACAAATTATTCAGACCCCTTAACGGTTATTTTTCTATGTAAGTGTGATATATGTTTTAGTGCAATGTTTCTTTTTAAGTATATGCTAAATAAACAAATCATTTTCAACTATACTACACATATATATATTGAAAAAAAGGGTACTACCACTGAAGATATAATTGATAAAAGTAGATGAAAGATAATTTTTATTCTTATCTCAAACACCGGCACCCCGCAGCTTAATTACAAACGACTGAATTCAAAGGCCGCCTTCCAAAAATTGTTAATATGTCTTCATATTTTTTATTCCTTGAATTGATAAAAATTCAAAAGAATACCTATCCATAATTTTATGTATGGATAATTAGGTATCTTAAAATTATCATCTAGATTTCTGTTAGTATGTTACAAAGTTTTTTAAACTTATAACTATAAGAAATTATTGTAGCCACGCGATCGTGGATAGTTCTCGTGTAGTTCTAGTTAAAAAGCTTTAATTTAATAAAAATATATAGCTATAAATATTTGAAATTGCATGTATAATGCGCAAAATTAATGGAAAAGTTGGCTTTTTATTACACGGGAATATTTAATTTTCCTCAAAATTTAGCCTGCGTATTATACGCGAGATTTTACAGTATGTATATATGTGTGTGTGCATGATGAGTTTTCTTAAAAGAAAAGCAATTCTAGATTAAAATATACAACCACTGAAAGAAACTTTTACAAATGACAAAAATTATTGCTCTCAGGTCTTGAGAACTACTAAAAGGACAGGTAATGGAACATAAGCAGTGGGCGAGGCAAGATACCACAAGCACAAAAGAAATAATGTGACTTGTACTTGGAGGATTGAGATAATTACAAGCTCGTGGTTCACCACTAATTGGTTATCAAGAGTGAATTAATGATTTTTATCAGTATAAAAAAAAAAATAGTGTTATCATTACAATATTGTAAGTCCCCATCAATTTTGAGAATTTTCAATAGAATTGTCTTTGACTACTAACATTAAAAAATGTTACTATGTAATGGAGCAAAAAACAAAATTAAAGTTCATCAGCTGAAGCTATAAATTTTCCATCCAGTGTGTACCAAAGCTAGATATTTGGTACACACTAGATGGAAAATTTATAACAGTAAATAAATACCTTCGAAAAAATTTCATAAATTTAAGAATTAGAAGTAATTTACTTTGCATTTAACTTAATGATTTAGAGTTTCATAGTTAAAAAATAAAGTTAAACACGTACAAACCCTTCTTTGGAATTATCAGAACCCTTCGTTGGAATAAAGTATATATTGTAATCAATTACTGATTGTTGTTCTGTTGAGATTTTAAATTAAAAAAAAATTGGTACAACAAACATGAACAAAACTTCCTCAGATATATAATGCTGAACTTAAATCCAATAATATCAAATTTAAATAATTAATTATTAAACAGATTTAAAAGTGTTTAAAGGTGGTTGAACTAGATTTTTCCAGGGAAATGTAGATGCCCCCAAATGTAGGGCAAAAAATTATTTTTTAAATTTTGCCTCGGGATGTAATTTTTTAAACCTTTATGGAAAATTTCATTGAAATGGTAGTTTAGGCTCACACGACAGCACAGTCGGACTTAAGGGGCCTAAAAACATTTAAATTTATCCAAATCAAATTTCCACACCATCACATTACTGTCTTTTTATACATACCTACTACATAGTATATGAGAGAGTAAGAACAAAAAAAAATTAAATAAAAATTAAATAACATGCTTGAACTAAGATGTTAATGTAATATTATTAGATGAATGTGACTCTCACAATTGATACATGAAACAGTTATATAGAAAACTAAAAAATAAGCACACAGTAAAGATGTTGGTGATGCTTCAATTAATGGCAAAAGATAAAAATCATGAACAACGTTATGGTACTAAATCTGCAATCTAGGTATGAATTGATATTGACACGGTGAAACCTTGTATCAAAGAAAACTCAGCTTTTCAGAAGAAGCAAGACATAAAATAGTACATTTCGCGTCTAGTGTGGAAAGTAGCATTTTGCATGAGAGTGTGGAGTTTGCACCCGAATGATAGCGAGGGTAGTAAAACCACACGAGCCAAGCAAAATGCAGTTTTCGCACGAGTTGCGTACCATACTTTATCTACGATTGTGGATTTTAATAATAAATACAGAATTTTTTTTTTAAATAAACTTCCAGTACTTTAATACTTCCAGTAACAAATTCATTAGTTGTATTTTGC
The DNA here is from genome assembly GCA_951217055.1 of Gerris lacustris. Classification (NCBI taxonomy): domain Eukaryota; kingdom Metazoa; phylum Arthropoda; class Insecta; order Hemiptera; family Gerridae; genus Gerris; species Gerris lacustris. Next base: position 40,383,766 of record OX578278.1, on the reverse strand, counting down.
GCCGAATTAATTATTTCGGGAAGCGTATTATTCTCCTCATTTTCGTCATAATGACATAAATCAATAATTTTTTTCACAAAAAACTCGATATATACAGTTACTTTAATAAAACAAACAGCAAATTAGTTTTGCTAAATGTAAACAAACTCGCTAATCGTGCGTTAAGATGAAGAATTATGAAACACCCATGTGCAATGAACACAAGTACGTAAAGAATCACTTTCTATACATCTAAACAGAGTTACAATATTTATATTTCGTAACAATCGTAGATAAACATAATTTTCAACTATGCTCTCTTCTAAATTCTACAAATGGAATATTTTATAATAACTTGAAATTTCAATACTGCATGACCTGCTATTCGCATTGGCCACACCTTTTTAAATTAAAATAAAAAGATACCTGAGCTTCTGGTAGGTCTATCTTGTTAGCTAGGATAACCTGAGGTTTATTGGCGAGTTGCTGTGAGAACAGTCTGAGTTCTTTCCTTAGTATAGATATATGCTGTGTAGCATCACTATCACTAATATCTACAACGAGTATAAGAACAGAGCAACGTTCTATATGTCTCAGGAAGTCAACTCCCAGACCACGATTCCTATGCGAGTCTTCTATGATACCAGGCAAATCTGCAACTGTAACATATTATAGTTAATATATATACATAAAATTTTACAAATGCTACAAAATCCAATTACTCTCCCTTCCTATCTGATCCTAAAAAAAAACAAAAACCATTTATTGTTTTAAATATTATCTGAATATTGTTACAACATAAATGTAGATACAAAAAGTTTTACGAGTAATAGAGACAAAAAGTTTTTAGGTGAGAAACTGTTCTTTGAAAGTAATTACAAAAACACCTGAATATTTTTGTTAAATATATTTTACTTTTATTTATAAATATATATATATATATATATATATATATATATATATATATATATATATATATATATATATATATATATATAAAATAGGGAGTCCCCAACTAGAATTAAGTTACTTAAGGCCTAATTTTAAGTGCATCCCAATAATTGTTTCTAAAACCTAGCCTTATAGGAAAAGTTCTAGGTGGTTCAAATTTGTATTTAATTTAATTATCATTTAATGAAAATATTCAATAAAACAAACGTAAAATGACACGATATAGCTTGCAGAGTAGTACTCTTACCCACGTTGAGGAACCCAACTTGACACAGGTACATAAAAATAGCATTCGGGTAACCTTTTACACTTTTTTAGGGTTTTGTAGATACTTCTCAAAACCCTTATGCCGAGGGTGGTGTGTCTGTCTGTCCGTCGCTCTTTGGTTCATAAGGCCCGAACCGTTTAAGCGAAAGTGCTGAAATTTGAAACACTGGTGCAACTTTTTGACCCAACCACAGGAAAAATATACTGAAGTTCAAAATTAAATATGCGCATGCGCAATTCGAAAAAATGGTGTGAACTCAAATATTTATATTTTTTAATTTTCCAGTGGGGTATCAAATGAAAGCTGCTGAAGAATAGAACGCAAATATATATAAGCTTTTTTAAATTTTGCATTCCTTATTGGGTAAAAAAATCAAAATATACCCAAAAAAAAACCTCCCCCCCCCCAACCACTATATAACGGGTGGTCCTAAAATTTCGAAATAATTCATGCTAATGCCTTATTGTGGAGCGATGAAAATGTTCTGAAGAATGTAATTTATCTTTGCGTTATTACCGATAAAAAACATGTCACCGGGGGATTGAACCCGGGACCCTTGAGATCGATGAAAAAAAAAATCATTATTTCATAATGGGTATTCTTAATCGTCTACAACAGTGTTTCCCAACCCTATGGTCGCGACCCAAAATAGGGTCACGAAAAAATATTTTAGGGTCGCGAAACATCTTTGAAGTTAAAGAGACATAAATTAAAGAATACATATGTGTTTTCCATAAAACATAATATATAAATAAGTTCAAGGATAGATAGATGTGTATTTAAATTTAATTTAATAAAGTAAAAATTATAAAATTCTTTTGATAAATCCGAAAGGAATGTTGCATTGTAATAGGAAAAGATAAAAACAAATTCTTGAAAGGCTGGCAAAAATAAAGCGACTAAATAAGCAGCAATGACAACGAGGAGTAATATAATTTCTAAAAGCTTTAATCTCTTATCTTTAAACCTCTGACAAAGGGTCATCAGCCCGCCAACATGGGTTCAGGAATTATAAAAAAATACACATAAAAAAATGAACAAGATCAAGTAATGGCATTAACTGTATTAAGATCAGTATGCTCAGTTTTTTAAAATAAACAAATAAATCAGCCTAACACTTCGTCTAATAATCCTAATCCAGTAATGATTTTTAGTAGCATTCTGGCTTTTGGCACCATGTATCCCAGTAATCTTTAGGGTATGAAATATGCAACACACCTGGAATATGGTAGGGTCGCGAAATTGTTGAGGAGATATTTATAGGGTCGCAGCATCAAAAAGGTTGGGAAACGCTGGTCTACAAAACCCTAAAAAGTACTTGGACGCAAGTACTTCCCTGTGATTTTTTTCTATTTCACAAGATTATTGTAAAATATTGCAAATAATTCATCTCATTGACAAAAAAGTTTTAAGTATGTAAAATACATATAAATGGTATTTTGCTACCATTATTTTCTGCAAAAGTTGTTAATAACCACATTTGCATCAAAGAACCTTATCTGTAGGTCGTTGAAGATATGTCTTTAGATAATGGCTTTAGCTTAGTAAATTTTTGTATTTATGAAAAACTTTTAGGATGGACTTCCCCATTTAGGATGCAGCTAAAAGCTATAATTTTACAACCTCATTTTCAGCCAATTATATTCAATTTGTGGCTTAGCAGGGCAGTATGGTTTGTGGCTTAGCAGGGCAGTATGGTTCCTTCCATTTAAATGTAATAAATGTACATATTATGCTATATGCATATTATGTATGTAAGGGGTTATACATATTAAGTATGTAAGGGGGTTTACATATGTGTGACATATATCATAACTTTATGATTATTAGTAAGGGTGTTACTTATGATGTAACTTTATAAAATATGTAAGGGTCTTACTTATATTGTAACTTTATGATATTTTATATGCAAGGGACAATGTTACAAAATGAAACAATACTTTCTCTACTATGGATTAAAAAGGCCTACCTGATATATGGGAGTAGTCAGTGTAAGGTATAATGCCAAGGTGAGGTTTGAGAGTAGTAAATGGGTATGGAGCAACCTTAGGCCTGGCACGTGATATAGCTTGCAGAATAGTACTCTTACCAGCATTGGGAAACCCAACCTGCAACAGGCACAAAAAAATAGCATTCAGGTAAAAACAAAAGCAATTTGTTCAGTCAACACAATTTGCACGTCAACACCAATATTTTTTTTTAAATGTAACATCAAACAATGAGGTAAAATAAAGCAAATGGAGTTAACGATGAAATTATTTAAAAAATTACAATGCTATGTTTAGTGGATAGCTTTTTAATTGTTGAAGTACAGAGGACAGAACTTACGAGGCCAAAGTGTGCTATACTCCGGATTTCAAGTTGGTAGGTGAGATCCTCCCCGAGGGCTCCGTACTGAGCTACTCTAGGACTCTGCTCGGTAGCTGTAGCATAGAAACGATTGCCATGTCCACCAGCTCCACCTCTCGCTAGAATGAACATAGCTCCGTCTTCCTCAAGGTCTCCTATCAGCTTTCCATCTCGGTCCTTCACTATAGTTCCCACAGGCACCTAGTATTGAATAAATGCAAAAAAAATAAAATAAAAATAAAAAACATGAATAATGGTTGGTTTTACATTATTTAAATCTATAAAACAATGAAAGAAATAATGTTGATGAAGTTGGGTTACTTTAATGATATTGTGATGAGCACTCTTGCCATGGCAGTCCTTATTATGGCCCCTCTCACCATCCTCTGCTTTTAGTACTGATTCCACTCTGTATAAATCCCTTACATTCGTACTTGCCTGAAAAATAGGTGTTCAATTGACATCTTAAAAAGAAGAAAAAAAGCATGATCATATCAAATCAGTGTTACTTATAGGTAATTCTCATTTAAATTGGGCACTTGCTGTCCCCACTACTCCAGGCGTAATTTTATGTATCTCTATTTTAAACTAAATAAAGTAGCTATTTTGTTTGTGGTGGTATGTAAGATAATATTTTTAGTGTACAGTATATACAAGATGTTACTGTCTTCAGTGAATACCAAAGATAAATCACTTATAAAAATGCAAAAAAAAAAAAAAAAAATTGTTTGTGAGCCCACTTTCTGAGCCTGTGCAGACAATGTAAATATCTAACAAAGTACAAATATATGTTGTCTTTTTAGCAACTGTGTAAATTTATATACTTAAAAAAGTCTGAATGAAAGCAGCACGATCGGATCACAGAATGTGCCGAACTGTAGAATGACAGATTAAAGAGAGTCTACTGTGCATTTTATTTGTAAAAGCATCACAACAATACCCTGATAACTATCTACTTCCAGAACTCATAATAATAAGCCAACAATCATGATATTTTACTACTAAATTTACATAATCACCCTTACTGGTGCTTAACACGATAATAAGTTTTAATTATTACTTGTATAATAATATGTCCACCGTTACCACCATCTCCTCCATCAGGTCCCGCTGTTTCGTTAGCCCACAGCTGTAGGAAGGAAACCTCACCATCCCCTCCTTTACCTGCTACAGCACGCACTCGTTTCACATCTATAAACTCTTTCACCTGAACCAAAACATGTTCACAAGAAAGTAAATATAAATTGGAACAGTAAATTGTCACCCTACTTATCATATAAACTGTACAAACTTGCTTAAGGCAACCTTTTTTTAACCTTGCTTAAGGCAAGGTTTTCCACAGTATTGAGTATAGAGGAGGCTCCCTTGCCTTGGATGGACAGCTATGTACATCGGACATTTGCCCAAAGCACAATTCTAGGGAGGGAGGAAATTTTTTCTTATACAACTTGATAGAGCGGAGCCTGGCAACACCATTATTTAGCAATGGTTGGAAAAATGATATGATAGCTGGTGAACACCAGCTTGAGATAAGAGTTAAATCAGCACGGGAAATGAGAGCCCAATATTTCGAGGTATAGATTCGATGTTCAGGTTTAAAACTATTAAATCTTCCCACTGTCACTGGTCTGGTCACGGATCCTTAGAGGAACATAGCAGGTAGCAGCACTTTCTTTCAGTGACAAATGACTGCCAAAAAAAATAATAGGTATTGGCACCTATTACCAGATCAGAGCTGGAATGATGTCACCTATTACTCAGATTTAATAGTTTAGCCCATCCCTAGGAGTTTCACATCCTGGTGTAGCATATCCTTGTCACACAGTGGGGTGTCATGAGTAGATGTTTAAAGTGGCTGACCTCTTGTTGTTTTAACCTAATCAATAAGTAAAGAAAAACCAATTTTATTTTTTTAAAAAAGTCAGTAAAAAATTATTAAGTGTAAAAAAGAAGTAAAAAAATTTTTAATGGGACTAGTTTATGGCAGTGTTACCTCAGAGTGTATTATAAAATATAAAATATATATATATATATATTGACCTCAGTCTTGTGTGATTTTCCCTTTCGACTTCTGAGAGGTAATACTTGAGTAGTCTGAGTACTCAGGCACCTTGATAATTTAGGTAGAACACCAGGCAACAATAACAAACCTCTTAGCCCCATGGTTTACACAACTGCAACACAAGGAGAATAAAGGGTAAAAATAAATTTAAAACATCTAGTTTTTTAAAAAAAAAATAAAAAATATATTTATAAATAAAAACGTTAACATATAACAACATTATAAAGTAACTTTAAACTTTTACCTATTACATTGTCATGAAATTGTACAATTCTTTTACGAAACAAAGGTTTATCGTAAGATTTATAAATGATTCTGTAACAATTTGAAACATTTTCATTATCTGAATGTTTATATGTATTCAAAAGTAAAATGGCGCAAATGATATTGTCTCCAATTTGCCATAGTAAATTTACAAAGCCTTCAAAGTCAAATTGTGGAGTAGTAATGAAATTAATATCGAAGCTATAAGCTTGCGAAGTAGAACAGGGAACTTTAAAAGATAGTTCCGGTTTTGAAGTAAATAATAAATTCCCCGACCATAACTGTTTCCAATTTTCTAAACGGAGAAGATAAAGAGAAATCTCATCTAAATCTATGTAACAAATATTTAAAATACGTTCATTTTGTCTAAAATTGGTTAATTTCATTAAATCTTTTTTCTCTTGTAGAACATTAGTACAGACTAATCTTTTGACACTTACAGATTCGTCAATAATCCAATTGAACTCAACTTCCGAAAATATTTCTTTTAATCTAGTAATGAAACTTTGACATATATATTCTAATAAGTCACCGATAATAATACATTCGCATTTGACAGGACAAAGTGAAAAATCTGAGGTAAGCCTTCTGAAAACTAAACCCGAATAAATATAATTAGTTTCATATAATAATTCAGGTAAAACTTCGTCGAGCGATTTCCTTAGAAATGTTTTGTCTCCATTTTGTTTGCATTTTACATGAGTATTATCTGTGCTTTTGACTGTAAAAGGAAGATCTCTAGATATAAATTTATTTTGGATATGTTCGGAACAAGAAATTAAAAGATTATTAAAGTAATTCTGAGGAGTATCGTTATCAAAAGGATTTGTGTTAAATATTTTTGAATGTATGTAGGGAACTTCAAGGTCAAATTGATTCCAAAGTTTATGATATGATATTAACTCGGTTAGTGTTGGTTCTTCTATTGAATTTATCGGAGGAGTGGCTACAGAAAATATATGAACGAGAGCATCACAAGTATTAAAACTTTTATTTTTGCCTCTAAACCCAGAAGAAACATACTGAGGGAACTTTTCGTTAGGGAAAGGGTGAACAGAGGTGAGTGTGTAGTCTGCATGTGCGGCCATCTCAACTACCTGCCAAGTATTTTCCCATTTCCTTGGCGACTTTTCAAACATAGTACCACCCTGCCCAGAGCACAACGCCACTGCTACAATACCTCTCTCGGCCAACAGACAAGCAGAACTGACAAAGAACTCCCTAATGAGATCTCTGTTCAGGTTGATTTTCATCTTTCCTTTAATATGAGGAAAGTTGAAAATGATTTTGTCAAATTTGATGAAACCAATGTCCGGGTTTTCAGACAGTTTTGTTGCATCCACTCCTTCAACAACATTAAATCCTGAAAAACATTCAAACTATTTATTATACCAAAGTAAAATTCCAGTTAAAGTAGCAGTGACTGATTTAATAAATCAGCATTAAGTGGCAAGTAAAAGTAGCAGTGATCAAATTAATAAATAAATAAACTAACACTATAAGATAATAATTCGATAATTATAGCTTAAAGGTGTTTTAAGACTGTTCAATTTCATTGCTCAATAAGATTGAAACATGACTGAATAAATGAAATAGAAAAATTTAAATACCAAATCAATGAAATTGCTCATAGCCGCTAAAATTCTAGGGCAAAAAAATTAATGGAAAATCTTTAGATACGGGGGGACACGCCGTTTGAGGTTAGATTTGATACTATGTTTTAAACTATTGTCAGGGCCGTTTCTACTAATAGGCAAGACTAGGCGGCCACCTAGGGCGGCAAAAGGAAGGGTCAATGTTTAGTATTGGGGGGTCAATGTTTAATCTAACAGCGAAAATAATTAGAAAATTAATAGAGAAAAAATCGGTCCGAGCCAACTCAGACAAACTTTCTCATGTACGAGTTCATAATTACTTAGCCCAGTGTATCCATTTATTAGTCGTATGTAAATTTAATTATTATTAAACATTTCATCAAAATTTATCATAAAAATAACTTCTCCTGGGCGGGGAATCGAACCCGTGCTCTCTCCGCCCGTGTTTTAAGTTATTTTTTCAGGAACTATATTTTTTCCGGGAAAACACCTTATATCGTTAGATTCGTATTTAAATGAACTACATTTTAGAATTTTTTAAATCAAAATCACCGGAACCGTTTTCGAGAAATAATTCTTTTCGAGTCTTTTCTGAGTTTTTGTGAGATAGCGCCTTCTCGATTTCGCCTCGGGGTATGATTTTTCTGAACATGTATGCCAAATTTCGTCAAAATCGGCCCAGCAGTTTAGGCTCCACGAGTCTGCACAGACGACAGACAGACATTTTTTTGAAAACCACTTTTTTGGACTCAGGGGACCTCAAAACGTGTAAACCCATCAAAGTCGAATTTACGCCATCACAATACTTTCTCTTTATATGGGATAGTAAAAATTGAGAGAGCCTTGGTTGATTCTCGAGAGCTAGCCGAAGAAATAAATATTGAAAGCCAAAATGAAGAAGAAGAAAATGGAAATTGTTCGCTTATGAATTAGCAGATGAACCCATTGCTGACCCCAATGTTTCAGAGTAAAATACTATTTTGCAATATTTGATGCGGCAATTAGCTCTGTACAAGAACGATGCATACAGTTTAATGAAATTATTAGGTTTTCTATACAGTATAAGTGACCTCAAGATGAAAACTTCCAGAACTCATGGCTTTGTTTATCAAATTGAATACTGCTCTAACCCACTGTAGCCCTGGAGAAGACATCTTTCTTAAAGGACATTGCCGTGACAGCTTTCTGTTCTGAACTTTCAGGAATAAGTAATCAAATACAAAAATAGACTGCCAATTAGTGTGGCACATAGCTTCCTCGCATCCTATCACGTACTTTATTGTTATATTAACATTCAAATTATTGTTATATTGTTTATTGTGTAAACACTATTAATAGTTTTAGCGATCTTTAACACTATAGCGTTGTCGCTGTTAGTTTTACTAAAAAATTGTATTTGTAAAAAATGTTTGCCTCATTGAATAGATGAAGTTAGATTTTTTTCCTGACCTAAAATTCCAATTTTAAATTTGGAGTTCGCGTTTACGTGAGTGTTGCTCGTGAACACTTGGACGGATAATGTTGTCCAACGAACTCGTCCTGGGCATTGGCAAAATGAACATGTCTACTAAATTTCATCAAAATCGGTCGACATTTACTCAAGTTATCGTCGCACGTTTCATAATTAGCGGACACACAGACCGACAGACAGACAGACAGACACGAGACCAAAAATGTTCCCTGATGTCTGAAATGGATTTCTGTCTTGGAATTTTTAAAATCGGAGGCATAAAAGTTTTTCGTTCTCAAAAGTGAACACAATGCTTCCGTTACCTTCGGTAAGCTCGGAAGCAATATGCAAAATCTGAATATGTGCTGAACTATCTGTGCTCAAGAAAGTTAGAAAATGGTTTTCCCAATTTGTTCGTTGTTCATAGAATCCTTTTACGAAGAACTGAAGAAGGGGGGGGGGCAGCATTTTTCAATTCTCGCCTAGGGCGGCAAAATACTTAGAAACGGCCCTGACTATCGTTTTCAACTTTGTTTGCCCTAGAATTTATTTCACCCATCTCTAAAGATCAACCAAATTAATTTTGTACTTTGTATCTGTAAACAGCACTGTACACTTGACTTTTACCATAAATGACAGCTGTCAAAAAATGCATCAAATAATGGGAGAGTAACCTGCATATAAAATACCTACCAGTTGCATATTAGACAAGGAACAGCTCTTACCAACACTTTGTATGGACTTAATTACTATAATACATTTAGATACTGGCGACCTATAATGTATACTTAGTATCTTTCAGATACACCACTAAATTCTGGGGGTCAGCTTTTCCGAAAAAATCCTTAACAATTACCATTTAAGACGGGAATGAATAAATATCGGTAAAAGTATTTTGTTCTTTTTTGTGGCATATATAATTAACTCACCGTGGGACTTAATCTTGTTAATGTTGTTTAAACTTTCCAGACAGTCAACGCCAGTCTCGTAACAAGTAGAATAGAAGTTATTAAAACGAAGTCCTGGTCTGTAGTTTAGCTCGACCAGAGAAACTGAAAACGAGAAATTGCCTTCACCTAACAGGAGAACCCTTTCGTCTTCTCTTAATAAGAACCAGTCCATTTCTTTCTAAAACAATAACCTTTATAAAATCACTTAAATCAAAACCATATAGCTGCTTAAATAATTTATCTAATTAAAAAAAAAAAAACTTTAAACGTAATAATCGTACTGTTTTTAAAGGCCCCGCCGTTCTCACCACCACAGTCAAGTTTCACATGCTTCAATTCTGATAACGATAACAAAAAACCCAGGCTCATTTATTTTATACATTAAGCTTGCGGATTTAGTCTAACCACTTGATTTTCTATTTTCTTCTGCTATAACCTTCTAATCCAACCTCTAGAAGATGAGATTGTCGAATCGTTCAAATAATAATGTGTAAATAAAGAACAGGCGAATTATTCAATATAATCAAATTAAATTTAATTAAATTAAATTGATTGTTTCTTTTAAATTAAATTATATGTTTGAGTCAAAGCAAAACACACTTGTTGCTTACGTTGCTGTAATTTATTGAAAGCCAGACATATGAACTATCATAATTAATCGCCGAGTTGAATTTTCACCAAAATTAAATCATTTATCAATTCAATTCATCTTAATGTTATATTTGATCTCTGTAATAAGCTTCATTTCAAAAAAAATATTTCACTTTTTTAAAAGTTTTGGAACATTCAAGATTTATCGACATTTCATTTACCTCTGCATTGAACAAAAAACATCCATTTTTAGAACAAAGTTCCTTATGGCACGTTCAGGAGCCTGGGAGTGAATCCGAAAAAAAACAACCAAAATCACCGTCACAAAACCAAGCGTCACGAAATCTACCGATGACGATAACTTCAGTAAAATATGACTTGAGTTAGTTGAAATTTGGTACACATGTTCAATTTACCAATGCCCAGGCTGAGTTGGTAGGACAACGTAATCTGCCCAAGCGTTCACGTGCAACCCTCGAGTAAATGTAAGCTTCAAATTTAAAATTGGAATTTTAGGGCGGGAAAAAATTCTAACTTCATCTTTTAATGAGACAAACAACTTTTTTAAATATTTTTTTTTTAGTAAAATGAACACCAACACTGCTATAAAGTGATAAAGATCGCTAAATTTATTAAAGGGACCTAAACGTTTAAAATAAAGAAAACAAAGTTTTTACCGATATCTTACGTTCTAACGAAACAATAGAATCTTAGGTTCTAACGAAACGTTTTAATAAAACTTCTTACACATCGTCTAAAGTAAAATTGAAACAGGCATGTAAAACTCCGCCATGTATAAGTATAGTTAGCAACATATTCGAACATAGCAGTGTGATTTTATAATTTATATTTAATGAAAAATGTAAGGAACTTCGATCCTACCGGGTGTCCCGCGACACCACACGTATTTTTTATTAGTACATGGTACAGCAAAAGAATTTAATTTTCTTAAATTAAATGGTTTAATACACACATGTTACTTTTTACAAACACATTGAACATTGATTTCATTCAGTTGATAAGTATTAAATTAGTTAACATTATTAAACCATATTTAGACTCTAGTCAGGAAGCCAGCGTGACCGAGGTGCTCAAGGCACTCACCCAGCTATCAATGAATCGAGGCGAATCAAGGTCATGGGTTCGATCCCATGCCATAATGCTCTGATTTAAATAGCTCACTAATGACCACACCATACCCACTTCGACGGTACAATGTACAGGTATGATGTGGGAAGTGGTGGAACTCTCCACCACGGGGTTAGTAAAAATGGGCCTAATGTGGCCTGATTGCTAGGTTCAAACAAGTGGTTCGTCCTACCCGTCTAACCACTACTACTACTACTAGACTATAGTAGTATAGGTTGTTCTTGGTGATAAATTTGTAATGGAACAGAGTTTGTTGAAAACAGGAGTAAGTGACGTGAGAGAAACAGTGGAAAGAAACTAGAATGAAGGAAAACAGATGGGCAAAGAGGATCACAAGAGGAGCTAACAGAAAGAGAGATACAAACCCCCCAACTAAATGGAGTGATGATCAAACCGAGTTCTGTGAAACCCTATGACATCAACCAAAATTCAATAGGAAAACCTAGAATAATTTGGAAGAAGCCTATGCCCAGCGGTGGACTGAAACATCCATGAATTTAAGCTAATATATATTCTTTTGATGTTTATTACTTCTTCTCTTAATATTACTTCTCTCTTAATATTTGATAAAATATCATTTATTTGCTTTTTGGGACGAAGTTCCTTATGGCACGTTCTGGACCCCGGGAGTGAATCCGAAAAAAACGACCAAAATCACCGTCATGCAAAATCTGTCACGAAATCTGATCTTTTTAAATATTTTTTTTTAGTAAAACAAACACAGACACTCTTATGAAGTGATAAAGATCGCTAAATTTATTAAAGTGGACCCAAACATTTAAAATAAAGAAAACAATTTTTTTACCTATATCTTCCGTTCTAACGCATAACGATTTTAATAAAACTTCTTACACATTGTCTAAAGTACAATTGAAACAGGCATGTAAAATTTCAACCGGATACAAGCAGAAGGCTTAGAGTAGGGAAGAGATATATTTCATAATATTTTAAATTAATAGGCCGGGTAGGTAGAAAACAGTGCTATTTTAATCCAACAAACATACTCTTTAACTATAAACTTTTTCTTATATTCAACATATATTTATAAATTCATATTTTACGATTTTGGTAGTATTCATACTACGGAAAGATTAAATTTTTAATTTAAATTATTAACAACTACGGGAAACAACCAGAGAAAAATACACTCCAGCGCTGGGATTTAAACCACAGGCCTCTATAATTCCAGTATAGAGGCCTGTGGTTCAAATCCCAGCGCTGGAGTGTATTTTTCTCTGGTTGTTTCCCGTAGTTGTTAATAATTATAATTTGATTTTCATATATTTATAGTAAGACACTTGCTTTAATGATACAAATAATTTTGCCTTAACTCTGCTAGATACAAACAGTTCTTTACTTTTAATTTTGTCTCTTTTCTAACTCCGCAGTGTATAAGTAGTTAGCAATGTATACGTACTTAGCATTGTGATTTTATAATTTATATTTAATGAAAAATGTAAGGAACTTCGTTCCTACTGGGTGGTATTTCTTTTTAAATTATTGGAAATAAAGGTGAAATTATTAATTATTTTTAACAGAAGATAAAAATAATCAACTAATAAATAAACGATTTGTATAAATGGATTAATAAACAGCTTATTTATTTATTTATTAGAACTAGATGGTCTTAGAATCGATGCAGGACATGGCGTAATGCCGAGCCAACATCTTATTGACTTATTGTCTTATGTTGGAACAGTTCCTATGTGTCGCCCTTGCGAGGCACATCCCTTAGTGTCTCTCACTAACACAAATTGTGTACCTTATTGCAGTGTGCATAAACACGGTATAAATTTTGGGGGCAGTTTTCTTAGAGTAGATTTCAAAGCACAGATGCTAATGGTCTAAATAAAGAACAACATCATTTATCAATAATACAAATATTTATTATAATTTCATTTGTTTTTCTTTTTTTATACAACAAAAATTTATTAATAGCATAATAAAGAAAATATTATAAATATTATAACATATAAATAAACAAAAAAAAGTAATAATACTAATAATAATAATAAAATATATTTATGCATATAAATAATATAGTACTCATAAATAATTGCACAGAATTATTTTTTAAATAATTATTTTTTTCATATAGTTTTCTTTATCGAAAAATAATATATTTATATATATATTTTTTTTTATAGAGTTTTACATCAATTTTTTTATTTTGCAACAATGATTTTAAAAAATCTCAATACATACATACATAATATATATATATATATATATATATATATATATATATATATATATACACAATATTTTTTTCAATTATATATAGTTTAAAAAATTTTGACAAAACTTAATAGAAAAGTAAAACAAAAAAACATTAAATATAATTAACAAATCGTGTACAAAAGAAAAGTTTCGGGGAACAAATAGGTAATTAAGCGTCCACGTAATTAGTACATAAAGTATGAATAGTAAATAATGACTGGGGGAAAAAATTATGAATAAAAGAAAATATTAAAATTAAAAAAAAAAATCCTAATAATAATCGATAATACAAAATAAACATGTATTTATAATATATTATTAATAAAATGTATAATAAAAATAAAATATTTTAATTTGTTATAATCTTGTTTCTTTGCTGTTTTTTGTTGTTTATTTTTTTTAAATTTTATATAAATATATAATGATATCACTGGAATGTTTTGATTTGATTTATTTGCAAGAAATAAAATAAGAAAGGATTTGGTTTTATTTTTGTTTTCTTTTTGTTGAGATGAGACGAGAAAGTATTCCTTACTATTCTCCTTTAAGATTAGCGATGCAAGCTTTGTATATTTGCACTTGAGACTGAAATCATAACAAAAGAGAGATTAATAAACAAATGTTCAAATAATTTGTAGAAAAAGCATTGAAAGAAAGAAAAATGGGAGAATGAAGAGATTAAGTAGATTAAATACAGTAGCACCTCATTATAACGAACTAATAAGGCCTAAGGGTTGTACATTGTAATGCAAGTTCAGTACATAACAAATAATGATGCAAAATGTACATCAATAAAAGCACAGTAGTTAGTTGATAAATATAATTGATAAATATTGCTACCTTCTTTTATATATATATATTTTTTTTTTCTGTTATGTGTTCTACTGCACTATAAAATTGAGGGCAGTAAGGCAATAAAAACATAGAGTTGCGGATCATGAAAAAAGACCCCTCCTCGAACATTATTCGAATTAATTTTGCACAATATTATTAATTAATAAATAACAATAATACCTTTGCATGTTTAACTTGGAATTCAGCCAAATCTAATAAATTCTTTTTAAAAGCTGCTACACGTCTCGACTTGAAGTCAACGAGTTCTGAAACAGAAAAAGAAATAGGACCATAAATAAAATAGTAAAACTCGGTAAAGAAAAATTAAACCCGACCGCTGAGAATTAAATATAGACCTATATTTAAGAGTTTAAAATGCCCAGGGCTTCTCTAACCATTCATTTTTTGTTGTCTTTGGTAACAATAATATTAATTCTTTAAGGCAAGAAAAGGTCCTGACATCTCATTACAAAATTATTACAACACAATTATTTAAAACAATTTCTAATGGTTAGGGAACAGATCTTTTTGATTGGCATATTTTTGTTGATTGTTCCATATTTTACCGAAAAATTCATATTTTAGTTTATATGACAGTACTACTTTTTTTTTTTTTTTTTAAATGTTTTATAGAATACTATATATTTCTTTATATAAATTACTTCTCTCTTTGGTTTTTCAAGGTTTTTGAGGCTAGGGTGGAAGGAGCTGTGAATAACAGGTATAGGGGGGGGGGGGGGGGGGGGGTATGGAGATTTTGTGAATCACAGAAGTTGAGTATAGAATGAGTTCAAATCAAATCTACGAGATTTTTTATTTTCCTATTATGGTCTCTTTTTTATTTTATTATTTCTGCTCTAATTTAGAATTTAAAGCTTTATTTTTTTCTAATTTTATTTAAAAAAAATAAATAAATAAATAACAAGGAACGGAATTTTAATTGCAATATTTATTTTCTTTCAATTTTTTATCTTAATTTCAAACTTTTAAATAAAAAATATGCAAGTATGATTTGCATATTTTTTATTTAAATGTTTATGAAGAATAAATGCATACATATGGGCATATTTAACATCCGTTTACTACTGATCTTTGTGACAATCACACCCAAAAGACAGGGGACAGAAGACAGGCAACAAGAGACGGCAGATACGTCTATTTAATGATGTTACTTAAGAATGACACAACTAAATAAAAATTAATACTGTAACTCCTTTAGAAACTCAACACCAAACTGATTTTATTTCAAATCATTTAACAAGTTATAATAAATAATAATACTTGTTACAGTGATAGTTATTTATTAACAAGTGTTAAAGTCTAATATTGAATGACTTCAACACTATTCACTGAGCCGATCCATTACAATATTATGAGTTGAGAAGTGAAAGACTTTGTAAGGTGTGAAATAAATTAACAGTTTAATTCATGTTCCTGAAACGTTTCAGGAACATGCAGCGCCGGTGCTACTCTTTTGGCCGCCACAGGCAAGACGGTTTTTGGCCGCCCCATTGAAGTAGGAATATTTTGACCGGGGGTAGGGGGGGGGGGGGGGGAGGAACGGGAGGAGGGAGATTTTTTGGGGCTTCCTTACATTTATCCTGTGTTTAGGTAATTACACAAAACATAACTGGAAAGTTTCAAATTTTATGTTGGGTGTGTTTGGGGATACAGATGCAAGAAATGTTAAGGGTCCTCGGTTTGAGTTCTCCAAAGGACCCTAAAAACGGATACACCTATAGAGATTATGCAAAGTCAACAAAAGTAGGCATTTAAGTTGGTAAATTTTAAAGTATTCCTAAAATATTCCTATTTAAAGTTGGGAAAAATAGTATATAAAAAATAAGGCTAAACCATAACTGGGACAGGGCCATGTAACTGAATTTTGGGGGTGCCTATGTATTAATGTCATAATATTTAAATGTAATCATACAAACTACCTCATTTATTTTAGGGGTCCTAAAATTTTCTATGACCATATTTTTAATATTATTCTTAGAGGACATTACTTTGTGAATTGTTGCTCCCTCTGATATTTTATTTTAGATTAGATTAAAAAGTAATTTTTACTGAATAGTCAACTTTTGTTAACTTTGGACAGTCTTGTCTTTTTTGGTTCTTGAGATTTAACAGCTTAATGTATTTTCAACTTTTTAAAATAAAATAATTTTTCCACTTTCAATCACCCTTACAAAGGGCTGAACAAAGTCTGTTTGATATAACCTGACTGCATTTAAAAATGGTGCATTTTACTATTATTTAGCTATATTAGGGCTTAAGTAATAAAATAAAGTAGGTAGGCTATTTTTTAAAACTCAATATTAGGGAAGAGACCTATAACAGAACTGAGCTTTAAATTTTTATTTGATTAGGATTAGGAGATAACAGTTTAAAAATTAAGGGAAGGGTAGAAAAGATAACAGCTATAAAGGGGGTAAGAAAAGAGTTAAGTGAAAAATAAAAAGAAGGTATGAGGGATAATGGAAAAGAAGTAAGGGGAGTTACGAGAGAAAGAAAAATACATACATAGATACATATATGTACCTACTCATTTTCATTTACAGCACAGTTGATAAAAGTTAAGGAAACAAAAGAAATGACACCAGTGTAACCAAGAACCAACCCGAAATTGCGATTAGCTCGGCTATTAAACTAAAACGAAACCTGATTACCTTATAAGGTATTGTCTAAGGGTGTTATTATAAGGGTTTCATCTCAAAAATGCTTGTTCATTACTGCCTACTCAGTACCGAACGCACATTCTTATCGTTTTGCAACTATAAATTTTGTTTTTCAATTTATAAAAAAATGTCTGAGAGTGTCATCGGCCGCCCCATAAATTTGGCCGCCACAGGCGGCCGCCTGCCCCGCCTGTGCGTA
Organism: Gerris lacustris; assembly: GCA_951217055.1. Classification (NCBI taxonomy): domain Eukaryota; kingdom Metazoa; phylum Arthropoda; class Insecta; order Hemiptera; family Gerridae; genus Gerris; species Gerris lacustris. The sequence continues at coordinate 40,366,224 of OX578278.1, read as the reverse complement.
GCGCCGGCGCTGGGAACATGAATTAAACTCTTAATTTATTTCACCCCTTATAAAGTCTATCACTTTTCAACTCATCATATAACAACAAGGTGTTCTTAAACTTTAAGTTTAACATTTTCATTACAATATTATTAAAAACTAATATTGTTTTCACACCAAAGAGACGAAGAATTATTCCTCCTTAGAGAGAAAGGTTTTGTCTCCAGGTGAGATCGGTGAGAAAGCCTGCCTTAAGTTCATTTGTTTTCTGTAGAATATCAAAGCAAGTGGATTCTGTGATGAAAGCAATCTTCCAATGTCAAATGAAACATTATTATAGTTGGTTCATGACTCACAACCTGACTTACGACCACTGTCACCAATTTAATTTTTTCATGATCACAGCAAGTAATGTATAATGTGGCCAGTTCTTAGTCTAACAATAAACCTAATTTAGAGTTAATTGATACATAAAAAAAAACTATATAAAAGAAAGAGAAAAAAATATATGATTAGTACGTATAAGAAAGATAAAACAGGTACATACCTTCTTTTGCCTTGTCGGACATTTGTTCAAAGGTTTCACAGGCTTCATTTTGCGCAATTTCAGCCTAAACAAAATAATCAAAATAGATAACATCATTATTTGTTAAATAATATACCTACATAATACATTTATATTTAATAATAATAAAATAAATGTTTTAAGATCAATCAAAAATATTGTGGCTAATTAAGTAAAATTAAATATTGTAAAGAGGTTCAGTTGTTAAATAAATAGCAAATTTAAAAAAAAAATTATATATATATATCATTCTAAGATTTAATTAAATATAAATTAAAGTAGTAAAATAAATTAACTACAAGGAGAACAAGGACTAGAAGGAGAAACTACAAATTGTATCTACATATGCATGGGTGCCAAATTTCAATTTTTTTTAAAATTATTTTCAGGCAGTGCACCCTGAATTTTCCTCACGCCCTTTATTTATTTTGTGGGCTTAGTGGAAGAACCTAAAAAAGTCAATAATTGTCATAAAAAAGTTAGAGAATTTATTCATATCTTTTTTCAATTACTTTTTTATATTGTTGAAAAGAGTTTTTTTTTTTGGTTTTAGTACCATTTAACAGCCTAGGTTATTAAAGGACAGGGGGTTATCCGGCCACTTTACTCATCTACTCGATGAGATCATCAAGATAGTTATCATCAATTCAATACATCTACTATTTTTGTTATAATAGCATGAGGATTTTCCATATGAAATAAGCATAAAAAGCTTTCAAGTCTACCAAACAAACCAAATATTGCAATAATACTACACATAAAAACAAAGTTTTTAATTATAAATACTTCAAACTACAGTTTACGCATTTGAGTTGTAACTTTTGACAGCGCAGGGGAGCTTAATGAGAGAAAAATGTCACTTGCCACCCCCCCCCCCCCCCTCTTATAGTCCTTTTTCATCATTTAGATTGGCCAATCTGGTCAAAAGTCACAGCTCATAACACGCATACTATAAAGAGTCATTATTCCCACTTAAAAAATATCTCAAGACGTTAGCGAGATATTCGTCTTTGAAGATAAAAATACCAAAAAAATCAAAATGTCAAAAATACAACGCAATTTATTTAAAATGCAATATATTTTTAACAGGTGTTGGTACTTTAAAAAATGTATAGTGTTGATATTATTTTGAAATTTAAAAAAAAAATTGGGGTTATTTCAATCTTAAGAGTTATCTAGCTGTATCAAAGTATGTATAGAAGATAACATATTAAAAAAAAAATTGAGTTATAAACTGTAGCATATTGTGGAGTTCCTAGTAAAACCACCCAAAGTATATTTATTTATCAATTTTTTTTATGTACTGGGGTAACTTTAACCAAAATAAAAACTCTTGTACACTTGGTTACATAAGCTGTCATAAAAATAATGAATATATAACTAATAAATCAGGCTAAATATAATAATATTAGGTGATTATTATTGAATATATATATAAAATAAATAATCAAGATGCATGGGAAAAAAAAATCAACTGAACATCAAGAGTAAAAATCAAATGTCTAAGGAAGAATCCGCAGTCAAAATTAAACAAAATAAAATATATCTAAAGAAGGATCTACACTCATTCATTCAACCATTCTCAATAAATTGTAGAGCCCATGTACAGCAAAAATCAATTTTAAAACCTTCCAATTATTTTCTTTCCAAATTTTGGTTTTAACTTACACATTCTTTATATTTATAAATATTTTTATCTTAATTTCCACAATTGACTAATTACCTTCAGTCAGCAATAAATGACAATAATTTGAGGCATTGTGGCAATAATCGTATTAATTGGTAAATTAAATATAGTGCATGCTGCTAAATATAATCACGTTTAATGTTATCAACCCCTTTATTTTGATCAAAACTTTGTGGAACGGGCTCCATGCAATACCAATGCATGTTGTTATCAATATTTTGTTTATTGCTATTGTAATTAAATTATTTATTATTTTCTATAAATGTTGAGATCATTGGAATTTTTCTTAGTCATTTTCAAGGAAATGACAGGAACTGTGACACTGGTGTTTTGGTGAACATCCTTTTTCTTAGAAAGTAAAGCTCACCTCCCCCAATTACTATACGAAGGACCACAGTCAGATCTCAGTGTGTTTTAGTCTTTCAATGATTCGTCTTCTTTCATCAACAAATTAACATAATTTTGATCCGTCAACTCAGTGTGTTTTATTGATAATTGACATAAATTCGACCACAGTCAGATCTCAGATCTTAGTGTGTTTTAGTCTTTTAATGATTCTTATTCTTTCATCAACAAATTGACATAATTTCAAAGTGGATTTGTTTTGTTATAAAGTGTAACTTTCATACAAAGAATGAGCCCTTCGAATTAGTTTTGTCCCAAAAGATTTATTTTGGGTGGTTCTTAAAAAATGAAATTTATATGAAGTTATACCCATTGTAATTAAATTATTTATTATTTTCTAATGTGTCTTTACATCACAAAGAATACAAAATAAACACATTTTGTTTTGAGTTCACTTTCTCCAGTAGTATATTTTGATTATTATTATCAGTCAGTTAATTTTATCACTTTGTCTAGATCCCAAGAGGTCACATTAAGCAGCATGGACGGTATTTATTATATAAAAAATTGCATCTAATACAGAATTTGTGTAAATGGGCCCTCCAAATTGTAGAACAAGAAACCACAAATTTTGGATATAAACTCATCAGAGAATAATTATTACTATATAAGTGCTTGTAACTACATTTTAAAGAAGGAAACCATGTAAGTAATTAGAGAATAATAATATTCTAAAAATGTAGTAACAAAAGCAGGTAATTATTTACATTTGAGGAATAATAACATTTTCCCCAATACCTTATTTATTTTATTATGTAAAAACTAGAAAAGATTAAACTCATAAAAAGATAAAACATATCTAATACAGAGTCCAATGGGAGCATGTGTTTTTGTTTCTCCAGTGTTGCTACTAGAGAAACAAAACAATAATTGACCATTGTTCCCAACTTCTAAATAACTAGTAGTAAGATTAATTGGATTATTGATATTTGGCTTTATAGTAAAATATGAAGAAAAGAACAATTTTTGCTGTAATTAATTATAAAAAAATATATATTTGGAAATCAAGGGGTGAGTGACTATAAAGAACAGATAATATTATGCACTGCTCTTTCTTCCTAAATCGATATCAAGCAAGATAAAAATATTAATTAATGAAGCAATGATCAGATCAGAAGTATTATATGAGGCTGAAACATGGACTCTATTGAGCCTTGAAATAAATGTCTTAAGTGGGTGGGAAAGGAAAACTATAAGGAGAATATAAGGAGCTATAAAAGACGGAAGGAGCTTGAGAGCAAGGGACTAATCAGGAATTATGGATGCTGCATTTAAATTCTTGACTGGCCTTAGCAATTAAGAGAGAAGACTCCAATGGTTAGGGTATGTAAAAATGATGGATAGAAATTGAGTGTCAAAAAGCTTCTTGAAGGCAACCCAAGAAGAATGAGACTTAGAGGATGCCCTCGTACAAGATTGTTGGATGATACAGAAGAGTATTGGGAACTAGGAGGATGAGGGTGGAGAAGGTAGATGGAAGACAGGACAACATGGACTAAAATTGTCAAGGAGACCGTCTCTATATGAATAGTAGTGTCATATATAGACAGTAACTATTTATTAAACCCATTGGAGTGATTATAAGGCTATATATAATCAAAAGCTTCATAGGTAAGGCCACATTGCAGGAGGCAAGAGGCGAGAGAAGAGGAGGAGAAGACTCTTTTGTTTCACATGAATTTAAACGGAACCATTTTAACAGCACTGACCCTGAGCACCGTGCCTCCTCCCTCTCAAGAGGGCTCGTGGTCCCGAATCAGTCGAGTTTGTTAATGCCATCAGGCAGTCAGGTGTTTTTGCCAAGTCAGACAGTAATTAAAGGTAGAAAGAGAGTGGAGGTTCAAGTTGGTGGTCTCATTAAAAACCCCTTAGTCTCTACTATCAGCCCACCATCCACCTCTTGTCGCATGCAGTGCGGCCTGAGCTTTTGAGGTATGGCTATATTTCTTGCCACACATATGTTTAATTTTTCCAGGCAATGTAAGCTAGTTCTTTTTTTCATAATAGTCAATTTAATATTTATAATTTATATAATTAGAAATTCTTTAGCTTTTAAACCAACAAAATAAGGTTTATAAACCCAAAATGTTGTGGTTTCGGTCCTTTCAATATGTTCAGAATGGAAATAAAAAATAAAAAAACAGGAAAGGGGAATAAAAAAAACTAACAAAACTAAACTAAACATCAACAGAAACTTACATCAGCGACATCCTGAGCCTTTTTTTCGTGAGAGCATAAAATGACATAACCCAACATTGATAACATAAAAATTAAAAAAAAAAAAAAAAAACAATAAAAGATGGTTTGATATTTTTACCAAAAGCAGATGGGAAGATAAATTAATTAAATAAAAAATGAAGAAACATCAATAGAGAAACATAACATGCATAGATTTTTGTAAAAAATAAACAAACATTCATTACACAAAACTCAAGAGGAGTTCATAATCAAAGAAATACACAAGTGTCTCCACAAATAGATGTAATGCCACAATGTGATTTGAATTCATTAATAGATCATCAATGCCTTTAACAAGTAAACCTTATTGGCAATGCAGTAGAACATTAACCGTCAGCATGGACCGCAGTCTTGACAGATAATCGAGAAAGGAGAAATTTTAGGGCAAAAAATGGCACGTTATTTTTATTTTTGGCTAGGGTACAAAAACTATTATATTTTAACTATTGTATTTTTTCTCTTTCATTTGATAAATGAGAAAAAAGATGCACTAATCAACTTGATAAAGACATTTACTTTGCGTTTGGAGAAATATCGCATATAATTATAAAGTACCCAATTGGTACCTGAAACCTAGTATAATCAATTAAAAATTCATTTTAAACTTAAAAATAATATTTACTTAATAAAGTACCCAATTGGTACCTGTACCTTATACAATCAATTAGAAATTAATTTTAAACTTAAAAATGAATTTCTAATTGATTGCACAAGGTACAGGTACCAATTGGGTACTTTATAATTATAAGCGATATTTCTCGGTCTAGTTCTATAGTTGTAAATGTCAACTCCTAGACTTGTGGAAAATTGAAAGCTTAATTCGGGACTAGGTATCGTTATTGACAGAGGAAATTATTCTTTAGTGTAGCTCAATTGGTAAGAGCGCTATACTGGAAATATAGAGGCCCGTGGTTCGAGTCCCGGTGGTGGGGTCTATTTTTCTCTGTCTATCTCCCGTTGTTAATAATAATTGCAATTTGATTTTAATTAAAATTTCAACTTTCCGTAGTATGAATACTACCAATAAATTAAAAATGATTTTTTAATTAATTAACTTAATTTAAAATACCACAAACAATAACATCATATCTTTTTTTTAAAGCTTCCATCCTTCAACATTGAAACTTTAAGTTAAAGGTTCTTTTATTATCTTTATTGTACTTGATGGCGAGGAATTTTAATAAGAATTATTTTGTTGTTTACATGGTTTTCCATTCATCAGCTCTTCTTAAAAACTTTTTAAAATTCTTTACAGTTTAGGGAACATATATAAAGTGAACTCTTATTTAAATTGGGTGTAGCGCAATTATACAGATGGGGAAAACTTTACTATTATTTAAAATGTGTCACGACTTGGAACATTGAACAGCTCAAGTACTTAGTACTTCATCTCCTAAGTATATTTTATTTTTTATTTAATTAAGAGTAGATAAAAAAAAAGAAATAGATAACACCCCAATAACAAGTGTGTAAACAAAAAAAAAAAACAGACAAAAGTGTATTTGAAATAAAACCAAAGTGTATTTATTTCAAATATAACATTAAGTGAGAATCACAACTAACTGATGTACAAACAAAAATTAATAGTGATAGATTCTATGCTCAATTACATAGATAAAAAGCCACCAAAGAGCTTAGAAGGAGAAGAAGAGGAAGTATAGTGCAAAACCCCTCTTCAAAAACTTTGGTGACAGCAGGTGGTACTTCCAAGTGACAAAAAATTATAACTAATGGGTTGTTATCAATAATTTGTGATTACCATCTGATATCTTATCACTGTTATCACCATTATCAATTGTTGAAACTACTAGACCTAGAATCACAAATTTTGCCACAGAGCTTGCTTTCTTATTTATCTCATTAACACATAATATAATTATAATCTTATATAATACTATAATTAAGCCCATATGGTCATACGGCATTGAACTTTGGGGTTGCACCAAGCCTTCCAACTCCTATCGTATCCAAACCATCCAATCTAAAATCCTAAGAAGAATAACCAACGCTCCTTTCTATGTTTCCAACCTTATCCTTCACAGAGACCTTAAAGTCCCATTTATCTGTGACCTAGCCTCCTCTCGATACAAAAGCTTCCATGACTACAAATCCCACCATCCTAATCCTTTAGTCCAAAACCTATCATCTCCATCTATTCCACAAAACCCTCCTCGAAACCTAAAGAGGTAGTGACCGCGTGACATATTAACCAATTAACATGTAATTTAAAAAAAAAAAATTTAAGTTGTTAAATATTATGAGTACTATCGATGGATAACTTCTCATCTCATGTCACATCACAAGGCACTGTAAATATTCTGTTCATATCTGCATTGCTTATAACATGTACTAATGTAGTCGCAATAATCTAATAAACGAAACAAAAAAAAGAGCTTGCTTCATTGAACTCAGCTAAGAAGGGATTTTAGCTCAGCCATTTTCATTCATAATGGCGGGAATTTGTGTGACAGTTTTATGGTTGCTATATCTCACTAACTATTTGGACTAGATCCTTGACATTTGGAAATAAGTAAACCTTATGATATAAATAAGATCTGAGAAAGTATTTTTCAATCTAACATTTAAATTCCAGATCGCAACTATATAAATATTTATCATTACTATCTCCTCCTTTGATAATGTGTTTCTGCCTTTTGATAATGTATTTTTGATCTGCCATTTGTAATTTATAATTGCAGCAATTTTTGTGAAATTTTTATTGTTGCTATATCTTTAAAACTAATTAGACTAGAAAATTGAAATTTGGTAATAGGTCCCTTAACAATAATATCATTAAAAATATTTTTTCAATCTGCCTTTCAGACGCAAGATGGCATTTGTCTATATTTAAGAAACTATTTATCAGGACCTATTCATAACTCAATCTCACTAGACTACTACTAGACTATAGATCACTAAACATGGTAGGAAGTTTCCTTTGATGATGTATATGTCAGCAAAGTAGCTAGTTTTTGATTTAATAAAACCAGATGTAATGTGATAACACATACCGTTGCAAAGCACTGTTATAAGGCTAGTAACAAATAATATTGCTACCAATAAAAAAAACAACATTTATAAATTAAAATTTAAAAATAAAACAAAGGTGGAAAATAAATAAATAGAATAAAGACAAAGAAGAGGGAAAAATTAAAGTAAAGAAGTTGAAGGTGTACTTACAGCGAGAATATCTTTATTTTTATTACGAGCCTTGTCTAAGTTCTTATTGGCCTGTTCATAGTTAGCTAGGGAGCGAAGACGCCTGTATAGTAATCTCTTAGCTGCAAATGTATCCCTCATGTAGTAGCGGAGTGTGTCAGATAACTTTAGGTCCTCATCTGATGCTACTCGAGCTTCACATTTCTAATCATAAGCCACAAATAAAATTAATTATTTTATCATTTATATATATATAAAAAAAAAAAAAAAAAAAAAAAAAAAAAAAAAAAAAAAAAAAATCTATACACAATAACCATTTTCAGAGTCCATCTTCCTGCATTTAAACATGAGGAGGAATATGGGAAATCAGGACAGAAAATACCTTAGAAATGAGATTTATCCCAGGAAAGTGACTTGATTAATAAAATAAATTTACCGTTTTGTAAATAGAGTTGATCCAACAGAGGTAGGAGTTAAGGTTAGACATCAGCCAAGAGAGACGGAAAGTTAGACAAGAATTGGAGCGACAGGAAGATTGCATATATTGTCCTCTGATAGAAACATTGGAAAAGCTTAACTTTGATGGCTTGGACACATACTAAGGATGCTACCCAAAGATGTTGGAGGCACAACCAGGAGGGAAGAGACCTAGAGAAGAATGCAGACATTTTAAGGTCCCCTGAGTTATTTAAATTAATTATTTTTTTAACCTCTGAAGAAGTGTGAAGCCTAAACTAAAGAAAAAAGTTAATAAAATTGAACAATTCCGACGATTTTGATTTAAAAAATTCTAATATGCAGTCCATTTAAATACAAATCTAACAATATAAGCTGTTTTCCCGGGAAAAATCTAGTTTCAGGGATATTGATGAAAATAAATCTGATTTTGTTGAAAATCGCAAAAAACAACCTGTTGAACACATTTTAAATTATATAGTATATTAACATCCAGCAGGTTTATCATTGAAGCGATCTTAAAGCAATAAATATTTAATATTATCAAATTAATAGTTAATCATGATAGTTTATAGTTTAAAAGGATTATTGAAGTAGACGGTAGTGCCGGGTGGGACTCTAACTTCACTTGGAAGGTTCTATAGTAACCCTCCTAAAGGTGGGTTCACATCACTGTCACAGCTGGTAGATCAACATGCGTATACGTCTGTTTAGATGGCAATATATACATGTTTTCTGAGATCTGGGACTGAGATTATATGAGAAAGTTAGCCTGAGTTGTCTCGGCTTCTTTTTGTTTTTTTGGAACGAAGTTCCTTATGGCACGTTCTGGAGCCCGGGAGTGAATCCAAAACAAACAACCAAAATCACCGTCACACAAAAACCGTCACGAAATCTACCGATGACGATAACTTGAGTAAAAGATCAACGAGTTAGTTGAAATTTGGTACACATGTTCATTTTAACAATGTTCATTTTAACAATGAACATTCCTGTTTTTCATTTTAACACAACCCAGGCTGAGTTCGTTGGAAAACGTTATCCGCCCAAGCGTTCATGCGCAATGCTCAAGTGAACGTAAGCTTCAAAAAGACGGGGAAAAATGTTATTATGGAAGCCTGTTACTTGACTTGTTATTTTTGTTATATGTCAAAATGTCACTTGGTTTTGTAAATATCGAAAATATAATCACGGTCTTGTTAAAAGTAAAATTGATCTCTGCTGATGCTTATTTAAATATATTAGGTATATTATTATAACACTGCGTAGTTAATCCAAGAAAAAATTCTAACTTCATCTATTTAATGAGATAAACAACTTTTTTAAATATTTTTTTTAGTAAAACGAACACCGATACTGTTATGAAGTGATAAAGATCACTAAATTTATTAAAGTGGACCTAAAAAAATTTTAAAAAAGTTTAAAATAAAGAAAACAACGTTTTCACCGATATCTTCCGTTCTAACATATAACGATTTTAATAAAACTTCTTAAACATTGTCTAAAGTACAATTGAAACAGGCATGTAAAATTTCAAGCAGAAGCTTTAGAGTAGGTAAGAGATATATTTTATAATATTTTAAATTAATAGGCCGGGTAGGTAGAAAACAGTCCTATTTCAATCCAACATCCTTTAACTAACATACTCTTTAACTATAAACTCATCAAGATCAACTTTTTTCTTATATTCAATATATATTTATAGTAAGACGCTTGCTTTAATGATGCAAATAATGATTTTCTTTTAATTTTTCCTTAACTCTTGCTACAGTATTCTCACAACTAGAATTAGTGCGTTGACAGCGCGGGCAAAACTAGCATATGGGGTGACGAGCCAATGAGAGCTTGAGATTTTCCCGGACAAAAGGTTGGGCCAACTAGGCAAAGATAAATGTCTAGTGGAGGGGAGAGGCCCTCTGGATAACCGTATAAGAAGGCTTTGTAACCTATCATTCTGTAAAAACATAATTAGCTTTAAAGAAATAAAAGTCCGACAATTGAGAATTATAACTTCTCTACACATTATTTAATACTTTAAACTGCAAACCTCGATAGAAGTAATGTTTAACGAATGTTATTTCAATGCATTGTATTATGCAAATTCTGTTTGGCAAACTTCTACATCTACTTCTATTAATATAAGCCTTCACTTTCTATAACATTCCATTACTCACATTATTTTTAATTATTTTAAGGAGAAAAAAGAACTCTTACATTGAATATTTATTTGCAAATAAGATATGAAATGAAAATCTATGGGCAACATTAGTTAAAAAGATCGCGAGTTGTAAGACAAGAAGTAGTAAAATAACCTTATTTTGTTTACAAACAAGTTAGCTGCCCCACCCCTACCCAAAGACCTAGTGGCTTTATTTTTTCCCCCAGAGAGGTTGGCCAATCTGTGTGTCACTCAATTTCCTGCGCTGTCAACGCACTAATTCTAGTTGTGAGAATACTATAGGTACAAACAGTTTGTTACTTTTAATTTTGTCTCTTTTCTAACTCTGCCATGTATAAGTAGTTACCAATATATATGTACTTAGCAGTGTGATTTTATAATTTATATTTAATGAAAAATTTAATTTAAATCAAATTATAATTATTATTATCTACGGGAAACAGACAGTGAAAAATACACTCCAGCGCCGGGATTTGAACCACAGGTCTCCTGTATTTCCAGTACAGATGCTCTTACCAACTAAGCTACGCAGGAGAATGATTTTTCACTGCCGTAATCGATAACTAGTCCCGAATCCAAGCTTTCAATATTCATACACATTTAGGCAGTCAATATTTATGACATTAGAACTAACTGAGAATTAACGCTTATAATTATAAAGTACTCAATTAGTACCTGTACCTTGTACAATCAATTCGAAATTCAATTTTTAAGTTTTTGGTAGTTTTCATACTACGGAAAGTTTAAATTTTAATTTAAATCAAATTATAATTATTATTAACTACGGGAAACAGACAGTGAAAAATACACTCCAGCACCGGGATGCGCTGGAGTGTATTTTTCACTGTCTGTTCCCGTAGTTAATAGTAATTATAATTTGATTTAAATTAAAATTTAAACTTTCCGTAGTATGAAAACTACCAAAAACTTAAAAATTGAAAAATGTAAGGAACTTCGATCCTACCCCCGACACCACACATATTTTTTTTTTTTACAGTGAGGGAATAAATAAAATAGAACATGGGCAATAGTGTTCTATTTTTGCTATTTAATAATGAATTACACCTGCAATTAAACGGACAGATTATTTCATCAAAAACAGTTTGAATTGAAAAATTAGAGACTGTAACTCAAGTAATAATACTTATGTAATTATATAACAATACTTGTATAACAATAGAGTTAAAAAGATAAATTCTTCAAATATTGAAATTCGGGCTCGGTTAATCTCTCAATTAACAACACTCCAGTGCTCCCTGAGAGCATACTAGAAATAAAATAGCAGTGATAGTGGTAGCATAGCAGAGATAGTGAGGAGGCAGAAAAACATCTACTGTGAAACACAGAACCTTGGCAGACGGAAATGCAGTCTTCTCATCTCACAAATTAAATGCGTCCGATGGAGGGTTAAAAGCAGTTTATTCAAATACCAATGGAAATAAGTAATACTGTAGCAACACAAGTAACTATTTTACGCTATGTGAAACAATACCTAAAGATTTATAATAGATAGATAGAGGTAATTAGGATTTCGTAGATCCTTCTCAAAACCCTTATGTCAAGGGTGACTTGTCTGTCTTTGGTTCATGTCTCCCGGACCGTTTAAACTAAAAAGTTGAAACACTGGCAAAACTTTTTGACCCATACATAGGAAAATTATGAAGAAGATAAAAATTGAATATGTGCATGCGCAATTCGCAAAAGTGTGGTAAACTCAAATATTTCTGTTTTTTAATTTTTGAAAATGTATATATTATAACATTTATAAAAAATAATATATGTATATAATAATAAAGTACATGCTTAATAATCTACAAAACCCTAAAAAGTACTAGGATACAAGTAATTCCCTGTGATTTTTTTTATAATAGCCAACAAAAGTTAACCACCTGAGATGTAAAAGAAACTTTTGTAAGAAAAAACTTTTTCTTAAACTTATATGAGAATAACTGATTTTAACAAAGTAATGATATTAAAAAAGAAAATCTTACACTATTATTGTATTAAGAGTAGCAACAATTTTACTGCGAACAAATAATTTTACAAGCTTTATGAAAATCATAAAGCTAGCTAATGAAATTTAAGAGATACTTACAATTGTCAGCATTATTGTTGTTACTCTTTTAATTCGATAAAATTGAATTTAATCTTTCCTCCTCTAAATTTAATTGCCTTTTAAGTTGGTCCCTCTTTTGATATATATACTTTACATAGATGAAAGAGATAATGGAAATGGTTAACGTATAAATCCAAAAGAAATAGCGACTTTCTTCGGTCATTTTGTTCAGACGTGTACTGTGAGAATTGGAGTATCAAAGTCACTGATATTATTTCCTCTAACTTTTATCAGTTCAAAGATAACTTAGTCCCACCACATCCTTATCACTTCAACTACTAACTATTCATAATATCATTAATTACAATAAATAAATAACAGGACACAGTAATTCATTAAATGAATACTTAAGTAATTTAAATTTAAAGAATATCATGAGAATGATGGAAAGGATCATATTAAACGTAAAAAATGAAAGATAAGATAAAAAATTATCACTTTAGGGACAGACAGAACTAGAAGATATAGGGAATGTGGGATGCTTAGAAAATAGAACTAGGCAGGCCGTTTAGACAGAATTGATAATAGTTTGACAAAAGTTATGACAGACTGGTATACGAGAGACTTGAAAGGGAAGAGAGAAAGACCTGGTCAGAGGTGGGAGGAGGAGATGAGAAATATTTGAGGGGGAGTCACTTGCCAGAAGGTTGTAAGAGGCAAGCATAGGAAAGAATTAGAAGTGTCTTCTTAGATGTCTGCTCCAACCAAAATTAATATATAATAAATATTAAAAATGAAATACCTATATAAAAATTATAAAAATTATCATGGAGCAACTTCAAACCTGTACAAGGAACCATGGCTTGTGGAAACCGAAGAGAAACTACAAATATATTCTTAAGTTTACTATGCACTTTAGTTGTATATTGTAAAAAGTATTTTTTGATTTGTGTAATTTACACAATTCAATAAATGGTGATGTGTTATTTGTAACATTGCATGTGAGTATTTTCCTCTCATTAAAATGTTTAATGATTATCAACAATTAGGTATTAATTAGAGAGTCATGTGAAGTTAATAAATAATTGACTAATTTTAGTAATAAAGAAGGAAAAAATTACTTAATGATAATCCTTTTTATTACTTAATGAAAATAAGGGTTCAAGAGAATAGGAAATATCACTAAAAAGATCTCTATTAAAATTTATCTGTTGAGAATAAAATTTAAAAAGAAATCTTACCCTTAATTTTTCAAAAGTCTCGGCAACTTTATTGAGGAATTTCTCAAGTTCGGTGTGCTCTGTTGTAGCCAGATGAGTTAGACTAAGTGAAATCTTGATGTAACAATCTGCTACATCTGTAACACAGAGAAAAATAAATTAACAACTCACAAATAAAAACAAACTAAATACAGTAGAAGCTCTTTGGCTGGTCTAGGTTAAATCGGTTTTAAAGCTAAGGGTGATTGCTCTTATAACACCTGTGTCACCGACCTTTCTAATCTGGTATATTAAAGATAAAAGGTCTGTTTACCACTGTTTTGTGTAGATATCTGTTAACACCTATCTGTTTTAGTTGGTTGAACAGTTTACATTTTACTTTGTGGTTGGCTCGGCACGGGATCTAACTCCTGACCTTGATTCATAAATGGCTGAGCAGAAGTGACCAATGTTTTTAGGACCACGGTAACCCTGAACCCCCAACTACTCACTAACATTCATTTTTGGAAAACAGTTTTCCCTTCTTCTTTCCAATTCTCTCTATGCAGACCTCATACAGGTTCTTGATCTGCCTTCTTGGTCTGTTCTGAAGGTCTTACCTCCTTTAACAGTCTTGTCTTCCTCATGTTATCCATGTTAACCTCAAGCTTGAACCACCCAAGTTTTCTCTTTAGGTTCCATTCATACAGTCATTGAAGTCGCAGTCCTCCTAATTTTTCTAGCTAATTATGACTTTCTCAAAAGATAACAAACTTAAGATACCTTTGTGGCGGGACGTCATTCTGTCCGCTTTCGTAGTGGCTTCTTTCAAGTGATTATGGTATTCAATAAGGAAGCTTTTCTGCTGTTCAAAGAACTCGTTAACATCTTTAATAGTAGCCGAGAGAAGCATTTCATCAGAAGAACATGATAGAGACTTGACAAAACCCTAGAAAACAAAAATAAAACCAAATTAGTAAACAAAACACAAAAATTGGAGTACCCAACATGATAATTATATAATACTTATAAACTTATAATAAAAAAATATGCAAACCCCTCTTAGGTGGTAGTGGCCTTTATTAGTATAGATGTATGTTTGTTGTTCTCAAGTGCTGGGTTGTGAAGGAGTAAAACTAAAAGTATATTTAATTTATTTAGCTATAGTTTGTCCCTTGAAGGACGTCACCAGGCCTGTTATTTGTGTTTAATTTGTAGTTTTCTTAAGTTGGTAAAAAGTTAACACTTGCTTTTTTCACTCTCTGTAGTTACCATATCATATTGTTTTATTTGTTATAATATGTTTGCAGTGGAATGTTAAACAACTTACTACCAACCTAAAGAAACTACAAGTTAAACATACAGCAGGCCTGATGATGTCCCTCAAAGGAGAAAATATAGCCAAATAAATTAAATAAACTTTTCTTTTTACCCCTTCATGACCCAACACTTAAAAGTAAAAAGATTTATCACCACCATGTTAACAAGTAGATGGCAGGTGACATCCGGGAATATGCTCTCCCAACAACACTTTGATATATTGTTTTACACCCAGGCCCACGGTTCAAATTCCATCTAACCAGTTAATCCTGTAGAGCCCATCTGTATAGTTCTATACATCCGTTCTACTCTCTCCTAGCTTTTTTCATTCTTCAGTTCATTAAAAATGATTTTTTTTTTTTTTTTTATTTCCCAGCCCCTGTGAAAGTTCTAAGCAATTATTCGTTCACCATCAACGTGTTAACTTTACAATACACTGAAAGCATTATCAAAGTACAGGGTCCCTAGTAGCTCATTGCTATAATTTATGCCAATTCAATATAACTCCAACAAGGGTCCCCACACTTGGTGTTCACCCATCTTCAGGATATACATGGGTAGCTAATTAGCTAATTAAGTGTTGTGGCGTCCATCTGGTTTGAAATGCCAATTATACAGTTTATACAGCCGATGGAGTGGCACGCTAAACCTGTGTCATCCATTAAATTTATAGTTGTTAAACCTAGATTCAATACCTTCCAACTGTGTAAAATTAAACAGGATATCACAAGTAAAAGATATAGTTTTATAAGTTGTTTGGCAGGCCTTAGCCCTCTACTATTGCCTTACTGGTTTTTACCTATAGAATAATTACCTCAAAAAGTTCTTTCTTGTTTTTAGATCTGACAGAGAGGTCTTGATTGTATTCAAGGAAAACTCTGAAGTTATGATCGTTTCTAAAGACTGGGTGTGATGCAAGACGGCACAGAAACACTTCGTGCATTGCTACTGTTTTCTTAAAGGTAGCCAAGTACTCTCTGTAACAATATCATTATTTAAAAATAAATTATTAATATTCAAGAACTTGTTTAAATTCAATTTTAACATTGAATATTTTAAACAAAATTCTATAATTATACACATGTATATATGTGTTAATGATAATAAAATATATTCAACAAAATTTTGATTTACAAGCTAGATCCCTGTGTTTTAATACGGATTGTGTTATTTTTAATGTATTTTTTTTTTTTTTTTTTTTTTTTATAATTGCATAGTCATAGGTCCAGTGGTTCCAGAGATATTGAGATGAATGATTCAGTCAGTCAGGCAGTAATATTTGGATAATACATAATAATTAGGGCTCGGATTTGAGCATATTTGCCTATTTTTTTCCTGAATAGTACTCATTGAAAGAAGCCTTTTGGTGGTATTTTCACCTTTCTGGGACCACCACAAAGAATGAAGGACGTGATGTCATGCTTGACTTTCATAAAAGCCTACATGAGCGTCATTTCTGAGGTCATCCTAAAGCTGGAATCTTGAGGGATGGAGTTGTTTGAAGTGGTCGCTGCACTAGACGGATTCATCAAAAAAGGCAACTCATGGCCTGGAGAGACTGGAAAAACCATGAAAAAAAGTTAGCGTTCGAGCTGGCTAAAAATCCAGTTGGAGAGGATTGGACTTGGGGAGAATGCTGCTTGGTGAGTCAGCAATGTCAGACAATTTTCCAAACTACTCTGCACAAGATGCAGCATCAGTTAAGTAATAACCTCTCGTGTCAATTGACGTCGAAAGATTTTATTGGCTGATTTAAGAAAATCACTTCAAAGTGAAAATATAGAAAAAATCTTGATGTACAGACCTATACCAATCTACTTCATTGACTCCCCTAATACCGAACATTTTGTAAATAAACTATTAAACTGTAACTTGTACATAAAAATTCTCATACTTAAAAAAAATTCGTATATGTTTATATACGAGTATTATTTTCAAATTGTATGTATGATACACTGCTATATCCACAAGTTTCAAGTATATACTTGAAACTTGTGGATATAGCAGTGTATCATACATACAATTTGAAAAATACTCGTATATAAACATATACAAATTTTTTTTAAGGTATACGAATAAAAAGATTAAGATATAAAGATATATGAAGATTTTTTCATTTCACTGTCCTTTCTATAGTTTTAAACAGTGATTTTCGAACATATTCTGCATATTTAACAACATATTATGGGTTTTTTCGAGCATATAATGGGTTTTTCAAGCATATCTATCGAGTATAAAACAGGTGGTTTTCGAGCATATCGATCCGAGCCCTAATAATAATATATAGATGTGGAAATGTGGATCAACCCTAGAGGCAGTCCTCCAATGAAACTGCTTTTACACCGGCCCAAAAACCTTAAAAAACCAAGGCTTAATTATATGTGAAAACTTATCTATTCTGAATTAATCAACATTATTGTTCAGCATTCCAGTTTCTACAAATCAGTGATGGGTAGACCATAAACAGATCAATCACATCTCTGTAGAGACTTATCGTTTTAGATAATTTTGTGTTTGGCAACCTTCTTTGTTTATTTTATAAATATTATTTAACTGAGCAAGTTTAACTTTGTCGTTATTTCATTAATTACTTTACCTTGTATTATAAGTGTGAAGTACTTTTATCTTCATTGAATATAAAATAAGAAATAATACAAGAAAGATGAACTTACGCTTCAAGTTCTTGTTTCATTTTGTTATATTCTTCCTTGGTCATGGTGCCTTCACCCTCACCAAGCTTCTGAAGTTTCTCTCTTGAAGCATCAAAATCTGGCCTCGGTGGTGCCGGTGGAATCTGAAATAAATAACACATTTTAATCACAGAAATTTCAGTTTATGTGTACAGAAAAATCTCTATTAACCTAGAAAGGACAGTTCATTTTTTATATCTGTTTAAACAACTATTGAAGAAGAGTCAAATAAATAAAATTGTATGTAAATTGAATAAAAATTTGCAAAGTTAGATGAAATAATTCCTCAAAAGTTTTACTATAAAATAAAGTAGCATAATTCATTAAAAACTATCTAATTATGACTTCAAGCCTAGCTTGATGTTAGTCAGACACTTTTTGCACGCTTTCTCCTGGACTATTATACTTGTCTATAAAACTTGTCTATCATATATAATTCTGAAATCAAAAAAGTTAAATATTATTATTGTTCAAGGAGAATGGATAACTTAGCGGCAGTCATGTTGTAATACTGGCAGGCCAAGTCAGCCATCAAAAGGCCAGAATAAGAACAGCAGGCTGTCTAAAATGCTACGGCCAAACTAGACAGAAGGAAAACCAGATGGCTCGAAGGAATTAGAAAACCCAACCTAAAAAACCTGGTTGGGGTCTAGATGCGTCATTTTTAGCTCAGAAGACATCTGGTATTATTAAAAATCAAAGACGACCCCATCTGTCCAGTGCGCTGTGAAGAAGAGTAGAGAGCTTACCACTTTAAGGGAGAATGTGAAGGACATTCACAGGGAAGGAGCTTACACACTTAAGGAGCGGAAGAAATAAGGAAAGAGGAGCTTGCAACACAAAAATGGTAAGACACTCCCTCTGACTGAGGTGGTTTAATGGGCGTGTGATTCTGGGATTGACAAAAAAGATCAAAAGTGTAGTCTAATTGCTATACTAGCCCCCCCCCCCCCCCCCCCCTCTTACCCCTTCAAGGGATAAGCAAGAATGTATATTGTTAACATATTTTAATAAGTTGTTTAAATGATTACTTACAATATATCCAGCGTACTCTTCATTTTCTTCAAATCTGTCGTGAAGCCAAACAAATTCTTCATGTTGACGTACCACAGTGAAATCAGTCCTCACAAATTCAGGCAGTGTTGTCTACAAACAAAAATATTAAACCAAGATTAATTTTATATACATATAGACAATTAAACTGTTTTAAGGTTTTTACAGCTGCCATTTTAAATTAAAAGTACATGTAATATTCTAAAAAACAGTTCGTTTTTTTTCAAGTTCATAACAGTTCTACATATAGTTAATTATTTAAATTTGTTTTGTCATATAAATTTAGTTTAATACAAACTCAACTCAAAAATACATAGTTATCTAATTTTTAACTTATCAAGTTTTTCGCCATCGATATACTGCTAAGTTAGTCCTTTTTTCACTTATTTTCTTTAATCTTCTCTTGCATTGTCTAGATTTTAATAGATCTCCAAGATCATAATTTATCTTTATCAAGTTTGTACAGTAATTGAAAACATCAATACAAAATTACCTTGGTATGGACGGTAAATTTCACTTTGTCCTTCTCACTGAGAGCATCTGATATGTCGACCACCAGGGAGTTATCAGTCAAATCGACTGTTTCAGCTCGCCCTCCCTGCATCAAAAAACACCAATATACAATAGTTGGGAAATTTAAAAGACGCAATTTATTGATTGCCCATATCACAAGCATGAAGTAATCTATTTAAAAACAAATTATTTACAATAATAAATAAAATAAATAAAAAATAATATTATAAATAAGAAAGTATTAAAAATATACATGTAATAAGAACTAATATTAAGAAAAATTGCAAAATAAATTAAAAGTGAGTAACATCTAAGTTCTCTCCTACACTAATGCAACACAAAATCTGATATATAATATAAATTGCAAATTACATCCATTCAACAAAATAAAAAAAATACTTCTTTAATTGTATAGGAGTTATGTGCTTGAATAAAGTTTTGTTTTTTATCTGACTACTGTCTACTTGGTTCTTTTTAAAAAAAAAAAAATGCTAAAGCTTAAAAGCTACTAAAGCTAAAACATAGTAACATTCATAATCTTAAAGAATTGTACATATAAATATTGTTAATATTCCACACCTAAGGTGTGGTAGCACTCAGTAAAAAAAATAAAAGTTATTTTATAAATATTTAAAAAATAAAAGTAGATTATTAAAAAAAGGGAGCTGTTGGTTCAAAAAAAAAAAACAAGTGAAAAATGTGCAAAGTTAATCAAACAAAAAATGGTGACATTAATAAGATTTAAGATAATACCTTTTAAAGTCTGGAATATTCCAATTCTGAGTCAGCTAATATATTATTTAAATAAAAAACAGGCATAAACTCGACTGGGTTTGGGACAACTCAACAATCATAAAAGCTGCTAGTTTCCTATAGTTTGTGCTTCTTTTTTAAATTTTATCAGGGGGCACCCCACCAGCGGTTTTATTTGTTATATGTTCACACTTAATATTTTATTGTAGTGAAATTTAAAATGTAAACTAATGAAATTTTAACTAAGTCAAAGAAAATTGCTAATTTTGATCTTTGAGTTTTAATAAAACAAGAATATAAAATCCACATCTGCTAAAAATAAAATCCACCTGGATGGTAGCCCCCTACCATCCAGGTTATTATCCAGCTGGGGAAACTTAGTGGAACTGTCTTTCAAGTTTTGGGGACCCCTCCCCAAAACTTGAAGGGCAGTTCCACTAAGTTTCCCCAGCTCCTAATGAAAGTCAATGCATGCAGGCTTTTATTAAAATAAAAAGATAACTATTTTTGGACTCAGAGGGCCTTAGCAGAGTAAATATTATGGTCAATGTGTTTAACGTGGGTGTTTTGTAAAATGACCAGGGCACCGTATAGAATGCCCAATTTTTTAGGCTGTGTATGTGTATAATGGTTAGGTTCTTCAAAAATGGCCTAAATATTTTAGTTAATGCTCTCAATTCTATGGGCACTCTTATTAGAGGAGTTAGAATCTTATAATAGTGTATCAGCACAGCAAACCACTGGGTAACTGCAAAAACAACTGGGTTTAAAAAAGTTCAAGTCAGCTATGCAATTTAAAGTTTTATGCCACAGTTCTCTGCATTGCTCCAACAAATGATCCTCATAGAGGTGGTTAGAGGTGGTTAGAGGTGGTTGTAACTATGGTTACAATTACTGCATATTGATTTTGAATGAGGTATATATGTCCCAATAAAAACTCATTTTTTACTCTTCTTGTCAGAATGATACAATACATACCACCACCCTCTGGGCATTCAGTATACTGACTGGACATTTTATAGATTGACCACGTTTTGTGGAATATCTTTTCAAAAGGGCGTTTTGCACCTACAGCATTATACATTAAATATCAATATTTAATTTTAGAAGTGAGAAAGGAAGGACAAAACTTCTTCTGAAATGAGTCCTTGGTAACAAACATATTGTAGGAGCCATTTGTAAAGATGCTTACAAGTGTAATCAAGCCATTAGAAACCGTTTATAGAGTGAAACCTGAAAGATGGGCGAGGCTGACTACCAAATGAACACCATATGGAAGTACTAGAAGTGCTAGAAGATGGACAGATTTTGTGGAAAAACTGGCAAAGGACTGCTATGAATAGGAAAAGATGGAGAAAAGCGGTAAAACTGAGGAATACAGTGCTGTGAGGGGAAAAGGTTAGAAAAGTGTGCAGGCCTCACTGGAATGCATTATTTTGTCAAAGGGATATCAACTCTCCTATGTACAAATTATGCATATATAACAACTCAAATATATAAATCATACAAATGTAGTTTGACAAAGGAATATAATCTCTTGCTGCCAAGCGATTCTTGACCACACCGTGTATCTCAGTTCAGCCAGAAAAGCTAGTTTTTTACACATAAATAATGAATTTTATATATCAAGAATGTTAAGTAATGTCGTGGTTAAGAAATCAATGATAATTTATTCTCTAACCCGTTGATAGGTAGGTTTTTGCTTTAAAAGAAGTCTCTACTAATCGGTTAGTTTGGAATTAATAAATTTTTAGAAGATCTCTTACCATTTGGTTATAAGGTTGTGTTTCGTTTATGTAAACCTCCATAACAAAATTCAAGATAAAGAAAAAAGATTATAGTTTATTGCCAAAATTACTTGATCACAATGTACATTTCAATCGCATTATATTAATCTTAGGTGCTATAACATTTTAATATGCCTTGAAACATAAAAAGATGCACACAGGAAAGTAAAAACACTGGAAAGAATAATTAAAATCAAGACAACTTTATTAGAATTAACCTCCTTCATGAAAATAACCTTCCTAACATTTGTTAACCTGTTTTAGCCTCTATTACTCCTTAACGAATCAAACCCGTCATTAAACAAAATAAAACAAGACAAAACAACAATTAAAAAATTAATTAAATATTAATAATAATAATAATAATAAAAACATAAAATATTTACATAATATCTTGGAGATATTGACATTATCAGAATCAAGAAGAAAGCTAGGTGAACTTAGTCACACACCGTTAGAAATATAAGCGACCTTGTAACCCAAGATAAGAAAGCTTGATAATTAACAATATAAAAAAAAAACTATACAAAACTAATTAAACTACTGCACGGATACGATAATAAAAATGACAATAAATCAATAGTTAATAGTTTACAAATAAAAACAAAAAAATATCAAAGTAATACAGCACGCAAATAACTTTATCAAATAAATGATGTTAATGACATATTGCAGAACTTATAGTAATTATGAAAGTCAAATACTGACTGACTAACATGTCATCATGATATCTTTGAAACCACTGGACCTATAACCATGGAATTTCATAGGTAGGTTCTTCTTAGCCCATAGAAATAGCAAAAAAATATTTTTGTGATTCAC
Organism: Gerris lacustris; assembly: GCA_951217055.1. Taxonomy (NCBI): domain Eukaryota; kingdom Metazoa; phylum Arthropoda; class Insecta; order Hemiptera; family Gerridae; genus Gerris; species Gerris lacustris. Next base: position 40,343,363 of record OX578278.1, on the reverse strand, counting down.
CATCTTCATTTAAGATTGCGGCCATTTATATTCAAAATTTGACATAGCGATATCTTCAAAATCAATTGTACTAGAATCTTAAAACTTGGAAGTTAGCTTCCTTTAAAGATATAAACAACTTTACTTAAAAAGTTTTCCAATAAACCATTATTATTTAAGATGGCAGCCACATACGAATTTGAAACCAAGTCCTTTACCTAAAATAATTATCCATACTTGTTTGAAATGCTAAAATAAACTCATATATGGAATAATTGAAACGAGCTTCCTACATTCTACAAAATATGCATCCTGTCTGACTGTCTGTGTGTAATGTAACGTTTACGTGTCCGACAATAACTGAGTAAAAATTGAAGATTTAGTTGAAATATGGTATTCGTGTTCCTTTCACTAATGCTCAGGCTAAGTTGGTCAGCGTGATCCGTTCAAGAGTTCACGTGCATTGCTCGCGTAAGCGAGAAGTTCAAATGTAAAATTGGAATTTCAGGATGGGAAAAGATTCTATCATCACCTATTCGATGAGACAATTTTTTTTTTTTTTTCAAATAACATTTTTAATAAAGATTGGTAAAACTATTGAAGCCTACCGAAACATTTAAAATAGAGAAAACAACGTTTTTACCTATATCTTACATTCTAACGTTGCCATTTTAATAAAACTTCATAAACATCGTCAACAAAGTACAATTGAAACAGGCATTTAAAAATTTCAAATAAATACATGCAGAAGTTTTTGTGTAGTGAAGTGATACATTTTATAAATGTAATCGTTAAATATATTTGCAAACCACCATATCATAAAAACTACTTCTCTGATTTTAGTTAATTTGGATGGTGGGTCATAATTAGCCCTTTGTTGGTCCCATACAAATTTCAACCTTCTTTACACATTTCATATAGAATATCAACAAATGTGACCCTGCTGAAAATCAAAACAGGTCTAATGAAACTCACTTGCCAATTCCAAATGGGATCACATTTTTTTATACTCAACCATTCGTCCAATGATAGAATGCGAGGAAGGTATGTAACACACTAATTGCCAGAATATTGTTACTTCCAGTAGCGTCTTAACTTATATCAGAAAAAGTAAATTTCCGGTTTCTTATAATATATAATCTTGATATGATTTTATATATTAAAACATGCACTTATATTGTTAACTGGTGACTCTAGGGTAGTATTATAATTTAATTTCTTAAGAGCCTAAGAGCACATAATTGAAAAAAAAAAAAAAAAAAAAAAAAAATGAAGCTTATGTTGTTTAGGCTTAAAATAAGGATAGTAAGAAATATAATCAAGGAACCATAGCGCTATAGCAGATTTAAATAGTAGAAATTCAACAGGAGGAAATCACACAGTTAGTTATCTATGTTATCACACTTATATCAATTTTAAAGCAACCAATCATTTGTTATCACACTTCTGAAATCAAGGTCTTAGTTTAGTTTTCCACTTCACTTCAGTGCAATCAAATAAATACTTCAAACTGAAATCAAAGTAATAATTATTATCAAATATATAATCCATTAGCTACTAAGTTTGAATGAAACCACTCTCAAATAAATACGTTTTTTATTCAACAACCAAAGTTTTAAGTAAATTGTTCTCTAAAACTTATAATAATAAATAAATCTTTATTATTAGCATAGGTAAAAATACTGAGAGGTACACAATAGTAATTCTACATAATTATAAAAGAAACCAGTTTAGAGCTAAAGTGCTAGTTAAAGAAGCACTTTCCTTGGGGAAATAAAGAGTAATTAAGGGAATCTTGTTTCTTATTGTATCTTAGGAAAAACAGTTTCTACAAATACCCTTGACTTACAGTTTCAAGAAGTCATTTTAGAATATGGCTGGGATATTTTTGTGATTAAAAGTTGTTCTTCTACACCCACGCATTCTCTCATGTTTGGGTTTCGTTAATGAACTGCAGGTAAAATACATTCAATTTTGATTTCAAGAAATAGCTTGGTTTCAACACACATTTTTTGGACTCAGAGGGCCTTAAAACAGGTAAATCCATTAAAATTACAATTCTGTCAGAGTGCTTTCTCTTTATATTATATACTACGTATATGAGAAAGAAGCAAATACAAAAAAAAAAAAATGAATATAGGATTATTGTTACCAAAGTCAGTTAGATCCTTAGTACAGGGTGAGTAAAACTTTAAAAGCTTCAAGGTGGGTTCACAGCTAGCGGATACGTAATTGCGGAGGCCAGAAGGGATTCATCTATGGCAACACTTTTACGGGGCTGGTTTAAAACCTTCACTTTGTCCTCTTCTTGTTTCCCTTTTGCATTTTTATAATATTTAAATTGTTTTATTATAATATATTTGTATCTATTCCTACATTATTTTTATTATATCTGTGTTTATCTCCGTTTTTTTCTGTGTTTTATCTTTAACTGTATATTATATCTGTGTTTTTTATATCTGTGCTAACTATATCTGTTCCTACATTATTTTTATTATATACCTAATTCTTACTTATATATAATAAAAGTCTTAATATATCATTTTATTATATACGTTTTTTTAAGCAAGCGAACTAAATTCAAGTTGAAAAAACGATCTTATAATTGGCTTTGTTTATAACCTGGCCGACTGAAACTCGAGGGAGGGAAAAAGCAACTCCGTCTCGGCGGCTCCCCAAGGATATATTGTTATCTATAAAGCCCTTTTATACTAACTAATCAGTACAAAAAACAATTAATAATCAAATTCAAAAAGCAAATGGTCAGTCAATTATAAAAAAAAAAAAAATAATAACAATAATTAATGTTTAAACAAAAAGTGTTTGAAATAGGTAAACATTAGCTGCTGAAAAACCAAACCTTTCAATTCTACTCAAATAAAGCCCAGACACTAGCTATGTTTATAGGGAAGATTTAAAATGTTTATTTCCCTGTGAGAATTTATATGGACTTAAAACTCAAATCTGGATTAAAAATCAGATTGACTTTTTTTGAGGGATTAATCGTATTCCTGCATATAAGTGATATCTCCATGACACACTTTCATTCTAGATCTGAATTGAGTTTACAAAATGTTTTTTATTCCTCCATAAAAGTTAAGTTTTAGTAGCAAAGTAAAAATAGGTACTAATAACTAACTGGTAGAGAATAAAAGTCAGAGTAAAATTGATTAGATTATTGACCCACAAAAACAATGATGGCTAAGTATATTATAGTCTAGGTTTCCGTGGTCAGAGTCAAATAAGTTTAAATCTTCCAGCAGAGACCACATTAGAGATTTTGTAAATCCTGATGTTTGCTGGCTCTTATTGTTGCAACTCCCTTGAGAATGTCCCCGTAATTGTTTAAAATTTCGGGATTTACAAAATCTTCGTGATATTTCTGGAAGTAATAACGGCTCATGTTTACTACTGACAGTTTCAATGACTTAAGTTAGTTATTGTAGGTAAACTGATAAATGACAAATTCGATCATCAAATAATTCATGAATAATTGAAATGATTATCAGTTAACTAACACAAAAGTACTTGAAACAAATATTTCTTAATGATTAAATGGTTAGCTATGGTGGGATTCGGAAATAAAATTGTCAAATTTGATCTTAGGGTTTTAATCACTACATTTGCATTTGTTTAACTTTGAGTTTCAATGATTGAGTAAATCCCACTACCGAATAAGTCTCTAGTAAGTCCCATAACCAAGTAAATCTCCGTAGAAACATTTAATTACTAAAGATAACCTCTTTCAAGAACAAATCAATTTTATTAACTTTTTAAGGGTTAACTTTAGGATCTTTCTTACCAACTGAACAATTAATACTTTGAAGCTAAGCTTAAGAATATGGTTGTAATGTAAATCCCACAACATACTGTATTGACAAGATTACACTTTTCAATTTAGATATATAGAAGAGGAAGAGAGTGTGTCCCTTCGCCTTTAAAGTTTATTAAACAAAGGAATATTACAAATTTTATATAAATATAGGCACTTCTTTAGATTGTTACTCCCCTTATAAATAAAACAGAGGGGAATAACAATCTGAAGAAGGTGCACGGAATGTTCTTCTTTAGACTGTTACTCCCCTTATAAAAACAGAAGTGTGATATTCCTTTGTCCCTAAGTACATTGGACTAAACATCCCTTTGTCTTAATTGTTATTTAGTCAGTCATTTACATTCTACAAAATCATAGGGAGTAACAATCTAAAGAAGTACCTAAATATGCACAAGAGAGATCAAGTCCCTTGATCTCGATAGTGATAAGAATAGAATAAAAACAGTGTGTTGCGGGATTGGAAACCTTATTCTAAAGCAATTCTAAAAACAGACACAACTGGATAGTTTTAAAGGCAGTTAATTGGTTAGGCATAAACAAGCATTTATAAATAATTCCCAAAACATCGAGGAGGAAACCAAAAATAGTTACAAGCGAAAGGTTACTCTGTTTACATCTAGAACCTCAGGCCAATTAGAAAAGTTTGCATGCATTACATGGTGCAATTGATTGAAATCATGCAGCGCAAAATTATCAGATTGTTAATATTCAAAGGAAAGTCTCTCTACACAACAGACATGCTCTGAATTCTAGGATATTATGCCAAAGTAGGTACATACTTTTTGATTCCCAGTTCCTAAAATAATTTCACTCTCATCATCCACTCCGTCCTATTCAACAGATAAAATGGATTATTTGTAAAAGCGATTTTGCAAAGTAGAAACAAAAGCATTATAGTTTTTACACAGGTTTTATTTCTGACGCTTTGATAATATGTTTTACCATCATCTTGGCTGAGGATTTCTAAGAAACACTATCAAGGAATGAAATCTACGAAGGAAGGATAACGGCGCGAGTCAACAGCTCTCGGAATCGCGGTAAAAACACATCGGCTCGATATTTAAAAAAAAAAAAAAAATCTAATAAGACAACTTTTCAAACATCAGTAAAAGCTACAATTAATTAAAAAAATTAAATGAATAAACTTAATTATGAACACTTAAAAAAAAGTACCGCTGAGATCAAAAAGCCCGACACCCCTACGATATGCGTCAGCGTCAGCTGATAACGATAACAATCATGAATGCAACATAACAACGAAAAAACCTTATCTCTAAACTCCATATAGAGATAAAGGATTTAGTATCCCCAGAGCCCCTCTACACCTTGCCAGAGCCCCAAAAAATGTCTAAACTAAACTTTTAACGTAGTAAGTTATTAATAAATTTAGAAAAATTAGAAACATATTTTATCAAATTGAAATGTTAAGAGGTAATATTAATTGATATTAGGGAAAAAGAATTAGTCAGCGAATTGCATTAAACAGGGCCGCTGAGAGGATTTCCGGGCCCCTGGGCAAGTCAGCATCTGGGCCCCTTTGAATAAAAAACGGGGAGGGGGCCCTCCCAGGAAAATTTTTAAAAATTTAGTAGCATAAAGATGAGTTTTAAGGAAATTTTGTCCTTAGAGGAAAAAATGTAAGGTGGGGACGAATTTTGAAGTTTAACTAAGATGGCAAGATATGGGCTAAAAAAAAAAAAAATCGGTCCGAGACAACTCAGACAAACTTTCTCATATATGAGTTCATAATTACTTAGCCCAGTGTTTCCACTTATTAGTTTTCAAATGTACATTTAAATATTATTGAACATTTCATCAAAATTTATCATAAAAATAACTTCTCCTCGGCGGAGAATCGAACCCGGGCTCTCTCCATCCGCGTTTTAAGCTAATTTCTCAGGAACTAGATTTTTCCCGGGAAAACGGCTTATATCGTTGGATTCGTATTCAAATGGACTACATTTTAGAATTTTTTAATCAAAATCGTCGGAACCGTTTTCGAGAAATATTTTTTTTTTCATGTTTTTTCAGAGTTTTTGGGGGGTAGCGCCCCCAAAATTAGAGCTAAAATTCATTTCTCGATTTCGCCTCGGGGTATGATTTTTCTGAAGATGTATGCCAAATTTCGTCAAAATCGGCCCAGTGGTTTAGGCTCCAGGCGTCTGCACAGACGACAGACGACAGACGACAGACGACAGACGACAGACAGACGACAGACAGACATTTTTTTAAAACCACTTTTTTGGACTCAGGGGACCTCAAAACGTGTAAATCCATCAAAATCTCAAAATCGAATTTTCGCGCCATCACAATACTTTCTCTTTATATGAGAAAGTAAAAATTGAGTAGTTTTGTAGATGGTAAGTATTATTAAAAAACCTTCTTTTACACTTTTTAAAAACATAATATACATTTTTTATTTTTTGCTAAAATAGTGAGATTAAGAGAAAAGGAATCAAAATAGTTAAGAACCAAATTTTTTTGTTACCAAAGTTACATTACAAGTAAAAGCAGGGCCAGACCGTGAATCCTGCGAACTACGCGGCTGCAGGTGGCGCCAAATAACTGATGAGTGCGCCAAAACCGACGAGGGCGCCAAACAGGGAGAAAGATATTAGGGATAGAAAATGAAGTAGATATTACAGCACAATAAAACAGTACAATACAAGTATAATAAAAGTGGTTCATCAAACACCTCCTTCCCCTCTAAAAATACCCAACTGGTGGTTTCCATTTATTTTATTTAGGGCGCGACTAAGGAAGTGGCGTGGTGTGTAACGACCTTGAAGGTACGTTTACGCTATAGACTTTTAGCTAGAGTGCCAAGTAGCCCTACCGAGCGCAGTGTAGGTGTCTGAAAGAGTCAACGGTGTAGACAAGTCGTAGAGCGCCCTAGCAGTCATGGCCCTTCTCCCTCCCTAGCCAATCAAGGTCACGTTCAGCGCTCTAGTAAAATAAATTCTTTCAGACACAACTCGGACAAACTTTCTTATTTACGAGTTCATTATTACTTGGTTCAGTGTTTCCCATTTATTAGTTTTCGTTGGTACATTTAATAATTATTAAGATTTTATCAGAATATATCATAAAAATAACATAACCTCGGCGGAGAATCGAACCGCCTATTATATTATATAAATGATATTCCTGAAACAGAAGCGAAATGTGTGAAGTATGCAGATGATACTACTGTATGTATTAAAGGAAATTGTAAAGAAATAAAGGAATCAATGAGAAAGGCAATAATTGCAATCAAATCATGGTTTAATGCAAATAAATTGATTTTAAATGAAAATAAAAATAAAAAACTTTTACTCACCCTAAAAAAGAAGATAGAAGAGGAACCGCCTTTGAAGATGCTTGGAGTTCTTATAGATTCTAAACTAAGTTGGAAGCCCCACTGTGATGCACTAGTAAAGCGACTGTCTTCTACTGTGTACCTTCTTCGAAAACTTAGAAAAAGTCTTGACACTGACACTGTTCTCAAAGTGTACTTTGCCCACTTCCACTCAGTGATTACTTACTGTGTTACTGCCTGGGGTAGCTCATCTCACACGAATGAAGTGTTTCTTGTTCAGAAAAAAGCCCTACGTATTATTGGCGGAGCCAGGTGGAACGAGAGTTGTAGGCCTCTTTTCAAGAAATTGCAAGTACTGACGCTTACAGGTATCTACATTTTAGCTGTTGCCTTGGAGATGAAAAGTAAGATAGAGGATTTGGGTAGAAAAGAATATAGATACTCAACAAGAAACTGTAAAAAAATACCTCTTTCCTCCAATCGGTTGGCTCTCACCAATAATCACTTTAATTACATAGGTGTTAAAGTTTTAAATAAAATTAGTTACCAGACTTTATCTTTACCAGTGAACTTATTTAAAAATAAAATTAAAAAAATGTTAATTGACAATGCTTTTTATACAATTGAAGAATTTTTAGAACATTCATGTACTGTGTAGTTTCTGTGTTGTTTTTATCAATATTTTAGTTTTTATGTTTTGTTAACTTTTTAATTAGTCTCATTAGGTTTGGGTACTGTGATATTGGTTTTAAGTTATATTGTTATTGAATTTTGTTAAAAAATAAATAACATTTTAGCTTTTAAGTTTTGTATAGTATGAAGATCTGTGATACTAGTTTTTAAGTTTTAACTCTAATTTATTTATTATTTAGCTTTTAAGTAGTATTGTCAGAAGTAACTGACATGAAATGCCTTGACTTTTGTGAAACATTCTGTAAGTAACCACAATAAATAAATAAATAAATAAAAACCCGGCCTCTCTCCGTCCGCGTTTAGACCGATCGGCCACCAGAAGCTGAGCGGAGCGGAGCGGAGCTGAGCGGAGTGTAGCTGAGTGTAGTTGAGTCCAAGGGGTGTGGCAACCGGAAGCGGAGCGGAGTCTAGCTGACTGTAGCGGAGTCTAGCTGACTCCGCTCTGTGTTCGTTTGCGTGAACTAAGCTAGTCCACCCAAAAATGTCAACTCAACGAGAACTATTATTAGGATTCTTCTATTAGGATAACTATTGTTTAGGATTCTGAAACCGAGTTTTCCCTTGCAGCTTGTGTCGCATCACCAGCTTATAAGAAAGATTGGGAAATTTTCTATCTTAGAAAAAGGTATGAATTCGGGGAATTTTACACCTTTTTTCACGATCTAAACCACGAACAGTTTAAGGACTATTTCCGTGTGAATAGCCCTCAGTTTAATGAACTTCTAAATAAGATAAGAGATGATATAACGGGTGGTGATACAAACTATCGGAGAGCTGTAACAGCTGAATTAAAACCTTTTTTTTAAATAAGCCAACACTGATTACTTTTTTTTATACTTTATTTATTTTCCTTCACATTATATTATTAAAAGAGAGATTAGATGGCTATTAAGGTAGAGAAAATACAGAAAATCACTATTTCATTTGAGAAACGTTTCGACCAATTATTAATGTCATCTTCAGTCTTGTTTTATTAAAAAATTCAAACAAACATATATATATAAAATTAATTCAAGGTAATTATAATTATTCATTATAAATTTTGGCATATCCTTAATCCCACTGAAATCAAGTTTTAATTAAGAACCACTGTATAATAAGATGAATCTCCTCGTTGAATAGTTGTTATAAAGATCACATGTATACAGCTTTTTGATAATTGTCTTTTTAGTTATTATTATATATTTTTTAGAATGTTATAAATTGTTACTAGTTTTGTTTGATGTTTTAATTCTATTTATACATATTAACATTTACTGGTTATTTCGATGTGAGTATGTTATACCAACGTGCCACTTAAACTTTTTAATTTTAGGCCCTCTCTTATGGAGATAGTATATTATATAATGAAACAATAATGACGTATGTAAGTATATTTTTTACTGAATGCAAGTCTTAATTAAAACTTGATTTCAGTAGAATTAGAAATATATGTCAACATTTTTAATGAATAATTATAATTACTTTAATTTAATGTTATATATTATGCTTGTTTGAATTTTAGAATAAAACAAGACTGAAGATGACATTAATAATTGGTCAAAACGTTTCTCAAATAAAATAGTGATTTTCTACACTATATTAGCCAGCTAATCTCTCGTTCATTTATCTACAAGAGTGTATTAATCCATTAATAAAAAGTTTATTCATTTAATTTTTTAATAATATTATTGCGGTGGGTGGAAAGGGAAGCGGAGTCAGCTTTCAAAACCGACCGTCAAAGCTGAGTCGAGATGCGTCGCTAGGCTCAGCTCCGCTCCGCTCCGCAACCGGTGGCCACCCTTACATTTAAAACAATGGGATTCGATTTCACAAGCTGAGTCAACTCCGCTCCGCTCCGCTCAGCTCAGCTTCTGGTGGCCGATCGGCCTTTTAAAAATATTTTCTCAGGAACAAAATTTTTTCCGGGAAAACGGCTGATATCGTTAGATTAAATTGACTAAATTTTAGAATGTTTTATTCCAAATCGTCGGAACCGTTTCCGAGAAATATTATTACGTTTTTTTCAGAGTTTTTGGGAGCTAGCGCCCCTAAATTTGGAGGTAAAACTCATTTCTCGATTTCGCCTCAGGGTATTTAAAATGTACTGTATTTTATATTATAATAACTCCTCCTAGGACTTATATACGACGCTAATGGGCTTTTGAGCCTTAAAAGCCCATGAAATGCTGCTCTTGGCATTTTGCTTTTATACTCAATGGTCTCGACCTTCTGTACCGTTCGCAATTTTAATCAGGCGGGATTCAAAAGGGCACCGGTTTTTAGGTCAAATTGTCTTCTTTAAGAATCCGGTTTGTATTTATATTTCCGACTCTTACTTCGGGAGCTACGTCTATGTGAAGGACATATCCTCCTTAGGTAGCCACAACAAGAAGGGGACGTTGTACCGATTTGACAGAGGTATCGTTGGAAAGGCCTTATAAAATGTACCAAATGTGTGCACAAATATTTTTGATAAAATGTACTTGGGTGGTACTTTTTTACTTTTAGAGTGCCAGGTAGGGCGGGGGTAGGTTATCCCACTGTGGGGCTAATAGCGTCCAGGGATTTATCAGCTCGAAAATTTCCTTCGGTCAAAAGTTGCGCCAAATAACACTTTAACGCACCCTCTTCGTACCTGTAACTTAGGAGGTTCGGGTACAGAGGTACTTTTAGCACCACAGTAGTTGTGAGCGCACTGTAAAAATTAAAAATTTTTTTTTTAGCTTTTTACATAAAATTGTGTGGGTTTATTGCCTTTGTACCATTTTATTGAAATTTATTTTTATTTCTACTTATTGTACCGGTTTGGAAAAATTGGCTGAAAAACGCTACTTTTTAGTCTTTGTACCGTACCGTTTTTGCATTTCATAGGATCGGGCTGAAACTCATATGGTATTTAGTACTTTATAGTAGTAAAGTGTACGTGAAAGGAAACCCTTAAATTTATTACTAGACCGGGTACATAAAGGGTACAAAGTTGTGTACTTCTATTTAAGAAAAGGTAAAAATATTAGCTGGCCGGCCGTGTTTGGTATCGTTGAAAAGCCCTTAAACGTACTTTCAAAAGGTACAAATGTTTATCAAAAAAAGTTACGTATTAAACTATTTTTCTAAGCTCAAAACCCGATTTGTTATTTTAACGAGCGAGGTCTACTCTTCACAGAACTACTAGTTTTCTTATAACAATAAAGCATTATTATTATAATGACCTAATATTGATGTAAATTGCTACGTAAATTTGTTTTTAAATAAACTTATCAACATACCTATTTGTAAACTCAAAAATTGTGTTAGTAAATTTCCTTCGATTTTATTATCATTATAGTGAGAGGGAAGGGAAGGGGGGGGGGGGGCGCTGAAATATAATACGCATCCACTTAAAAAATGTCTAGATCCGGCCCTGAGTAAAAGATATTAATATCAGTATGTTAATATGATTTGTCTGTCAGTTTTTTCTCCTATAGATTAGCATTGCCCATATTTAATAAGATAAAAAATCTAAGTAACTAAATGAAATACTAAAATTTAAACTTCCATACTCATGACACATTAGGAATTATTTTATGTTTTTCACAATCAGTAATGAACTTAGCAATTGGGCCCTTTGAACCAGTAATGGCGGGGGCCCTCTCCTGGAAAAATGTTAAAATTTAAGTGCAAAAAGATGAGTTTTAAGGATTTCTGAGGGCCATTTGGTTCTAACAGGAAAAGATGTTTGGTGACTGATTTTCAAATATGTACCTATGTATTTTTGGTTGTTTTGTATTTGTGTCTGTTTAATTTCCGTGAATCAACTGTGCCTCCCAAACTTAGCTAGGGCATTTGGGGCCCCTCGCCAAAAAAAATTGATGAGAAAAAGAAACAAAAAAAAAAACATTTGGGTTCAGAACTGAATGGGTCCCCTTACAATAGTATAGAAGTATAATTCCAAGTTAGATCTTATTATGCTCTAAAGGAGCCTCTACCTACTTTGGCCCAAAGATAGTAGTTTCATTTTATTACTTTCTCATATAAAGAGAAAGTATTGTGATGGCGCGAAAATTCGATTTTGAGATTTTGATGGATTTACCTGTTTTGAGGTCCCCTGAGTCCAAAAAAGTGGTTTTTAAAAAATGTCTGTCTGTCGTCTGTCTGTGCAGACGCCTGGAGCCTAAACTACTGGGCCGATTTTGGCATACATATTCAGAAAAATCATACCCCGAGGAACGAATCAAGAAACGAATTTTAGCTCCAAATTTGGGGGCGCTACCCATTATTTTTATGATACATTTTGATGAAATGTTCAATAATAATTAAATGTACATACGAAAACCAATAAATGGAAAACACTAGGCCAAATAATTATGAAGTATATGAGAAAGTTTGTCTGAGTTGTCTCGGACCGATTTTTTTTTATTTGGAGGCCCCGTGGCACCGGGGTCCGCCCACAATTCGGGCCTATAGTTATGCCACTAATCACAGTATCCATACAGCCTTTTTGGTTGTAAAAAACCAGGGCCACTCATGGAGGCCCGGGCCTATGCCTCCCAAACTTAGCTAGGGTATTGGGCGCCCCTCTCCAAAATAAAGTAATAATGAGAAAAAAAAACATTTGCGTTCAAAACTGAATGGCCCCCGGGTGCCCGGGCCCCTGGGCATTTGCCCCCCTTGCCCCCCCCCCCCCTTCGGTGGCCCTTTCATTAAATCAAAGGTCAAATATTTCCCTCTACATGAATCACACATAAATCTTAATTCCATGGATTATAGTTAATGCAGAGAAAAATTCTAAAATGTAGTAAATCTTAATAAAAAAATTAACCATATATAAGTCTTTCCTGGGAAAAATGTAGTTCTTGAGAAACGTCTGTAAACAGAGAGAGTGTGACGTAGAGGGCCGTAACTCGGGTGCCCCAACAATTTTGTCATTTGAAAATTCGAAGTTGGGTATCATTTTAAAGGTATTGAAATTTAGTTCACACAAATGCATTGTATAAAAAATATACGATGCATTTGCCCCCTGGATACATTATATTGCGTATAATATGGTATGATTTTTCTGAACATGTATGCCAAACGTAATCGAAATCGGCCCTTTAGTTTAGGCTTCACATGTCTGCGCCGACGACAGACAAACGTTTTTTAAAAACCACCTTTTTGGACACAAAACGTGTAGATTCTTCAAAATCTAATTTTCACGCCGTCAAATTACATTTCCTTTATATATAAGGAAGAAAAAATGCATACTTTTTTTTTTTATTATTATTTTTTTTTTTATATAAAAATCATATCCCCATTAAGGTATCAAGGAAAACTCTCATTGTTTTTCTTCGGTAGGTATATAGAATTAAAATACATAAAGGATATTTATTCTACTGCTAGGGTTTATTATTGTCTCCTGTTCAGTAGTTTCTTAAACTATGGAATAGGACACATAATTATCCAACGGCTAGGTTTGAGGGGGGGGGGGGGGCACATTCTGTCAGTTTGGATTGGGGGAGGGGAATCTCTGCGCCCAAGTAACAACAACTGTTTTAGAACGTATTCTTTAAAAAATGTTATGCTGATGCTTACAGCAAATAATATCTTACTGTAAGTTATGGGCGTCGTCTGCAGTTAATTATTGGATTTATGGCACCCCCCCCCCCTCCCGGAAAATTTTGAAAATATGACCTCTCAAAACAGCGCTTTTATGCATTTCTGAGGTGAAATTGAATAAGATGAGGAAAAATTGGTATTAAAAAAAAAAAAATACGTTGTATTTTTTTTTTACTCTATTGGGTCTGGGGGGAACCCCCAGATGGGAGGGACCCCCTGTGCCCCCCTGGATACGCCACTGAATGTATAGGACTATTTACTCCTATGGTCATTTTTGACCATAGCATTAAACGCCCGGAAAATATTCTTATAAATAAAATAAACAAAATAATTTAATTAATTTTATATTATAAACAAAATAAATACATTCAAAAACTTAAATTATAAAAAATATATTCACAAATTTGTACAAAAATTGGCCAAAACAGCCTTTATAATATTATATTGGCACATTTTAATGGAATATTTGTCTTTTTTAAAAATAATAATTAAAATTCAGCCTTGTTCGATTTTTTATTTTTTCTCTTTTTTCATTTTCAGCTTTCCTTTTCATCTTCACACACACAGACAAACAATTTGGCACAAAACACCGTCACACTCTCTGTAACAAACATTGAATTACATTTACAATTAAACATTGTTAATATAATTAAAGATAAATATTAAATTGAAAAGTTTGTTGTTGCAAGCAAATAAAATCTGAGAAATACTTCTAAAACATTACAGCCCCACCCCCCTTCATAATGATAACTGTACAACCAAATGCTAGGACTATCTGTCGACAAATATCTTTAACAATACAATGGTAAACCGACCTGCTATCTTTTATGTGACACGGCTGTCATATGAGGAGTCGTACCCCAGCCCCAGCTCAGTTGCCGATTCTGGCTTCTACTGCACATAAATGCAGATTCTTTTTTGTTAATAAATGCCAATTCTATTAACTAATAATTTAATATTACCTGATAGAGTAAGTAGACATGCTGGTTTGACTGTCCAATGTATGAAGACATAGTAGACAGGAATACCCGAGAGAATTATAGCTACTCCTACTCCTACTTCCCATGGACTCACGTAAACTGGAAGAGTTACTAGAAATGTACACACAATGAAGAAAAATATAGGAAGAATGATGTTGATCTGAAACAAAAAATGCATGCAATTTTTTTAAATTTGTTTATTCTAATTAGCAAGCTTTGTTAGGTGCAGGAAGACGTTAGTGTATCAGGAAGCGAATACTAGAATATTCTAGGAAATCAGTGTAGATTTTAGACTTAGCAAAGGAAGGAAAATCTGTCAAGTGGTACCATGCCCAACCAGTAATCTATCAGACTAAGCCATAGAATCATGCAAATAGTCTGATCCTAGCTCTGGAGGTGAACACTTCATACAACCCTAATACACACACATATATATCATGCCAATAAATATCTATCCACTTTAATATTATTACACTCACCAAATCCCCAGTGTATTGTATTATTGTGGTTAGACAAATAGATTATTTTAAATTACACCACCAGCGTATGTTTATTTAAGTGTGCACAAATGATTATCATTATGTATAGTGTAGTCAATCTGTCATGATAAAAGGCTATATGCAACAAAATTTCGAGACTACTCTTTTTCATGGACCGCTTGGGACACATGAGAAAAGCTTATCTTCAACTTTGCGGGACCGTCCGGAAGTACAGGGTAAAAGCCAAAATAGTATATACCCTTCATGAAGCATGTCGTTGGAAAGCTCTTTAAGAGACAGTAATTGTTGTTATGTACACTTTTGACATTTTTTCATTTATGAGGGGGATAAAATGGAAAAGCAAGAAAAAATGCTTTTGGATAAAAATTAAAAATTTGATTTTTGATTGACTGTACTAATAGTATTATTTAAACATTTTAATAAAGCTTTCTTCTGATTTCCATTACACCCCCCTCTTAAATTAAAATATGACAAAAGTTTAAATAACAACAATTACTGTACTCTTGAAGAGCTTTCCAACAACATGCATCAGGGGTGCATGAAGGGTATATTATAAAATATACTATTTAGACTTTTGTACCCCGTACGCCTTCCGGACGGTTGAGTAGCTTTTCTCATGTTTCCCAAGCGATCTATGAAAAAAAAGTAGTCTCGTTTTTTTTTTCCGCACAAATATACAGATTTGCTGTACTTGTATAATTTTAACTTGTAAATTATTTATGTAAGTACGGGATAAAATGTTTAAAAAAGTTTTAGCTTTTAATTCTGTTAAGACTCAAATACTTAAAAATAAAACAAGAGTTGCATTAAAAACTTTTATTGTTTTCCTATTTTAGTTCTAATCTATCTAATCTATATCTAATTTAAGAATATGATTTTGTTTGTGATTTTACCTTGATAGGCCTCTCTGCCTTTGGATTCTTGTGCCTGAGCCAAAGAAGCCCAGCGACAGACATAAGAATGAACACTGCTTCCACAAAACTCACATAGTTAATTAGGGAGTAGACATCTTGAATTAACAGCAATCCCAGTGTTACAATGCACTGAAAAAAAAGTTATTTATAAAGTAAACATGTTAAGGAGTCAGTCTTGGTCAGTTTAGTACTGATAGTAGTGCACTGAAACAGGCTATTTATAAAGTAAACACGATAAGGAGTCAGTGTAGTATTAATAGTAATGCACTAGTCTGAAGCAACTGCTGTTCAAAGATTGACATCTAATAAATTTAGATCTTCCGGAGGAGACAGTATCAGATATTTTGTAAATCCTGATATTTGGAACCAATTACAGGGATCATCCTCAAGGGAGTAAAAGACCAACTTCACCTAAAACCATGTGACATTTTTTAAAAAATTCCTTGCAGTTTTGGTAGGACTTATAGCGGTCAAACTGACAGAATGATATCGAACCTGACTTCAAGAACATTAAAGAGCAGTAAAAAAACGGCGCTGTGCTAGCAGAACATTCTGAAGCCACTAAAAACATAGTTTATTTCGAATAGACACATGTTGTAGCATCGATTTTAAATTTTAGCAAAAGGCTCTTGAGAGGAGTCATGTAAATAAAAAAAAAAAGTTCAATTCAGTGGAAATGTTTGTATTATAAAGAGGAAGATAGGTGCAAATTTTAGCGATTTTTTTTGACATTTTACGAATTTTTAGTTGACACAGCAAAATGGGTTACTGACAAATTTATGATTTTTCGGGCAGCACAACTACAGGGTGGCGCAGCGTGGATGACCACATTTTAAATGGTTACCATGTGCTTAATACTAGAGGTAGGAGATTGTAATATAGCAAATTTTCTAGCAACAATGTGGAAGTTTATTGAGCATAATTCAAATGTTCAAGTGTGGAAGATAATGTCCCATAAATGACGTCCATGTGGATTTACACATTCTTCGAGGTGCTCAGCGAAGTTGCGCATCACGTTCGCTAACGTTCGGCGGATGGCGTCCTTCAACTCGGCAACATCCTTTGGATCGTCGGGAGGGCCTTTGGATATCCCATTAGAAAAAATCACATGAGCTGCGATCGAGCGAGCGTGGTGGCTATGGCACAACACCCTTCCAAGAAATCAGACGACCGGGACAAAATTTATTTCAATCTCCTAGCTCTAGTATTAAGCCCATGGTAACCATTTAAAATGTGGTCATCCACGCTGCGCCATCCTGTACATGCAAGGACTGATTTTACAAGCTTTCATTTAACTGGCAATGTTTGTCAAATCTTGCAACCGAATTTTTATCCTCAACCGATTGAATTGAAATTTTGAATACTCGTTTAGTTGGATGACAATGCATGGTTAGCTAAGTTACGTCATTCTAAATCCAATATGGCGGACTAGTTATTTTTCAAGCACTCTTAAAAGAATGGTGATATGGGTATCAAATGAAAGGTTTTTCTCAGAAGAATACGAATAAAAGCTTGTTTTTAAAAATTTGTTGTTGTAAGTTCCAACTCGGCTAAAAACTTTATCAGCTTAAAAATTGTGGGAGTTATTCGTGACACAAACAAACATCCAACTAAAAACCACTCACATTTTTTTAAAAACACCCAAAAAAGATGATTCCGTTGAAATCTCGGTTTTCCATCTTTTGAGTGAAAACAATGCATTTCCTTACTTTAGTTGCAGGCTTCTTAATACATAAAAACCACTCATCAAAAAAAAAATGTCGAGGATATAACTTCCTAATATCAGTCGGCAACGACCAGTGCCGGAACTAGCCGTGTGCATGGGGTCAGCCAGGTAAGGGGGGCCTCACTTCCGCTCGGCCAGTTATGAAAAAAAAAAAAAAAAATGAATAAAAAATAAAGAATAATTTTACTAAAAAGGTGAAGTTAAATTATATTTTATTTATCACCATTGTTATATTATTAATATAATTTTATGTGGTAGGCATCTATATTCTTTTCCACATAATAATAATAATTATTATTATCATTTTTTGAGACAATTGATGTTAAATGCTTATTAAGATAATATTATTAATATAAGAAATTGACTTACAACATGACGTGATTTTTATACATTTGGATATTTTATGTTTTGTATTATCCTGATGTATATGATTCATCAAAATGTAACTATCTTTAGTAAGTTTTTAAATTAACTATAAATTTTTAACTTGTAAAATATACCTACACAGGGGCCACATAACTCAATCCACTCAATATCTCCGGAATCTACTGCAGAGAGAAACACGCGGTTTGCTGGGTTCTATGTTAACTTAAAATGCGCTTACAGAAAAAATGCTAAGCACTTTGAGCGCTAAAATGCTCTGCAGCAGTACTTAAAATATGAAAAAGTTAATAGAAGGCAGTAAGTTAATAGTAGGAGTTTTAAGGCTAAAGTTAGATTCTATGGCTTAAAATAAGAACTTTTTACTCTTGCATTTTTTCTCCAAGAAGTAACGTTTCAAAATATGAGTATTCAACTCAAGTCTAACAGCTAAAATAATGGATCTAAGAAAAAAAATTAAAATAAAGAGTTCTTATTTTGAGCCATTAACTCGAAATCCATTCTTTTGTATTAATTACAAGGGCTCTTTTTTACTTTAGCACCCCCCTTGGTTCTAAACAATAGTCTGCCCTACAAAAGTCAAAAAGGTTTGTGTGTTTGTCTCCCCAAGACATTGAGACTCCTGGGGAAGTTATATATTTAATATTCCTTTATCGTAATAGTTGATTAGACTAAGGGATATGATCACAATTATAAACACGTGTGATATTCCTTTGTCCCAAGATACATTAGAATAAATATCCCTTCGTCTTAACAGTAATTTAGACTAAGGAATATATGCTACTCTGAATAATGTTCCTTTGGCGAAATAAGTATTAACACAAATGGATATAGGGGGATGCTAAAGTAAAAAAGTACCATTACAGGCAACTTTTTTGCTCTTTTTACTTTCCATATAAAGAGAAAGTATTTTAATGGCGCGAAAATTCCAAAAAAGATGTTTTTAAAAAATGTCTGTGTCTGTGTGCGGACACCTGGAGCCTAAACTACTGGGCCGATTTTGACGAAATTCAGCATACATGTTTAGAAAAAATCATACCCCGAGGAGAAATTAATTTTACCTCCAAATTTGGGGGCGCTACTCCTTAAAAACTATGAAAAAAAGATTTCTCAAAAACGGTCCTACGATTTTGATTAAAATATTCTAAAATGTAATACATTTAAATACGAATTTAATTTATTTATTTTTTTTTTTTTATCATAAAATAATGTTTTTTGTTGCAATTTATTACAAATCTTATGTGTATCCTGAAAAATGAGGTAACAAAAAAATATTTGGTCAGGGGGGGGGGGGGGCACAAAACAAATCTTGCACACGGGCCTCAGCAGGACTAGTTCCGTCTCTGGCAACGACACATAGGTAATCCTCATACACGTGAAAACTCCAATTTATCAGGTGATGTTGATGTTATTGCATCACATCCATTAAAAACCATCTCAGCTGGATGTCAGTTAACCCAAGGTCAAAAACCCCCCTCCGACCAGGAGTGATTTCGGATTCAACTTTAGACCTAGGGTGCGTTCGGAAACACTAACCAGGTCGACCGAGAAGTAACCGGTGTGTCCGGAAACACCAACCTAAACAACCGACCGCGTTCGTAAAGCTCCGGTTGTTTTAGCGGTCGACCGCTTCGGTCGCGACCGCTTCGACCGAAATCGAAATTCGGTGAGTCCGGTTAGTAACCATCATGTTACCTTTTTAGCGAAATGTCATTGTTATTTTGTAAACATTTGAATACGTTTTTATTAAACATTGAATACATTGTCGTCTTTTTTTGCTAATTTTTAAAATTCTTTATTAATATTTAGTTTTTGTGAAACATGGACCTTTTTCGGCATTCTTTTACTTTGTTATTCACCTTTTTTATTTTAAAATTAAAATGAATTTGGTGGGTAATTTTTTTTACTAATAATAACAATATATCAAAACTGAAAGATGAAAAGTGTGATATTCCTTTGTACCACAGGTCATTATAGACCTACTTTTGTCCTAATAATTATTTACTTTGTTACCAATCCTAGTTTTCAACATTTTATGGATACCGATGTAGTTGTTATTTTATTAGACAATCTAAAATAGAACCCCTGCCTGAGTTGAAGGAGACTGTGCGGTCGAGGATCGCTTGGTGGCATAATTTTGCTTGATTCATTCATGAGAGATTATATACATTTGTTAAACTGTCCGTTTGCATATTTTATACATTTAAGAGATTATAAATGTATCATTTGTACACAGAAGAGTTGATATTATCGATGTAAACAGTGAAGTTCAAGGTTTCAGGAGGAAGATGCTGCTGAACGTCGTGTAATCTGAGAATTTAGTAGAAGGAAAAAGGAAAGGGATGATTGCTATATACAGATTTAACCTAAAGGGGTGCCGCTGCAATAGTTTATTCACTTGAGGAATCGTCACAGCTTCACTTCTATCTCACGCCAAAGAAAAACGAATTTATATTTGTAACCTCTCTTTGTTTATATCCTTTTCGGTCGACCGCTGCCCGTTCGGAAACAAAAATGATTTCATGCCGCCATGACACTAACCACAACAAACCGCCGGTCGACCGAGAGGTTGACCGGTTAGTGTTTCCGAACGCACCCCTAGATATAAACAGGTATGCCAACCTGACTCATCAGTAGCAAATGACTCTCATTATGAGCAACTCCCTTGAAAATGGTCCCTAATAGAAAATGATCCGTAATGGGTTCCAAACGTTGGGATTCACAAAATCTCCGATATGGTCTTCTCTGGGAGATCTAGATTTATTAGACTCTGGCCTCGGAAACTTGCGTTATAGGACCAACATATCTAATTAGTTGTAGCAAGGAAAGGCATAAATTATTGGGCATTTTCTTCCATGAAGCAAAAAGGTTTTAAAATGCTAACTTTTGTGTGGTCTGTATAATAAGGTTGACACAATAATATGTAATGACAAGAGTATTCCATTGTAGAATGCATGCAAATTCTGAAAAACAACGAAAAAAAATTCAATGAATATTACAAAAAAAAAATCCTGCTGGCATTTGAACCATAGACACCTAGTTTTTAACTTAAGTGATCGAACCACTGAGATATAAAACGGAGAATTGCTTTAGGAAAAGAGGGCACTTAAAACACAAGAAATTAAAAATAAATAGCAAACATAACTAGGATAGAAATTTCACTTAGTAATTTAAGAAGATGATAAAAAAAAATGTACGCTGTGAGGGATTGAATCATACATCTCCATTAGACCATGTACTTTTATCAATACGCATGCATGAGTAGATAGTTAATAAGAAGTAGTCTTAAACTTTACCAAAAATACTAGAGACGGTATTGGTGTGAGGCGCTGAATGTTTATAAGAGATATAGCCTTAGGTAGGTGACCATTACGTGCTCCTACGAAGAACAGACGAGATGATGCAAATATAGCACCATTAAGAGCTCCAAATGTAGAACAGGCCACGAATACTGGCATTATCCAAGACATGGACCCAAGCAGTTTGTCTCCAAATGTCTACAACAACAAAAATAAATATTTAAAAAGTTTAGCATGTTCAAAATTCAATTATTTATTTATTTATTTTATTTATTTTTCTGTCGTTTAAAACCACAATATGAGCCGATAATCTGGTTAACAAAATCGTGCTATTTGTTACATTGTCTACGGACTCTTTTGTGTGCTGTAAGTATATACTTGGTCATTAAGTCATTACATTACCTTCCCTTAACTTAAAATTAAAGTATTTACCCTAAAAATCCGAAACCGAGCTTTCAACGGAATTATCAGTTTTTGGCTGTTTTTAAGACAATTTGTGCGGTTTTTAGCTGTCTGTCAGTGTGATTTATAACCACAATTTATAAGCTAGAAAGTTGAATTATTTATACATTACTTTGAAGGGTTGTTTAGTCCAATGTACTTCGGGACAAAGGAATATCACACTTCTGTTTTTATAAGGGAAGTAACAATCTAAAAAAGAACATTCCGTACACCTTCTTTAGATTGTTACTCCCTTCTGTTTTTTTTAAAAAGGGGAGTAACAGTCTAAAGAAGTGCCGAATTTTATTTACCTTGTCTTATAATATACACATTATGTCTTTTGATTTAATTATGTAAACTGAAGAAGAGCTAAACCCGAGTTACTTAAATACTTTTTTGGTTTAGTCTTAAGCAGCGCCGTTTAACTTAGGTAATACGCTAGCATAATCATAATATTATTAACTTTAATAAAAGTAATTTAATTCAGCTTTAATAAACAATTTAAATTAATTTGTTTTTAAAATTAATGGTTAACGATTTTAACTTAACTTTTGAATTTAAAGTTATTTGAAGGTTTATTTAGTTTTAACAACAAATAATTCACAGTAAATCTAGAATCTCCGGGAATAGACGATGCCTGAAATGTTTTAGTAAATCAACATCTACTAAAAGCAGGGTTTGTTTAAATTAATTGCGGGTTCATTCATGAGATTGAGTTCATTTATAAATTGAGGTTTTCTTCAAATTAATATACCTTGGAATTCTCATGAAGATAATTAGCAACTAAATAGGTAACAAAATGTATTAAACAAATATTTATTAAAATAACTATATTTTTTATTTTATTATTTTATAGTTTATTTTAATTTTATATTCAAGAAGCATGTCTACATTAATAGTCTCCCTTGGATGAAAATATAAATTATTTTACTATTTTATGTTCGAAACACGAATTTGCTGGACAAACTCATCTACCATTAGCATACTTTTTTCAAAAAAGCACAATGATTATATAACAGCATTAGCGACTTTTTTAAGAAGAGTGAATTAATTGCAGCATTAGCATATACTTACGACAGCAACTGCTTCAGAAGCTAAGAGCTCTTGTTTGGAGAGAACTACGAAATAAGCAAGATTAGCTAAAACATAGACTGTAGTCACCAGAGGCATGGATATAGCGATGGCCCTTGGCAGGTTCCTACCACAATAGAAAAACAAAATAATTAAATTATTAGAAGGAATTAGGTATTTTGGCAGTAGTTGGGGATTTAGTGTTGCAAGAGTGGTTAGGGTTAGCCAGTTCTTGTGCCACTTCAAATTCAAATCCCAGAGGGGGGAGATATTGTTTACATTGACTAACACATCTGGACGTTGTGTAGAGTGAAATTGAGCGACCTTGGTAATAACTTAATAGTACAGGAGATATTGTGCAAAAAAGTGTCTGACAAACATCAAGCTAGAATTTTGTGTACAAGTAAATGTTTTGGTGCCTTTTAAGAATATGTAATATGTGATCGGCTAAGTTCGTCTGCGGAACATAGCTTGGCAATAGGCATTTGAAAAAAAACAAACCGGTGGAGAGCGTCCATGTCCTGCCCTTTTTGGTGGATAATGCGATTTTCATGATCCTGAGTACTAACTTAGTTAGTAGACCTAAAATCAAGTTGATGGTAGTCCGTCACTTAATAGGTGACCTGTTTGATTTGGAGTAATATTTGACTAACTAACCTATTAAGTGACAGACTACCATCAACTTGATTTTGGGTCTACTAACTAATTTCGTACTCAGGATCATGAAAATCACATTGTCCACCAAAAAGGGCTGGACCTGGACATGGCCGCTCTCCACCGGTTTGTTTTTTTTAAAATGCCTATTGCCAAGCTATGTCCCGCAGACGAACTTAACCGACCACATATTCTTAAAAGGCACCAAAACATTTACTTATACACAAAATTCTAGCTTGATGTTGAAAAAATATAGTTTCGTCACCAGGGTTAGCCATTATTAAAAACAAATAATAAATAGTACACTTTAAAATAATACTGGCCATAAGAACAAAGTTACAAATCCTTTATATTTATCCATTTTGGTTGTGTGTAGCATCGGAAAAGTTAATTTGTTATTTAACTTTCCGATAACATAAATAAATAAATTTAAAAAATAAAAAAAAAATAAAAATAATATATATATATATATATATATATATATATTGTATATATATATATATATATATATATATATATATATATATATATATATATATATATATATATATATTTGCTTTTAATGTATTCATTTTTTTATTTTTTTTTTGTTCGAACTTAGTAATTGAAAGCTAAAATTCGGGACAAGGTATCATTAACGTCAGAGAAACTCATTCTCCTGCGTAGCTTAGTTGGTAGAGCGCTATACTGAAAATATAGAGGCCCGTGGTTCAAATCCCGGCGCTGGAGAGTATTTTTCTCTGTCTGTTTCCCGTAATTAATAATAATTATAATTTGATTTAAATTAAAATTTAATCTTTCCGTAGTATGAATACTACCAAAATCGTAAAATATTAATTGATTCCGTACTAGGTACAGGTACTAATTGGGTACTTTATAATTATAAGCGTTAATTCTCGGTCTAGTTCTATGTCATTAATGTTGACTTCTCAGCCTTGTGGAACATTGAAAGCTTAAATTCGGGACAAGATATCGTTAATGACAGAGAAATGGATTCTCCTGCGTAGCTTAGTTGGTAAAGCGCTATACTGGAAATATAGAGGCCCGTGGTTCAAATCCCGGTGCTGGAGTGTATTTTTCCCGTAGTTAATAATAATAATTATAATTTGATTTAAATTAAAATTTTTAGCGAATTTCCATTGGAAAAAATTCGCTAATAGAGCCACTGGCATGGCGGGAGTTTGAGCCGGGATTGTGGCCAAAATACGTTTCATGCCCTGATCACGAAAAAATTGGTTTTACAAAACTTTATATATATATATGTATGTATATATATATATATATATATATATATATATATATATATATATATATATATATATATATATATATATATATATATATATATATATATATATATATATATATATATATATATAGGTATATGTATTTCTAGCGGATTTCTTGTGAGCACGATAGCTCTCGAACGAATTGACGTATCAAAATAAAACTTGCACCGAAAAATCAAGCTCGTTGAGATGAGGATCCCCTAAAAAAATGGGATCTTTATGACGCCATTAACCCCTCCTGATGAGTCAGCAAAGATTAAAAAAATACAAAAAATCAAGTGAGGTATCGCTTCATATATTTTTTAAGATCCTGAATCCAAAAAATGAGTTGCCATAGCGATTCGAATAATAATTTTATAATAATAATAGTAGTAATAACAACAATTTCTTGCGGATTTCTTGTGTGCACGATAGCTCTCGAACGAATTTACGTATTAAAATAAAACTTGCACCGAAAAATTAAGCTCGTTGAGATGAGGATCCCCTAAAAAAATGGGATCTTTATGACGTCATTAACCCCTCCTGATGAGTCACCAAAGATTTAAAATAATCCTACCGCCGGTTTCCGCAAGCCAAGCGAATTTCCATTGGAAATTTGTAGTTCAATGTTGTGCAGTTTAAACCTCTTTGAAACTACTACTATTATGTTTATCTAAGCATTATTATAAAAACCCTAATCTAACTAAAATATTTCTTATAAATTTTGTTAACTTAAAACAATCCACACAATTGTAGTAGTTATGAAGGAAGTTTAAACTGCACAACATTGAACTACAAATTTCCAATGGATATTCGCTTGGCTTGCGGTAACCCGCGGTAGGATTTTTTAATTATAAATAATTATTTATAATTAATTTAAAGCATTTATTAATTTGAAAACATGTTTTTGTATTGAGTCTATTTATGCCATGTTTCAGCTCGATTGGATGTCTGGAAGATGAGGCTTAATAATCCCCCAAAAACCAACAAAGGAACCAAAGTGAAGTCATTATATATTAAAGGATTTTAAAAGTACATTTGGTCGCGCGGCATAATGATTTTGTCAAAGAGAAGTTTAAGGAAATAAAAATAAAACGATAAATGAACTCGACCAACTACTGAACTGGCGCAGCTACTAAACTAAAACGAAACCTGATAAGTTTAGGTGTCATCTTAAGGTGCGATAACACTATGATTATATTTTAAAAATAATTGGCGTAGATACTCAGTATTAAAGGGTTAAGAGAGTATCCACAGCTTGGGAGGAATATTGAATCTTGCCAAGGGGGTACAATTATGCGCTACCCTCCGATGCGCTGATTTCAAGTAATTTATACTATATTATATTTTTTGACTTAACAACTTTATACTTGTTACAATTTTCAGGCTTGTTATAATTGTTGCTTATTGTTTAATATACTTGCTGCTTATATTGTTATGGTAAAATATTAACAGTTTAGACTTACTTGTAAGGATCTTTGAGTTCTTCGGTAACGAAATTTAAGTAATTCCTGAAAACAAAATCATTCTATATTAAAATAAATAATAAAAATGACCATTATCTAGTGGAAGATGTGTTTGTATATTGATAAGGGTTGAAGCAGATGTTGTTACCATCCAGAGTAGGAGAAGAGACCGGAGTAGAAGGCTAGAGCGATGTGACCTGGATCTGTGTTTGTTCCTTCCATTGGTTGAGATATATGTGTTTGCATACCTGACAGGGCACAGTACAGGCCGGCTGCTATGATCACACATAGAGCAAGGATCTTGGCTGCCATGAAGGCATCTTGAACACGGGTTACCCACCTTACGTTGTAGCAATTCACTACAGTTAAACCACCTATAACATCAACAAGAAAGATTAAGGTTCTTAGCACACGAAGTGGTTAGCGGTTTCTGTGGGATTCAAGCGATATATGCGACTCATTTCTGCCGGCGATATTTTTCCCCCTTTATATTTAAAACATCTGAGTTAATCGGGAGAGGGCCGCTCAAGATTCTATTTTTCAGATAAATAAATATGATTGGTAGTTACTTACAAGTTATTAATGCAGCTATAAGTCTGACGGCGAGGTAAGGTGGTTGACAGTTAGGCCAGAGTGGCTGAAGAATATATTGTGCGAAGGTAAGAGCTGTAATAGCGTTACCTGAAGGTACCAGGACTAGTAGAGCTACCCACAAGTAAAGGAAACCAGCCATACCTCCCCATGCCTCTCTGATGTAAGCGTAGTCACCTCCTGACTTGGGTATCATGGTACCTGAAATAAAAAATTACACATAACTAGGTATTCGTCAAAAAGTGGCATTTTAGTTGTATAGGTACTCCGTAATTGATGGATTACTTTTTGACATCCCTCCATTAGAAGCCGAAATCTTAGTTTTTCTAAATCTACATAAATAAAAATGAATGTTTGTCTGTCTCTCTGTCTCATATGCCTGCCTAAACCGTTCATCCGATTGCGATGAAATTTTGGGGAATTGTTGGACCATGCCCGGGAAGGTTTCTGATTTCTGATTTAGTAAAACTATGTTAAAATTTTTGTACACAGGGGTACGGGGTACAAAAATTGGTGTGTACAGTAATTGGTGTTATCTACATTTTTGTCATATTTTCATTTAGGAGGGGGATAAATGGAAAATACAGGGAAAAATATTGTAACCTACGAGTATATCTATAAAAATAAAAATAAATGTTTGTTTATCTGTATGTCATCCGATTGCGATAAGACTTTGATGAATGGTTGGACGCATGCCCGGGAAGGTTTCTCAGTTAGTAAAACTATGTTCAAATTTTGGTACACAGGGGTAAGGGGTATACAAAAGTCAAAGTAATTAAAACCTTTAATGGCGCATATTGTTGGAAAGCTCTTTAAGGTAATTGTTGTAAAATTTTGTAATATTTTCATTTAGGAGGGGGGTAAAATGGAAAATGCAGGAAAAATATGTCTATAATCTATATCTATATATAAATAAAAATGAAAGTTTGTTTATCTGTACTCTCATGCCAATATTGTACAAGTATATATTGCATATTTTAATATAAATTTTTTATCTAAGGCTACATTAACTAACTAAATAAAGTATTTATAAGGTTTTTCAAAGGTAGCAGCTATACATTTCATATGTTATTAATGTTAATCATATTTATTAATCGCCGGGTCAGCTAGTTTCTTAATAAAATTGATACAATGGCCATCAGTAAAAACAGGCCAAGAATTAATCAAAGGTCCAATAAAGGGCACTAATATAGGTTGAGGAGTTTATATATCACGGAGGAGTTCTTCGTGCTTATGGAAACCCAGACTAAATGGAAGAAATGTGGCAACTGGAAGGCTATATTATCATGCGTGCATGATCGAACCAGTGGCGTAGCTAGACCATTGGGGGCCCCCCCACGAGACATTTTTGGGGGCCCCTCCTCGATAAAAAAAAAAAAACCCTTGCATTCAGGATTGGGGGCCCCCCTCGACGTTGGTAAAAGGATAGTAATTCCAGTTATTTCTAGATTTGGGGGCCCTAATGCGGGCCCGCGCGGGCCCATAGTTACGCCACTGGATCGAACGTTTCTGGACAAGAAGGAAAATTTTCATCACAACAGAAATGACAGTTTTCTATTTAACTAAGTGCCGACTCTTACAACACAAATGAGGAGTCAAGTGAAGGTCGCTGAGATGCGCTGTCTAAGGAGGAAAACGAATGGATCGAGAAAGAAATTAAACCATAAGGATGAGTACGCAAACGTAGCCACGGTTAGGTACAGTCTTCAAAAACAAAATGTGGAGGTTCCGTCATGTGTGTTAGAAACAATATTTTGATTTCTTAAATTATCTTGCTTTGTTTATAACTAATTTTATCGATCTTAATTTAGATTTATATTGAGCTGTGTAGGACAGGGGGGGGGGGGGGGGGGGAGTTGTAATGTGAAGAGGGTTAGCTGTGTGCTTATAATTATTGATGTACGTTAGAAAATTATACTGTATAGATTGAAAGTTGTGTTTTATTTTATTGAACATCCTGACAAAATATATTTATCACATGTGCTGTATACTGCAGTATACAGGACCATAGGACCCTAAATGCAGGGTGTGGATGCGATGTGTAAAGGAAAACGGCTGATGACGTGGTTAGATACCCTGGCTTGGAAAAGCTTGGCACCAAATCTAAGAGTCGAACTAATAGTCTTTGGCTAGCCTTTGTGCATCAGTGCATCGTCTACTCCGAGGAATAATTTGCTAAATACTTAAGTCATACTGGAAAACCATACCAAATTTTAATCCTCTGCCTATTCGGGAAGTAGGAGAATTCGCTTGTATGCATGAATTGATCATTGGTTTAGACGAATTATTCGTGAACTTAATTGGTTAAGAATAGGGTAGGGAAATAGGGTAGGTGGTAATAGGTTTCTTGTAATATTACTCACACACGCTATGTTCCACTTTAATATTAGGGTGATACCTCAGGCTCAGGCAATGACCTGATTTGAAACCCTATTGACTATATCTTCGTTTACCTATAATTTAACCAGGGTTAAGATAAAGGGATTATCGATGAGAGAATTGGTAACACTGTCAAATACCATATAGTTAGTTTGTATTGTCAAGTTTAAAACACCCGCAGATCTTTCTGCTTGTAACTAACGCCGGATGAACAATCTTACCTGTTTTACATCTGTTTATCACAAAGATGTTACGACGGAATTTGTTTACAAGGATCTGCGTGAGTTCAGTTATGTTTTCGTAAGTGTAGACCTAGTTAAAACAAGTATAAGAGGGCCCTCATCGAACTGACAAATATAATTCTCCTAACTTTATGTGCCTTTTCTCCCATTTAACTTTAACATGCGGGGTTCATGCTAGGAATCACGGTAAACGAAAGGCCTTAATAGTTTTCTAAAACCATCATACAGTTCAGAAAATCACTTTATAAAATCAGAACTATATATTATATATTATTAATTTCATTATTAAGAGGATAAAATCCTCGCAGTTGAAAGGCCATTTGATTATAAGGCCCGAAAATTCGGTCCGAGACAACTCAGACATATTTTCGCATATATAAGTTCATAATTACTTAGCCCAGCGTTTTCCATTTTATAATTTACGAGTTTTCGTTGGTATATTTAATAATTATTGAACATTTTATCAAAATATATCATAATAATAATTTCTCCTCGGCGAATCGAACCCGGCCTCTCTCCGTCCGCGCTTAAAGCTATTTTCTCAGGAACTAGATTTTCCCCGGGAAAATAGCTTATATTTTTAGAGTCATATGCTTTTAGATGATATTATATTATTATAAAATGCCCTATATTTAAATTGTCGGAACCGTTTTCGAGGATTTTTTCTTCTTTTTTCAGAATTTTTGGGGCAAAAATTCAATTCTCGATTTTGCCTCGGGGTACCTACGACATTTCTGAATATATATGTCACATTTCGACAAAATCGGCCAAGTAGCTTAAGCTCCACGCATCTGCACAGACGACAGACAGACATTTTTTATAAAACAATGTTTTGGACTCAGGGGTTTCAAAACTGCGCCATCACAATACCTTCTCTTTTTATGAGAAA
Source organism: Gerris lacustris (assembly GCA_951217055.1). Lineage (NCBI taxonomy): Eukaryota > Metazoa > Arthropoda > Insecta > Hemiptera > Gerridae > Gerris > Gerris lacustris. The sequence goes on along the minus strand of OX578278.1, from coordinate 40,313,201 downwards.
GTAAAAATTGGACACGGGTGTCTCGGGACCTCTCCTTACCATGTTATAATACAAAAATGGTGGCAGATATTTAGTTGAAATAAAGGAAAATGATTTATATTATAGGGAGGTATAACAGGTGCGATTTTCATTTCAATCAGAAAAAGTTCGGAAACAACCTTAATTTGTTTTCTGGTTTTAATTTTTTATGAATATTTCGACATTTTTACTGACATAGCAAAATGGGTTAATGCCATTACAATTTATGATTATCCGGGGGGCACAACTATGTCGGGACTAATTTTTGCTCTAAGTTTCAAACCTCTAGCTTAAAAGCTGTGGGCGTTATGCGTTATTTTTTATTTTATGTTAAAAGCAACCTCTAAAAAATATATATATATTTTGCTTAGCTAGTTTTGCTCCTATAAAATCGTACTGGTGGTGACAGACACACACAAACGCACATTTACGAAAAAAGTTATGACCGGATTCGGTTTTCGGAATGTATGAAATGGAAAGGTATCCAAATATTTTGCAATTCTGTTCAATATACAGACAAAACTTTAATTTTATATATAATATATAGATATAGATGAGAATTCTGAAAACAAGACAGCTTAGCTCAATTAATAATAAACAAAAGTTTAATTACTAAAAGAAAATCAACAAATCATAGCAAACAAAACATAACTAAATAAAGATAAAAAAAATCATAACAAACAAACTAAATATAATAATTATATAAAGATTAATTTATAATGAAACAAAAAAAAAAACAACACTATTAATTAATTAATTATTATATTTAGAAGAAACAGTTTTGTTTGTCTAAAAATAAGACTAGTTATATCAGGATGTGTTAAAATACTATAAGGATTTATATTTAGAGAACGAGAGTGTTGAGTTGTAAAAGAGCGGAGGTTGTTTTTTAGATCGAGTTCAGTTTTCCTGTGTAGTGTTATTCTCTAGTGGCTGAGAATTGGCTCTCCTGGCTACCATTCCTAATAGTACTAGATCTGCGACTCTTCAAAGAGAGACAGTTTGCATAGTGCGTGACCCCAACCTTTAGCAGACTCGTTACAGAGTGTCGCGTGTCATTGTGTTCACTTAAACACTCAGCTAATCCTTTCTATATCGTGTAATCTGAATTAATGCCAATCCCTATATTGGGGGATAATTTCCGTCTAGGGTAAAAATAAACATTACGATTTTGTGTATAATAGGTATAATAGATAATAGGATTAAGAGGTTAGGTTTTTCTAGGTTTAGGTTAGGGTATCTGGTAAATTTATTTCGAACAGCACCATAAGTATCAAATTGTATTCAATTTCTAAATGAATGTATACACAGATTCCAATAACTCTTTATTATGATTAATTGTAAAATTGTTATTAATTAAAAGAACCAGTAGAATACTATTTTTTATTCAAAATCGTCGGGACTGTTTTCAAAGGTTTTTACGTTCTGTTTTTTTTTTTTTTTTTTTACGTTCTTTTCAGAGTTTTTTGTAGGGTAGCGCACTCAAATTTGGAGCTAAAATTAATTTCTCGATTTTACCTCTGGTTATGATTATTCGTATGTAAGATTTCATCGAAATCGGCCCATTAGTTTAGGCTCCACGCGTCTGAAGACTATAGACAACGTTTATTAAACACCACTTTTTTGACTGAAAACATGTAAATCCATCAAAATCGCAATACTTTCCCTCAGGGGAGTCGACCGTTGGTCAGTGACACGTGAACATCGTCTCTCTCAATAATTGTTTATTGAATGGTTTAAAGTTGCTTTTTCAGTTTTATTTTTTTTAGTACAAGTAATGTTATTTTCTTTTCTTTATACGCATTGCAGTTATTTAAATTTTTCTCAGTTTTTTTTCTTTAATAAAGTGAAAAATAAGTTTTGCTTAATATAATTTAATAGTTATATAGAACTGCGAGTGAAGGCGAGGCAGAGTTCACCTGCATATCTCGTATATAGCCAGGTATATTAATTAACATTAGGTAATATATTTCTTCAGGATAATTTATAAAATTTCTTTATTTACAAACATCTGTCAAACAGGTGTTTTTATTTATTGTTATTATTATTACCGAAGACTGATGAAGAAAAAGCTGAATTATTTGCAAGACATTAACAACACGATTTTAAACCTCATCCTGACATCTTTTACCAAACACATATTGACAAAGTAGACAGTGAACTCCTATCTCCTCTTCAACTCCCCCCCCCCCCCCCCCCCCTTCCCCCTCATAAAGCATTCACCCCCAGCCCTATACAACTCCCAGGGTGGGGGTTTGCCCAAGTTTGGCGCGATGGTACTGCTACAAGAACCCGACGGCCAAAAGTGGAAGTAATAGAGTAAACAATCAACGGTCAAGTGTCAAGTCCCAACGGCCAATTCCTTCAGTCTACCAGTTCTACTTCTACGCATTTTTCACAGCGTGTAGTTTTTGATTTTTATTACCTGTTGAAATATGGTTCACTTTTGTGATGTGCATGGCTGCTTAAGCAGAGAACCTGATGTATAATGCTTTAGTTGGCCTAAGGATAAAGCAAGGTTAGTTATAATTTTTTGGTAAATCTTAAAGTAATGTTTCACTCGAATGTACTGTTTTGACAAAGAGCAATACTCTCTCAAATGTATAAATCATACCTATACAATCTCTCAAATGTATAAATTATACAAATTTACTGTTTTAGTATTTACGCATTAATTGATACTGCTGGATTTTGTTGATTTAGATGTTATAACTTTTGTTCTCCATGGGGCTGGGATTTAAACACTGTCTCCCACGAGTTAATTGTTGTTGAAATAACGATTTTTTTTTATCTAAGATGCATACTTTCAGTGTTGATATGTTGAAACAATATATTAGTTGCATTATTTGTTCATATATATTTCTTAAACTTGTACTGAATTTAGTTCTTACTCTAATTTATATAGTGAGAGAATTATGTTTATGAGATACTGTCATATAAATCACAGCATTTAAGTTTTCGCTAAATTTATTAGCATTATATGAGCATAAAAAATATTGAGATTATATAACCTCCATTCCCACTAATATCATTTGAACTGTCTTTCATATTTTAACATTTTTACAGGTGTGAAATATGGGAAAAGTTCTGCCAGAATCCCAAGTTGAAGAAGGTGAAGAAGCAAATTTGTGCTAAACATTTTGATTTAAAGTACTTCATTGATGGAAGCAGATCTAAACCACTTTTACGTCCAACAAACCCTATTTCAACATTAGATCCTCCTACAACAACTTTGATCGCATTATGTGAGTATAGCAAGTACTTATTTCTAATTTGTTTCACACCTGGATGATTTTCATACTCTGAAATTTCCTTGCACTTTAGTAAATTTTAACCCTTTACGGGGCAAGGTCATTTTCAGTGGTTCGTTTTATTAATATTTATAACTGAGCACCCCAAAGACCCACAAAACAATAATTTGAAGTTAATTTTGTTACCGTTGTTGCTATTATTGATATTCTGAATGTATCATATTTGATACATTACCTCAAATGCGTAGAATAACTGTTCTGCAACAATGTATCATTTTTGATACATAACCCTTTCCCTAACATATATAATACAATATATAAAATACAATACGGTGCAATGTAACATATTTGATACATTAAAATTAAACTTTTTTTACAAGACAAGGTATTGATACATTAAAATTAAACTTTTTTTACAAGACAAGGTAACTATTTAGCAAACAAATAATGAAACCATACATTAACCCATTTAAGTTTATGTTTTCTTCACAAATACATCCAATACTAACATAAAAATGGGTGTAAAAAATAAATAACTAACTTGGTATGCGTGGTCTATATTTCCCCTTAATTTCATGTTGACAACTAAAGGCTTATGTTTCTCTTAATGACCACTAGATGCCAGATAGAACTAGAATAACTTAGAATATGCATCATATTATATAAAGAACCTTGTTTCCACCAAAAAATCCCTTTTTTTATTTTTACAAATATATATACATATAATGTATGATATTTGTTACACGGCCCTGTAAAGGGTTAATTGCTTGAAGCATTGCTTGTAATTATATTGGTGCTGATGTGTTATAGGTGGGGCAGCTGTTTTGAGTGGAACTACTGACGATACTTATATGGAAGTGGAAGCTGCCGAAACTAACCATTTTAATAATTTCATTAAATTGCTACTAACAAATATTCACTGACATAAATTTTTGTAAATAGATTTTCTTTTTTATGACAACAATATTTTTAATGCTTAACTATGCATTAAAACATTGTATTTAGCCTTATTGTACCTTTTATGTAAATAAAGCAGGCTTTTTTTATTCTACTTCTTATTTTCTTTTATTTTTTTTAATATTTATTCTTCAACCCTTCCAAATATTTTTAATAAGATTTATTTTAGATGATGTTTATTTTTCATTTTAATACAAAGTGAATGTATTAACTCATTAAAATATATTCTTAAAATATGTTCTGATGTAATGAAATTTTCATTTTTGAGCAATATGAAAAATCAAGAAAATTTACACATGTTCAAAAATTCAATTTGCTGAATGAATTTTTATTTTTCTATAATTATCAAGGTTAATAATTTAATATACTTAATATTTCAAGGCACTTAAATATTATGTGCATATGTACATTTAATTCCTTTAAAGTAGTGGGTAAAAAATGGATTAATATTTCAAATATGAAAAGTAAGGAGGAAATAAAATACTTAATACTTTTGATTTGAAATTCCCGGTCTTTTTGCCGAGAATTAGTACTTCATTTTCCCGTCGGGTTCTTGGAGCGCTTCTGTCCGTTTCCCCCACTATAACCTTGTCAAAGGGTCTTAAAGAGGGGAGACGACTATCTCTATATATTATTTATCTATGTTCACCCCTTCTGATATTGCCTATTCCATAAATCAGCTACCTTCACGAAAGGCTCCCGGCTACGTTTTTATAACTTCATCCATCCTAAAACAGTTACCCAAAAAGGGAATCCTTTTCCTAACCTACATATACAATGCTGTCCACATATTATTCCATCTTTTGGGAATTTTCCCAATAAACCTGCACATAGTCCATCTTCCTATCACCACATTAGCCTACTCCCAGCAATGGGGAAAATCCTTGAGAAACTTATCCTTCGAAGATTGAATCCCATCCTAAAGTCCCAAAATATTCTCACGAATCATCAACGAGGATTTAGATCCTTTCACTCTACCATCCAACATTTTTACATCGCCTAGTTGATGTAAAATCTTCCACCCTTGAGCAGAAACAGTACTGCTCGGGGTTGCTGTGGAAGCTCAAGCAATTCCTCCCTTTCACATACCTCCTTATCCTTAAATCCTATCTCTGTGAGCGCTTTCAAAGTCACTCAGAACCAATCCTTTTCCAAAACCTACCCTGTGCTAGCTGGTGTGCCTCAGAGCAGCATCCTCGGTCCTCTCCTTTACACCGTCTACACTTCCGACCTTCCTGAATATCCTACCACAATTCACAATTCTATCCACATTCGCCGACGATAAAACTATCCTCTCAACCCACGAAGACCCTATCAAAGCCTCAGACCAACTTCAAAATCACTTATATCTCCTTGGTCCTTGGTTGAGAAAATGGAGAATTAAAATTAACGAACGTAAAAGTGTACATGTCACTTTTTCGTTGCGTCGAGCAACATGTCCTTCAGTCACTCACAACCGCAAATTCCTATTCCTCAGTCAGAGCAGACCCACTATCTAGGACTACATTTTGATAGAAGACTGACTTGGGCTACACACACAAAACAAAAACGAAAATAGACGATACAAACTAATGACTAGACTTCTAAATAATCAATCTAAACTCTTGCTATCTAATAAACTCCTTATCTATAATTCTATCAAGCAATCTGGACGTACGGACTCGAGTTATGGGGAATAGCAACGCATTCCAATTTAAAAAGGCTCCAAACACTGCAATCCATTATACTCCGCAAAATCACTAACGCCTTTTTATGTTTCCAACCTAATCCTCCACAATGATTTCAATGTTCCCCTCGTTCGAGACCTATCAGTTTCCCGTTATGAGATATTTCATAGTTCCCTAGCTTCCCATCCCAATCCTTTATTACAATCCCTCTCCTCCCGCACGATATCAAGTAACCCTCCTCGCCGTCTTAAAAGACATCAATCAATTGGAAATTCAAACTTTTAAGTTTTAGGTAGTATTCATACTACGGAAAAATTAAATTTTAATTTAAATCAAATTATAATTATTATCACCCTGGCAGTTGATCGGGACTAAAACCCAAAAGAAAAAAAAATTATCATTAATTACAGGAGCAATACAGAGAAAAATAGACCCCAGCACCGGGACTTGAACCACGGGCCTCCTATATATCCGTTACAGGCACTCTTACCAACTGAGCTATACTGGAGAATGATTTTCTCTGTCGTTACCGATACCAAGTCCCGAATCCAAGCTTTCAATCTTTTCTACAACTCTAGCAAGCCAATATTCACGGCAATAGAACTAGACCGAGAATGTCTCCCGTAGTTAATGACAATTATAATTTGATTTCAATTAAAATTTAAACTTTCCGTAGTATGAATACTACCTAAGACTTAAAAATTTGAATTTCTAATTGATTGTACTAGGTACAGGTACAAATTGAGTACTTTATAATTATAAGCGTTAATTCTCGGTCTAGTTCTATTGCCGTGAATATTGGCTTGCTTGACTTGCAGAAAAGATTGAAAGCTTGGATTCGGGACTTGGTATAGGTAACGACAGAGAAAATCATTCTCCAGTATAGCTCAGTTGGTAAGAGCCCTGTAAGGGATATATAGGAGGCCTGTGGTTCAAGTCCCGGTGCTGGGGTCTATTTTTCTCTGTATGTCTCCTGTAGTTAATGACAATTATAATTTAATTTAAATTAAAATTTAATCTTTCCGTAGTATGAATACTACCTATAACTTAAAAATTTGAATTTCTTATTGATTGTACTATAGGTACAGGTACTAATTGAGTATAATTTTAAGCGTTAATTCTCGGTCTAGTTCTATTGCCATGAATATTGGCTTGCTAGACTTGAAACTTGGGACTTTGATTGAAAGCTTAGATTCGGGACTTGGTATTGGTAACGACAGAGAAAATCATTCTCCAGTATAGCTCAGTTGGTAAGAGCGCCTGTAACAGACATATAGGAGGCCCGCGTTTCAAGTCCCGGTGCTGGGGTCTATTTTAAAAACGTCGGATCCATTACCAAAAATTTTTCTTACGTTCTTTTCAGGGTTTATGCCCCCCCCCCCCCCATAAAGGGGGGGTTATGATTTTCGCCCCCAAATTTTTAATTTCTACTCGGGATATGGTTTTTAATTTTCTGAACATGTATGCCAAACGCCAGAAAGACATTTTTAAAAAACACTTTTTTAGTGTCTTAATTGTGTTAAAACTTTGAGCATAGAAACGTTATAACAATTTTGGGAGAGCGGTTTGAGCCGAGACCGTTAATCACTTGGCTACGCATGGGTTTGCAATTGTTATTATTATTAATAGTATTATTATTATTAATTATTATTATTATAGGAGTTAAACTTTATCTTTAGGTTAAGTAGTTTGTAGTAGGAGACTATGTTCTAATGCAATGTTGGGAAGAATAGTCTAGAGGGAGAATGTAATAGCGATGTTAATCTGTTGGAAGCGGCTAAACCAAGCAATCACCAGTTGACAGGTAAGGTCGCATCATCAACTATAATTGATCAATAAAACCTCAGTTTGTTTATCAACACGCTAGCCAGATCTAGTTTCTACTTCCTCTACATCAATAATGTCTCTCTCTTTTTCTGGACCTTTAGCAAACAACCCGATTTTCTTTCATTCCCAAACAGACCGGATTCAAATGAAATCGACCTATTCAAACAAAGCTTTCTTTTTACTGAATTTGCCTGATTCATTCTCAAAGTAAAGTGACATCTGGTGTTGAAAATACAAATTATAGAAGAGGGGTGGGGCACGCATGATATCAATGAGAGCTGCATTCCGGTTATTCATACATTATAAAGAGCCACACAAGAATTGCATAGTATTAAACACAATACTATGCTATTAAATACTACATAGTATTAAATACAAATAAATGAATATGGTTACATATTAAACACAAGTCTTAATGAAGTACACATAAAAGAAAATATTTAAAAGAAAAAGAAAATCCATATTTTTTTTTTAATTTGAATAATAAAAATAAATATAAGAAATAATGCATTATAAGTAAAAAGTATATAATTTATCAAAGACCTTTGGTAAAATCTTTGAAATTTGGCGTAAAATTTGTTAATGTCGCCCACAGCAATTCTGTGGCAAATTGTGGAACATCCTGACAGTCTAATAGTATAAAATATGAGGAACCAAGCAGGTTCGCACGCTCGCCTGTCGTTATAAACTTAGAATGCTTAAATGACTTATCTTATCTGGAATCTACTTCACATTACCAACGGCTTATAATTAGCCATATCACCTAAAATTTGCATTTTCTCTTATATGGGTCATATTTGATTTCAATTAGGCAACAAGAAAAAGTGAGGTCATTTGAGAGATATAACTTGCTGCATTAAACTATTTTCGAATAAAAGTCAACTAAAAAAAACTAAAGAGTCGAATAAAAGAAAAACCTGGACACCGAATTTAAATTTCTAAAGTTATAGGATTATTTTGGATATTAAATCTATATAGCCAGTTAAATTCGAGCTCATGATATTGCAAATTAAAATTGAAAACCCTATAATGACGCTACATATGCTGTAGGCAAGTCAACCCAATTATTGTTATTTTCAGGTGATTTGTAATAAATACTTTTTTAAAAGAAAAAAATTGATGATTGTATTTTATTACATTCATCAGTACAATTTAATTCTTTCCATTCTATAATTAAATAACTTTTGAATGCGATTTGATAGACAAATACGGATAGTCAGGTCTTTTAGATCAAATCTTCTTGAATTGAAAACATAATATTTATAGAAAATTGAAGAATATACCCTAAAATGAGGGAGAGAAGATTCAGTCAAAGAACTCCCTTTTCCAGCGCACGCTATTATAACTCTCTTTAAAAAGAGGATTTACCTCTAACTCCTTCAACAGCTAAAATATAGTGCTCATATATTTCTCTTTCTTACTCACTGGACTTGCTTGTTTATAAAACTTTTTTAATAACGTAGAAAAGATTAAAAAAAAACAAAAAAAAAACATAAAAATCAATAGTTCAAAGGCTGTAGCATATTTAGTTGGAAGCAGTATGCCAAGCCATCACCTACGTGAAATGCGTAAAGTGGCTAACAACAAAGTAAGTGATCAGTTCTTAGGCCTCGGGTAGGATACGAGTGGTGAGCGACGGGTGGCAGAGAAGTAGAGTAGTGAACGGCGCTGGCTACGATAAGAGCTAAAATTGGCGTCATCTAGTGAACTAGCTAAACTCTTGGTGGTGAGCGAAATTTAATTTCTAAGGTGAGTAGTAAGCGTCAACAAGCAACTTGTTTCACCCAGATGCTCGAGCATGTCATACCCAGCAGTACCCTACTTCCATTGTACTCAATGTAAACATAAACGTAGGCGGCGCCGCTCTGACCGCTCGTATCGTACCGGAGGCCTTACAGACATGGTGGCTCAAGGCATGCTTGCTGCCCGTATGCAGATTATACTTTCAGTAAAGAACATGACTTAAATAAAATATCGTTGCTCGCGGACAAAATAATAGACGTGTCTAACAACAATCTAGTTAACACTGTTAAAAAATCAAGCCCTTGTACACCCGCCCCATGAATTTAAGTAGCTCCCTTCTTCTTCAAGAACAGTCTTTGATTTAATAAATAAAAGAGATAACATGGACTATATTCATGAAGGCCGCTCTCGCTCTAGGAGCAATTCTAGAATTCGTTGCCATAACAACCGTTCGAGGGAAAGACTAAACTCAAACCCAAACCACCGCAATGACAGCAAAAACTGTTTTTGCAGATACCACAAGAGAGTTGTAAATAAGGCTCAATAAACAGGTCAAGTGTGTGTAGTCAGCACACAGCGAGGGTCCGTAGGCAACACTGTATAGTTTAAGTAGTACCTACCCTATTGATGGTGTTTTTTAAAATGCTAAAAAGCTTACTTTGAACTATCCGATGGGTCTGATATTCTCAAAACCCATAAACAAACTTCTGATAAAGTATTTTTTTGCCACAGAACCGGACTACAACCATATAAATACATCGAAAATACCAAAGTTATAAAAAACGTATTTTGTCAATAAAAAATAAAATAATATTCTTTTCGAAAGGTCCAAAAAGTGGTATCTTTACTTTTGGTCGAAGAATGTTCAGGATTTTTTGCACTTCTCATAAGCGAGATAGAGGGGGGGGGGGGACACTTTTCACGCCCACTTCAAACTTGCCTACGCTCGCCCTATCAAAGTTATAACCAAAGAATTATATATTTTTGTAATCAGCTCGACGTACCCTTTCATATAATACCCCTCACGGTGTCGAAAAAAAATAAAAAAATGTTAAACCCTTAAGTTTTTTGAAAAATATTTTTTTTTAAGTCGCTATATTTTTAAAATATGTGGACAGGTACAAGACACATACACATACATGCCAAATTTCAAAGTGATCGGACGAAAAAGTGTAGCCGTGAGAGCAGGCGACAGGACGGACGGACAGACACACGCAGGAAAATATAAGGGTCCTTGGTTTTGCCTACGGAACCTAAAAAGGCACGGAGCCGTGCACATTCAAGAAACAAAAAACTAACTTGCCGTCACTCGCACATTTTGTCGGTGAAACAGAAGTGATTATCACATACATATGCATAAAGCCGCTTTAGTATCACTGACAGGACAACCGTTTGAAAGTATCTTATCGACACAGGAGCCGATTTATCCGTGATAACTGTCAACTGAATCGGAAGCAGAAAACCAGGAACCAGGTTTAGCATTCCGTAGTTTTGCAGCCAATAATGGTTCCGAAATCCGTGCTTTCGGTGAAGCGCGCCCTAAAGTCTACCTCGGGTTACGCCGTAATTTTTCTTGGAGTTTTATTGTTGCTGATGTGACACAACTAATTCTGGGTGCGTGCGGATTTTCTGGGTCATTGTGGCCTTATTATCGAGTAACTGCAGCAACACATCACCGATGTTAGGGGGCTCCAGAGATACCGTGATAATATGAGATGTCAGTAGTATTTGTATTATATACATACAGATTAGATTAAATATTGTCAACATTATATTCATTTTAGAAATGAGAAGCTTTAATTGTTGCAATTATTTCAATTGCTATACAAATCTCTAGAATACACTGATTGTTTACTTATTAACGTTATTTGAAGGCAGTGTATTAGGTTATTGAGTTTAGTTATTGGATAGAACGCGTGCCTGAGTACTACACAAGTAGGCTGATGAGTACGTACAGGTATGAATCTATTGTATGTCGGTACCGGCCTTCATCTATAACAATACCTGCTGCTATTAGAGACGAGAGTCAAGTGACCTGACCATTTTAAATAATATTATAATGCTATTGTCCCAAACTAAACTAAACTCCTTCTCCTGCCATTCCATTCTTATATACCTATTTAGATCTTAAAAGATCTTCAATTGTATATTTTTATATTTAATCTTTTTTTAAAAAGTAAAATATCGAGGGGTATACTTTTTTTCAAAAGCGTATCTCTATACATATATGTATATTTTAAAGAATCAATGAGTCCCGAAGTCAACTGAAGTTTAGGTTTGTTCCTACCCCCCCTTTTTGTACCGTCCTTTCTATCGCCCCGCGGATCTGAACAGGTTCTATAAGCATGCGCTAACATTTGTACATTGTACAGTAGTACAATCATGTCAGGTTGGAACGGGTTTAGGTCTATAATTCGCACAGTTTTAAAAACATTCAAGAAAAACCTAACAACCTACCTGTTGACTTGTGTGACGATTGACAGAACTGCGCATGTCATAGAAACCATTACTTGGTATTGTCAGAGGATCGTTTGGACAATACAGTAAACTGTTCGCAAACGATCCCTGCGCGGGTTGGAACGAACACGAAACATGTCTCAAGTCGGGTTGGAACGGCTTTTGTCATTGCGCATGCCCGTGACGATCCACTGATTGGTTGGAACAAACCTATAATATTCAGCATCACAAGTAGCAGTTGCCACACACAAAAAGAAAAATACAAGATACACTAAATTAAATTATAAATCTGCGTTTAGATATAATTATTATATCACAAGTAACATATAATATAATATGTCATATAAGCATAAGCAACTACATAGTTTATAATAAACGGGTGGTCTAAAAGTCTCCCCCCCCCCCCCCCCCTCTTAACTTTTGAACGGATTGAGATAAATTAATGAAACTTGGGGGATCTCTACCATGCAAAGGTAAGTTTGTTTTCATGCAATCGCCCACTAGGGGCATCCTCCCACTTTGCCCCCAGGCCACCCAACTTCAAAATTTCAAATTGGAGTGTATATTTTTGATACCATATTTGGATTCTACGGTGAAAAATAATAAACTTTTACTTGAAACTATTTTTTCCATCTCCAATATTTTTTCACACCAGCCGGCTGGTTCTCGAGTCGCACGTGCATCTTGCTTTCAGGATGCACGTCGCACTTGCATCTTCGGTGTGTAGGCTCGTTCAATTACCTCGACTCCTTAGATAATCCGGTGTTTCCAGGACGCATGCAACTTGCGACTTGCTACTTCGGTGTGAAAGCCGCCTAAAACACAATACCTGTTGTTTAAAACAGATCTTCTTTGGACCACTTTAGTAGTTGTCATAATTGTTTCATCAGATAAGTATTAAAGAGGAAAGGTAAGTACCTATGATTAATTTTTTTGTATTTAAATTATAAAGAGAAGAAAGGCTGCACTGAAGGTTAAGTCCTTAAAGGAACTAGTAACAAGGCAACTTTACTACATTGTGTTGCCGATCGGTCGGCACAAGACCACAAGAGATGATATTCCTCCCAACTAAAGCCCTGCGTCGACGATTGAACATGTAGGCCCATCATGTTGGGTTCGAGCGGCTCGCCCAACATATTCGATCATTGATGGGCGCCATTCCAACATGTTCAACTGTTTTGTTGGGTTGGGCGTTGTGCTCGACAGCACCCCCAACTCCAACATGTTGGGTCGTGGATGGCGAACCGTCGAGCAGCTCGCCTGACATGGCCTCAGTCTGTCTCATGTTCTGTCGTGTACAGCAGTATTTCATTTGTTTCGTTTTGTGTTTCTCATAACAAAATGTCTTTTAATGACAACAAAAAATTCTAGACCGAATTTATAGAACTATATCGAGACCAGCGTCCGTTGTGGGATATTAAAGATGAAAGATATTGCAAAAAACATTTTCGAAAAGAAGGTTACGTGGTTATTATTGAAAAACGGAAGGAAGAGTTAGCGGATTGTGACTTGTGACGAAAAGTTTATAAAAGCCAAAATCGAATCACTTAGGGATCCTTTCGAAGAGAAATGAAAAAGGTCCAGAGTTCGAAAAACAGAACAGGAAGTGGTCTAGATGAAGTGCCAACCCTGTGCTACTACGACCTAATGATGTTTATTACCGATCAAGAAGTCGTAAGAAAAGGAATATCATTGTTGGTTAAACGGAATAAAATTAGAAACTCGTTCAAGCAGATATTCAAAACACTCCTCATTCATGCGCAAATAGTTTTTATAATCGTATTGCTCTTTCGCAGCAAGGTGTGACAATAACGACGTATGACTAAATTTATTTCGCTTAATAGCCAGTTCTTAGCCCACACGCGCGGAGGTTTCCTCTTTTTTTTTTACTGAAACCCAAAACACCACCACTCACAGCTTTAGCCGACTCAAAATCCATTGCTTAACTGCCGTTGGACCAGCATGCTCGGCGCTCGGCAGTTGGTGGTGCACACCTAACATGTTGGGTTGGAGTCAGGTAGAGGTTGGGCCAACATGTTCGATCGTCGTGGGGGGGCTTAAGACCAAGGCAAAAATTGAGAGGAGGAATGTCAGTAGCTAACTGACAACTGACATGATAAATAAACTAGGCATCGCGTGGCTCTATAATTGAAGCGAGCGTAAAGTAATAAATATGTATTGAATATTGAAAAAAAATAGATAATCATGAATCATGATGAGTTGATAGATAAAAGGTATGATAGTAGTGCAGCGGCTAGTAGTAAGGGAACCACCCTGCATTCTTACTACTCCTCTAACCACACATCTCCTTTTCAATTATTGTAAAATGTATTACTTCACTACTCACTACGCAAAAACTTCTGCTTGTATCAAGTTGAATTTTTACATGCCTGTTTTAATTGCACTTTAGACAGACGCAGACGATGTATATGAAGTTTTATTAAAATCGTTGTTAGAACGTAAGATATCGGTTAAAACGTTGTTTTCTCTACTTTAAACGTTTAGGTCCGCTTTAATAGTTATAACGATATTCATTAATTCATAGCGGTGTCGCTGTTGGTTTTACTACAAAATGTTATTTGTAAAAAATGTTCGTCTTATCGAATAGGTGATGATAGAATCTTTTCCCGTCCTGAAATTTCAATTTTACATATTAAGCTTACGTTTACGCGAGCGTTGAGAGCGAACACTTGGGCAGACAACGTTGTCCTACGAACTTGTCCTGACCATTAGTAAAACGAACATGTGTACCAAATTTCATCAAAATCGGTCAACTTTTACTCAAGTTATCATGGTACGTTTCAGACACGGAGCCATATTTCGTTGAATGTAGGAAGCTCGTTACGCTTGCTTCAATAAATATCGTTATACCTTATTTAATACTTGTGATTCAATCAGCTATAGGGGGCAAGGAAGCTATGTACCACACTAATTGACAGCTATTTTAGTATTATATAAACACATTAATTTTGCTCTTTGAGTTTTATTTACAATATTATCTCCCTTATGAATTGGACGCCGCCACAACTAATATCTACTACGTTAAATACGGATTGAATCCTGATTTGGGATTTAACAAGCTAGGTGTTTCCAGGAGTAGTATTGAATCCGTATTCAATACGAAATAAAAAAAAAGAAACTTTTTCTTGGTTACTTTTGATAAAGGTTATAAATAATTTTGTAACCTTCACCTTTTATAACCATGCTTTTTATTATGTATTTTTACAGATTTGACTACTGCTTCAACAAGAATACGCTAGGCGCGCTCACACCCACGCTCTGCGCATGTCAGGATCGAGTTCAGGTGTTTCCATGCAACTCGATCCAGATACGATCCCAGAATTTAGTGTATCGTATCGGGGTCGCGATCGTATTGAATCTAGGTTTCCATGAACACTTTGGATCCAAAAACTGTATTCAACCCTTATTAAATCGGTATTTAAACATCATGGAAACGTAGTAATCGTAACATTCACAGCTTTTATTAATACGAATGAAAAGCAGGCTTGTTTTTCTTATTAACCTTGCTAGTAAAAATATATTGAGCTTTATGCTCCGAAGTTACCTAACCTTAAATTAAATCAATACCTTTTAAAAGCACTTAGTTAAGATAATGGCATAAAGAAACTACTTTAAAAAAATAAGAGTATTTCAAGTCTTTAGCGAAGAATGTTAATAAAAAAAAACGTAATTATTTCAGGTGGAAACGGCAAAAAGCAGTTCTAATATCTGATGAGGTTTTTTATAAGCAGTTTTAAGTTTGCTATGTCCTGGCTGAGGTAAGGGAGTAAGTTAGTTTCGCAATAAACAAAAAACCACTTTTTATTGTGTTTAGAAAACCGGTGGTACCGGACATCTAGACTCTGAACCCTAGTGTACATGAACCCTATAGGCTATAAACTCTACACTGTACCCTTGTGCCAAACCAAGTTCTTCTATTCGCTTACATACCGTACCTATCTCTCCTTCCTTATTTCTACTTATCTTTGCCAAGCCGGATTCTTTTAAAAAACATTTTTTCTGCCATACTGCAAATTTCCTTTATCGTATACATTCCTTATTTATAGTGATAATCAACACATTCTTTCAGACTTCATTCTCAATGTTACAAATTTTAAGATACGGTGACAATGTGCGAACGCCGCTTTTTAACATCAACAAAAAAACAATATAACTTAACGTCATCTTTTATTTTGTACCTTCAATGGGATCTTAAAGGTACCATCTTTTATCTTCTTGGGGGTAACTTCTACCTACAATGGGAAGTAGAAGAGAACGGGAATAAGTACGTAAGTTATAACCTAAAGCCGGCCATAAACAATGCGGTTTACCGGACAAGTAAACCGAAGCGTGTGTGCTTCCGTAACTGAACATTTAACTTGTACTTCGTGTATGTGTATGGCCGGCTTAATAGCATCAATAGTTGTATACTCTTTCTTTTAATTTCTTAATTGGCACCCTTTTCCTTTCGTTTATCTGTTTCCCTGCCTCGGGTTGGTATCACCACCTTATCCATAAGTGTGCATTTGAGGTGAGAGCCAACCCTTTGGTTCTCTGTCCGGCATAACACACTTTTTTAGGGTCCGTAGGCAACACCAAAGGTCCTTATATTTTCCTGCATATGTCTGTCCGTCCGTCCTACTATCACCTGCTCTCACGGCTACACCTTTTGTTCAATCACTTTGAAATTTGGCTTAAATATGCATAGTACCTACCCACATTTTTCAAACAAATTAGGGTAAAAAACTTAAGGGTTAAACATTTTTAAAAACCGTGTGGAGTATCAAATGAAAGGGTACGTCAAGCTGATTACAAAAATATAATAATTTTTTGTTTATAAGCTTTGATAGGACGAGCGTAGGCGAGTTTGAAGTGGGTGTGAAGTGCCCCCCCCCCCCCCCTCTATCTCGCTTATGTGAAGTGCAAAAAATCTGAAAAAATTCCTGAACATTCTTCGACCAAAAGTAAAGATACCACTTTTTGGAAATTTCGAAAAAAACATTATTTTATTTTTTATTGACAAAATACGTGATGTATTTATATGGTTATAGTCCGGTTCAGTGGCAAAAAAAAATACTTTATCAGAGTGTGTTTTGAGAATATCAGACCCTTAGAATGGTTTAATGTAACCTTTTTAGCATTTTAAAAAAACACTGTTTATACACTTTACTCTTAAAAACTATAAATGTGGCCTACGGACCCTCGCTGTGTGCTGACTAGCACAGACAGAAGACCCCCCCCCCTCCCCCCTCTATCTTGATTATGTTAAGTGCAGAAACATTCTTCGACCAAAAGTAAAAATACCACATTTTGGAAATTGACAAAATATGTTTCTTTTTCGAATAAAATTAAGCTATTGCAATGGCTTATGTGTCACTACAGACGATATCCCCCCTTAGGATGCTCTTAAAAATTTCAAACAAATTTTAAAATGTCAATAATATCAGATGAAAGGATGAGTTCTTGGCCAGAATTTTTGCCGTCCATTTAGGGCTCAAATTATGACCATTTAGGGTCAAAAATAACAAATAAACATGTTTTTTCCATTTTACCCCCCTCTTATATGAAAATATGACAAAAGTGTACATAACAACAATTACTGCACTCATAAAGAGCTTTCCAACGACATGCATCTTGAAGGGTTTATACTATTTTGACTTTTGTACCCCGTACCCTTGTGTACCAATTTTTTTTTTTTTTTCACCCATCCAAATTCTACACCAAAATTTCCCTATATTATCAAAAGCCAATAATACGCAGATTTCTTTGAAAATTCGCTCATTAAGTCATGGTGTATGACTGAACTTTTTTATAATTATGCTCTTTTCATTTTTGTTTATGTTTATAGTCCATTTCAATGACACAAAAATACTTAATTGATTACATTATAACATGCATTTTTTGAGCTAAAAAAGAGCATTTTTAGGCTCCAATAACTCAAAAAGTATTGACTGTACAAACATTTCTTATAGAACATTTTTTGTTTAGAATTTGTCCCTGTATCGAATCTTGAAGTTTTTTTTTTTTTAAAAATTCCACCCCCGAGAAGGGGGGGCAGTCACCCCTGGGGTAAAAGCACACATCGGCACTATATAACTTTTGTTTCTTGGGCTAGTCCCCAGCTACAGTTCAAATTTCACATCAATCCATCCCATCCGAAAAAATTGAGAGCCAAAATGCTTCATTGACTAGACTAAATGTAAAATGGCCGAGGAATTAATATTTTAATAAAAACAGTTACTCACACCCCTGACCATAAGATTATAAAAGTGGGGAAGTTAGGAAGTGAAACACAACGTGGTGGTTGTTGAATTCATTGGCATTACATTATGTGCCAGGGTAATAAAAATACGGCACTAAAAAACCAAAAAATAAACACGTTACATGCTAGAATATACATAAATGTTTACAAATTAAAGTTAACCTCATAGGCCAGGAGCACATTGAACCCAGGCGACAGTATTCTTTAACCGCAGCAATATATGAGACCACGCGAATTGAGAAGCAAGATGCACTTACACTTCAAAATTTGTGCCCTGACCTGCTCTGCGTCTCGTTTTGTAGGAGGGATTTTCTTTAGTCATTTGTTAATAGCTTTGGAATAATTTTAAAAATCTTCACTTTATATCACCTGTAAGAAATTAAGTTGATTATAACAATTCAGTTAACACTTTGGGATATCCAGTGGAATAAAAATATATAACTTGGACATTATTGGTGCCTACTTTAAGTTTGGTTGTTGTGATTGTACTAATAATATAACGTACTAGGAACATAAGATATATTAAAAAAAAAATATTTTAATCCATTCTAAAGAGAACAAAAATAACTTTCGTGCCACAAAAACGTTGCTCTGTTTAAAGAATTACCCATCTATATATATATATAGACACGAACAGTCAGAAATTGGTAGGAAAAGTGGTTTTCATAGATTTTAAGATCAAACTATCCTATAAAAACAAACATCACTTTTGACACGTCTAGTTAATAGTCAATGTGAAGGATTTTTTTTCAGGATTATCGATAATTCTTAATACTAGTAGGAGGTCAGGCAAAACTCGTTATCATATAGATAGAATTAACCCCCTCCCCCCGCAGAATTTCATATTCACAAACAATTTTCTTTTTTTTCTGTTTATATAAATATTTTATTAAAAGCTCTTATCTTATCGGGAAATTAATCAAGTAGAAAATTACTTAAAAGCCTCTTATTTGTATTAATGGAATAAATTTATAAAAACCACTTAGTAGTTAGCAGCAAATAGTAACAACCTTTAGTTGAGTACCCCGTTACACAGTCCCCCGCAAGTCCCAAAAAAACTTGATAGTGCACCGTTGCTCCAAGTGGATGCCACTCATTTTCAGAACGCACTTAAAAGAACAGGTTCACAACCATCCGCCATCACTACTAACAGCCAATTTACTTTGAACGAGTAAAACTCGTACTGAATGCTCAGTAATGGTCAGAAAGTGCTATCACTATCATTTTTAGGGTCCGTAGGCAGTGACGGATCTAGGCTTTCCGGCGCCCGGGGCAAAAAAAAAAAATTTCGGCGCCCCCTATTGAATGTCCATTCAATACTTTTCTCTTTACATATTTCATCAGCCATCCTTTTCTTTTTTTCGTTTACGCACCTCTTTAAATTGATGATCTATGTTAAGGCCTTAAGCTATGGCCTTAGTTTCAGTGACTGCATCTCTTGGATTATTTCCCCTAGTTTCCTCCTGTATATAAGGTGGTAAATGTGGAGAACTGATTGAGCAATTGTGATATCTTTTTTCTGGAGGAGTTTGTTGACAATGTCAATCCTAGTTAGCTCCTTGAACCAGAAGCCAGAAAATATCACAAATTCAAAAGTGCTAATACTTTTTAAAGCTTATTTTCTAGTTTTATTCCAGAACTTGAAGTCAAACATGCTACCATATCATTTAAAGCAGTAATAATTCCTCCAAGATGCTTGTAAATAACTAGTATAGCTTCCCGCTTTGTTGGCCACCTAGTTCCGCTCTGTAGCTTGAGAGAGATAGGTATGTTTTAGAGCAAAACTTCCCACCTGTTAGTTGATGCTGCTAAGAATGAATAAAGACAATTTTAAACTCCAAAGTTAGTTTCTGCTTCATGAGTGACGCTCGCAGCATTGACCCAATTAATTTTAGTGAAATCGCAGCACAGGGTACGAAGTAAGCAAGAGCATTATTTTTCTGCAAACGGGTTTGAACACCTTTGTACTTTTCATCCATGTTAGCACCATTGTCATATAGCTGCCCTCTACAGTTCTTAAAATCCAAACCATCACTTTTGAGTTTTTTGGTTATTACTTCAGAAAGTGCCACCCGTCTTCTCAATAACTGTGAAAAAAATCAATGAAATTCTCGCAAATCTCTGGCCCGCACTTAAGTTTACGTACCTAATGACTTGAGACATCTGCTGCGAGTGGCTAACATCAAGGGTACAGTCAAACATGACAGAGAAATACTTTGCTTCTCTTAAGTCACTCAGAATTTTCCCTCTTACTTTTGTTGCAATGATATCCAAAAACTCGTTGGATATTGCGAAAAGTAGCTGACCTTTTTTAGGGCGGATTATGTGTTCTCGTAGTTGGGGTGTGGTATCGAGAGAGTAAGTCAATGGTGTTTAAGAGCCTAAAGTAAGTCACACTAAGAAGAAGAGTAAGTCACGCTGTTTAAGAACTTTCCACTACTGGGATCACCAAAGTCAAGGCTTTCATCCGATCCTCGAAAAGCACTGCCTTGATAGGCCAAATGCATAATTACATCAAGAACGGCATATAAAACTGACTTCCAGCGATTCTCTTCCTGCGATATTTGTTCCTGTAGTTTTTTTTTCAAATCATCCTTTGTTTAGTGAAACCTCTAATGTTTTCCAAGAACAAAAACTTTTTTTGTAGCTTAAGGATTTTTCGTGTTCTGGAATTTTTTTATTTAAATTCTTCCACTGCGTGAGACCTTCCTCCTTAGCCATATGGGAAAAAGCCTGCTCTGAAAATAATTTGCACGAATAGGTGACTAGAAATGTCCCATTACCAAGCGTATAATCCTTTCCTTTCTGCGAATTATTCTATTGTAATAAAATCCTTATTCTAATCTCCTCAACCATAGCAAGTTCCTCCGTTTTACCGCCGATGGATTTATATCCCCAACCGCGTTTACCTGCTCAAACCACCCACTCCCCTAGATACAGAATATGTATAATGATATTTCATTTTTTTGCGAATCCTCTTAAAAATTTTCTATTTCGGAGTCACATCAAAAAATTAGAATTGAAAAATCATATGTCTAAGTTCAATGCATGGGCAAATGTGAAATTACGTATACAAGGTTTTGACTTTTAATATATTAATTTACTGTGTTCCAAACTTTTTTATTTCTTGGCGCCCCTGCAGATTTCTATTGCGCCAAAAGCGCCCTTTGCAAAACAACAGCTACAGCGAATCCATAAATAAAATATTAATTTTAATTATTATGGAAACATTGGTGTCCAAACATTTTTTGTTTCACGCTGCGCCCTTCCTGATTTCTTGTTGCTCCAAGGGCGCCCTTCGTCACATTCATTTAGTAAACTATAATAGGTGTTTAATTAACCCATTCAATTGCATTATTTTCCAAAACTTTTTTTATCTCTTGGCGTCCTCGCTGATTCTTCTCGCTCCAAAGGCGCCCTATGCAAGGCTATAACAATAACAGCTACACACTTTGCAAATTAGCGAATATATAAATATTTCAGTAATTACTGGATTAATTGAGATGGGTTTCCAATCTTGTTTGATACTGGGCGCCCTCGATAATATCCGTTGTTCTAATGGCGCCCTTTATCAAATTCATTTAGTCGACTTTAAAAGGAGTCAATTAATCCATTCAATTTGAATTATTTTCTAAATATTATGTTCCTTGGCGCCCTTGCTCCAAAGGCGCCCAAAGACTATAGCAATAACAGTTACACACTTTGCAAATCTCTGTTGTTCTAATGGCGCCCTTTGTCAAATCGTTCAAAAAATTTAAAATGGAAATTAAATAGGGAACACTTTTAATATTTCGTCTGGCTTCCTTTCTGGGTCGTTTTGCGCCAATTTTAGCACTTGCACTTTATTTTTTGCAGTACAGGCTAGCTCGGCGCGGGCGCCCCCTCCAACACGGCACCCGGGGCAGGCTGCCCCCCCTGCCCCCCCCCCCCCCCCCTAGATCCGTCACTGTCCGTAGGAAAAACCAAGGACCCTTATATTTTCCTGCGTGTGTCTGTCCGTCCGTCCTCTCGCGTGCTCTCACGGCTACACCTTTCGTCCGATCACTTTGAAATTTGGCATGTATGTGTCTTGTGCCTGCCCACATATTTTAAAAATATAGCGACTTAGAAAACATTTTTTTCAATAAAATTAGAGTAAAAGAACTTAAGGGTTAAAATTTTTTAATTTTTTTTCGACACCGTGAGGGGTATCATATGAAAGGGTACGTAGAGCTGATTACAAAAATATATAATTCTTTGGATATAACTTTGATAGGGCGAGCGTAGGCAAGTTTGAAGTGGGTGTGAAACGTGTCCCCCCCCCCCCCCTCTATCTTGCTTATGTGAAGTGCAAAAAATCTGAAAAAATTCCTGAACATTCTTCGACCAAAATTAAAGATACCACTTTTTGGAAATTTCGAAAAAAACATTATTTTATTTTTTATTCACAAAATACGTTTTTTTTATAATTATGCTCTTTTCGATGTATTTATATGGTTGTAGTCCGGTTCAGTGGCAAAAAAAAATACTTTATCAGAGTGTGTTTTGAGAATATCAGACCCTTAGAATGGTTCAAAGTAACCTTTTTAGCATTTAAAAAGAAACACTGTTTATACACTTTACTCTTAAAAACTATATAATGTGGCCTACGGACCCTCGCTGTGTGCTGACTAGCACACACTTGACCTGTTTATTCAAGTTACTAACTCGTACATCTGTATTGCTTTTAACAATAATGTATTGTAGTTGCAGTAATCTAATAAAATTAAAAAAAAAAGAGTACTGAATCAGATATTGGCCTACCTCCTCCCCAAAAGGAAAACATCCAGTCTGCCTGATCGAACGCTACGCTACTAATCTCATTACGTTATTTACACACCACGTGTATTACATTGAATTAAATAAAATGTTTTAGAACGAACATTTTAAAAGAAAATATATTTTAACTGTTACAAGTACCTAGTCGAAAGTATTAGTTAAAAATCATTAGTAAAAGTATTTATTAAAAATTATTAATTAACAATGTTGATACCCTTTTCTCGAGGAGATCTCAGAATATTACAATTTAGTATATATTTCACTCGCTGGACTTGTTGATACATTTTTTTTTTAAGTTTTAATTTTTTTTTTTTTTTTTCAACGTTTTCAATATTTTTTTAAATAAAAGGTAAAATCATCACCTTGACGGAACCCTTAAGTTGAGGCTCAACCTTAAGGCCAAAGCCTGGGGTTATTCTTTTATTACCGGAAAGGAGGAGAAGTACCAACCCCAAAAGATGGCATTACAAAAAAAAAATATATTGACCTTAATTGGCTCTACATATATTATTGAACTTAAATGAAGTTACAAATGATGAAACTGATGGTCGGTGGTATTTTTATCGTATTCGGCTCTGGACTAATCAGCCTATAGCCTATAAAAGAAGAATATCACTTATTATTAGCGAAAATTCATTAACAATTAAACGAAGAGTCTTATGAATTAATCGGATCCATCTTAATGTCCTATACTCGTTTTCGGTTATTTTCCTTTCTAACTCTATTACGTTAAGTTTTTTTTCGTTAGGTCTCTCGACATCCGTTAGATATTAATTCCATTTGTACGAAACTACTTATTTCGTCCGATCTAGGAGATAACTATGTCTAGAAAGACGGACTAACAACATGTTTACGTTGAATAAAGATAAACGATGGATCAGCTGTCTCAGCTTATTAGATTGTGATCCTTCTAACTTGAGTTTATTGGATATTGATAGTCTCCATTTGCCAGTTTCAGAGCCGCTCTTCATAATCATAATCATGTAGGAAAGTAGAAAGCCTTTTCTCTTACATCCATCGAAACAATACAATTGTTACAAAGATATATAGTAGTAGTACAATAAAATATATACAGGGTGGTCCAAAAGTCTCCCCCCCCCCCCCCCCCCTCTTAACGTTTTAACGGTTTGAGATCAATTAATGAAACTTAGGGGATCTCTACCATGCAAAGGGAAGTTTGTTTTCATGCAATCGCCCACTAGGGGCAACCTTCCACTTTGCCTCCAGGCCACCCAACTACAAAATTTCAAATTAGAATGTATATTTTTGATAGCATATTTGAATTCTACAGTGAAAAATAATAAACTTTTACTTGAAACTTTTTTTTCTATCTCCAATATTTTGCCCCCTACAGGGGGGCAAAGATAGCAAAATAACCCTTCCGAAATAGTAAAAAAATAACACTTACATCGTTATAAAATCTAAACGGTTAGAAATAAAGTAATGAAACTACTAAAAAAATAATTTTTTTTTTAGTAGGGGGATCTGTACCATGTAAAAGGTAGTGTGTATTCATCCACTCGCGTACTAGGGGCAACCACCATTTTGCCCCCAGGCGCTGAAATGTAACCATTTTTATACCTCTGCCCCCTTATAGGGGGCAAAATATTTAAGATAGAAAAAAAGTTAAAAGTAAAATATTTTTATTTTTTTGCCGTAGAATCTAAATCTGCTATCAAAAATATACACTCTAGGTTAAAATTTTGAAGTTACGTGACCTGGGGGCAAAATGGGTGGTTGCCCCTACTACGCGATTGCATGAAAACAAACTTATCTTTACATGGTACGGATCCCCTAAGTTTCATTAATTTATCTCTAACCGTTTAGATTTTACAACGTATTATCGGAAGGGTTATTTTGCATCTTTGCCCCTCCATAGGGGGCAAAATATTGGAAATAGGAAAAAAGTTTTAAGTTAAAGTTTTTTTTTTTTCACCGTACAATCCAAATATGCTATCAAAAATATATATTCCAATTTGAAATTTTGAAGTTGGGTGGCCTGGGGGCAAAGTGGGTAGTTGCCCCTAGTGGGCGATTGCATGAAAACAAACTTCCCTTTGCCTGGCA
The DNA here is from genome assembly GCA_951217055.1 of Gerris lacustris. Classification (NCBI taxonomy): domain Eukaryota; kingdom Metazoa; phylum Arthropoda; class Insecta; order Hemiptera; family Gerridae; genus Gerris; species Gerris lacustris. Next base: position 40,288,155 of record OX578278.1, on the reverse strand, counting down.
GAGATCCCCAAAGTTTCAGTAATTTATGTCAAACCGTTCAAATGTTAAGAGGGGGGGGGGAGGAGACTTTTGGACCACTCTGTATAGTAATAATATATAGGGATATATTGCGCACGCAGGTTTCGGAATCAGACAGGTTTACAACTCATCTAGTTTCCGATTTTTATTGCTATCATCGCGCACGGACAGTTTATAACTTTTTTCTCTACTGTAAACAACTACTACATATTTTTTCATCTTACTAACAACAGAAAAATCTATTGTTATTATTTATGGATAAAGAAAGGCTCGTCGCTAAAGGGTTTCTTAACATTAAAGAATTACTCTAATCTGGACCCAAGTATAGCATGATTTTGACTATAGAACATCCACAAGGCTTTTGGCACATCCCATGGAGGGGTAGAAATTTTGCTGATGGACCTCGCATGGCTGACCCGAGATCCGCGTTTCTAACATCCAGGGAGCACGCATAGCATATCCGGAAGGGGCCAACGATTATGGACAGGAAAAAATTTGGACTAAAGGAACCATGGGATGTCTTTGAGATTAGTTGTACTACTTGGGAATATAGGTATTAAATAAATGTTGGCAATGTATTGCAGAAGATATGTGTAACTAACGTAAGCAGTGGCTGCGCTAGGCTTATGTGGGGCAGGCGGCCTGTGCTACTACTGGGTCGACTTAAATTTGAACATTTGTCCACTCCTTCATACCATATTTTATAAAATTTCTGCCGGAAGGAGGGTGAAATAAATTGATCTTGGGAGCAAACCCGCAGGATAACTGTTAACTTAGTGTCTGACAACCGGTGCCGGGATCGCAAGATCCAATATTCGCAAATAAGAGCCTCATCGTGTCTCCACTAATGCACACACGGGGTTTCCCTAAATGCGTTTGAAACATCTGTGGTCAGTCATAAAATCCGCTCATGTGTGTACAGCTATATGTTTTTAATTTTGACTAACCGTGATGACAAAGTATGTTTTATCCTCATCCTCATTAAATCAAGGCTCGAGTCGTGAAGTAGTGGATTTGTCAATTTTAAAATCCTCTCTTTTTTTACAATAATAATAATTTAAAAAAGTTATTAAAAAGCAACGGTTTTTCATATGTTATTGTACTAATCTAAAGCTAAATCCGAGGACCATAAATAGAGTCTTAGTGTTTAAAATAAAATACATTAGAAGAAAATACAAATTCATACTTATATAACATCTACCAATGCAAAATAATTTCCTGCTAGAATGTAACTATCTAAAAATATATTTTTAATTAAAGGAAAAAATATATATACAAGGTGTTCTGCACCTTTATTTAAATAAATGTATCTATAAAAATAACGATTCATCCATCAAATGTAAAAATATTTTTTAAAGAGAAAAACACCCGCTATATTATTTCACTAGTGCTTAAAATGTTTAATATATTTACATATGTATCTATCTACAGTCATAACATAGAATAATTAATAAATAAATCTTATTTATTGCTGTGCTTAATTATATAACACGTATTATGTATTCGTTAAGAACTTCTTCTCGAAGTGTAGTTCAATAACCAAACAAGGCCTTCTCACAGAATGATTGTATTTATAACCATTGACTTATAAAATTACTTAAAATATACTAAAAAAGTTAACTATTTCCGAGAAATATATTATTTTAGTTATTTTAGAGTTTTTAGAGGGTTCCGCCACTAATTCATTTCTCGATTTTGCCTCTGGGTAAGATTTTTCTAAACATACTAATTTTATCCTAGTTCGGTAGTTTATACACCACGAGTCTGCACAGACTACAGACGATGAATAGAAGAACAGCAATAATTTAAAAACCACTTTTTTGGACTCAGGGAACCTTAAAACTTGTAAATTCATCAAAATAGAATTCTTGCACCATAACGAAACTTGCTTTCTACATACAGGGTGTCCCAGAAAACTTCCTTTATAATATGAATAAGAAAAAGTAAAAATATTTTAAGCAAAAAAATGACATGCCTTAAGGAGGGTATAGATCTCAGTGATAAAAACCTTTTTTATCTATATTATGTTTTATCTCCTTTTTTAGTTTTTCTTCAGGGCGTGGGTGGCAAAAAGCAATCTTGAAAATGGAGGCGAAATGTATAGCGCCAGTAATGCTTTTAAAAGGGTCAAATTGTTGTTATTAAAGACTAGAAAGAGAATAGCCGATTAATATGCGACCCCTCATCGGGAATCGAACCGCATATCTCTTGATTTAGCCTCTTAAGCTCGGATTGATTATACATAGGTAGTATTATTAAGCTCATTAATTCATAATTATTTTATAGTCATAGTTACCACTGATATTGTAATGTAAATAGTTTATATCTTATTCTTAAATTATTTTGGTCATCTAGTTACTGTTAGTTCTATATAATATATATACATACATTCTTAATTTTCATTTATATACATACTTGTTTATAGTCATAGTTACCACCGATATTATAATATAAATAATTTATTTTAATTTATATAATTACAGTAAATGAAGGAAAAAAAATGTGTAAGTAAATCGGAAAGTTTTGACATTTGGTATAGTTAAAATTGAAAATCAAAATATTTGGGAGCTGCCTCCAAAAACCGAAAAATTTAATATATTTTGATTATAAAATTCAAAAATTTAGTCCATTTAAATACGAATTTAACCATGTATGTCGTTTTCCTGGAAGAATATAGCTTCCGAGGTATTAATAAAAATAATATGTTACAGCTAAAATCGATCCCGGAAGTAAACAACAAGCTGTTTAACACTTTACAAAATGGTCAATAAATAAATATCACAATAAATTAATTAGATTAGATATTATGGGATTTAAATACAATTTTTGTTCGAGTTAGGCGAACCGATTTTTTTTTTTCTTAATAATAATAATTTATAAATATAATTAATTAATTTGTAATGAAAATAAAATGTTCACCTAATTCGGCGTAGCAGAGCGCTCCTATTAGGGAGAAAAGACCTGATAGCACCCATACCACAAGGGCAAGACCTACGGAGCCGGATTCCTGTAATACTCCTTTAGGTGAGACGAAGATGCCGGCGCCGACTATGACTCCAACTATGATAGATATGCCGTCTAGAAGACCAAGTTCCTTTCTTAGCCTGACAGTTCCTTTAGTCTCGGAAGACGCGACGTGTTGCTGGGACGGTATGACTCCGTCCATGTTTCGAATCGTTCCGTGTTTCAGACTAAACTAACTCAGTCACTACAGTTAGCCAGTATATCCTGCCTCCACTTCGACCCTCCTCTATCCCCTCCAGTCTTTACTCGTCGCCAGTAGCTGTGGGTTACCTACTGCAATCACGCTAACCGAAGGGTTAGCATAGCACTCCGTGCAGAACTCCCGCACCGAGAATGGTTAGGTTCCGAGCACCCCGACTTCTTCCAGGGACTGTAAATATTGTAAGGCAACGTAATTAAGAAACTCATTTTAGTGCTTTATACATCTCTATTTTAATTGAAATAGCATATGCTAAACTGTGGCTATCAATATAATATCTTATTTGATCATTAAACTCTTGATAAACATATTTAATATATAAGACCAGATGTTCGTTTACTTGCTATGTTCCGGGTTTGATTTTAAGCGGGATTACATTAATTCTTATTGAATAACGCTGGAACTAAATTTTCCCTGAATAACGACGTATATAAACAATACAATAAACATTGACTGATTCATTATATAGTTCATTGTAAACCGTTTGTTTACTTGTCAGTAATGGTTATGTTTTTAAACAATGCGCATGAGCAGTCCATTACTGCACTGCAAGCAGCAAGCAGACCACAGTAAAGTAACTTTACCGCATCGCTCCAGGTCAGATAACTTCGCGTGAAGGTTGTTTCTCTTTATATTCTTTCTTTTGTACGAATGACTTCAACTTTTACGGACTTAAAAAGTTAACACTTTATTAATGTTTCACATTATACTAAAGAAACTGAAAAAAAAGTAAAAAATAATTATTTATCGAAAACGGTTCCGACGATTTTGATTAAGAAATTATAAAATGTAGACCATTTTAATACGAATCTAACGATGTAAGCCCTTTTCCCGGGAACAATCTAGTTCCCGAGAAAATAGCTTTAAACGCGGACAGAGAGAGACCGGGTTCGATTCCCCGCCGAGGAGAAGTTATTTTTATGATAAATTTCAATGAAATGTACAATAATAATTAAATTTACCTACGAAAACTAATAAATGGAAAAAACGAGGCTAAGTAATCATGAACTCATATATGAGAAAGTTTGTCTGAGTTGTCTCAGACCGATTTTTATTATAAAAATTGTCCGTCATCTCTATAGACGCGTGGAAACTTGAACTACTGGGTTGATTTCGATGAAATTTGACATACATATTCAAATAAAATCATATTTCGAGGTGAAATCGAAAAATTAATTGTAGCACTAATTTTAGAGCTGCAGCCATAAAAATTTATTTACCAAACTAATTCGACAATTTCGATTAAATTCTTAAATGTAGACGCTTTAAATACGAATGTAACTTTTTAATGTCTGGAAAAAAATCTAGTTTAAAGGATTGATATATTTATATCATATGTATGTGTGTGTCCAAGCTGAAATCGAAATTCAAACTACGACTGTTCAAAACATTAATATAGAAACGTTCAATAAAAAATTAATGAAATTATATATAGATATTATAGATTTTAAATTCAGTAGCACAGTGTTACTTGAGATAGTTTAGTTCGAAGTTGTCTCACCGATTTAGCTTTACTTGAACCCTCAAGGACTCCAGATTACATACGCGTTAACACGTGCATTAGCAGACTTTAATAGGCACGTGGGAATTATAATCTCTCTGGCTGCAACAGATAGCACTAAAAATAAATAAAATGCTACTTTGTAATGTATTACCTAGCAATATATTTGTAACGAAATATTATCTTTATGATAGAGCAGGTAAATAAAAATAAATAATTTAATAGCTTTGAGACGCGCCAACTAAACCAGAAAGAGCATAGCCAAACAATAGTAGTAGGGTTACTACGTTTACTTGACAACTATGAATCTGTATCTACACAAAGTTGATCTAAATAAAAGTTAAGCTACAAAAAAACAAAGCCTTCAGTTTATTTAATCGCATGCGGTAAATGAAAATGTATTTGATAAAATAAAATAATTTTATCGCCATCACAATAAATACACTTTCTACGTAATATAAATTGAGAAACAACTGGTTGAAAAATGGGCCTTAAGCTGCAAGATATCGGTGTAATTATGGAAGTGGAACTACGCAGGACACACCGCGCGAGAACCAAAGGACGATAGAGATGGGATATGCTATATTTTATGGAGCAAGGTTATTTTATTTCACTTACTTGACTTATTTTCTCTTACACCGTGGAGGTGCATAGGGCCTCTTTGAAGCTTCGTTTTTGGTTCAATACTTTGACCTCTCTCCAGACCTTTACGGGCCTCGTTTCCTCGCGCTCTAGGGATAATTTAAGTCAAAACTTGACTTATTTGCAGATTATATTATCACCTCTGCGCAGGGTGTTCCCCACTTTCGCTCTGCTGAATCACGCTGGATTTGTCTTTGATAGCTAATCTCCCACAGTTGTTGGTTGGGCACAATTTATGGCCACACCGTAAGTAGTGAATTCTCCGCAAGCATCTGTTCACAAACACTCGTTGCTTCCATGGCCGGCGAAAGAGGTTTTGGAGCCCTAGGCAAAATTATTATGAGGCGGACCGCCGAGCGATTGAATCGCTCAATAACTGAGCTGATTGCAATGTACAGGATTGCAAAATAAAATGTTATCTGAAACTTCAAACTCCTTTGTTTGAAGGAGCTTGCTGGTTAAATTAACTTCATACAAAATGCTACAAGAGATGTCACAAACGAAAATGTTCCAATTTGTTTGGCAAGTCCTTCAGTTTCAACTCTTGAAACATTGCCAAAATTTCCAGTTAGCTTGGTACTTGGTAGCTTGTATTTTTATGTAACGTCCATAAGATTTTTATGCACTTCACTTAGTTGATAACGAAGAGGCAGCAATGCTTCGGCACTGCTCTCCAATCTTGTAATTTAATGAGTGGGAGCTGAATGGTACATAGAATGCTGCTCTTGTAACCTCGTCCACGTAAGTTTTTTTTAACATAAAAAACAAATACTTTTTAATTAATTGAAAAATTGCTCATAAATCCATAGATGAAATTACCCACTTTTATAACAATATGAAAGATAAAGAAAACAGATCAGGATTAATATTATATAAAATTGATTGTAATAACTGTAATATGAATCTTATATTGGTGAAACAATACAATTAAAGAATAGACAATACCAAACCAACATACGAATGACAAAAAAACTGCATTACCTCTACAAACTTTCAACACAGGACATAAGTTTGCTTTTAATAATATTAAAATCTTGGGTTACGAGAAAAACTTAAATAAAATTTCGACGATCTTGGGTTCTTGAGGCCTTTCACATTTTTACAAATATTAACAGCACGGTGAATCATAAACTGATTCTAGAAATATAAACAAAAATGATGAGGCTATTTTCAAATAATAAAAAAAAAAAAAAATTACATTAGATTAATTAATATACGAATTTAATATTTAGAAAAAAGAGATAATTAGTAAATAATAAAAACATAATTAAACAAGACACAGTGTGGGTAATATGTATAACAATTAATAATATAAAAAATCACAGGGAAGTACTTGCGTCCAAGTACTTTCTAGGGTTTTGTAGACGGTTAAGCATACCCGTTATGTAATTATGATCTTTTTTTCTTCGATCTCAAGCGTCCCGCGTTCGATCCCCCGGGGGGCGCAATGATTTTTATCGGTAATAGCGACTAGATAAATGTTTCAGGAAATTTTCATCGCCCTACCATAAGGTATAATAACCATATGAATTATTTAGAAATTTTAATTTTTTTTTTAGGACCAGCCGTTATATACCTAGTAGTTAGGGGGGGGGGGATTGTTTTTTAGGTATATTATTACATATAAAACCAATAAAAAATGCAAAATTTAAAAAAAAAATATATATTTGTGTCCTACTCTTCAGCAGCTTTCATTTGATACTCCACTCAACATTTTTATAAAAAAAAATGTGAGCGCACTTCACATTTTCGAGCACAATATTGTCTATTTTTACAAATTGGGGATGCGCTCCCGGAATTTTCATCGCCATATATTTATTTGTATTCTACTCTTCAGCAGCTTTCATTTGATACCCCACTCGAAAATTAAAAAAATATATCAATTTTTGAGTTCACCACATTTTTACGAATTGCGCATATTTAATTATTAACTTCTGCATATTTTTCCTGTGGTTGGGTAAAAAAGTTGCACCAGTGGTTCAAATTTCAGCACTTTAGCCAAAGAGCGGCGGACACATGACCCTCGGCATTGGGTTTTGAGAAGTGTCTACAAAACCCAAAAAATAAATAAAATCGCCACTAAGAATAATTACTTAGTAGGAACTAGATTTTTCCCGGGAAAACGACAAACATGGTTAGATTCCTATTTAAATAGATGGCATTTTACCGCTATTTTACGTGTTTTCATCCTTTTCATATTTCATTATTTCATCCGGCTCTATGAAAAAATCGAGACCTACTATCATTTAATAAATACGAAAAAGAATTATGATCCTCTTTTTTTTAGATACTTCTCAAAACCCTTATGCCGAGGGTGATGTGTACGTCCGTCTGTCGAACTTGAGTTCGTAGGGCCTGAACCGTTTAAGCTAAAGTTCTGAAATTTGAAACACTGATGCAACTCTTTGACCCAACCACAGGAAAAATATACAGCAGTTAATAATTAAATATGCACAATTCGCAAAAATGTGGTAGGTAAACTCAAAAATTTACATTTTTTTAATCTTCGAGTGGGGTATCAAATGAAAGCTGCTGAATTGTAGGTTACAAATATATATATATGCTTTTTTAAATTTTGCATTCCTTATTGGTTATATAAGTTAAAATATACCCCAAAAAAATGTCCCCCCTCCCCACCACTATACTATGCTGGTCCTAAAATTTCGAAATAATTCATGCTAATACCTTATTGTGGGGCGATGAAAATTCCGGGAGTTAATCCCCACTTTTCAAAAATTGCCAATTTAGTGCGCGAAAATGTGAAGTGCGCCCAAATGTTATTCTTTCTTAATTTTGAGTAGGGTATCAAATGAAAGCTGCTGAAGAGTAGGACACAAATATATATATGCTTTTTTAAATGTTGCACTCCTTATTGGTTATATATGGCAAAATATAACCAAAAACCATCCCCCCCCAACCACTATATAACGGCTGGTCCTATAATTTTGAAATAATTAATGGCTATACCTTATGGTGGGGCAATGAAAATTTCCAGAAAAATGTAATTTATTTTGTCGTTATTACCGATAAAAAACATTGTGACCCTCCGGGGGATCGGACCAGGGTCTCTTGAGATTGAAGAAAAAGAATCATAATTACATAACGGGTTATGCTTAATCATCTACAACAGTGTTTCCCAACCTTTTTGTACCTGCAGAACACAAGCGGAATTTTTTACACTCAATTGAGGATATTCATGAAGTAGTGGCACCCAAAATTCGAATATATTTTTATACTGAGATTTTACTAGCTTAAAATGAGTATATATCAGCTGCAATGTTGATCAGTTTTTCTAGTTCTTAAGGGTTAATGAAATTAGATAGAAAAGAAGGCCCTGTGTAGAGTTAAGAAACTTCCTACTCCTAGTAACACCACCTCTTGAGATTTATACCTCAGCTCAGACTAGCCCTGTCTTATTTTATTCAAAATTTAATTCTATTAGCTGTAGATATTTACCTCGATACATTTTATTAATTTGCTTCTTGGTTGTTTTCTCACTCCTTTCGCGGACCACCTGGAACAGTCCTGCGGACTGTTCCAGTGATTCCTGTTGGGAATCACTGATCTACAAAACCCTAAAAAGTACTTGGACGTTGGACGCAAGTACTTCCCTGTGATTTTTTCTGTAACTATCTCTTTTTTACTAGAAAATTCACATTTAAATAAAGATAAAGTCCAGACAGTTATTATATTTATGAGTAAGTAAACTTATCATTCCGTTATATTTGCTGATCCAGGCGAATCTAGATATCTAAATATAGACTTCATAATCTTCTTCTTATAATTTTATATTAACATTTATAAAAGTCGCAAGCTGCTAATAGAAGCCTAATTATTCTGTTATGGTGATTATTTAAATTAAATGAATTATTAAATAATAACATAAATTTAAAAAATATATTCTCCTTAAAATAAAAATGATTACCATTATTTCATTCTAATTAAAGATAATAACAGGTATTAAAACTATAAAAATAATATACATACCAGTTTCATTTACCAGTCTAATGTCAATATTTTCATGGGTCAGATGAGTTGATTTAATTCTTGTAGCTTAGCAATAATTATTTGGAGCATACTGTAATGAGCAGAGACGGGACGTTTATGACTTTTATTTTTCCATTTCATGACCTTTATTCTATGACTTTTATTATCCTGTTTTATGACCTCTATTTTAGAAAATCGGTTGTTTTATGACATTTTAGACAAAAGTATGACGTTTATTTTGAAAATTTAGCCTTTATATGAAGCGTTTCGTTATTTTGGAGGGAAACAGTTCAAAAGTAAAGATTTCAATACTTCATAAATACAGAATTATATTTACAATATATAATAAATAATAATAATTAGCAGAATGCTTCAACATTGAAAAAAATAATCATGTGTTGTTCTATATTCTCCAGCGTTAAATTGGTTTTGTCCGTGAGTAGAATTTTAAACTTGGAAAAAGACCTTTCGACGTCGGCAGATAAGGTGGGAGCAAAGTTCATGCATGGCACGTCATTTGCTTTTCATCCCTCAGGCCAACAACCCCCACTTGCTCCCAACTTATTTGCCCTTTAGTCGGGCAGCTATGGCCTGGGCGTGTTCGAACCCAGGATTACTTAAGAGAACAGCAGTCAACTTTCCTTTCACCTTACTTACGTCTAAGCGCTAATTTGTTTGCAGGAGTTTTCGGCATTCTGACACGAGTAGAATCAATCAAGAAACAAGTTACCCGAGTAAAATTGATCAAGAAACAAGTAACACGATTAAGAAATCAAATGAGCAATTAAACATTCTACTCCCTTACCATGAATATATACAAAATCTTAAGTCATGCTACTCCCTTACCATGAATATATACAAAATCTTAAGTTCTGGAACAGCCAATCAGGAGACTGCCCAAGCCCAACCCAATGGGTTTACTATTGGCTGATTGGAGAAACTATCTTGAACATCATGGATTCTAATTGGAGGAGTTGTTCCAAGAAGGAGCCGATCAGGAGCCCTAGTTTGGAATTAGGGATGACCGTCGGTGCCTCTCTGGTTGTATAGGTATGCATAAGTGCATTAGTTAAGTCCGAAAGTGGTCAGGGAATTAAGACCCCCAGGCCTTTCACTAAGCTGGTGTAAGGGTTTCTAGTTCGAACTGCACTTTTACCTAGAACCAGACCACGAATGTTCAATTTAAAAATTTGCTTTAACAAAAAAAAACCTTTTAGCTAAACATTTGGCAAAAAAAAAGGCCATTCTATGATGTTTATTCCAAGAAACCCCATTTTATGACGTTTATGCGTAAAATGGCTATTTTATGACAAAATCATATGACTATGACGTTTATGACTTTTTCCCGTCTATGGTAATGAGTGTATGTTCTCTGTAGTGGGTACGAAGACAGTGATTAAAAAGTACTTGCAGGAGTACTTTTCTTACACTAGTGGTGGGCTGTATAGACAATGGTGAATCTTCAATTTTCTTGGGGTGTAGCGGATAGAGGACACAAAAGCTCATGTTTTAAACCCCAAGATATGAAGCACATAGCTGGGTCCATTTAGCAAACCTGAGGGGGAGGTATTAGCCACTTCAACCTCACACATCTACATGATACGATCATCAGTGCATGTAACATGTCTTACCTACCTGGGTTTTGAACCATTGCCAGGTATATTGATAGCTTGAGAGTAGGCTAACCTGCTGGATGCATGGTAAGAAGAACATTGGGATTTATCCTTATATTTATAATTGTTTTAATTAAAATCATCAATCAGGTTTTAATAAAAATAATCAATCAGGTTTTAAATTTAAACCTCAGCATTCCATGCAGTTTATCAGCAGTTTGTGTCATTTGTAGATAGGGCCCCAAGCTTTTATCTTTAGTGACATACGTGTAGTACTGTGGCTGTTAACAAATTATTTTCTTCTTTTAAGTGCATGTTTTATAATAGCGTGTTATTTCAATATAATGTTTTTTAGATTTAAAAAAAAAAAATATTGCATATAATAAAGAATAATTATTTTCTATTTTTTATTTAACCCTTTGACTGCGGGACCTTTCCCTTAGGGTTTATCCAGGGGCTGAAGTGTTGCGGGTCTGCAAAAAAAAAAAAAAAAAAAAAAAAAAAAAAAAAAAAAAATGGGGAAAAAATGTCTACAAACCAGCATAGCAGGAGTAAACGAGTGAAATGATGTTGGGTATGTCTCTGAGGCAGCCGCACAACTAAAGAACCCGTTTGAAGAAGTTCCATTATCCCCTCTCTTGAATAAAAGGGTTAAATAAATACACCTGATTTCTTAAACTTAAAATTTTTCACATAATTTTTGGTGTTCTGGACTTTTCCAGAACACCAAATACAAAAATAAATTCTTCTTCCAATACTTTGTTTTCCTACCAGTACCCCTAATCACATATTTTGTTTACCTCATATACCTGGCGACCAAGTTTTCATCATGTTGACTCTCAAGAGGCCCACAAAAAATTCAAACTAGTCTCATATTCTGCAAGTTACTACGGAGAGTGACAGTCTCATGTCCACCTGATAGCTAGCTGAAATGTGAATGATCTCCGGCATAACTCACTGCTTCTCGCAAACTACTCTCAGAGGCATGACCACTGTCCAAAGTGAGCCAGTTATGTGGGAAATCTGATTATCTAGGCAGAACTTGGTCCCAATTAGTCCAAATAATTAGAGTTATACTGAATATTTAATCGGTTTTATTGATGCTTCACATTAAGAAGAAATATAATGTCAACTTGTATCACGCGGTTTTAGACAATAATTATTATCAGTTTAACTCACAATGGTGGGATAACACCAAAAATAATGTAAATTCCTATTTTGTAATAGATTGTATTTTGTAGTAGATCCTATTCTGTAAATAGAGTGTAGGAATTGAACCCAGACCATTTGTGTGAAGCAATATGTTAACCAAGCCCCTCTGGGAATCCAACCCAGATTAAAAGGTTAAAAAAAATCAGGGAGGAAAAAAATTAGAGATGTGTTTCCAAACACCTAAGGCTTTACTTTTAAAACTAAACATAAACCCAAAATAACTAAATAAATAATTAATCAGAGACAAGGACTAATAAAATTAAATAAACTCCTCAATATATATATAATAAATATTTATATATTTTTTTTGTTTTGTTTAAAAATATATAAAATTGAGAAAATGTTGGTTTTTTTTTCTTTGTCACAAATTGAAAAGTAAATTCCTTTAAAATATAATATAATTTACAAAAACAAAATTCCCTACTTCTTCTTGAAGAGTCATCAGCCTTTATAACCACCCCCGTCTGTTTAATTAACAAATAAAAATAACATAATTTACACTTCTGGTTCTTCAAATTATCAACTCATGGTATTACTAATAATTCAAAAAAATTAATATTATATTAATAATAGAACAAATAAAAAATATAGCTATGACAATATATACATTTGTTTTATTATTGATTTCATTTTTATTTTACAAATTTTCTGTTATTATTTCATGAATAAATTGATCAGATGTTTCAAATATGAATTTCTATCCAGCCAATCAAACTTAATTCATACGTTACAATATATTTTCAATAGGAAGCTTGATAAAATATAATTTGGCAGGCAAAATCTAACAGGTCATGCTGCCATAGATAAGTGAAATAAATAATTCATTTTTTAAATTATAATTTCTATGGACCTTGATTTATAAATTGGAGACCAGTGATGGCTGCTCTGGATAACTCTTCTTGACCTAAAGATACCAAATTTTTCACCTTCTAAATTTCACCAAGAACTTGATGACAGTAAAGTAACATAATTTAGACCTGGGTAGAATCCCTCAAATAAAGTAGTGTTTTATATTCAGCAGTACTATGAGTCACTACTAGGTGAAAAGGAAAATGCAAGCTATATAAGTTAGTAAATTGTTTTCTACATAAAATATATTAAAATTTGAAAATTTTAAGTTCACAGATAGCTAATAAAATCCAAACTGGAAAACCACAATAGCTAAGCTGTTTTCAACCACTTCAAATTAGTCATTGTAAGTGAACTGATGAGAATAATATTGTACTATTAAATAAATAGTTGTTTTTAGGTAAATGTTATTTACATTAGTGCAATTATTGTACAGCGATTAAAAAAGAGTGGCAGTTGTCAAAAAAAAAAAAATTAAATAAACAAAAAAAAAAAATACATAAATAGCACCTACAATTAAATATTTAGGAACAGGTTTAATAAATGTTTCTTTTTTTTGGTTAAAATAAACAGACAGGCCCCAGTTATCAAAAAGTTAATGACAATAACTTTTATACACAAAAAGACAAAAAAAAAGAAAAAAATGAGAGATGTGTTTCCAAACACCTAAGGAAGGATGAGATAGTCAAGGGTCGATGAAATGATTATTCTCAGTTGAGGAGGACACTTTGTATTTAGGTCATTATCCTATAAGAATGATGGTATCAGGTTGCTTCAATATTATCAGCTAAACTGAATAATCTTACAGTTGTGTCATCTGAGGTTGTTAGAAGGTGCTTCTTGTCCCTGGACAAAAGAAAAACATATTTTTATACCTCATAATATACTTTGACACTATACCAGACTTACAATGTGTGTTTACTCTGACAGCTCTGATTAGCCAACCTATGTGAGGGAAAAAATAAAGCCACTAGGCCTGAAGGAGGCACTCTGTCAGAGTAAACTCTTAATTGTAAGACCAGTATAGAGTCAGATTTTATCTTATTATAACAGATTAGTAGATTTAGTCTTATTATGTCAGATTTTAATCTTATTATTTTATCTTATTAAGTTATCAAGTCATTCTCCCCATAGAGTTAAGATGTGATCCTTTTATTAAAATATATTACACATTAAACCAAATATGAGTTTTTATAATTTCATCAACAGTGGCGATGATTTCAGTAAGTTGTAAAATACAGAAGGGTTATTCATTAGACCTATAACGGTCCAAGTTTTTGTAGTTTCAACTCTCAAAAAAATAAAAATCCAAGAACCACATCATAACAACATTAATGTGGATATTTTTAAAAAAATTGCAATTTTGTTTTTTTTAAAGGTATATTTATGTGCCTTTTATAATAAGAATAAGGGTTAATATTTAATTAAATTAAAAAATTACTTAATATTTTATTAGATCAAAATGGCATTTTAATAAAGACTATTACTATAATTTCCTTAACTGTCAGTTGGGACAAGCTAGTAGAAACAAGCCTACTCCACAGCTAGTAGAAACAAGCCTATATTAACAACAAATATCTTCTATGTTTAATTATTTTTAAAAAACTATATAAATTACCTGGTCACAGTTAGGCTGAGTATTGTGTCGGCATGACCGGTGAGAGTCCTTTCAATTATTCCTTGTTTAATATCAATCAACGCTATCGAACCACTGGTAGTTCCCACAGCTATATGATCACTGTCCCCTACAGCAACAATCTTAGTTATGCCAGGATTGACTCCAACATATTTCTTCACTACCTGTTCAAAAGATCACAGAGAGATAATGCATTAGCAAATATCAAATAAAAAATAAATAAATAACTATAACTTGAGGAATACAACAGAATTTGAAATTTTATTATTACTTTAGATTTGAAGAAGGGAGAATGACGTCAGAAGAAAAATTAAGTCAAAAGACGTCAAAAAAGACATCACATAGTCTTATTATGGAATTGATCTACAAATCTCTCCTTCTTTGGATAAGCACTCTAATTGTAACAATGATTTGGATTAGTGATATAAAAGGTAACTGGTTAAATGCAGTATGACATTTATAGGCTGTATTTTATATGTGTATTAAGAGTACACATCGGGAGCCAGCGTGGCCAAGGGGCTCTAGGTGCTCGCCCAGCTCTCACTAAGTCGAGGCGACTCAAGGTTGTGGGTTCGATCCCATGCTATGATACTCTGATTTGCATCTATGAATCGCAGAAGGAGCAGGGTGAGGGACACCCCCTGAGGGGCACTCTTCCCCCACGCTTTGACGCACGCTTAAATTGCTTACTAATGACAACACCATACTCGCTTCGGCGGTACAATGTACAAATGTATGATGTGTGAAGTAGCTGGAACTCTCCACCGGCGCGTAAAATGGGCCTAAAAGATGGCCTAATTGCAAGGTTCGAACAAGTGGTTTGTCCTACCCATTCTAGTAGGAAGTACTAGATTACTACTACTACTACAACTACTAAGAGTACACATCCAGGGCAAAGATCGGACTCCTTGTGTGACACTATGTTGGGGCTTAGTCAGATTTACTGGTGGGGGAAAGCACCATTTGACAGAAATGTGTGCCTTTGCAAGCAACAGGTGCAACACACTGCTTTCCTAAAATATTGTAGCTTTGGCTTCCATGTTACATAATTATAAATTTAGTGATATACAAATATCTGTATATAATGGGTGTTAAAATATTAGCAAAAGAATTGAATGTAGGGAGGAGGTATTCCCTCAATTATATTTTACTATTGGTCTTTACAGTAATGTACATAAATTTAGTTTTTTTTTTAATTTTCAGAACGATGACACCCTGGTAAGCCTTTTTAAGCTTTTAAGATATAAAGGAGATGCTTATGTGGAGTCAAGAAGAATTTTTCATTTAAGTATATAGAATAGATAATGGATAACCCAAATAATTGTAAGAAAATCTACAAGTAGCATGTTCAACATTAATGGGATTTTATGATATTTAAATTAAACAAGTTAACGTACCTGCCTGATGTAGTCCCAGACATAGAGACCTCTTGAAGTGGTGACTAAGAGAGAGGAGACTTCTGAATCCTGACTAAACATGAGGTTCTCTATGCAGTAGACGTCATCACCACCTCTTCCTTCACTCTGTCCTTTGAAACTAAATTCCTTTACAATCTTAAATCACAACATAGTCTTAACATTAGTTAACTAATAAAAGTTGCAATATATTAAATTTATAAAAAAAAAGTTTCATATCAATATAAACTCAAAAACTCTCTGTTAATCCTCCAAGGATCAAGGGTGGGTATGAGAGCTGCCAAACTCATCAATTATTATATTTAATCTAGTGTAATGAGTCTCCAACATCCATCCACTCCCTCAACTAACACATCTGTACATGTATGGTGAGTTACAATGGAGCTGAACACCTCTTGGTCATGGACACCTTAGCGTGGCCCGCTCTTAGACGTCCGTTTTAGAGGCTTTTTCGGGGGCGTGTATCTTTCTTCCTATTCACTTTAAAAAAAACAACAAAAAAAACAATTTTTTCCCTTTACGCAAGGCCTACAAAAAAGGTCCTTTGCGTCGGACCGCTGCGGTCGACCGTATTCGAGTTATGCGAAAAAACACGGTTTTTCGGGGGAAAAGAAACAGTTTTTTCCGCATAACTCGAATACGGTCGACCGCAGCGGTCCGACGCAAAGGACCTTTTTTGTAGGCCTTGCGTAAAGGGAAAAAATAGTTTTTTTTGTTTTTTTTTAAAGTGAATAGGAAAAAAGATACACGCCCCCGAAAAAGCCTCTAAAACGGACGTCTAAGAGCGGGCCACGCTAAGGTGTCCATGACCCACCTCTTTACTAATCTAACATCAAAAGTAGGAGATTCTAGAAAGGAAAGAATCAGAAGGCAAAATAATGTTTTAGAGTAATTGTGAAGACCATCAATAACACATCCTACAATAATGCTTAGAGAATAAAGCATTAGATTTTACAATGGGTTATGGTACATTCTTTTTTCAACCTTCATTGATTTCCTACAATTCATTTAGATATAATATTTTTCTACTGAGATTTTTATGGAACTTATCCACAATGAATAAAACTCAAGAGCAAAATTGATCTGGTGATGGTAAAAAAAAAAAAAAAAAAACCCACAATAGCTAATATTTAATAGTCCATCATCTGTTCATTGATGATGAACAGGTGTAAAGGGGACCTGACGCCTACCTAGAGCCAACATCAACTTGTGGTTGTTATCAAAAATTATTTCAATAAAATCAGTAAAAACTGATATTTTCATGAACTATTTAGTTAACTTGATTTGTTCATATACAGATGTGACACATAGATTAGTTTAAAAATAAACCCGAATTAATGAAAATACCTTGGCAGGTGTCTGAGTAGTGAAGAGAGCAATGTTGCCCAAGGTATCGCCAACAACGGCTAAGTTGTTATTTGGATGTACAGCCAAACTGATGACTTCAGAAATGTTCCAGTCATTCTGTTTGAACCAACAAATTGTTTCTCCGCTGATGAGGTTAAACACTCTCACAGCACCATTCCTATATGCTACTACTGCTCTCTTACCTGCAACAATGAAATAAAATAAATAACAATATATACACATGACAACTTATTTGTGGTTACAACACATTCTTAAACTTATGTTTATAATAATTAATCATCTCTAGCCTATCACAATATTATGATGAAATGTCTTCATAAAATCTTAAACAAAACTATTAATCAATTAACACTGTAAAACTAGAAGTATGGCAGATTTTCTTCCCATGTACCACATTGCTCAGGCACTTAACCTTGCTATTTCTCTGTAGATGGAATTTTTAGTAAAATGGAATCCCTTCCACCCGACATCTTATCAAAAATTAAACTCGTTAAAATTCCTGAAAATGAATGAAAAAGGAGGGCATACTGTCAAGCCCTCCTTTTTCTATCATCCTGGCAAAATTCAGAGAATTGGAAATAAAAAGTAAAACAAGATCTTAGAGATACGCTTGAAAGAAAAGAAAAAATATTGTTCTATCTGAATTAATCGATTATAAGACGCACCTTGAATATGAGACGCATCCTGATTTTGGCGATGCAAACACTGAAAAAAGTACGTCTAATATTCCAAGTAATACGGTAATTATCTATTAAAAGTAAAAAAAGGACCAGTTAATGAAACTGTATTAGAAAATTAGGAATGCAGATAGACGTTCTTTGCTCTTAATAAACAGACTTCATTACTTACCTAGTAAAGCAGTAAGGACATTTTTTCTACTCACAGGAATCCCACTTACACCTTCTAAATCCAAAGATAAAGGTGGGTCCCTAGAAAAGGAGGAAAGGATGGAAATCGGCCACTACACACATACACTTGATATGATCATCAACATGTCATAAGAGAGAGATATGTCTAATCTCCCAGGATGGATATACCGGTAAATGACCTGGGTTTCCGGTGACAGTTTGAGAGCACAAAAAGTAAACTAAACTAGGTTTACTTTTTTATTCTAATTTGGTTCAATTTAAGAAAGGCGTATTTGATATACTTTACCATCAGGCAAGAAAGAACCAGTGGGACTGCTGCACTCTCCAGAGAAGACTTTACACTCTCCCGATGGTATCTTCCACATATAGACACTGGTTCCAAGTCCTCCTGCCATCAGCACATGTGCCTGTTTGTGCCATTCTATCCACTGCAATAAAATCAAAATTTTCACATTTATAATAATTATTTCTTAAGATGACATTAATTTGATTATCAGTGTGTATGGCAGAGAAAGATGCAGCAGACAGTCTTACCTGAACTTCTTCTATCCTCTCTGACCAAACTTTGGTTAGCTGAAGATCACCGTCAGTCCTGTAAACTTCGATATCACCCATCATATCGGCAATAGCAACGTAGTTCCCGTCAAAACTAAATCCAACTTCACACACTGAATCCTGCAACAACAAATGAACATAGACATAGGGATTAAACATTAAATCTTCAAACTTTCTTAAAATTTATAATTTTATTTAGTTTCATATTCTTGACTTATTTTTTGTTATTCCATGGAGGAGGCTAAGGCCTTTTTGAAGCTTTGCTATCTGACTCAAATTTGGGCCAATGGTTCGACCTCTCTTCAGGTATTTCCCATCTTTGAGGCTTTTTTCCTAACTGTCCTGCTCCAGGGGTTAGGAGGGTAACCCCATTTTTATTTGTTTTATCAATAAGAATAAGAATTTCAACAATTTAAAATAGTTAAATTGATTGTTTTGTTTAAGTTTGAGAGAAACCTGAAGAGATATCTAAAGGTATGGATGATGTAATATTTGGGTTCAAACAAAGATTAGGTAGTCTCTCTTCTGCAATTAATCGAGTGTATAGGAGGTGGGGTACTTGAGGGTGGAGGCTGTCTAGATTGTCTAGGTCGGGTTAGCTTTGTCAAGAGGTTCAGACCTCAGTGTTTGTTGTAAAGACTAGCGACCTTTGTAGGAGTTGACACCAATGGAGGAAGAGGAAGAGGCCACCAATTGAATTAATTAATATGGAGCGTTGCTACCAACCAGCCTAAGTTCATAAGGTCAGAGAGGTTAGGCTATCCTTCCAGCTAACCGACCATCCTGGGCAATGGCTTGCCAGGTCTACACTACTTTGACATCAGCTAAGTACTGTTCTGCCAGAAGTGCTAGTCCACCACCTGCTTCCTAAGTATGAATGATAGCAATAAGCTACCAAGGATCACTTAATAACTACTGCTGACTTGTTAGAAATAGGAGTAAGTGGTGATCATTGTGAGGGAATTATAGAAAGTTTATATGGAGAGACTATTTCTTTAATAATGGCGTGTAATATCTCATTTAATACATAATATGAAACTTATACCTTATAGTGTGATAATACTGAGACTGGGGTGTTAGTAGATAATTTCCAGATAATGGCCTTATCGTCCTCTCCACCTGTAATAGCGTACATGCTATTGGGATGGAATGCACAGCAGAAAACCGATCCTAAGACAAAAAATTAATTATTTATAATAAATCACATAATTATACAGTATTAATCTACATGTAAATATTAATTATTGTAAAATAGTAATTAAATTGTTTGTGGCCCATATTTGAATAAGTGGTTGGGCGAGAAAGAAGTAAGAATAATAAAAAATTCATTAATTATTACTACAACAATGCAAATACTATAAATTTCACCACCTGAGCAAGGCATAATAAAGTTCTTAATTGTTTTATTAATTCTGTCTTTTAATCACTTGTTGTGAGTGAGTGCTCTCTGACTCTCTTTAAGACATCACCTTAGTCAAATTTGTTCAAAAAGCACTAAAGAAAGACTCGAGAACATAGACCAACAGAAATGGTGAAGATTAATCCACACCATGATAATAG
This sequence comes from Gerris lacustris, assembly GCA_951217055.1. Taxonomy (NCBI): domain Eukaryota; kingdom Metazoa; phylum Arthropoda; class Insecta; order Hemiptera; family Gerridae; genus Gerris; species Gerris lacustris. Next base: position 40,267,707 of record OX578278.1, on the reverse strand, counting down.
AAGGCAATCTCTTAGTAGGAAATATAAAGTAAAAAGGAACCACTGTTACCAGAACTAGATTTTTGGTCGATTAATATAGTCTAATGTTCCACAAGGGACTAAAAAAACTGATAAAGCACATCTGAACAAAATAAATAAATAAAACATTAGCAATCAAAGTGTTAAAAACAAGTTTAAATTATTATATTTGCTGGTTTGGCAACCTGCAGGGAATCCTGACAGGTATTGCCTAGAAACTATTATCAACTGGATCTGGAACATCTCAGAACATCTTATTGGAATGCCATAAATTTAGGAAGAGGACTCTCTTAAAAGCATGGTAATCTTCTGAATATTAGGGGGATAAGTAAAGAGATTGGAATGTACCAAAACTCTTGCTTCAAAAAGTCGCTCAAACATTGGTGACAGCAGGTTGTGCTTTCATGGAGCGAAACATACTAAAATTTTGTTGTTAATAATTTATGTAGTTAGTTATTTTATTCATAGTATGTGACATCAACTAAAAAAATTTTGTGTTCTTTTTTTTTAGCCCACAATAGTAAAATCTTTATTTAAATATGTTGTTAATAATTTAATGTCTTTGATGAGTAATAAAATTAGTTAATATTTCTTTTACTGTCAGCTTTTACTATCACAGTCTGTCACCAATGTTTGAACCACTTTTTAAATCAATATGCCACTCCCTTCTATTCACCCACTCTACCCATTCTAGGAAGTGACTATTCCTTGTTTTGGTAAGCCATTTAATTTATATTTTATGTAAAAGTTCAAGACTGTACATAATGTCCAAGTGAGCTTTTGTGGGGGGTAGTACTTGACCATCAAAGTTTTATGTTTTCTCTTTCTGTCATGTAGGTAAACCTCACTACTAGTCTTACTTAAGATTTCAAAAGGTAAATTTTTAACAAATAAACTTACTTGAGTGCCCGGTAAGTACTTGAGTTGCATCGTCAACTATAGGCATGTCCATGTCTTCTTCTTGTTCTTCTTTCTCTTCTTCAGAGGAAACAGGTTGACTCCAGTCATCCGTGATCTGTTCCACATCTTCCCAATTCAATTCAACGATATCCTCCTCCCAGTTTAACTCCATTACATCTTCTTCCTCCTCCATCATTTCTCTCATTCCTGTATTATAGTTCCTAGGCAATTCCCTCTCTTCAAATCTCATAAGTTCTAAAACCAAACAAAAATGTGATTTTTAGTCAAAAATGTAAAATTAAAAGTAAAAACCAGAGTTAAAGAACTTTCAGTTTACACAAAACAAAATTAGCTTTCAAGGTCAAAAGGACTTAATAAAGAAACTATAAACCACTTTATTTTAATTTTTTTTTGCAATCTTTCACCTCCTCTTGACGTATATTCAGACCTAAAAGAGAGACACGCCAATGAGAATTATGATGGCTGTCAAAGAAGGTTATGTTTGTACGGTCAATGTGTCAGGTTACCCAGAGGAAAAACATAAAACTGCACATGCCTAAATACGATCTCAATACAGTAAGGTGTTTATATGAAACTGAAGGTGTTCGATACAGTACCAGATTTTAGGTATTAATCTTGAAATGAACTATATTAAATACAGTGCAATAGCATAGAAAGATACTGTATTCAGATCATTTTCAATACACCATGTAAACATAGTTATTGTCAAAACTAATTTCCATTTCTATTTTCATAAATACAATTTTAAAAAAATCTATTTTTATTTCTCCTTAGCTGGAGGAAAAAAGTCACATCTAAATCAAGTGAAAGACTACATGCATTAATAATGAGTCATGTTTACATTATAAGTCAAATTTATACAAGGATCGAATGTTTGGTACTATTGAATTTATGCATGCTCAGACTTTGATACAGGTTCAAAGCAGATGACTTTCAAACAAAAGTAGCCGAATATACAAAATAGAAAATTTTGACTCAATTTTAGCTTTATTTATTCTAGAATTTGTATCACATAAATTTTAAATGGGACAAATGATTATTTATAAATTGCAAAGAGGATACATCATAGGGAGCTATTTAAGCTTAAAACAATCTTCATCTATCATACATTTTTAAACTCCCGGAGAAATCTTAGAACTTATGTAAAATAAATTAAATTATCTGGAGAAATATTAGAACTAATGTAAACCGTCAGGTGAAATTAAAGGACTTGAGTTAACTAAAAGGGAATATTCTATAAAAATCTTAAAACTTAAGTAAATTACAATGGAATCATCTATCATAATTAAAATAAGCATGTGAAATCATTAACCAAATATGATGGGGAGAAATTTAATGTAAAAATTTTTCGGTATTTCTTGTGATATCATCACTATATCAACAGTAGTAAAATAGGGCACAGTAATAAGCAAATGTTCATTTAACAAAATCTCAACTTTAAAAAAACCAGGAACACATGCAATGAATATAAATGGAATGGCAGGAAAAGTATAATGAAATGTCAGGATAAGACTCAATATAGGATTAATAACTGGGATATGCACAAATTTTGCAAGATTCGTCAAAATATATTTGAAATAAAATCACATCTCTAACATTGTAAAATAAGGACTTCAAGAAAAATAAATTTTTAAAGAGTGACCACATAAATCCGGGATTAGCAAGACGAGAGAGTTATCAAACATACCACAAATTAAAAATGAATCCCTGATTATATACAAACGTGTGCTAACCTTGGCACAATAGTTAGAAATCACACTAAAATTGTATAATAGAAATAGTTTTTGATCTTTTAAATAATAAAAAAAAAACTTAAAAACAAAGATTACCAGCACAAATAAAAAGTAAAATCAAACACAATAATACCTTTTTTATAAATAAGAAAAAAGGAATTAAAAAGTATGTCCCATAATAATAAATACGTACTAAAAGCACACTATAGATAAAATAAAATGTAGTACCAAACTCAATAATAAAAGGTTATTGTAAGCCAGGTTATTTTTAAAGTGCACTTTGGGAAAACACTAAAAATTCAGGATGAATTGTAACTGATCTTTCTTCTATATATTGACAAAACAGTGAAGAAAAACAGGAAGATAACATTTGTTTATTCTGAAACCGTTATATTACCTTCATACAGTAAAATTGGTAAAATGTACGCACTTCGATGAACATTTTTTTCAGTATGAATAATATTGTTCAAAAATGTACGTTGATTTTAATTTGTTTTTTTGAATGATTTAAATGTGTTATGGGATGTTAACTCTTTTTTTACATAATTATTTTATGTTTGTATTTTTATTTAGTTGGTTGTTAATTAGTATGGAGGTCACTGCCTGATTGTCCCTCGCCGTACTTGTGCCTTGCCTCTCTTCCTGTTATTTTGTCCTTAATTTAATTCGTCATGAATTTACGTGTCTGTTTCCGATAGTGTTAATGTTATTAATTTGTTTTTTAAGCTATATTTGAATGTTTATTAACTGCGTAGTTATAGGCCGCGTCGCAGTAGTTTCCTCTCGTAATCGATCCCATTTTTCTGAGATGGAAAAAAATTAAATAAACTTTTTCCGTTTTTATATTATAGTTCCTGCCTCTGGATTAAACAAGAAGTTAACATTTTTTTCTAAATGAGAAAAAATTACTTTGTTTTATCAACAATTACATTGATACATACCTACTTGTATTAAATGAAAGAAAAATTGCATATGTTTATTATTGTACAACCATAGTCTCTGTGTATAATTTCCCTTTGTTATAACAAGTACATAGTATTTATACTCATAAGTCAATAATAAAACACAGTATTTATAATTGATGTTATCTCATATTTATGTAACTAACAGGTATTTCTTTAGATTGTTACTCCCCTATGCTTAAAAATGGGGAGTAACCAAGGATTCTTGGCACTCTTTTACTTTGTTACCCACCTTATTTATTTTGGAATTATATGTGTACAAAAGTGTGATATTCCTTTGTCTCAAAGTTCATTAGACTAAATGGTAAAACTGAAGAATATGATATGGTTTATAGAAAAGATGGTGGACTCTAACTTTTTTTTCGACGAAGGGATATAAACCCTCCTATGAACAAATCATACATTTATAATTTCGCAAATGTTTAAATCATACAAATGTACTGTTTGACAAAGGAATATAATCTCTCAAGTGTATAAATTAAGCCAAGTTGTGCTGCCAAGCGATTCTCGACCGTATCATCTCCTTCAGTTCAGCCGACTAAATAACCCTTTGTCTTAATATAATATTAACTTAGTACTCATCCTATGTTTTAACATTTTACAAATATCAATATAGGTGGGTAACAAAGTAAAAGAGGCGTATGGGGGCGCCTCTTACTTTGTTACCCGTTTCTTGCTTTTCTGTTAAGGTGGATAACAATGTTAAGAGTACGTAAGTAAGGATTCGATAGAACTACAGTATATGGGGCCCCTACTAGATGTCGTAAATCGGTACTATTGGTTGTTATAATGACGTCATATATCTATATATCCAAAAATGCATGGAATAAAAAGTTTTGATTTCAATTTTGTTAACATTAATTTTTTTACCCCAGATTTTTAATTCGGTGTGATAAGAGCACATACACTTATCACAAATTAACATTCAGCAAAGGATGCTTTTTTATGTATGTTTATGTGATATAACAAATGTAAATTAAAATGTCGAAAATAATTAATAAATCAAAGTAAGGGTGTCAAAAGTAATTTATTTGTTAATCCCCGCTCAGCTTAGAAGAAGGATTACAATAGTTAAGAAATTAAATAATCAACATTTATTGGGTGGAGAAATACACAATTCGTGGAAAGTTATTAAATTTTTATAGATAAATTAGGGGAGTAACAATTATAAGGATACTCCATACTCCATTAGGTTGTTACTTCCTTCTGTTTAAATATGAGGACTATCAGTCTGAAGAAGAACATTTCATACACCTTCTTTACATTGTTACTCCCTCTGCCCTAACCCCCTAACAATTAAGAATATTTATTGGGTAGTAAAATACTAAATTTATGGAATAATATTAATTCATATAGGTAAGTAACCAATAAATTAAAAAATGGAAGTAAACAGGGGAGTAACAGTTTAAAGAATAAAATATTGGAACAACAAACTTAAAATCCAGTTTTGTTAATTTGCTGTGATAAAATCCTCTTCAAGAAAGTTCGCAATTCACATTATCAATTAAACTCGAAGAGAAAATCAATCACTTTAATGTCAAAAAACCTTAAAATCATATCTGTTATTGACGAGTTTTGACACTATTACTAAAGTGTTAAAAACTATATTAATATGTTCCAACCTAGCAGGAAACCATCTTAATTGACCTATAACTTCATCATTATACTGTGTACCTACAATCTATAAAATAATATATTTGATGTATAGCCTTACTAAGTTTCCTTCACTTTAAAAGTCTCTTTTTAAATAAATTTAACAAAGTACACATTAGAACACTTGTTATAGGCATAATCTCATTTAGGAGATATATATGAGGTAAGAGGCTTGATAAAAATGTATAAAAGTTAAATTGATTGGTGATTAAAGTTCTGTAAATTTTCCTTCGAATTTCCTTAGGTATTCTCACTTGACACTTTTATGGTGTCTTGTCTGCCTTGGGCTCAATCAGATTATTATTGGCTGTCCTATGCCTAGTACCAGTTACCATTTATTAGACATGTGAGAGGGAAAGGTTAATAGTTGAACAATTGAAACTCCTTTGTTCTATCTGTATTATATTATATACTGCTAATATTATAATTACTTCCGGACGATACCACATCAGAGATTTTGTGAATCACAACATTTTAACCATTCCCAGAATCAAACTTAAGAATAAAAGAGTCCTCATAATCAGAGTCATTAGCAACTGCAGTTAAATCTCTGATGTGGTTTCCTCCAGAAGAGATGGAAGTCTACACCATTGGATTAAATATGGTGCTGTTGGCAGGTGTTTTGTCGGGAGGGTGGCGAGCAACGGTGACGAGTGTCAGGTTCAGGCGAGTGAATGTTCAGAGGCCGAGAGCGCCTCACTTTGAACGTGCGAAGGTCCTGGAACTAGTCAAACCGTTATTTCAAGATCCAGCTAAAATCGAGAGGTTACCTCCAGCAGTATCTTGTCTCAAACCAAAAGAAATTCTTCAGCAGCAGTACAGACCTGTAAGTTTCATTTGTTATTTTATACATATAGTCTATTTTTGAGCTTATATTTCACTGATAACTTAATTTTTATTCTATTTGAAAAGTGATGTCGTGGCTACTCTGATTGCCTTGGGCCAGGAGAAATTATATTGCTCTACATTGTAAAATAAATTTTTTTTTTATGGAATAAATCAATATTACTACTACTACTGTTATATATACATTTAATTGATAATACTATTTTAAGCTACTAATGCTTTAAAATCTATTGTCAATGCACTATTTCCAAAGTTAAATATCAATTTTGGAAAATAACATTGACAAATTTAAGAAATTTATTTCATACAAATAAATTTGATTACAGATAAAATGTATGCTTCTTTTACCACCTACTGCTTTTAAAGTTTAATTCACTTTTACTTCACTAGGTTCTTTGAATCTTTCCTTAACTCTAGTGAATGTAAAAATTGAAATATACTTTAAAGGCCAAAATTTACCAGTTTGAAAGTTTTAAGTACCTTGAAGCTGTTCTCAGTGCTTATGGTAGAATGAAAGAAGATTTAAATTGAAGAAATCCAGCTGCAAGTAGAATCTTCTTTGTGATAAACTAAAAGTTTTTGAGCAAGAAGGAGACATCAACTCAAACCAAGGTGGATGTATGATGTATGTAAAAACTTTTTTATGCCAACCCTTGGCTACAGCAGTTTCCTGGATAGTGTAGAAATTGGCAGTTACAAGCAATCAATATGCGATACTTTAGAAAAGTTGCAGGAAAGACCAGAAGAGATATAATTAGAACTATGGGGATAAGACAAAAGTTAAAGGTTCAAACTTTCAATGAGACAGTTAAGGACAACCAGTTGATATTTTATTGACTCGCCCAGAGGATAAACCAAGAAAGGTGTCCTGTGAAAGCTGGACAGTCGGAGATAAGGAAGGAAGAGACTCCAGGCTGCATGCAGAAAACTGGGCATCCTTCGGATTCAAGCTTAAACACTGATGGGATAGTAAAGCATGGTGACAATCTTTCTCAACCCTCTACTCTACACCACTAAGTAAAAGATTGTGCAAGTGAGAGTGTAAAATTTTACCATGTACCAAAACTTGTTATTATGTAATTTAGAATGTAAATTTTGTTTTCTTTTAGGATAATCCATACGAGAAGATTGTTGCCAAGGAGATACAGTGCTGGTTCAATGAATCCAAACTAATAGCATTCCTTCATACCAATCCCATATCTGGAGAGGATAAATTTTGGGTGAGTATCTCTCCTTCATATTTTAATATAAATTTTTTTTTCATTATCTTGAAGAGTACCAATCCTGATACTGGGCCATCAGAATCGGTATTAGTTTTCTGTTATTTTAGACTTCCTTGAAAATTCTTTCAGTGATGATTATTATTTGTATTGCTTTTGTCTGATTCCATTTAATCTTTGTACATTGTATTTATTTAATCTTGTGTTGAATTTTTGTTTTCCTGTTTATTTTTTTAGGGATTATTCTCTGGTTTATCTTTCTATTAAAAATAATATTGTTGTAGGCAAACATCAAGCTAAAGAGAGAGGACATGCACCTACGAGTCTTTCCTCATAATGTAATGAAGTTAGCTTTGGACTCCAAAATATACTCGCCAGTCCACCAGCTCTTCAAGGTACATCAAGCCGTGATCTTCTGCAAAGAGACCAAAGTTGATAAACTACTTAAACTTCTCAAGAAAGTGCCTCAGTACATCCTCATGGGTAATTAGTATTTAACTATCTACTAGGGGGGAAAAGTGTTTTTAAAAAGCCACATTAACTCCTTGAGTAGTTAATTCTATTAAAGAAAAGAAAAATGCTAACTAGCAAAAGTGAGCCTTTTATATTTTTCTTAATAGGCCTAACTATTAAAAGTGAAAATTATAAGAAATAATTTACTATTTTCATCAAGCTAGGTAAGTTTTTGGTGGTACTCAAATTAAACTCAGTGCAAAATTGATCTGTTTATTAGTAAAATAAGAAAACCCAATTGGCAATTTTGTCAATAATAATACAGATCAGTTTTACTTAATCACAGTAGAAACTACCTTCTTTAAGAAATTGATAAAATATTGTGGAGTGCAACAGGGCCGGCCCGAGCGTAAATTTTCATCCGTGCGAGTTGCCATTTTGGCGCCCCCCCCCCCCCCCAATAATTTTTGAATTAAAAGAGATAAGAACATGAAACTTTCGCCGTATTCAATATTTTTTTTAACGCGCATACAGGAGAAATATAGCGAACTCAAAATCTTAAGCCGTTCAAATCCAAAATTTTTTTTTTTAATTTTGAGTGGGATATCAAATGAAAGGTATTAAAGAGTAGATTTCAAAACTATATAGCACTTACGAAAATTGTTTGTTGTTGCCATTTTGTCAAAATTTGTGTCCCCCCCCCCCCCCCCCCCCCCCCAAAAAAAAACAACATATTTCTGCAGTTACGTTTACTAAAATAATATGCGGTCTGCTGGGCCAAAGAATAACTAAGTGTATAGCAATTTGATCTGGTTAACTGGGAATCCAAAATAGCGGATAATTCATAATACATTTGGGTCACGATATAAAATGAAATGTATTAAAGATTAGATTGCAACAATGAATAAAATTTAAATTACCTTGTCGTTATAACCGATAAAAAACATTTTCACCCCCCTGGGGATTGAACCAGGGACCCCTAATTTTATTTAAATTCTGCCGATAAATATAATTTCGTGTTCAGAATACTAACGAAACCCTTTCTATGTGAGACTTCACGCACAACCATCTTATTTCGATATAACTCGATCGACTTGCACAAGGTTTTTTTTTGCATTGGTCCCAACAACATATTCAAAAACTGTAGATACCCGATTTTTTGCAAGGAAATCCATATTTTTTGTACTTATTGACTGGACTATAACTATAAGGAATGAAAATTTTAATTTAAATGATCACAATCACAAATGTATGTCAGGAGAGATTTCCATTTTAAGAACTAATGAGCACGAGGTAGCGTAATTCTATGATTCTGAAGTGGAGTTTATTTACAAAACATACTATACTATATAAAACTCTGAATTAAACTACATCCCATAAAAGCGAATTGTTATATATTATAATTATGAAAGGAGCAGTAGGGTGCTCTTAATCTCGAAACTAAATTAACTAGGAATGTATCTTCGCTACGCTCTGTCAAGATCCCGTAACAGGCTGAACGGAAACCAAGAAACTTCCTTTAACTTTAAATAAAATATGCTGCTGAACTTACCTCATCTGCTGTTGTTTGAATTAAAACATTTTGCAGAAGTGCTTGAAGAACTTGGAGTAAATGTGGGATCTGGATCATAAAGACATAAAGAGGTCCTAAGGGGGGGGGGGGGGGGGGGGTTCCGAGATTTTGGATGAGGAAAGAGGGGAAAAAGGTCCACTTCGGAGGTTCACTTTCTGCGTAATATGATCTGATTTAATACGACACTAAAAAGCAGGGAGGTCTAGTTAAATAAAACTGAACAAAAATTAAAAAGATTTTAAAAGGGTTTGATTTAATCTTATCTGGCCTGATGCTTATCTTAAGTAGATAACAAATCCAGGTGTCCCTACTATCTTTAGACAAAGTATTCGTATCACTCTCTACCTAGTAGAAGTCCTACTGCACTCTTTCCTCCTTACTTATTTATTAACTTCTATTCTCTCACTCATGTATTATAGATCTGCATATTCATCCCTCTTATCTCCCTTACCACACACCCCTCCGATTTATTTATTTTTTATTTCAAACTCGAAAACAACAAAATGACTTAGTGGTTCCGTCTTAAACAGTTCTTACTAATCTAATATTTATATCGTATAGAGTTATTAAGTATAAATAATTCATTATTTTCATTTATTCTAATAAGACCTGTTGTGATTACTGACGAATTCTTTTATTCGATAATGTTTGAGTTATGAGGTTGTTTTTTTTTAGTTCTATTAAAAAACTAATTTTTATTTTTTGATTATTTTTGCCACATTGGCGCCCCTGCCAATCCAGCGCCCTGTGCGGTTGCACAGCTTGCACGGCCCTCGGGCCGGCCCTGGAGTGCAATACCCAGCATTGAGGTATTTTTTTTATCAGTATTTAACCTTTCTCCTGTAACTTAACCCTTAGAGACTCGGGCTGGCGCATTGAGTGTGCCACAAGTAAACCAGTTTCTGTACATCACAGATTCATGATGCGAGAATAATAAACTCTCACTCTACCCTACCACTAGAGACCCCTAAATGGACGAAAGAGTCTGCTTTGATTATTGCTTCGTTCTGCATTGTTTTGAGTTGTGTTTATTTGTCTTGGTGCACAGTATATGGCCCTTTGCCAGCTTGTACAGTAGAGAAATTATGCCTTCCGATCAATATTTTTCGGTTCTGCATGAGTTGTCGGATTTGGATGATGGTTGTGAGGAGTTATCTTAGGACTTGGACAACTAATAATAATTAATTAAGGTTGAAAGCCCAAAAAAAATCAGAACTATTAAGGAGTAATTAATGATTTTTTATATTATATCATTAAGAAATAAATATGTAATACATTAATTGACTTTTTAGTTCAACATTTTCAAAACGCAGTCTAGACAATCTGGTTTTGACCTATTTATGGTTTGAAAAATGCATTGGTGCATAAAGTATGCCGCCCGTGCCTCATTGTTTGTCCACTATAGCCAAGCCACTAAGGATTAATTAGTTATTAGGCATTGTTTGTAATTATCTCAACATTCTTTAAAATAAAAGTATTTTAGCTGTTTTGACTTTTCCCGTCTGTGCTACTTTAATTCTTTCATTGCTAAGGTTGGAATAGGATGCGCATTTCACTTGTTGACGTGTTTGGGGTCTAAAAAATAAAAATATTTTTTGATTAGATTGTCTAAAAGGAATTAAAAGGTGTTGATTTTGCCACTTTCTGACCTTTCCTTAGTTTAATTGGTTCTAAAAGGTCTTAAATTTACCATATTTTGACCTTTCCTTGGGTCTTAAAGGAATTTAAAGACTATTTTTTTTTATATTTGGGTGCCTCTTTAGGTAATCCTCCATGCAACTATTCAATATATGAAAACTATTGGGAATAATTTATCAAATGTATTTACACATTTATAGACTTCCTCGAACAGACTGTTAGTACAAAATATTTAATCAAGTTAATTTGTCGTTAGCAATAAAACTATTAATGGTTGAATTGGTCTTTATTTCTAGCTGCTATAGTTGAAGGCAAGATGCTCAGTGTAAGTCAACTGGTTTCATACAGCAAACTGAAAGATATAACAATGGCAAGAGCGCAGTTAGCTGCAACTCTCTGCCTGGCTCAATCCAGAGTCATCTCCAACCTCAGTCATCACCAGTCGACACTCATTCATCAACTTAAGCACCTCGCCGAGAACATGAACCAAACTGCCTCCGACCAAGCTGCCACCCTGCCGATCACTCCCGAAGACAAAGATTCTAACTCAGAGAATAAGGGGTCGTAAAGTGTAAATAAGAGACTGAAAAGTTCATTTAAAATAGACTAGTGTACTTTGTCCTTCTTTTCTAATAATCTGTAAATATATACAATTAAGGTTTATTTTTTCTTCACACATTTGGAAAATGCTTTCTTTATTTTGTTCCTTTTTTTTGTTACTTGAGGATCAAAACAAATTTTTTAAATAGAAACTATAATAAAATATAAGATTATATCTATAATATTCAGATCTGAATATTTATTTTAGTCTTTTTTTGTCAAAAATGTCCTACTTTTGTGAGTAATATCCATAATTTTTATATTAATGTTTTTTTTTTTATATTTTTATGTTCCTAAGATAAAAAAATAGGAATAGATAAAATTAGTATTATATTATTTTTTAATTTTACTATTTAATAAAAATATAAAATATATGTTTTTCAATAAACATTTCTCCCCTATGATTCCTATTGAAACAAGTTGGAATATTAATAGAATACCGAGATTTAATCATTCAAATATTATCTGTAATTCGAAAAATTTTAAGAAGAGAACACTTTTTATAAAACTAAATAAGCAAGATTTCTTGTAAGGGTAAACATATTTAAATATATGGATTTTTTGGTTTTATCCAAATTTGGTGAACTGTTGTTCAGGGATAGAGGTTTAATTAAACACACTTCAAGCTAGATAGTTCTGGCAAAATGTATGCAGATCTGATTACTGCCTGTAGATGTAGATTGTTGATGCCTTAGATATGCATTAACCTTCCCTCATATCTGCTACAAGCATCTTTATAAGAAAACATTCAAATTTGTGCAACATCCTAAAGATTCCTTTAACCTAATAATCAAATTATTCATTTAACTTAATAATCATATATTTTGTTACAATTTTATCTCTATTTCCTTATTTTAAATTGGTGTTTACCACATTCATGTTGGCATTTATGCTATCTAATATAAAATTTGTCTAATTTTTTATTACATATTAATTCTAAATTTAAGATTATAAATATATGTAAATATTTTTTTTTTTTTCTTTAAAATAAAAAACTGTGAATTAATTTATTTTGATCCTCGTAACAATAATTATTTAATTAAATAATAAAATATCTACAATATTCACACTACTACATATTTGTTTCTCTCTACATTCTTTTATTTTACAATATTCTAAAATGCAAAACATCTTTTTTAAATTTATATATATTTTAAACTTAATATCTAAAAATTAAAATATTCTATTAGAAATAGAAAACAATTACATTAAAAAAAAAAAAAAAAAAAAAAAGAAATCACCTATTTTATTTTCCTATTTTGAGCAATTAATAATTTTTTGTTTTAATTACATTTTTTTTCTTTATATTTAATGATTTATCAATAAATGAGAAAAGAAAAATTGTCGTAAATGTTTTTGTCATTAGTGATAATATATTATATTTATAATATTTTTATCCATTTATTTTTTTAAACTTTTAATAATTTTTCTCCTCTCAGATGTTAGTTTTTTAAAAAAAAAGAAAAGATCACTTGAAATACAACCTTAAAATTACTTAAAGTATACATTTAAATTATTTTTTCCCCTTAGATTGTGCAGGGAGACATATATTAATATTTAATTCATTATTTTTTTGTTTGTTTTTGGGTGGCAGCACTTTATTAAGATGACCACTCAATACTTTGTAGTTTTGTAGAAAGAGTAGTTGCACCATTGGCGTAACAATAAAAGGGGGTTCAGACCCTCTAAAAATTTGGTTGTGTTACAGTGCTGCCGCCTATTAGTCAGAGTCAATTTTTATTTTTATTTTTTTTTTTTTCTGCCAGTTTGATCATTTTTACAGTGGACCCTCAGCTGTAATATTCTTTTTTTGTACCATTTTTTTTTTTTTTTTCAATTTGGACATCACTTTTTATTTATTTACTATTGAATTATTCTACTAAATAATATAACTTATATGCCTGATAAATAGCATAACCCACAAAATTAAAAAACAAATTAATTAGATATTTTGATTGCTCTTTTTACACATCTTAAAGTAAAAATAGTTGAACCATCATTACATTTTTATTTTTTATGTTTATAAAATAAATTATAAAGTCCAAAATGTGTTTCCATTGGTCTCAAAACGAACATTTAACCTTCCGTTTTTTGTTTAAACCTTTTTGTTAAGGCAATAAGCGAGGGGCCACAGTACTTATTTAATCACTTCATTTTGAGCCTGAGAGATAAACTATCTGTAAATGACATCTTCATTGTCACACATCTAATGTTATTTCAAGTACATTCCATCAAATTACATTGTGTAGTTGTGGATTTTATTTGATTTTCAAATATTATGTGAGTTGCTCAAAAGCCAATAAGATTAAGTCCAGAAATAAAATTAATGGCTTTTTTAATACGTTAAATTTAAAATGTTTGTCTTGTAATAGTTAATTTTATTTTTTCAATAATAGTTCTTCTACAAATTAAAGCCACATAATTGTTCATTTTGATTTAAAAGAAACAAAGCAGCAAATAAATAAAACTAATATTTTTAGGTAGATCCTTCTTGAAACCCTTATAGTTGGTTTTTTGAGTTAAATTATACCCCCCCCCCCCCCCTAAAAAAAATCACTACCCCAACCACCCTACAACAGCTATCTATTAAAATACCTTATTATAGAGCTATGAAAATGTCCCGAAAAAATTAAATTTACTTTATTATCATACTAACATTGTGGGATCAAACCCCAGGGGATCAAACTAGGGACCCCTTAATTTTTATTTGTATTTTTGGGCCTTCCACCATAATTTGTTTATATTCTTTTATTTCATATAGTGCAGGAAGGGGTAATAAAAAAAATGTTATTTGATAATATTATAACGTATATGCTTATTAAATCTACGAAATTGTAAAAAGTACTAGGATGCAAGTACTTCCCTGTGATTTTTATTATTTTTGCAGTTTATTTTACATCCTTATTAACATCCTCATTAACACATGATTAGGTTATTACAGGGATTGGGGGGGGGGGAATTCTGCCACTTTATTTAATCTATTCCACGTGAAATATGTCTCACCTCTCTGGAATTCCAACTTACCAGATATTTCGGTCTTTAGACTTACATACATTTAAAAATTTTACAAATAAGAATTTCTTTTAAAAAAAAATGGACTTAATCATATTGACTACTTAAACACTAAAAAAAAAATAATCATTAGATTTTAGTAGTAAAGATCATTTACCTCTCAGTTATTATGATACTTCAATAATATAACATTTTTCAAATAAGATGTACTCTTAATTAAAAATATATTTAATTATGCAAACTGATTTCTTAATCAAGAATTAAATAATCAGATAAATTAAACTTTAAAAAAACTATAGTTTATATAAAATGTTAAATTTTACTAACAGTGCTGCTTCCTTTCTTTATTGAAACTAATTTTTTCTTCAGTGTTTTTTTTTTTTTTTATAAGTGTAAAATAAAAAGAAATAATACTATGAAATATATTAATAAAATAATACAATTTCATATTGTAAAAACCAAAAGTTCCTTGTTTTAGCATTATTAAGTCATTAATATTTTATTTTCTTTAAGAATTTTTTTCTTAGTAAAAATTTGGAACCATTTAAATTATCTGAGGGCATTGATCTAGTTTGTATATTTTTGTAATTATTTATTTACAAGCATTGTTTCTGAAATATGCTCTTAAATGTTTAGTGTATTTAATGTGAATGTGTGTACTTTGTTTAATAAAATAGTCGATTAAACAAAAATGATTTTGTCTTTTTATTTATTTATTTTTCTAAAGCATTTAACTCTAGATCATCTATGGAGATCAACAAGAGACTCCACGTGAAATAGACTCACCTTTTGCTAATTTCACCTTTTTTACTTTTATTAAAGTGCAGGAGTAGTGCAGGATATAGAAATAATTGTTAAAATTAACATTGTCGTGCAATTTCTTGTTTTTGGTAATGTTAATTGGTCACCAAGATCATGCGAACTAACACAATTTTAGTTTCTTTTTTTTTTATCTTGGCTTATGTTAAATTGTTAGTTTATTGAAACAATCTGAAAACCAAAATTATTTGTGTCATTGGTGAAATTAGCATCAATTTTTACCCACTTTTTGACATAAATTGATGCTAATTTCAGGTGAATTAAGTATTTTAGGTGACTTCTTTTAATAAATCTTGAGGTGGTCTCTTCAAATCAATCATTTTTAAATCATAACGTGCCCTTCAAAATAAAATATAAATGTTAATACATGTGTTTTTATTTCAATTAAAAAAATAATCTTATTTGATGACCTATTAAATTTATTTAATTATTTAGGCACTTGCTTTACAGTATTCACAACAGGATAGACGCCACTTTACTAAGTACTTAAGTTATATCATGATTCTGGGTGAACACCAAGTGTTTGCTGGAATTGGAAATGTAACCTAGGCCTTCAATGAACTACTGGAAATTTTTAAAGATAATTACGAACACTGTTGGCCTGTCGATTTGCTTTATCACATAGTTTCCACTTTTTAATTGTCAATGTACCATCACAGTTTTTAACTAGTTCCACGCAGTTATCTTAACACATTTAAAATTCTAAATTCTCTTTAAGAAATCAGTTTTTTGTATATTCTCTATACAAATAGTTTATTTAGTTCGGAGAGGTTCCCTTACCTTTGGCAGTTATGTATCTTGGAAACTTGCCCCTGCTCAATTCCAGAGATAAAGGACATTTTTTCTGTCATATTGCTTGTCAGAGCAGAGCCTGGCAACACTATTTTAGCAAACTTCCCGCCTTTACTATCATATCAGTTTAATTAGCGATAGTCATTTTCAAAATGTCCAATGTAAGGGACCTCTTCTACTTACTTATTCAGCATTATATTATTAATTTAGAAAAAAAATACAACTCATCGAGCTTTAAACAGTCATTAAATTCAAAGATTATTTAACGAGAGAATTTCATTTATCAAATATTACAAATGATTTGTTAATCACTTCTTAATAACTAGGTTTTTGTGCCTGATTAAATTTTATATTTACTCTCTAAAAATTAAACATTTTTTCTCATATTAGATTTTTTAAAAGAGAGAAAGAGTTAATTATTATATATTTTCTTTCTTTTAAGGAATTTCAACTTTTATGAGTAATTTACTAAAATTTAGAAGTGAATTCATTTGACAGCATTAATGAGTTTCATTCATGCTTATTTTAGTCACTTGTAAAAGTTATAGTTTATTAAATTACTTCATATTTTTGTCATTTAATATAAATAGGTTTTTCCGATTTGCTCTGACTATTAAATTTGTTTATGCTTCATACAAAGTGAAAAATATACACTTTGTTTAAAGATAATATTATTACCCTGTTAGATGCTACACTACTACTCAAAATTTGCTTTAATGGAGTAGTTGGTATTGTTAAATGTATCTCAGTTTTAAGCTAAATACTCTTAAAGGGTACTCAGGTCTGACGGTCAACATATCCTACTTCGCATTTGCACTTTGAAGTTGTAAAGGGGTAAATTTTGAGTTAGACAGTGTTGCATTAACACAGTTTGTTTTGTAATTAGATACTATGATCAAGATTTATCTTTGTAATTTTTTTTTTTTTTAATTTAAAATAGTGACAAATGAGCAACTTATTTTTCAGTCTAAAAACAATAATCTACAAATATAATGACTTTTAATAAGTAGCTACTAGTAAGTCACTTATACTTAAAACAAATTCTTTTCATTGAGTAGTAAAAAATATGGTGACTAGTTTCATTCAAGAGTTTTTTTCGTTAACTCTCTGAGATCGTTCGTATATGGTTTAAAACTCAACCCGTGGAAATTGCTGCTGAAAATATTGAACACACTTTGTAAAGCAAATTGTCACAGAGTATGATGAATATTTGGCATTAGAATTATGTATTTGAAATTAGTAGGTTGAGTTTTAATTTGAAGTTGCCCCGTCTCTTTTCTAAACCCTCTAGGGAATGACTTAATAAAGAGCGGGCGGCCTAGCCTTTAGACCACAGGCTATTCAATGCTTTAAATCTCTTATTTAAAAGAATTTTAAACACCGAACACAGCCTCTTGTGCAAAATTCCTTTTTATCGACACCACAAACAAGTCCTAAATTGCAAATATACATAATAAATTACTAAGAAAATGTAGTTTTAGTTTTTTGTAGCGATGGTCACGCGCATGCGTTACTTAGAAATGTGAGCGCTTCGGCCGCATCTAATTCTTCTCTATGTCTGTATTTAATAGCGGGTTTAGTTTCTACTGGTGTATAAATTTCAGGACGATTTACTATTTCGGATCGCGGCCATGTTTCTTGTTTAAAAGGCTCGGATTTTGGCCATTCTGTTTTTTGCAATTCGGATCGTGCCCAGTCTTGTTTCTGTGGTAACGATCTAGACCAGATGTCAGAACGGTGTTCAGGCTCAGATCTGTGGTAATTAGATCGTGACCATAGAGTGTCAGATCGTGGCCAGTGTTTTCCTGTCCACTGTCCCCTGTATTTAGCCGCACTCTCGAGCCACCTCCCTAGAAGTCCTTCTCCTCGGTTGTTATTGAACTCTTGGCTGCCGTATTTCTTCCACCTCACAACTTCCTGGTGAGACATCTTAGACTCACCTGAACCGCTAAAATAGGAATGATCCATGCCTGTTGACCTGTCCATTTTATCAGAGTTATCATCAGATTCTGTACAAAAGAAAAAATTATAATGAGAAACCATAGTGGGCAGAAAAGGCCTTTATAGGGCTGTCAAATAATAAACTAAAAATATTCATAGGGAAATACACTCAAGAACTCCTTGATTAGATTATAAAACAATTCTGAAATATTTATCAGTATTTCCTCTGTAACAAAACATAAATTAATTTTTTTGGCTAATTCCTATTGTACGTGCCATCGAAATTTCTTCCGAGTTGGACCTCTACATTGTTTATATATAGGAGGGTAGTTTTTCTTCAGGAAATGAGCGGAGCACTGCGAAGCGGCACGGAGTGGCTATTGAAAATTCAAGGGTACACAAAATTAAGGTTCTATATTTAATATGCGGGATTTTATCACCTAACCTCAAAGTGGTGGCACGTACAGTCCGAAATTTTAGAGTTTTTTAACTCTATCTTTATTTAAATAATTGTGAATTGAATGTTAAAACTACATTCTACGTTTGTGCATTACAAATTGTATGTGACTTTTGAAAGCGCAGGAAAATCAAAAAATTGGGAGGAGGAACCAATGTAGGTTAAGATTTTGAATTCTAAAAGGTTGTGCCAACTAGGCAAACAAAAATGTCTCTGGCCCCATCCCTTCCAGAGCCCTAGTGGCTTTATTTTTTTTTCCTCATATAAGATGGCCAATCTGGGTGTTAAAAGTCACAACTCGTGATGCACAAACTGTAGTTTATCCTGGGTCTTGCACATGATTATTTTTTTCTTTCTTAAGGAGTTAAATCTGAAGATTCGAATTCTAAACATGAAGACATTAGACTATGTAGGTAATTGCTTGTCCTACTTAATACAAGATAGGAGGAAATCCACATGATATGCTCATCAGTGTGAAACATGTAAAATCCTCCCCAGGATTTGATTCATCACTAGTGTTTAATCCTGTAGTAGTTAAAAAATAATCAATACCTAGTTGTCATTACTATTATTATATAAATTTGGATTATTTAGTCTTTGTTTAGATTTAATTGCTTTTATTATTTCCCCTGGTTTAACAAACCTGACCTGGCATTAACACTTACTCATCACATTTGTTTTCTTTTTAAATTGTCTATTAATAAAATCTTTTATATTTTAAAATATTATAACTATCTTTGTATCTAATTTTGGTATCTGTGAATTATCACATCTTAGTCATCCTTATATAATATATGCCTTTGTCTTCATCTACTTATCTGGTATTGTACCTTTATCCATATTTATGCCATCTTTTTATACCTTATATTTATAATCAAATGCATTGTTATTTCCCTCATTTGTAATTAATATCTGTAATAAATAGAGTCCACATATTTTAGAGCTTTCTATTGTAATTTCTGTTGTTATTACCTTTAGAACTTAAATATTATTATTTATTTATGTTTGTTATTATAACCTCTAAATTAAATATTCATCCATCTGGGTAATTGGAATTGTTTATTTTTATTTTTTTGTATGAATAATTTCCTTCTCAACAAAACAACCATGTTGATAAAATGATCTTACAATAAACATTCAGCTGCATTGATCCCCACATGAAATATATACTTTTTTTCTTTTCTTTTTCTGTAGTGGCATATTTTTAAAGATTAAGTGAGGAGCCTAGTATCAAAGACAGACATTCGACATTTTTTCCGAATTTCAGTTATCGATTGTTTCTTATAGGTTTTTGGCTGTTGCATCACATTCTGCTATCCATGTGCATCAAAAATGACCAGAAATGGGGTAAAAATGCAATAATAATATTTGTAGTTTTGTTTCAAATCCGGACAAGTCAACACACGTTTTGCTTCAAAAGTGGACATAACTGAAACATCCAATCAGGAGGCCGCATTTTAAAAACTCGTTCCTATGATGCACTGCGGGCTTTAGCATCTGAATACCTACTCCTACCATTTTGTCATACATGTTTAGAAAAATGATGCCCCAAGGGGAAATCGAGAAATAAATTTTAGCTCTAAATTTGGGGGCACTACCCCCTAAGAACTCTGAAAAACGTGAAAAAAAATATTTCTACAATATTATTATTCTAACCCTTATTTTCAACGGCATTTTGCTTCAAAAATGGACAAAACCTTGTTTTTGTTTCAAAAGCGGACAACTCCACTTTTTAACTTTATTTAGCAGCTAAAATATCAAAGAAATTCTCGTTTCCAGTACTTCTAACTAGTTTTGAGTCTATTAAGAATCTACAGGGAAAAAAATCATTGCTCTAGCACCTGTAGAATTTGAGCTACAGTTTTTCGGCTCTCCTGTAAAATTTTGAAATGAGCTCTTGTCCGTCTTTAATACTAAGCTCCTCAAGTAAAACATGGGTCGGAAATATTAACCAGTTTAAGGTTTGTTTTTACACTAATTACCTAAGTTGAACTGATCTTCCCATATAGAGTCATTTGAAGAGATGCTGAACTGTTCAACATTTCCTCTGGCATTGACGTTGTATCCTTTAATCAGATTACCCCACGTCACTTCCCTACCACGGGATGAGTTCTTCAACTTCCGCCTCCAGTTTGCAAACCAGTTGCAGATCTGAAATAAATCAAATTAAAGAGAAAAAAATCACAAATTTATCAATTGTGCAAGTTTTCAAATCATACTACTTTAAGGCATACAAAAAGAACACTGTTGGAATAAGTGAATCAAAGGGAGATAATTTTTAAAAATAAATTGCATTTTTGGATATTTTTTTTATTTTATTTTCGAAGTCACTGACATCAAATTGTTCTTAAAAATATCATAAGAATATAAAAATAAAAATGTATTAGATGTTGGTGAAATCTACCTGTACATATGTAAGCCCTGTCTTGACTGCCAAATCTTTCTTCTCAGATCTACTGGGATAGGGGTTCTTCCTTCGCCTCACCAGCCAGTTCTTCAGGTACCTTTTGATCTCGGGAGTAAATAGCCTTTTGGTTTGATGACTATGGTGAAGCAGTCTTCGGCTAATAAGTGTAATCATCTTTAATTACTATTTGATGAGAAATGCAAAGCAAAATTTTACATTCTGGTAGTAATACTAATAAAGATTATTTGTCTTTAACTGAATTAGTTTTTACAAAAGGGTTACAACATAATATTGGCTCAAAAATATATATTTGATAAATGTAAAATATAATTGACAACAATTCAAAAATATATATATATATATATATATATATTTTTTTTTTTTTTTTTTTTTTTTTTTTATGATATTAAAATTAATTTTGTTTCATTTCATAAAATTCTCATTGTTTAGTCTGAAAAGTGCTCAAAAATGTCTTTCGTCAATGTAAAAACAATATCTTCCAATACATTATAAATACTTTGAAGCACCAAATGTTCAAAGTTGTGGTCTGAATAAATGCTTTCATTTCAATCACTATTTGAGCCTTTCTCTCAAAAACTTTATTTTTAGGTTTGCTAAAAGACGAAATCCTAATATCTGGTAAACCTTGTGGCCATTCAAAGCTGCCTTGTCATCCACATATATCCCTAGTATACTAAGGTACTCATCTAAACCTACTTTTGACCACTTTGTGTATACAATCTTACACGTCAATAAAAGAAAAGCTTGTTTTAAAAGAAACAGATAACACTAATAAGAAACTTAAAAAAAAAACTGACTTTATAAGCACGTTAACAAAAGAAAAGGTTATTAACAATATAGTGAAGAAATGATAAAATTTAGAGCTTTTTTCTGAATTTGGTGAGAGAGGTGGTCTCTAAATCTAAATGATTCTAAATTGATTAATTATTTATTTTTTGATAGTCTATGTTAGCTAGCAAAGAGCAAAGACACTTAATTAAAATTAATATTTAATTTAAATCAAATTATAATTACTATTTAAAAGGGGAGACAGACAGAGAAAATAGACTTCAGCGCCGGGATCCCGGCAATAAAATAAAAAAGTAATTTTGGTGATCGTTGAAATGTAAGATTCGATGTTGGAAGATAGAGTAGAAATTGGTCAGTAAATAAATTTGCTTAAACCAGGGAGTTTTCTGACATGTGTCGCCCCTTGTCCGCTGTGGTGTCCTCGTCTCAATAATGTCTATCTTTCTGATTTATCCAATTTAAGATCCATTCTACCTCTCATTTCCTTAATCTAGTGTTATGCTGGTTTTCATAATTGAATAAGGCTAAAAAAAAAAAAAAAAATAGAAGAGAAGGGGAACGGCTGGATGTATTCTAGATTTCAGAAAGTACTAGGCCACTACAGTGGAACAATTATACTTCCCAGTACTAGAGGTGATTGTCTCTCCATCTCCAACAACAATGTACCTCAATGCTAATAAGGTGTGATCAATAGTGAGCCATGAAATTCAAAGTGCCTAGGCATAGGATTGAACCAGTGAACTCAATCTTGATTTATAGATGGTCGTTCAGATGTGACTATAGATTGACTTCAGCACCCAACTACTTTGTTTCGTGGACTCAACCCTAACAACATGAAAATTTACCCCATCGTTAGGATTTGAACCCCAGATCTCTTCACATTCTACCACTATCAAGTAGAATTGAAGAGAATTATCTTGACTATAGTCTTTACACTTTTGACTACTCCTAGGGAATAAAACTAAAGATCATGATATAAACAAGCAACATAGTCTATGGGATTTAAACCATTACCCAGACATGTTACATATGTTACTATGAATTTAATTGAGTTGGTTAAGGTGAGAGTTGCGAGGATATGCTAACCACTTGGCTACCGATATATATCTCAATTTTTAGCCTACTAAATAGCAGTGCACCGAAGTAGCCAAGTGTTTAGTGTACTTAGGGCTCACCTGAAATAACCTAGGTCAAAACACCAGATATATCTGGTAAGTACAAATCCTAAAGAGGTAAGTCATGTTTCGCACTGATCACATTATTAGCAGATGAGTAAAATTACCGTTTCCCCGTCCTGTAATAACATAATGATGTTTTGGTTGGGACAGTAAAGACTCAGCAGAAAAATAACTATAAAAAACTAGAAATTGGGGCTGTAATGCATTTAGACAGATGAAAATATTTTTTTCTAGTCTATCTTATTAATTTGATGAGGCATTTTGAGTGACAATGAGGATTTTCATTTGTCAGTATTTCTAAATATATACCTAAAAAAGATAATATCATAATAATCATTAGAAAGACAAGTTTTGAGAAGAAAAAGTTAGTTACCTAAGTTTTCTATTCCTGAGACTCCTAGAGGAGCTGTGAGTGACGTCATCATCTAGCAAGTTGTGGTGCCTCCCTCCCATGCCTGTAAAATTACAATTAGGTTTTAGCAATTTTATACTTTATCAACACAAATTATTTATAATTGCATTGTTTAGATCAATAATAATGTACTGAAGAGGAACTATAAACACAGGACTCATAACTTGAACAGAATTCCTTTAAAATATAAAAATGTATATAACAGAAATAGAGTAGAGGGGTAACTTTAAAAAAAAAAAAGTATAATAATTAGTTACAAAAATAGCTAAACGTAGAACAAGAGTTACATAAATCTTTTCGATATTTTTTTTTGTATAGTTAAAGAAATGTAAAGTTAAAAGAGTGAGCTATTGTTTCCAGCTGTTAAATTGACCTTCATCATTCTAATTGAAAAGAAAAAAGAAAAAAATATAATACAAATAATTTTTTAACGATACATTACATGTAATCATATTATTGTAATCAGGTAATATAGTACCTAGTCGTGTAATTTTAAAAATCTTTATTTTTATAAAACTCATAATTAATAAATTAAATATGTTTAGCTAATTTAATGTACGAGTATTTTTTTAGCTTATTTAATTTTAATTAATGTAAGGAGACGGGAACAAAAAGTCCAGTTTATTAATTTTATCTCTGTGATAAGCTGAATTATTTTTAATATATTTTTATTTATAGATTTTTTGGATGGTTTTTATTTTATTTTTCTTCTGAGGCAAATTTTACTCTTCGGGTTCCTATATCTTTTAACAATGGAGACATATAGCGAAGAAAAAAATATTTATTTATAGATTCATAATGTTTTAATTTATTTTAGTCTATATTTAGTTATTATCATATATGTGGGTCAGTGCTGGCGAAATTGAAAAATAATAATGTTTGCTCTGTGATTATAGACAACAAATTTAGTAAAAATATTTAATTGTTGCCATATATTTTTAAGTAATTTGGCATTGATCTGCACGAGAGAACGATATTTCAAGTAGAATTAAAATTACGAAGGGAACGAACACCTCCCCCTCCCCCACTTACCTCGCACCTGACAAGGTCTTGTTTTAACCGCTGTAAAGGCTCTAAATTTGCTCATCCAAAACGAATTTAACAATAAATAAAATCAAATTAGATTGTTAAATATATTAAAATAATTATCCAACAAAAATCAAATGGATCGGATTACAATCTGGCTATTTAAACACGAAACATTTGTCATGTTTTTTCGTCTTTCTAAAGATTTGAGAACTACGATTAGATCGGTGTTTTTTCCTCTTACCAGAACAGAATTACATTTTGTTTTTTGCTCTTTTTAACTTTTGCATTTATTTATTTGAAACAAACTTAATATTATTTTGTTGCATTTATTTTGTACTTTTTTTCTGATTTGAATATATGAGAAATATTAGTATGCAGTAAAGAATAAAAAAAAGATCGTATGCTAAAAATATATTTTCATATATAAAATTATACACTTTCTTGAATTTACGTAAAAAAAAAAGAAATCGTATTATAAATAATACATTTTTTTATGGTTTATAAATGATTATGTTTTTTGAATGTTTTAAAGTGCGATTTATAAATACGGTACATACCTGAAGGTGGGTGATCACAGTGGACTTACGGCGCGGGCTGCCCGAAATGATGTTACACTCACATATGACTGGTACTATTTTTGGTTTGCGCTCTGAGTTGTTGTCGGTGTGCGAGCTTGACACCTCGTAGTTGAATACACACACGGTGGAGAGTGATGTGACACAATATGGCGGCCAGTACGGCCATGCATGCGGCTAGTTCCCTCCGTGTGGTTTTGGAACCGTCCATCTTTCTTCGAGCCCCGTGCCAATTTTCGTTTCTAATTTTCTTTTCTTATATTAAATCTACCCTCCCCCCTTCTCTTTGTCTCTCCCCTTCCAATCGTACATTCGCATCTTATCTCTCGTAACATCTTATCAGGAAAAAAACATTGATGTTTTCAACGGTGTTTCTTATTGTAACTCTGAAAATCATGGAATTCTAGAAATCCGTTTCAGATATCGCAGGGATCATTCTTGGTATTGTGTCTGTCTGTTGGACCACGATATCTTAAAAACTACTTGTCTATTTTCTTTTTTGTTGATCCCTTAAAATTTCGTTTTTATTTTTATTATTTGGTCATAGGGATGAAGAAAAAATAATAATTTTCTTTTAGTACATTATTAAGCTATATTTCGCCCATACCTGGGCAACTTCAGGCTTGAACTGAAATATATATATTGAAAATCTCATCTGTAGTAAATTAGCACAAACAATATCACAATTTTGAGTGGTTCAATGAACCAATTCTGGAATGGATTGGAATGGAGTTGGTTCTTAATGATTACTCAAAATTGTGATATTGTTTGTGTTAATTTACTACAGATGAAATTTTCAATATTTTTCAGTTCAAGCCTGAAGATGCCCATGTATGAGCGAAATATTGCTATATAGCTTAATAATGTACTAAAAGAAAATAATTATTTTTTCTTCATCCCTAATGACCAAATAATAAGAAAAAAAATTAAAAACTAGATACTATTTTCTTCTTTGATTTTAATAAAAAAAATTAAGTCGTTACCATACTGTGGGTCTAATATTAGTTTTAATCTCCTGCGCCCATTGCATTTTTCCGCATGCACATAATTATATGATTTATTTAGCACCTATTTAAATGATTTGTTGAAAGTAGCTAATAGGGGGCTGATGTTAATTGCAACCGTATGCACACATTCAATATATTCAATAGACATGTAGAGGTATTTTCCTTCTGCCCCCTCCTCCCCCTCCCCCCTCCCACTCGCGTCTTGTGATGTCCCAGGTTAAATCCTAGCCTTTTCCCAGGTATTAGCTTCCAAACTTCAGAGAGTTCGTTTGGGTTATTTTCTATTTACTTTGCCCTTATATCATATTAATATTCAAAACATTAATAAGGTGGTTCGTGGCAGTTCAAGTTCAAGTATAATGAGAGGCGGTATGTTAGCGAGATGCTGCCAAATAAAACGCATCAGTGAGAAAGTTTATGGTAACGTTTCTCTAAATTTATTGGCATCATCAGAGCAAATAACTAAGTATAAAATAAAAATAATTCACAAAGGTCGAGGTTGACTCTATGACATGTTATAGGAATGAAAAATCACTCATCGTTCCTGAGCATGTGAAGGCAGAAGGCAGAAAATACTCAATAGAATCTTGGACTCTTACATCGATGATCGTTCGCAAGAACAGCCACAGTCTGTAATTTTAATATTTATTTTACGCCCATCATACTTTATCTATATATTTGAATTTAAAATTAAAGTTTTGTCTATACATTTTTGATACTTTTTAATTTCATATATTTCGAAAAACGAAATACATGTCAAGATCTGGAAGTCTGTCGCCACAGGTTCGATTATTTCATTGCTTGGCCTACATATTATATAATAATTAGGAAACCAATCAAATTAAACAAAGGCGTGAAAATTCGATTTTGAGATTTTGATGGATTTACACGTTTTGAAGACCCTGAGTCCAAAAAAGTGGTTATTTAAAAAAATGTCTGTCTGTCGTCTGTGTAGACGCCTGAAGCCTGAACTACTGGGCTGATTTTGACTAAATTTGGCATACATGTTCAGAAAAACATACCCCGAGGCGAAATGGAGAAATGAATTTTAGCTCCAAATTTGGGGGCGCTATCCCCAAAAACACGTGAAAAAAAAATCATTTTTTGAAAACAGTTCCGACGATTTTGATTAAAATATTCTGAAATGTAGTTCATTTAAATACGAATCTAACGATATAAGCTGTTTTCCCGAGAAAAATCTAGTTCCCGAGAAAATAGCTTAAAACGCGGACGGAGGGAGCCCGGGTTCGATTCCTCATACAGGAGAAGTTATTTTTATGATACATTTTGAAGAAATGTTTAATAATAATTTAATGTACAAACGAAAACTAATAAATGGAAAGCACTGGACTAAGTAATTATGAACTCGTATATGAGAAAGTTTGTCTGAGTTGTCTCGGACCAATTTTTTCGTTGCATATTGGTCATATATAAGTTTTGAATTTGTTTGATAATACGTTGAAATTTCGGCGTTTGCTTAACGCATATCTGAACCAGCATCGGAAAGTAAAAGTTATATTAATTAATATAGTAAAGGACAAAATTTGCTATAACTTTTGTATTTATGATTTTTTTTCTATTTTTCAAACGTTTAGATACGATTAATGAATTTGGCGATCTTTATCACTTCATAGCATTGTCGCTGTTGGAATATTTGCCTCAAAGAATATATATAAAATGTAAATATACTTATATAAAATGTTTTCCCGTCCTAATATTCCAATTTGCAATTTTAAGCCCTCGCTTAGAAGGATAAAGCTCCCCAACGAACTTTAAATTTGAACTAAGCATTTAAATTTACTGCATTTAATTTAGCATTGAAATTTTTGTATTTATGATTTCTTCTATGGGGCAATTTTCGATTAACTGACCAGTGAAAGTGTGATAAGTTTTGGAAAATCTTCAAAAAAAGTTTCTATTAATAACACCCGGTTTTTCTATAAACTTATATAGAAAAAAAATGTGTAAGTCTACTTAATTTGAAGCAAGCTTCATTCCCTGTCAGTGTGTCAATACCGTTTATAAGCGTGTGACGTTAGTTTGAGTAAAATGTTTACTGAATAAAACCTTAGTAACGCTGTAATTTAAATTCAGGAAAAAGTTTCGTTTCAATGGGGATCTAATTCTATATGCTGAATCTGGAGTAGTCGGTTAGCTTCCCCACGAGTCCCATTAATTTACCTTTCTTTTGTGACATAAACAATAACTTTAGTAAAACGGTTTTCAAAACAGTCATTTTGTTTTAAGATCAGTGGCGATCCTGGGTTGAAAGTTCTGGGGGGGCTAAAGCCCCCCATGTTTTGCGGGTGTAGTATACATTTTAATATACCAGGAAGAACTCATTTTTATGTTACATGTTGTTGCAGTCCTTCCCAGAGGCAATTCTATGCAATTTTTTCGTGAGGGTAAACAATTAAATTCATTCAAGAATGTTATAATTGCCATTGAACTGGGACTGGGAAGTTCTATTGTAAGTATAGTTGGAGGCTTATAAACAGTCTCCTATGATACTTACCATATCGTCACTGAAGAAAGTATTGGTCTTTAAATAATAATAATTTTAACATGAGGATAACAAAAGGATTGGTTTAAAAACTGTATAGGTTTTAAAAATGTATAAATTGTCAGAAACAATATAATATTTATAGATAACAAAAATGTTAAAATTAACATGGACGTCGACAGCAGTGCATTATTGGAAGGAAAATGTATAAAATATGACCTCTCAAAACAGCGTTTTTATGCTTCTTTGAGGTGAAATTTGATTTTAATTCTTTTTCATAAAATAAATTAAACTATTTTTTTAATTTAACTATTTTTAAAAGATTTTTAAGTTTTAAATTAAATCAAATTATAATTATTATTAAAATTGGGAAATAGACAGAGAAAAATTGACCCCAGCACCGGGACTCGAACCACGGGCCTCTATATTTCCGTTACAGTGCTCTGACCAACAAAGAAATTTTAATACAAACTTAAAAATAGTAATTGTAAAATAATTAAAGGTGTGCACCTAATCATGGTAGATTTAAATAGATCAGGTAATAGCAATTATGCAATATTACTTCACATCTATAATAAACTGTGTGTCATTTATTCAATAGTTGTGAAAAACATGTTTTCATAGGGTGGCCATAATATAAAGTTTAGTCCAAAATGGGACATTGAATTTTGGGAAGGTGGTCGAGCTATTGTAGCCCCCCGACGAAAGTGGGGCCCTAGCAAAAATTATGATTAAGTTTAAATTTGATAAAGAAAAACTTTAGATTAAGTTTTCGGACATCATTGGTAAAACTGCAACTGCACTATTTGGCCCACCAATTTCGTACTGTCCGATTTACTTAATTTTTTTAAACTGTTCCTTTTTACAGAATTTGTCTTTTTTACTGTACCTCTGTACAAAAACGATTCCGGTTCTGCATCTCTATAAAGTCAGAATTAAACTTAATAAAAAATTAAGTTAAAAAATCACGGGGAAGTATTTGCGTCCAAGTACTTTATAGGGTTTTGTAGATGATTAGCATACCCGTTATATACTTAATTTTTACCGTAATATATTTTTTTTCTCTGACCTCAAGGGTCTCTAGTTCGATCCCCCGGGGGGTCACAATGTTTTTTATCGGTAATAACGACAAGATAAATTACATTTTTTCGGAAATTTTCATCGCCCCACTATAAGGTATAACCATGAATTATTTCAAAATTTTAGGACCAGGCGTTATATAGTGGTTGGGTGGATATCTTTGGGTATATTTTGATTTATTTAACCAATAAGGAATGCAAAATTTAAAAAAGCAAATATATATTTGTAACTTAAGATTCAGCAGCTTTCATTTGATACTTATACTCGAAACTTTAAAAAAATATAAATTTCTGAGTTCACCAATTTTTGCAACTTGCGCATGCGCATATTTAATTGTTAACTTCTGTATATTTTTCCTGTGTTTGGGTTAAAAAGTTGCACCGGTATTTAAATTTCAGCACACTAGCTAAAACGGTTTGAGCCCTATGAACCATAGAGCGACGGACTGACAGATACATCACCCCCGGCATTAGAGTTTGAAGAAGTATCTACAAAAAAATAAGATTGGGCTTATCGAGACGCTACAACGGAAATCGTTTTCGTAATGTAAAAATGAACAGTCTGAAAAAAAAAAAAAAATACAGAATTAAATCGGATATCTAGAAATTGGTGGGGAATATAATGCAAATTTACCCCATACAATAAATAGCATATTCGTAATCATTTTGAAAAGAGGAGAGGAGGAAACACTAGGTCTTCACACAAAATATTTGTAATAACTGGTAACAGGTTTTGGCTACTTAATAGCCATCTTCAGATTCTAAACTAGTTGTTCACTGTTCACAGCAACATGGATTACCAAAATGACACACAAT
Organism: Gerris lacustris; assembly: GCA_951217055.1. Lineage (NCBI taxonomy): Eukaryota > Metazoa > Arthropoda > Insecta > Hemiptera > Gerridae > Gerris > Gerris lacustris. The sequence goes on along the minus strand of OX578278.1, from coordinate 40,237,253 downwards.
TGATAAATCACGTATTAATGACAAAATATGGGTAGAAAAATAAAATTGGTTTAGATATTTTAATTAGATAATTTTATCACATATCAAACATTGGGGAGGACGTGTCCTCCCTCCTCCCCGTCCCCACGCTACGACGCCCGTGAAAATATAAACTTAAAACTACAAAATCATCATTAAATAATTTTATCTACTTGCGGCAGCAAAATGAGGTATTATTGAACTGATTTCTGGCAGAGAAATGTGACTTTACTGCCTAGGTGGTAAAATGAGGAAAAATGTTGATGCCTAGGCAGCAAATGTTTTATTGTTATAATGTTGGCAATAACAGTTTATACTATTATCTCTATCTTATAACATTGTATATTATAGTTGAATAAGTAAAATTTAATATATAAACGTTTCAATATTTAAATAATTTGTTAATTCTGTTAAATAAGTTCAATGAATAGTATATCTTTAATTAAAAAAAAAAAAAAAAATAGCGGAGTCACTGGTCACACTGCAGCTTTATGTTAACATCCAACATCCATATTATTGTTGAAGTCATTCTAGATTAGACTAGCTACTTTTCTTGATTTATCCTACTTACATCTTTTCTTTTAAGCAATAGAAGATATCTTTAATACAAATACTTTTAGTAATTTGTTAGTAAAAATATAAATAAATATTTTATATTGCGTGCATTATTCATTCAGTAGTTATGTATGTTATGAACGTGTATTTTGTATTTTGTTGTTATAGCTTCAGTTTGTTATTTACAATTGTTATTATTCCCAAGCTTCATATTTGATTTCTTTATCAACATTAATTTTAGTTAATACTTATGTTATCTTATTAATATGACACATATTAATTAACTATGTTATATTAATAAAGATAGTATTTTAGCAGTTTCATTTTTCTGCCGCCCGTAGATAAAATATTGTATGCAACAGCAACAAGGCAGCAAAGGAAACATTTCTGCCTCGTTTATTCATAGCCTGTCCTCGCCATCGGCTCGGAGGCTAATCAGTACTTCGGAGGCTAAAAATAATAATAATAATAAAAAAAAAAAAATATATTTCTTTAAAAAAATTTTAAAGGTGGGCTAATTTTCTTTTGGGGGGCTACTTTTCTTCCAGGGGGGGCTAATTTTCTCCCAGGGGGGGGGGGGGGGCTACAGTCCCCCCTGCCCCCCCTAGGATCGCCACTGTTTAAGATTGAGGCCGTTTACTTATTTAAACCATGTCTCCTTTCTTACAAAGTTATTGCCACTTCTTCTTCTTTGAATCGTTAAAATAAAATCTATATATCAATGAAAATTTCTAAATTATAATTGATGACTGCCAATGTAGGGATTGGATATTAATAAAATAGGGACAAAGTGTTAAACACAAACATAAACGGAGAATTGAGCCCAGAAAAACTTTTTAAAGTTTGGAAGCTATTAATACTTGGGAAAAAGCTTCTCTTTATTAGGATGTATTTAATATAGCTAATTCCTTTTACTCAAAGCAAATACCTCGCTGCTATTCCCGGAAAGTTAACATTTAATAAAGCAGTCGGAATCAAATTGTAATAAGAGATTTTTGTCAATTGTTTTTTATTTATAGGAGGGAGAGGGGGATATAGCAATAAAGGTAGATATGAACACTGTGACATCAAGATATTCTGACTAGTGAAATTATTTTAATGCTTCTCGAAGGTAGTTTATAGAAACACATCATATTAACAAATATATTAAAAATAACTCAATCCGTAGCGAAGCACGGGAGTCCAGGTAGTAGTTTTATTCAGCTGAAATTTAGTAATTATCTGCATAACCGAACTACATAAGTCACCGCTAATAAATAAAAATCATTAGATCTGCCCATAACTGTAATTAAAAAAAAAATCACAGGGAAGTATACATAATCGGGAAGTATACATGAGTATACATGCATCGAATACTTTTTAGGGTTTCGTAGGTTTTTAAGCGTATACGCTATTATATGTATATGCTGAAATAACATTATATTATTTCTCCATTCCTATATGAAAGTAAAAAATTAGAAACAAATTAAAAAATCAAAAAAGAAATAGTGTAGAGTAAGGAGAGTAGAGTAGGGGTTCCTAGTTCGATCCCCCGGGGAAGGGGGGGGGGGGGGGGTCATGTGTGTAGTCCATATAAAAAACAACTTTTTTATGAGCAGTAAGTATTAAAATGTACATTTACATAGTTTTCCTTACTAAATAATCCTTAAATAGCATTTTCTTAGGAACTCTGGGGGTGGAACCAATGGGGGCATTTTTCTTGAGTGAAATTATGGTGCTAAAAACACAATAATGGCAGTAAAACGCATATAAAATGTTATATACCTACATTTCAAATCTATTCTTCAGTACTTCAGTAGTTTTTATTTGATACCCCTCTTGGAAATGAAAAAAAAAAATTAGATTAGCTCATTTTTGCGAATTGCGCATTCGCATGTTAAATTGGGCTTAGTAAGTATGATTCTTCTGGTCGAATATTTCTTTGTTAGTCAGGCAGACATTATACGTCCAACTAGCAGGGACTTGGTAATCAGACCTGTTTAGATTCTCAGTGGGAACGAGGGAACAAAATCGTTGTTTTACAATTATTAAAATGTGTGCGGCCCACTCTACTTTATCAACCTATAATTTGTGATGTATCTTTATTGAAACGTCATTATTGGTTGAATGTTGAATTATATACTATTATTGTCTCTTATAATCATTCTTTCTCTGTATAATGTCATTTATAGAATATACGGAGATCGTAGTATTTGCTTATTATCATTATCTATTTTTTTAATGAGTAAAATTAAAAGAATTGATCCCTACATAGTTTATCAAATACACACCTACAAAGTTACAACGGCCCGCAATACAATTTTGAAATAAATTATTCTGGGTTTTTTCATGTTTGTTTTCTTTTTCATACTTCATAATTCATAATCCATTCGATGAATATTTGTCCCGGTTTCCCGTTTGTATTGCATTTATAAATAAGTTTTTCTTTACTATTATTTTTTAAATAATTATTTTTTTATAACTTTATTTAATATAGCATATATAATATGGCAGTAAGAAATGCCTCGGAGAAAGCTCTGGAAATGCTTCGTGGGTTGCCTAGAATCAGTCTGGCTAATGTGAGAGACACCGGGAAAAATAAACGAGTGAGTATTTTTCTATTTTTTTTTTTTTTTTGTAATCTCCTGCTTATAAAAAAAAAAAAATTACCATCACGTTCTGGGTTTATTTACTGGACATTTCGTTATTTCTATGGTTGGAGTAGGAGATCTTAGTCGAAAAATTCAATAGACTGAAACCCTTAGTTAAATGAAATTAGTGGTGCGATAGCATGTAGTTTGACTATACTGATTGTAGTTCAATGTTTGACTAAAGTGAATTGTACGGTGCCATCGAATTTTGTAATCCGATTTGGACCTCTACCTGGTCCATATGCAGGAGGGTTGTTTTTGTTCAGAAAATGAGTGGAGCTCCGCAAAGCGGTGTGGAGTGGCCGTTAAAAATTCTAGGGCAAAAACATCAATTTTGTACTTCGATTCTGTAAGCAGCCCGTACAATTCACTTTTACCGTCCCACGCTGTCGAAAATCTATAATAAGTCTGTTCTTACTATCATTCATTCATCTTTACTACGTTTCCATGATGTTTAAATACGGATTGAATGCTAATTTGGGATTTAACAAGTTAGGTGTTTCCATAAGTAATAGTGAATCCGTAATCAATACGAAATAAAAAAACAAACTTTTTCTTGGTTACTTTTGTTAAAGGTTATAAATCGTTTTGTAACCTTCACCTACAGTTTCTACAGAAATACGCTAGGTTCGCTCACAACACCGCTCTGCGCATGTCAGGATCGAGTTAAGTGTTTCCATGCAACTAAGATCCAGATACGATCCCAGAATTTAGTGGATTGTATCAGGATCGGGATCGTACTTAATCCGTTTTGAATCTAGGTTTCCATGGACACTTAGGATCCAAAAACTGTATTCTACCCGTATTCAATCTGTATTTAAACATCATGGAAACGTAGTAAATGTTCTTGACCAGACTAATGTTGGCTAATCTGCAGTTATCAATACAGTTGAGAATCTCTTGGCGGCACAATTTCGCCTGATATATACACTTAAGAGAATATATCCCTTTGTCAGGATAGTTAATTTTTAAGATTTATACATTTGATAGATTACATCTGTATAAATAATACATTATATAGATGATATCCCTTTGTCTAAACAGTACATTTGAGTGAGGCCCCCACAATTTTCTAATCTCTTCTCCTAGGTTGCTTGATAACTGCTGTTGTTTTATCTCTTCACTTTCACGGTTTTCCTCACAAGTATTTTTTATTTGTAAATATATTTAAATGTATTTATTATGTCTGTATATTTCCTTGAGGGCTTCCCCCTCAGAATGCTGCACCACTCTTCTGTACGAAGCTCCTCAGCTCCTGTCCTTTCTCCAACCCCATAACCTTTTAATTTTTATTAATTGTTACATATATTATTTTACCATGTATGTGTAATTATTTGTGCGCAATCCTGTTCAATTATGGCTAATATCTTGAGGGAGGTTATTTGGGCTGATATCTTTTTAAAAAAATAAGTAAGATTTGTTTGTTTTAGTTCAAGCGAGGTAGAGGGCAGCATGGAGGAGATAAGCATGGTGCAGGTAACAAAGGATCAGGTCAGCGGCAGAATTACATGAGACTAGGCTATGAAACAGGAAACAACCCTTTCTACAAGAGATTCCCTTTCGAACCTTACTATGCAGGACATCAGTCAGTATCTCTAACTTAATACCTTCATAACAATTTATTTACTCATGGTTTTTATTTTTATTTTTTTAATTTTTGGTCACTCATAAGTTTACTGTAAGTTTTGAAGACAGTTACTTGTGCTATAAATGGTAAGGAATTAGCTTTCATTTCCATTAAACAGCTATTCTCATCCTATATTTCCTACATTATTTAGTTACAAGTTTAAAATAGGTAGTGGTTTATCAGACTCCCTTCACATCTAGCTAAGGCTACCCTACAAGAGGAGGGTAAAGGGTGGTGTGCCTTGTTGTGGCCACTTAGGTAATTATTTTCATGTGTATTTTGACAGAACCAGTTGCTCTGACCTCCACTTTGCCTCCTTCCTCCTGAGTAAGCTTCTTCGTTGGTAGTGCCAGAAGTTTGTTAATGCTTTCAGGTAGCTAGGTGATTTTTCCAAGAATGGAAGAAACCTTACGGTAGATGGAGGGTGAAGGTTCAAATTTGGTTTCTGCACTAAAACTACCACCAGCCCACCACCTCTTGGAGTGCAGCCTTAGTTGTACATGGTGGAAGGATATACTATTTAACATCTATCAATGTAAACATAATTAAAAGATTGAACATTAGCTAATAGATGTTTATTTGTTTCAGTTTACGTAAGCAGTACCCTAGACTTTCACTACTGCAGCTTCAGAAGATGATAGAAACAGATAGGATAGACACTAGTAAACCAATAGATCTGGCCACTATCTGTAACACTGGTCTCTTCCAGGTTCATCCTGACATGAAACACTATGGAATCAATCTTACTGATGAGGTTTATAACTAAATTTCATTTATATCTATTCATTTAGTTTTATAAGTAGACAGTCTGAAAATGTTAAAATCTTTCATGTAATATATACGTGGGTTAAATAGTAAAGTCTTTGAGTCAGGTTTCATTAAATTTGGCAAAACATATAACATTTTTAGTTTGTTAATGTTTTTAGAAGAATGAAATATTTCTTGTTTGAAGTGATTTTTCTTGAATATACCTTATGATGGAAATCAGCCATTAGAACTGGTCAATTCGGCAGTCCAAGTGGGGGATTTTATTAATTTATTAAGCAATTCATTATTAAATTATAGTGAAACAAGATTTTTTTTTTAAAAAATGAAATAACTTAATCCAGATAAATAAAAAATAGTTCTTAATTTTACATTCTCTCTGTTTATTTAAATTTCAATTCTTGAGAAAGTTGTTTTGAGAAATTGAATGATGTTATACAGGAGAACATTAGCCTGGATTTTATAATAATTAGAGATTGTCATGTGAGGATAGCTGCTCACCATACACTAGTTTGCTAATTAGAGTTAAGCCTTGTTCGCACTTGGCAAGTAATTTAGTCGAGTGGCGAGTAATTTAGTAACCGAGCTAGTAGCAACTCACCAAAATCGTTCGCAGTTGGCGAGTAATTTAGTCGAGTGGCGAGTAGATTAGTAAATAAACGTATCCGAACGGCAAGATTTTAGTAAAGTAATTTAGTCACTTACTAAACTACTTGACTAAATACCCAATTCATTTTACTCTATTTTTTCGGGCGAGTAGAGCCTCTACCCACCCCGCATTCTATCCACTAAGGAAGTGCGAAGTTTATTTCATAAGTTGATATCTGCAGTACAACAAATATGTCACGATGGAATGAAGAGACAACGTTGAAGTTTGTTATGAACTACTTGCAACACGAGTGCCTGTGGGACTTTAAATCCCCGCTTTATAAAAATAAACAAATCAAGCAATCTGCTTATGTTAATAATGAAGTACCTTTTTTTTAATTATTAAATAGATCTTATTCTTCTATAAAAAAATATGTTATATTTCTTTTTATCTATAAAATTGTTTACTTATTGCAGCAATGAATAACTCTGTTGTTTATAATGAAGTACATTGAAGTAAATTTTTTTATTTATTGATAAATACATCTCATTTTACTATAAAATTTTTTTATCTTACCTTGATAAATTCCTTTAATGCTTCATAGATAGCTTCACAAACTTCTATAAGGAATTCTGCAATAGTGGATTTTCCAAGTCGAAATATATGTGTAAGCGTTCTTAAACTACATCCAGTTGCAAGAAAGTAGAGAACTGCCTGCAATTTTGTTTTTGCACTTCTAAAATAGGTATCCTTACATTGAATTTGTGACTGCACTTTCATTAACAGAAAATTAAAACAATTTTCAGTCATTCTCAAAGTTCCGAAGTATTCTTTAGGGTCTTCTAATGCCAATTCTTTGAGAAGAGAAGTAGTACCTCCTAATTCATCCCTTCTCTGAATCCATTTTCGTATCCATACTTTTTTTGCTTTTGACATATTAATTTCTTCTTCAACTTCTTCTAAAATAGACATTGCAATTAGCATTATTAGCTTATTTAATTTTTTGCGTTGCCTGTCCATGTTGCAAATACACTAGCTACTAATGTAGTAGACAGCTTAGTAAAGTGCAAGAGCGAAGGATTTTTGGCGTTACTACTAGCTCAGTTTCTAATCTACTCACCACTCGACTAAATTACTCGCCAACTGCGAACGATTTTTGGTGAGTTTACTAGCTCGGTTACTAAATTACTCGCAACTCGACTAAATTACTCGCCACTCGACTAAATTACTTGCCAAGTGCGAACAAGGCTTTAGAGAACTTGACCAGTCTTAGAATATCTATAGATAAATGCTGCAATAACCAAGGATAACGCTTCCTACAATTTTATGAAGGCAATGGATTAATTATAATATTATAATTAATGGGAGGTCAAAAAGTGGCACCTCAAGGGAATTTACTTACCTAGATCAGCAAGGTAATTCAGTAATAGACTTTGCATCTGTGTATAAATAATAAAAAATTGTACGGTATTACCTCAGTTACTACTCATATCATATGGCAATAGTCTTAGAATTAGGTTTAAATGAATGTGATGAGAAAAGTAATATCATCCTACCATCGAAGATTGGTTGGGATCTAAAAAGATCGTTATGCATGTAATAGAAATTTGCTCAAATAAACACTCGGCAGAAGATAGTTCATCAGTTGAAAAGAAATTATGAAATATATAGAGAAAATTCACCACGGTTTGATCCGGAATGTTAAGAGGCGGGAAATACAGTGTTTTGTTCTTTTATTTTTTATAATTTATAGGTACTTAAGTTTTCCATATTATTTGTTATATATTTATATCAGTAATCTTTCCAATTTTTCCCCCATATGGCAAAAGTTTAAGGGGATGTAATTGTATTTAATTGCAACTAAACTAGTTTATTCAATTGAATTACAGTAGTCTCGCTAATCCGCACCCCTCTAGTCCGGACATCCATATAATCCAGACGGGCCCAAAACTATTTACAATTTGGAACTAGGGTTATTCAGATTTATGAATTGTTGAGATCATCGGGGTTTCTTCTTTTATTGTCTATTACCATTTATAAAATTGTTCCTAGTATAGTTTACAGGTGTACATTCCAACGTTCGACACGAGGAATACCCGGTATTTCTGTTAAAAATAAACAGATTTAGAATAAGTAAGAACATCGATAAATCTTTTTCGGTTCCATAGAAATGTAGGGCGGAAGATATAAAGGTAGAATATTCCAGAAAATAAAATTATATATGAGATGAGGAGAGGATTTTAAGAAACACGTAGCGGCGGTTCAACGGAGTTCCGTGAAATTTCGCCAAGCCGCCAGTGTACAATGTCTTAACTTTTTGTGAAATGATTAGGCGTTGCTCGAATTTTATTTCGGAACATAGCTTGTTTCCCTAGAAGTCTCTTCTATACCTGCACCTGCGTAATAGATTTCCATTTTAATTTAATTTATTTGATATTCGGACTGGTGACAGAACAGTCTTTGAGACTAATAGAAGTATTTTTTTACGATAAAAATCTCGATTTAAATATTTTTACCCAACTAAAACTTATTTTATAGACATTTTAAAACTGATTTTGTTTAATCCGGACTTTCGGTAATCCGGACAGGATTAGCGAGACTCTACTGTATATCTCATCAAATAATAATAAAAACAATATTATTCTATAAATAATTCTCCGTAGCATTCTATAGTGCAATGCTTTTTATCATAAATATTTGTGTAGAAAACTACTTAGTTTTGGTGTTCTGAAAATGTGTTTCAGGGAGTAGATGTGTTTAATGCAAAGATAAATATAGAGGTTCAATGGACCAGTGAGGGAGTAGTAGCTGCAATAGAGAGACAGGGTGGTGTTATAACTACAGCCTTCTATGATATTAACTCTCTATGGATACTTAGGAACCCACAGAGATTCTTCAAAAAAGGTAACTTTTCAATTCTACGATTTTATTTTCCTATATTGTATAAAATGTCGGTGGAAACATCTAAATTGATTCTGAGAGTTTAAAAAATATGCTTTAATTGTTGTTAATAGGAGAGCCAATACCACGTAGGATGCTGCCATCAGAAGATGTGCTGGAGTACTACTCGTTACCACAGAATAGAGGTTACCTTGCTGACCCTGAAGAGGTGGCTCATGAGAGACTGGTACTCAGTCAGAAGTATGGCTACACTTATAAACCAGTCAATACCGAAGACCCTCTGTTTGCACAACACAAAGATCCGAGACAGATATTCTACGGACTTGAGCCAGGCTGGATTGTCAATCTAATTGATAAGAGCATCCTTAAACCTAAAGATGAAAATCTTGTTGAATTCTACCGTTCATAATAAAACTCTTGTGTACATAGTCTAGTCAGGAATTATTCTTGTTTTTATTTTGTTGTAAATACAGTTAAAGCTTATAAACTGTTTCTTTTGTTGTCTTTATCATCTTTTAGTACTATTTTTGTGTTGGTAATTTTTTGAGGTAAATTTATTAGTCAAAGTACAAAAAAAGGCAGCTAAATTTGAGTGAAAACTACATAGTTAGGAACTTTAGTTTTAGACTATAAGTTCATTCATGATATGTATTGAATCCAAGCTGTTGTTTTTTTGGTAATTAACCATTTTTTTCTCTTTGAGTTTAATTAGTGTTGTTAAAATACAAATTAATTTGGTATTTGATTTAAAATACTATTTATACATTTACATGATCTTAAAATAAACTTGGCAAATATCTAAGAACAGTGTTGTTGCCCAACAAAAATAGGTATACATGATTATGATAAATATAAATATAGATCAATAAGTATATTATTAAGTACCCTATAAATTGGTGAGATTTAAGTAAAACCTTATAACTTAAAGGCCAGTTTATTGTCAAACTACAAAAACTTGACTAATTACTAGAGAAGAGTGGAAAAAGAGTTAAAAATTCACTCCGTTGCCAGGAATCGAACCAAGTATCCTTAGATTTACTCTCTATAGCTCTAATCATTGAACTTCAACAGTGGAGAAATATTTTTCTATCTGAATACCTTACGGACTTTCTCCATGGTGCTACATCCTGTGGAGTGCTCTGGGCTGTTCAACAGAATACCTGTAATTCTAATTATTTCTACAGGATCCTCATTGATACTGACTACATGAGGAGATAACACACATGTGTTGGAACAATCTATTTTACCATTTGATCTCATGTGATTTTTCTATCACATCAGATCAAAGGTAAGTATCCATTTTAAAGATGTCATTGAATTGGATAGTGTAATCGATGCCTAAGGCTTTATTCAGTGGTATAATGTTGGGGTGATTGAATAGTATAAATTAACTCTGTTCATCTACTTGGCCTAGCTCTCAGTTCCTTTAGATTACATACTATTACTATAAAAATGAACTAAAAGTTAGCTTGGAAATAAACAGCAGGTCAACAAAAGATATGAGAAATTGCAACAGGCATGGAAAAGTAATAAGGATTTGGGTTGAGGAGCAGTAAGTGTGTGTAACAATGGGGTAGTTCAAACAGCTGAAGAGACATGAAGTTGCAGAATTTCAAAACAAATGTAGTCGATTTAACAAATGGGTGAGAGACTGTCATGACAATAGCTAAACTACAGGCCTTTATCAACTGATTTTTAAGTGTCAAAAGGAGGCCTTGACTGGAATCTGCAGGGGAAGAGGACAAATAGGTTACTATTATGGAATAGACAACGTAAGACATGGAATAATACCAAGGCTATGGCTGAAAATAGAATCTAGTGTAGATGCTTTGTTAACACCCTAAGCTCCCCCCTGGAGAAAAAAGGAAGTAAGTTAAAGGCACTACTTACAAAAATTGATAAAGGCATGTTTTAGAATTAATATAAGGTGTAGTTCATGGTAATTCAAATAATTTTAAAATAAATATTGGGTAAAAAACGCAACAAGTAAAAACGTTAATGGAGATAAAATAAAATATGTAAATGAAAAATAAACCTTAAATGAAAACAATTACTTTAGATTCTAATTGGGAAATTAAAACTTTAAATCATAGGAAGGAAAGAAACAATAGCCCTCAAACTATACTTGGTTCCTTACATCCTTGCTTCATCAAATTGGGTTGGGTTGGAAAGGTAGGAAGGGTATAGGTTGCCCACAAATTGCATGTCATAAAAGTAGGTGGATTGTAGAGAAGAGGCAAGGGCAAGGGAGTAGAGGTCTATTCATTACGCCCTTTTTAATTTACATAAAAAGAAACAGATTCTATAACACAACAGCCGCTGCGCACAGGTGTTTTTGATCCATCTAATCTTAAATATTCCTTAGATACAAATGTTAATTGTATATTCTTTAATGACTCCATTCATTATTCATAAATATATTAATCCGTAAAATAAATTATTTCCTAACTCGTTTTGTGTTATTCGTTACATTTTTTCTCGAAATATAGGAAATCACACCAATAAAGCTGCTGCTAATCAGTAAATATAGGGGTAATCAACAATAGGTTATAATATACCAGGTTATAGTGATAACGCCTATCATTCGAAATCAGACATTTAATTTTTTTCTGTTAGTAGATTCAGATTCTCCCTTATTTATTTCTTGTTTTATTAAAGATAAAAAATTACTTAATTTCTCGCTATAATTTTTGCAAATTAAATCTCCTGAGGTTGATAGAATATAAACTGGTTTTATTTAGTACTATTTATTTTTAGTTTCGGATGATCTTATAGCTGTTGACTAAAGTATTCGTGCAATTTAAAGCTACTTTACATTTTTCGTGCTAAAAAATGGAGATAGTGATCGACTCCGAGACTCCTCCGAATGAAAAATTATGTGCTAAGTATAAAAAGTAAGTAGATTTAGATAAAAATAATTCAAATTTTGTATTATAAATGTTTTATTTGTAAGATTCTAAAATTCCACAATCGATTTCTATGTTAGGGAATCATGTGGATTCCCCATGAGTTACCCTAGATAAGGTCAAGGCAAAGGGCAAGCTTGGATAAGGAAAATTGTATATTTCCACGATATCTATTTCATAATTGATTGTTCATATTCAATTTTTGGCTAAGCTTTAGAATGCGGTTACCAAGCCCGGAATTTATTAATTTAAAATTACATCCACGAGTTTAATTTAATTTAAAACTTATAAAAATAAGCATATACATTTTTATTACATTTAAGGCTTTCCTAAGGTGTCATATTAGACCTAATAATAAAAAATCTAGTCTATACTAAATAAAACAGAATGGAAACTTAATATATTTGCAGTCACTTATTTCCTTTTACGGGGGACCCTAACAAAAAATCGGCCAAACTCGGCAATAGTGTACCCCTTCTGTGTAATCGATGTCTTTCGAAGTCGTACAGTTGGCTTCGATATATCAATTCATCCCTTCCATTAGTATATAATAATATATGTATATAATAATTATATATGTATGGTTTGTTCATAGGAGAGTTGATATCCCTTTGTCGTTAGGTAAAAGAGTTGTTAGGTAAAAGCACTAGTACGAGACAAAAAATAGATGACTAATATACAATTGAATATAGTTAGTTTCTTTATCTGCAAGGGTAACTAAACTAACTGAGTAGATGTATGGCTAACTAAGAAATTAAGAATAAGGTTCAAGTACGTTATTTTTTTATTTTATTTGTTGACATCCATTTAAATTAGTTTCTTTTTTTTTTTACTTTCGCATAGGCGGGTTGGGTAAATGCTTTTTTTTTTTGTTTATAAGTTTTTTATTGTTTTAGGAGTTTTGCTTATCCTACTGTAACTGAGAGACTGCCTGTCATAGTAACGAGTATAATAGATACTCTAGTCAGGGACAAAAATGATCTCGTAAGTTGTTTTTCCTTTTTTTGTATTAAATTAATACGTTTTGACAATATTTATAATTGACTCTGAAATAACTTTGTATTTAGAGTGATGAGTGCAGGACAGAGAGTAAGTCTGTCATCGGGGAGTTGTCTGAATTAAAGTACATGCTACAGACAGCCAAACCCATGGTCCCATTCACCTCGTCTGAACCGGACACTGAACAGTGGAACAAGCATATCCAACGATATCAAAACCAAGTCAACGAAGAACTCACCTTCTACAATGGACCTTGGCTCTTTGTAGAATGCTACCTCTACAGACGCATTAGGGAAATATTCATACTCAGGTAATAAAGAGAGAAAACTATTCCTAACGTTTTGTTATTAATAAATATAAAATAGAAATGCTTACATTATAATATGAGATCCCTGAACACTTAAAGAATTCTGAAAGCTTTTCTATCAGTACTAAAATAATTTTTCACAATTATGTTTTTACACTTACGCATTATTCAGTATTGATGTAAATATTTACCTTTTAAATGATAAACCTTAGGTTTTATAATTTAAAAACCATTAATTACATATAATTAGAGCACTTTCAATATCTAGAAGAAACTATATCTTTGTTTATAATATAATTAATAATTACATTTATCTAAATATATCTATTATTATTATATTAAGGACGGTTCATTCGACAATATTTCTTGTCATTTCTGTTTTCAATTGTTTATTTAGGACAAGCTGTTAAGCCCGTGGCAACGGGCATAATAAATGTGGTTGCCATCAATAAAAATTCATTTTAAGTCGCCATCGGTGAGTGTTGCCATGGTCGGGACACTACTCAATTATGAATGAATAAATTAATAATTTAAATATAAATAAAAAAAAAAAAAAAAATGCAAGAAAAAGAGCTCAAAAATCATAAGTTATATTCAATATGAATGAGTCTCGCGGTCTCCAGTTATACATAAACAGAAAGAGCCATGTGATGTCTAGTTATTTATAATTAATTGCATTGAAAAAAGAGCTGAGAGATAATTAGTTATATTTAAAATGAATGAGTCTGAGGGCTGGAGGTCACAGGTTCAAATCTAGGTTTTAGCTCATCAATTTTTATTGTTATAAATCATTTCGAGGTGCATCGCCGTCGTCGGGACACTACTCGATTATATAAAAGATAGTGTTACGTGTGGTCAGTGGCCATAACTTTCAACATTTCTACAGAGTGTGCCTAGTGGTTGATTCCCCGTATATTTAAATTCTCTCTCAGTTATTTTGATAGTTTATTATAATTAGCTATATGAGAATAGATGATAGCTTCATAAAGATTTTTAGGACAGTGAAAACTAAGAAAATGTATTGGATGACTTCAACAATAAAAAATAGTGAAATTGACACCTGAATTCATGTAGAAATTATGGAAATCAGTAAGATTCAAATAGAAGCTTTATTTTTTAAAAAAAACAAGTTTTATCTTCTAGTTCTAGTAAGTTTGAGAATGACCCAAGGAGGGTGGTTTGAGCTATCGCAAAAGTAAGCCTTTTTCATTTCCTTAATTCCTACTACTAAAGAATTAAAAAGTATAATATAAGGAATTTCTATAATAAACATATAGTTATGAAATGTTTTAATTATTATTTTGCTTCCGAGCTTACTGAAGGTAATGAAAGCTATGTGATCGTTCTGAAGAACGAAAATATTTTATGTCTCCGATTTCAAAAATTCCATGATAGAAATCCGTTTCAGACATCAGGGAACATTTTTGGTTCCATGTCTGCCTGTCGCTCAATTTTTGCGAACCAACATATCTGAAAACTACTCGTCCGATTTTATTGAAATTTAGATGGTAGGTCATAATTTGCCCATTGTTGGTCCCATAAGTTTCAACCTTCAGCACTCGCGCTTCGCCTTCAGCCCCCTCGTTTCTCTTCCACATGCGCACACACATACATTTATTTACACTTATATCTGCAAAAGTACTCTACTGATTTTTATGAAATTTTGATGGTTCGCCGAAAGTAGCCTGGAGATAGCCCCAGATTAATTTCAACCATCTACACTCTTTAAATTTTGCTAAATTGAGTTTTTAATTCATGTGAAAAATAAAAACAATTTTGACATGTTTAAATATCGGGCGGGATATTTAATAAATTAGACAATTATACATTGTAAAACTACCTGCTTAAGGTAGAAAGACACTCTAAAGGGTGTATAATATGTCCAACACCCTGCAAAAATAAATAAAGACCCTTTAAGTCAATTATTTTTTGAGGATATTGTCAGCACCTTTGCCACCGTGATATGTTGGAGTGTACTATAAATCAAAATAATTAATTTATACAAAATAGGAGGAAGCTATGTGCCACTCTAATTGGCAGACTATTTTTTTTGTTTTTTAATTGTGAAGGTAGACAAGGGGGTGGACAGGGGGGTTGTGAGGTAGGGATTGTGAATAGACTCAAAGTCAATTGAAATTTCAAAAAATACATATATACTAGCTTTAGGGACTTTTATTTTTTTTTTAATTGCAGTGAGAGTTTGAAAGAGTATGATCCATTTGGTGATAAGAAGGAAACAGTTTTGACTAATTCTCTACCTGTGATGGAGCCTGTGTTCGAGCATCTCTTACAGGACAATATACTCGACACTAGCCCACTCAAAACTACAGACCTTATTCAAGAGTTCTCTAAACTTATCAAGGTAACTATCTGAGTTTACACAATCCATCATTACTTGATGTTTGCTTAAGGACAACTATTTAAATATTCTCTTTGCCATACTGTAATGTCTTGACTTCAGTGCTTTTATTGCCTCCTCCCACCAGGGTTGGATTTAGGCATATGCTTCATTGGCTGCAACCTAGAGAATCCTTTTTCACCTCCAAGAACAAAACCACCAAGAAGATGGAAGAAACCTACATATTTATGGAGAAACTTACTAAAACACCTGCAAAACTGTACAAGATATTGAAGATTGTTATATAATGGAGGCAGCATGACTGTTGAATCCAAGTGAAATAACTAATTCTATTGGTATGGCTTGTTTAGCTATATCTTCAGTTGAAAATTAAAATTTACAATCATTATCATACTGTTAGCTTATTACATGGACAGCTTGGTGTAGCTTTAAGTAAATTTAATTTATCATGTCAACTACCTGCTTAAGGTTGAAAGACACTGTAAAGGTGTATAATATCTCCAACACCCTGCAAAATAAATAAAGACCCTTTAAGTCAATTATTTTTTGAGCATATTGTCAGCACCATGATATGTTGGAGTGTACTATAAATCAAGCTATATTTAAATGTATTTTTTATTCTGGGGGGCTTTTACACCCAAAGACGCAGACCACTTAGGTGGGTCCATTGCCATGACTCCCCTCCTGGGTGTATTACAACCAAGAGTGTCATCATCATGGCTGAAGGTTAACACTTAACAGAAGGTTGCTTAACTTGCCTTATCGCAAGGCAAGCGCTCTAGCCTCCGAGCTACCCAGGCCCCCGTTAAATGTACCATTCTTCAAAGCAGGCTTAAATTGTAATCAATAATGGATCTTTATTGATAAAAACCTAAATGCTTTTATTTTATAAAGGTCATATGTTCAAACTATAACTAAAAACTCCATATCGCTACTGCATGTGGAGGGCTTAGGCTGCTAAAGGGCTTATACAACTATATAAGTAATGCATGACATGTGGTTAGATTTTCGCTCCATCTACTGTATAAACTTTGCAATCAACTTACGTATGCCCATATTTTGATAACTATAATTGTGTGATTTGATAAAATATGGATTTTATGTCAAAGATAAGTTAGGCTGCAGATGGTCGGGGCCAGTAAACTATGGCTCTCCAACTTCCATTGACATTTACTTGTATTATGCTTACACTAATGCTATATAGAACCTGGTAATATTTTGTTTCCAGTTGTGTCTGTGGGCCAACCGAGTGGATCTATCAATGTCATCTGGTAAGACAGATAACTGCTGCAATCAGCTTAACATAGATGAGTGGAATGAATACATTCTCTCTGATGATACTGAGAAAGTGTTAAACATCATCTTCTCACCCTCATCCCCTACTAAAGGAGAGAAGATAGTTGGTAAGATGTTCTGTATTTATAAATAAAACTAAATTCAATTTTGTTTGTTTCAAATTACTAAAATCCACTCATTTCTTCAGACCCCTTTTTTTAGTGACTTAAAACTTTCCCTCAAAAAAAAAAAAAAAAAAAAAAAAAAATCTTTAACAGTTGCAGAAAAAAGAATTGCAACTCCTTAATAAATTAAGTAGAAACATACAGGGTCTGAATAAGCAAAAAATTATTAACATATATATGAACTGAACATAATTAATTAAACATATACAACTTGTAAATTGCATTTATGTGACCCTTTTTTTCCATTTCTGTTAGACTATGTGCTGGATAACAGTGGTCTTGAGTTGCTGAGTGACCTGTGCCTTGCTGACTTCCTAGTCACAAGGTGTGGAGTGGATAGAGTGAAGCTTAGAGTCAAGAGAATACCTTGGTTTGTTTCCGATGTTACCTCTAATGACTTGGAACACACGCTACAAGTGTTCTCTGAGTCACAGTCTCAGCAATGTCGTACTTTGGGCAACCGCTGGAGAGAGTACATCAATAAAGGTAACTTAACAGAAAATATATTTAATATTTTTATTATCGCCTGATCTGTCTTCTGTCCATCTGTAAACCATACTCATCTACTCTTCCCTTTAATATTTTTGCTGTTTCTCTTACGTCCTGATAATTAGGTTATTACAGGTCAAGGATCCGGCCATTTCACACATCAGCTCAATGTGATCAACTGTGTGTATGAAATCATCCATGTTTATGTATCCGTGCGTATTGAATTATTACGTATAATTTGTTCAAAAATATTTATTATTACATATATTTTTACAGGATCGATTTCATTATTAGTAATTGTTTAAAAGAATTATTATAATTATTTAATTTAAAAGACAGTTAAATGAGAAAGGGGAAATTTTAGGGCAAACAGTGACACTTTACTTTTATTTTTGACTGGGGACACAAAAACTTCGTCAAACCAAAAGTTAAAAATATCTTGGCTCATCCAGGTATTTTTCGAGCTTAATAATTTACAGGTATCCTTAGTGTTTACATATCGGGTGGGTTGAGGGTAGTGCTAGAAAGTCAGAGTCGAAGAAAGGGAGTTTGCTCTGCAGGTGAGGTCTGGAGGTTAAGCTTGAAAGACGGTAAATCAGGAGACAAATACTATGTGTATATGGACTGTGAATTATATAAAAATTGGGGGTAGTGTGGTCAATGTTGATCAGCCAAGTAGAAATCAAAGCTTTTGATCGACATTTTACTTAATATTAAGAATGTTAAAATTTTACATTATTCACTGATGCTTTATATTATATTATACAGTGATGCAATAATAGAAAATATAAAGAAATAATAAGTAACAACTATATGTTTCATGAACATAATTTTCTAAGTGTAACGTAATAATTTGAAGCATATGGATGCCTTCTATTTCATGAGTTACATCTTTGTTGTATTTTATTTTTCTCTTCCCCTTTATATTCTAAATGGATGGATTCACACATATGGTCAAGGTCAGGGCTGGTCCCGGTCTAACTTCCACTGTCCAGTCAGACCCTAATCAGTCAAAAGTAGAATCTCCTTTCGTCAACACTAGATTCTATACTTAACTCTGTAATGTCTTAGAAAATTAACCCTGTGTAAAATAGGTGTACTTTTAGGAAGTTAGGCCTTGGCGCCAGGGAAGTTTTTGAATAAACAATGTATATTTAGCAGAAAGAAAAAAAAGGGGAATTTGCATGAAACTAAATGTCAGATAGGATATGGAGCGTTAGTGGAGGTCATCATTAAAGGTAGAAGGAAAAGTCTCTCCACAAAAAATTATGCATATATTAATCAAAGCAGCTTTCGGCCTCTATAAGGTCATCATCAGTGCCGAAAAATATGAAATCAACAATTTTGTTTCAGTGTCTGGCTCTGCATGACTCACCCTGCACCTGTGAGCTCTTGTGTTTAATTTACGTTTTCATCTTTTTCGGCAGTGATGATGGCTTCATAGCTGCTTTGATTAATAGATACATAATTTTATGTGGAGAAACTTTTCCATCTACCTTTAATTTTCACTAGTACTTCCACATGTCGCATTGTGATTTTATTAATTTATTGAACCTCATAAAACACAATTTAACAAAAAGTAATACTTAATACAGAAAAGAGGTAACTCCTGCTGAAAAACTTGGTGTTTGTCTGTTAATACAATAAATAAATATAATATTTTATTTTTTATTGTTAACTTAATATAAAAAATTAGTTTTATTGTAAAAATAGTTGTTTTAAGTAAAATAAGAATTCAAATGATTTTTTTAAAAATGTAAAAATCACACTAAAGAATTAACTTACAAAACATATTTTCTATAATGTTCTACTATTGTCACTTAAAAAGGGTCAGAAAAAACATATAGAACCCTTTGATCTTAGATTTATTCATTTAATTTCTTGTCATCCATCCAGTTAAAAATAAGGAACTATCACAAAATAAGAAACAACAACAACAAGATAAACAATGCAATAAACAAGGGCACAAAAACAAAATTAAACAAGTCAAATCAGCTCTAGATAAGAGGCGAACCGAGGGTTGACTGACTGTTGGCCCTTCCCACTATCGGTCTGGTCATGCACCGGTATAGATCACTCAGTAAATAACGTCAATAACCTTGAGCGAATCCGAGACCGGAGGAGATCCTGATCTGATCAGACTGTAACAGTACCAGTTGAAATAGTCCCAAAACTTACTAGCTACTGGAACTATAGTTATCCATGCTTTAGAAAACTGGTCACTCATATTTAAATGTTTGGCTCATCCTTACAACAACTAGAATCAACAACAAGGCATCCTTACAACAACAAGGCATCACATAGCTTTATCTATAGAAGTGGACAAGGTTGTTGAATAATTACTATTATTTGTATAGGTATATGGACTGTAACGGAAGATGTGTTCTGGACACTTGGACTATCTTATGATGAAATGCAGGAAGCTGACCCCAAACTCTATTCAGAGCTTGAAAAGGCTGCACTAATCATATTCAAGGGAGATCTTAACTACCGTAAGCTGATCCAAGACACTGCTTGGGCACCAGGTACCTCCCTCGGCTCTGCTCTCGGCAGATTCCATCCTGGCCCGCTAGTCGCTATAAGGACACTGAAAGCAGACACTGTTGCTGGCATAGAGTCAGAACTCTACAATGCAACCTCAAGCAAATCCCCCGACTGGTTAATCTCCGGGCAGTATGGTTTGATTCAGTTTGATTCCTATGTGCAATAGAAACTGTGATCTTTCTAGCTATCTCCATTTGCCTTCCTATTCAACAGTTAATTAATAAAAAGAAAGAGAAAAAATGAAAGCACCACAGCTCTAAAAAATCAAAAGCTGTGATTTTTCTCAATCATTATGTCTTTTACAAGTATAACATTATGCTTTGTCCTAAATAAATTTATTTTTCTTTATATATTGAGGGTGATTTATACATGGTGGTCTTATTGAAGTATGTATCTGGTGTAGCTTTCCTTAAAGTTAAATTCTTAAGTATTTTATAAATTATTTTAGCTTATTCAATAATCATAATTATTGATGAATTGTGATCGATAAATTCAAATTAAGAATTCATTAAGAAAATAAATTATTGAGTCAAATTTTATTTTCAAACATTTTTCACACAAATGCTTCATTAATATTAAATAATAATGATTAAATTATTCTTTACAATGCTCAAATTTTAGGCTTCTGCAGTACTTATTTAAGTTTTAATGTATTCTTTTGTTAATTTTTTTTTTTTAATGTATTCTTTTGTTAATTTTTTTTTTAACTTAAATACTGTATTTCTTTTAAACGGGAAATCAAAAATTAAATTTAATTGTAACAAACCGTTTAAAATTTAATTTTGTAACTTACTAGTAGTAGTAGTAGTAGTTACCTAGTACTTCCTACTAGACGGGTAGGATGTCCCGATCAACAAATTGACTATTACAGGATGGGGATCTCGCCACTTAACTCATCTACTCGATGTGATCATCAGTATGAAAGGTGTCTCACCTCTCTTGGATTTGAACTCACGAGATATGTCGGTGTTTTAACCTTGCTTTCAGGAGGTGTTGCACTACAAACCAGGCTACACCAGACCCCAAGTTTAATTTTTTTTGCTTTTGTTTACAAGAGAGAGAAAAAAAAATAAAAAATAATAATCACATTTAAATCAACTAAATTTATATTTCAGCTAGTCAAATAAACATAATGATGGAGAATGTTACATAGTACATATTTTATTTCTGATTAGCACAAAAATAAGCTATGAAGAGAGGTCTGTTTAAACATTTATGGGTGCATTTAAATAGATAATATTTAAATAGATGTTTGTTATTTTTTAGTTTTAAATGTTTTGACATTATTTAATTTATAGCATGAGTAGGATAATGGAAAAAAATAAAGAAATTATGTACTAGAATTGATATTTAAATTATTTAATATAGGTCTATGTAGAGTTTTATAATTATAATTGTGATGTGAAATATATGGTTTTCTTTATGCTTTGAGATAAAATAATTCTTATGATATTTTAAATGTTGATGAAAAAATTACACCAATCAAATTTATAATTTCTAAAATAACCTGTTTAATTAAGGTAATGTGGGGCAGGAGCATGCCAAAATGTAAAAAGATTGATTTTGGAAGATCATAATAAAATGGTTTTCCCTCCTCATTTTTAATTTATTTTATGGGAGATTAGATTGTTCTTTATCAAGATATCTACTAAAAAAAAAAAACAAGAATTCTATAAAGTTAAAATTCTAAAAATTAAAAATAATGTTTCAATTCATAGGAAAGCACTTTCCACTTTTCAATGGGGTAAATCTAATCCATGCCTCTAATAACTATCCACTGAAGTTGATAATTATTCCGAGGCAAGTGCAAAATAGTCTGTTTCAAGGCAATTATTAAGTGTTAAAAGTACACTTCCACACTCATAACTTTCTCTCTCTCTATTATACTAAGTGTATGGTAAGTAGAAAGGAAGAAACAGTTTCAAAATTGTAGAACTATAAGGTAAAAAAATATATATGTATCAAAAAAACTAAACTGCAGTATGAATAATTCAAATAAGTTATTTTTTCACCTTTTAGGTGAAGTCCTCTTGAGGCAGTAATGAGGTTTGGTTCTGGGTAACAATTAATGTTTGCCATATGACATCTCATTTACTTGGTTACCCACCTAGGTGGGTACCAAGTAAAATAGTACATGCGTGGTCACAGTTTGAAATTGCAGATTGTTTAGTTAAGATCACTTGGATGGCAGTACTCTTATGTCATAAGGCTTTGATAATATAGAGCCACTCACGTCCCCTACAAGTAAACTTGCCCCACATTACCTTATGTTTAGCTAATTTGATCTAAGAAATATAAATAAAACAATATTTAAATAAAATGTTTACTTACATTTATGGATTTTGCTGTTAAACAGCAGTTTAATATTTGAAATATGAAAAAAAATGTATAAAAAATAATATATAGGTATAAAAAATTGGGTAATGTAATTAATGGATGTTTCATATAAACATTTTTATTTTTAAGAATACATTGTAAGCCCTCTTAATCGGTCGCCTTCGGACCTAACCACTGCCTGGATAAACTATATTTTTCTTGTATCAAGCATAATATATAAACTGATAAATACTTTGTAAAACATTACACCACACAGCATAAGGACAACAGTTTAACCAATTAACTCAGACAATTGTCGACTGATATCTTTACATAATAGTGGTAAACAGAAATTTTACAAACCAGGTCAGAAGGGTTGGGGACATGGCTGATGTAAGAAATTACCCCCAGCTAAGTGTCCTGTTAAAGAGAGGTCAGTTGAACCGAGACTGTATATGAGGGCTTCTTTTGTGTGAAAGATATTTTAAGTGTAAATACAATTCAAAGAGCTAAAATGATGAGTTTATTTCCAAAAACCACCATAAATAGCTATTTTTTTTTTTTTTTTTTTTTTTTTTTAACAAAAATATTTGGTTTCCGATAACCAATCGAGGTGGTCTACTATAAATTTAAATTATAAATCAGACATATTTATTATTATTAATTAATTAAAAAAAATCAATAAAAATTGGTTTGAAGTAACTTTTCTGTCAAACAGACATTTATGTGCTAATATATAATTATACTTAAAATTTATATTTGGAAACCAAAACATGGCTAATGTGAGTGTTTTATCATCATGTCCAACTCTAGTCCCACACATTTTTAGTTGAGAGTTGAGAGCATCTAGTTAACCTGGATCCTCGAGGACTGTTGTGCCATGGATTTTAACTATAATTAATATTAACTAAGTCAATTGGTTTTATTTATCTTTTAACTCGATGTTAACTGGTATATTTAAATTTTAAATATTATATTAAATTTAATATTAATATTTTATGTGTAATGTATAATACTATAATACGTATATATTATGCCTTATAATATTTCTATAAGGTCCTGCCTCTTTACTTTATAAGCAGGTGCATCACATACAAATGATCCATTTATGACAAAGTGTGAAAATCCTCTCAGGTAGAGTAAGGATTTATTAGTTTATTACATTTCAAACAATTTTTTTTAAAAATATTTAACTCTCGGATATACGAGGTCTAATTGAGAATGAGGACACGCGCACCCCTGATAGGACTTAAGCTATTTTAAATGCCTGCACAACAGGTAAAATAAATAATATAAACATGAAAACATCTTAAGGTGGTGACACACTTGAGCATTCGCCCCAAATGAGCATGCATTCGCCCCCGAATGAGCATGTGTTTGCCCCTGAATGAGCATGCGTTCGCCCCAAATCGCTTAGATATGGAGAGGACGAGCCGAACGGAAACGCATGCTCATTCGGGGCAAATGCTCAGGTGTGTCTCCCCCTTTATAAAACATATTTAAATTGTTTTTGTTTTTTTAATTATAAAAATTGTTTTTTTTTAGTCTCATAACTTGCAAGCACAAAATCAGTCTCTATGTTAATTTTATATTATTTATTTTTTTGTTTTTTTTAAAAATACGTTAAATATTTTAATTAATTTATTTTCTACAATACGTTAAATTTCACTAAAATTAGGATAATTATGAAATTTAAGTTAAAGTGGTGTGGGCGACCTGTCAGGACAATATGGACACAGCATTGAAGTATACTCACACACGATTACAGACAGCAACTAGTTCACCTGATAATAGTAAGAAATTTAGCTAGAATAATCCCTGCCTTCTAATCCCTCCCATTGCTATCTAAATTTCACAGTTTTATCTCAAATTTGAGCCTAACAGGACTGCGCATTCTCCAGGATAGATTTATACCTCTTATTTACCTTTTCTTAATATCATAAATGTGTTAATATATAATTATACCTCAATAATATTAGAAAACCAGAATATATGGCGGATGGGAGTAAAGGCTTTACCACTGTTTATAAACAAGGGATAGCCCTCTTTTATCTTAATATACACATTTTATTTTAATTATTAATAATAACATAATCATTCTTCTCAATAAATGATAAATTAAGTTAATTGTCAAATCTCATAACTTTCAATCAATGTAAAACATAAATTAATGTTTATAATCAAATCAATTATAAATGTCAATCATTGTAAAAAAATAAATCAGTAAGCTTATTTTCAAATCAAATATAGTTGTTATTATAAAAGATAAATTTATTAGTAATTGTCAAATTGATAGCAAACGTTTAATACAAATTGGTTACGTTCAGTTTATTTTGCAGTTGCTTTAACACTCCCTTAAAATGCTTGCGGAAGCAATATAATCCAACTCTAAATGCAACATCTCTGGAAAATCAATATATTTAAAACTGATATTGTTTACTTTCTGATTTTTTATTTTGATTTAATAATCTTCCTTAAAAAAAAAAAAAATTTAAGTTAAAAAACCACCTAATTCAGTCATACAGTTTAAAAAAAAAACATATTCTTTTATAAAAGCATTGTATAAAAATATGATGAGTTATATTTTTAGAATCTGTTCTATTATTTATCTTTATTTCGTGTTTCTCTTAGAATCTCTTTATATTTTTCCATTATTAAAAATGTTGATAGTTTAATCTAAAAGACATCTGATTAAATTGATGCTAGTCTTGCTGTGAATTTTATCTTTATTTTTTGTTTGTTTGTTGCTGTTCTTATGTGTTTGTACTAAACAAATATAATTTTTAACATGTCAACTATGTTTTATTTACTTAATTTTTATTTTTTTGGGTAGTAAATCTGTTGGAACACCGTCTATATTGTGATAAAAATCTGAATTGTATTAAAACACTTAAAGGTACTCTTCCTAAAAATAAAGTCTATTACATTGACGCCAATTACAGCATGTTTAACATTAATGATCACATCCTTAGATATCTTCCTTTCATCATATCCCAATAAGGAAGGATTCAATCAACCTGAAAGTTTTATCGATTCGGCTCAATAAAATATCAATTGATTATTTACATTTAAGATTTTATTAATTACCCCCTCCCCTTTCATAAAAACGTTGTTCCTCACCCTAAAAAAATTGGGGACTCTCAGGTAATCAATTCTTCTCCCAAGAGCAAGTCGTTAACCAAGTTTCATGAATGGATGAATTTTGTCTTAAGTCCCTTATTTTACCCGTACAGATCGTAGACTGTGGTTGACAGATAACACATCAATATTTTTCAGGGTGTAGCATACCAGCCAAGGGATCTCTTGTAGGTTATTGCTTTCGCATTTGTTTGTTAGTCATACGTTGGTGGGCATTGACACCATGTAATACAGCTTTTGAGAATTTTAGTTACAAAAAGGATTCTAAACTTTAAATTAAAGCAATAAGCTATGGCAGCTAACAAAAATAATCCTTGGTTTAATTCATTCTTTTTATACACATAAAACAAATTTAAAAAATAAAATAAAATAAATGGCTGACATGTAATAATTATTATTCTACAATGCTTGTGTTTGTTGTTAAGGTAAGTGTCCATCTGAGACTTTTTAGTATCGAGACTCGCTCTCGAGACTAAAGTCACTAGTGGACATGGGGCTGAGACCAGTCTCGGAGAGTTAGCGCTAAAGTCTCGGAGACTCGCCGTATCACAAGTCGACAAGCTCTTCCCCTGTGTCTCGAGACTCAGTCTCAGAGTTCGAAATAGTTTCGTATAGCTGAGACTAGTCTCCGAGACAAACCTCACTACATCCCTTCCTTTAACTACATCCCTTCCACTAAATATTATATTTATTTATTTTCTTTTTTTTCCCCCTCAATTTTGATATTGTAAAATGTCGAAAAACGTGTGGACTGATGAAGAGACGTTTCTCCTCATTCAATTATACTAAGCAAATTAAATCCTTTGGAATATTAAGAAACGTGATTATCGAAACAAACAGAGATAGAAAATTAAAGAATTTGTGGCAGGGGGGATATGTATTGCAAATAGCTATATGAATCACCTAGAAATTAAATAATAATTAAGCAGGTAGAAGAATATATAATATTGGTACCTATTATTTATTTCCTGATAACGGAATTAATTCAACGTATGATATATTTATAAATATTATTCATTTATTTGTGGTTAAATAAGTTTTATTTTTTTTTATAACGGCTTTGTTAGATAATTGAAACATTTATTACTAATATATTTTTGTTTTCTCGTATAAAGAGAAAGTATTGTGATGGCGCGAAAATTCGATTTTGAGATTTTGATGGATTTACACGTTTTGAGGTCCCTTGAGTCCAAAAAAGTGGTTTTTAAAAAATGTCTGTCTGTCGTCTGTGCAGACGCCTGGAGCTTAAACTACTGGGCCGATTTTGACCAAATTTGGCATACATGTTCAGAAAAATTATACCCGAGAAATAAATTTTAGCTCCAAATTTGGGGGCGCTACCCCCGAAAAACTCTAAAAAACGTGAAAAAAAATTATTTCTCGAAAACGGTTCCGATGATTTTAATTAAAAAATTCTAAAATATAGTCCAGTTAAATACGAATGTAACGATATAACCCGTTTTCCCGGGAAAAATCTAGTTCCTGAGAAAATAGCTTAAAACGCGGACAGGGTGAGAACGGGTTCGATTCCCCGCCAAGGAGAAGTTATTTTTATGGTAAATTTTGATGACATGTTCAGTAATAATTAAATGTACATACAAAAACTAATAAATGGAAAACACTTGGTTAAGTAATTATGATCTCGTATATGAGAAAGTTTGTCTGAGTTGCCTCGGACCGATTTTTTATTATATTTTACCATACTACCATATATTTTATAACATATTACCATATATTTTTTACCATATTATTAATAGTTTAAATAACTCCTAGTAATATTGTAATTGCATTTTAAAATTTTATTATCCAAATCGTAGAAACCGTTTTCGAGACATGATTTTGTTCACGTCTTTTCAGAGTTTTCGGGAGGTAGCGCCCCCAAGTTTGGAGCTACAATTATTTCTTGATTTCACCTCGGGGTATGACTTTTCTAAACATGTATCCCAAATTTCGTCGAAATCGGCCCAGCGCAGTTTAGGCACCAGGCGTCTGCATAGACCAATGACAGAAGACAGAAAGATATGTTTTAAAAACCACTTTTTTGGACAAAACGTGTAAATCCATCAAAATCTCAATATCTAATTTTCGCGCCATCACAATACTTTCTCTTTATATAAGAAAGTAAAAACGGGAGAAAATGTAATACATTGGATAACAATAGGTTTTAAACACATAAAGTCATTAAATTGTACGAAATAGGACGCGCGGAAGGTATGTGCCACACTAATTGGAAGAGTATTTTTTTATCACTTATTTTTACCAAGTTTGTAGGCTGTGATTAATGCCAGTATATGGCGTGCGGCGGGGATCCTCCATTGGGCGAGTCTCAGACGAATCTGCGGGATGATCTGAGGTGGACACAAACCTGAGAGTAGTCTCGGAGACTCGACTCTCCGAGACTCGACCAGGGCTGATGTTGCTCTCAAGTGGACAAGGTTATGAGACTAATCTCGAGACTAGCTCTCGAGATTTAGTCTCAGGTGGACACCTAGCTTAAGAAAGTAAAAAGGGAGAAAGTGTAATAAATTGGATAACAATAGGTTTTGAACACATAAAGTCATTAAATTGTACGTTATAGGACGCATGGAAGGTATTTGCCACACTAATTGGCAGAATATTTTTGTATCACTTTTTTTTAACAAGTTTGTAGGCTGTGATTAATACCAATATATGGCGTGCGGCGGGGATCCTCCATTAGGCGAGTCTCAGACGAATCTGCGGGATGATCTCTGGTGGACACAAACCTGAGAGTAGTCTCGGAGACTCGACTCTCCGAGACTCGACCAGGGCTGATGTTGCTCTCAAGTGGACAAGGTTATGAGACTAATCTCGAGACTAGCTCTCGAGATTTAGTCTCAGGTGGACACCTAGCTTTATACATAATAATAACAACATGAAGACTCATTAGTAAAATACATTTTTGGCTATTGTATTCCCAGATAGACCCTGGTGGGATTTAATCTATATATAAAAATTATGTTTTATGTTGCGACAGGTTATGAAGTTTATTTAAAATTTTCTTACTTTTATGATCTTCTTTAATAATATAAACAATAAACGTAGGATTAATTATAAACAGCATTATCCAAGATTCCCCTTGCTCAATCTCAAGAAATGATACTTTATAAAAAATATGTTTACTTATTTTTTTTATAATAAAGGTGTGTCCTCTTTAAGGTTAAATAATAATTATTGGCGATGTTTCGACTTATATGGTCATTTTCAAGCCTTTTAAAGCTATGAAGAGATTCATAGTGATAAATCATCATCATAAGAGATGAATTATAATTTTATTTTTCATATATACATATACCTCGTCATTAAAATAATATTTGTCATCCTCATTATTTTTAAAATGTTTTGGTGTAAACATAAATGATAATGATAACTATTAATCTTTATGTAGAGCTCTTTATCTAGACGTAGATGTAGCGTAATCAGGTCAAAAATGAACTTTTTTGTTCTATAAGAATAAATAAATTATACCTATGTTTTCGATTTTATAGATGTCACATGTTTTGCTCATGAAAATATATAATAACTTTGAAACCAATAAAAATAAAAAAAGTGCTGTTATCGGCATTTGAAAGTGCATAAAATTTCCTTTAAAAATGTTCCATTTAAGTTAAAATATAGGATGTCAAAACATAGTTTTAGCACAAAAGAATTTATGCTTATAATTTTTTTAAACATGTTTTACAGTTTTTAGTTTGATAGTACGTTTCTCCTGTTTTGCACTGCTTCAGCAAAGTGCAAAACCCACCATAATTGGCCTATTTTATGAGATCTAGATATGTTCAGTTAGAAAAATAATTTTAATGTTTTTTGAACAGTAGTTCATTAGAACTATCTAATTAAAAATAATACACTCCATAGCAAAGAACAGTTGTAGTAAGTGATATGATTGCTCACTGGGTGGTTTTGATTTTAGATTGGTGCTAAATGAAGTGGAACAGTACATAATTTGTGAACTAGGGTATTTATGTATTCAGTTTAAACTGTCAAAAGAGTTATACTTATGGACCCACGTAGGTGGGTGGTATATGTCTGCGAGCGTAAAAGCCCCCAGGAATTTGAAAAAAAAAATAAATAAAAAACACGCACTACTGAGCCTAGTGTAAACCAGCCTTCACAAAAAATAATAATAAATTAATATAACATTATAAATAAATAAAAACACAATTCTTTCTTTTTATTTTTTTTACAAAAAAACAAAACAAAAACAAAATAAGTTTACAATAGTTTGACTAGATAGTAAACACAAAAAAATCATTAACATAAACAAATCAATTACATTGTAAGAATAATAATTAAATAACTATATTAAATTAAATGACCAAAGCATTCAGACACCTGTAAAATATTCCTGTAAATAAAATTAATCACTAAACAATTTCTTTTTTTTTTCAACAAAGTTTAGAACTCAAATAAGTTTATTGCTAATAAAACATAAAAACAATGGCTAACATTGGAAAACTATTTAAAACTGATGAAAATCTTATTAGTTGGGTGTGAACAGGGATGAAGAAAAAGTTTTTGAAATCACTTAGTATTATAAACAAAATAGCAATTGCTGTTATTTGACAGTAAACTAATTAATTTTTTGCTGTTTTAAGTTACATCCACTATAAGTAAGTTCAATAATATCTCAAAAAAAATAAAATAAATAAATAATAAATAAATTAATAAATATATATATAGAACTAAAAATAACTATAAAAAATAATAAAGTTATATTTTAAAAAAAACATGATCCCATATTTAAAAACTAAAAAAATACATTTTGACTAAGATTATAAGATTTACATGCTGTAGGTTAAAAACAGTCTCTGAAGGATTTCGATTAGGAATACAAATAGGAATTTGTTGGCAAAGTAAAGACAAAAGAGATACTGGGCAAAACTCAACAAGATTGCCAGTTTTTTCCTCCTGCATTAGTCAAATGCCTTCACAAATTTTAGTTTATTTTTTAAAAGGATTTTACACTGCTTTTTATTAATATTGTGAAAGTATTTTTAATATTTTATAATTTATTTTAAAAATAAAACATGTTGGATATTATATTATTAATATATTTCAAGATCATGGTTTACAGAATTATATACAGTGAAAAACTCACTTAACCAGCCATCTTGGGACCAAACCCATCGCCGGATAACAAAAAGGCCAGGTGAACCAAATTTTTCTTGCAACAAGCTAATATAAACACAAATTCTTGTAAATCATTACAATACACTACACGGCTTAAGGACAACTGTTCAACCAACTAACAGACAATTTTCGGCAGATATCTTCACAAAACAGTGGTAAACAGACCTTTTTCAGAAAGGTTGGTGACAAAGGTGTTATAAGAAGTCACCTCCAGCTGAGTGTCGTCCTGTTAAATCAATCTTTTTTTATTTTACTTTATTTCTTTGTGTTAGTCCACAAGTTAGAACCATGCCTAGAAATACTAAAGAAGTTAAAGAGGAAGGGAGGAAGACTGACAAAAACTACAAATCTCTGCAGGAAATTGAACACAGAGCTTAGTGTTAAAAACATGAATATTCTCACAACCAGCAGAATTATTTTTTAAAGAGGTGCATTTCCATATCTCTTCCTCTTTAATAACTTTATTTGTATTTAAATCAAATTATATAAATTAGTAGATTGTTCCTTGTAGTATAAATTCTTGATTAGTTGGGTCTTTTAAAGAAAATTCAAACACCTCACATTTGCTATAGAGGCGTTTGAATTTTCCTTAAAAGACCCAACTAATCAAGAAAATATAATTATTAATCATAATTATTAATCAAATTATTAATCAAATCATAATTATTAATCAAAATATAATTATTAACTACGGGAAACAGACAGAGAAAAATACACTCCAATTTGTACTCTCAATTTGTATTAGTTTTAATTAATAATTTTCTTCAGTAGTTTAAATCATTTTTTAAAAAATAATTTTTATAATTAAAACTATATAAAATATGGTTTTTGGTGTTTTAAGGCATTTATTTTATTAAATTAAATATATATACTTTTTCCTCCTTTCTTTTTTACAAAAGCTATATTTCTCCCCCACCTAGTGTTTCATCAAGCCATAAAATCAACAACACTTTTAATTAAATTTTAGCCACTGTACAAAATCTTTCTTCTGTACACTTTCAATTGCTGTCTGAAGTAATTTTGAAGAAAGTAGGATTCATTGAGGGATAAAGAAATATTTATTCTTCGAGGATCCAAACTCTAATTAAGGCTTCATAAGAATCTAGGGTTTTCCAGAGAATATATTTTATCTCCAGTACGGAGAAAAAGTTATGATTTTGGATTAGTTTAGAGTTTAGAGGGACTAAAGTAAGTCTTTTCTTCCCTGAACTCAAAAAGTAGCGTGAAAAAGTAAAACCAGAGAGAAAAAGAAGGATTGCCAACTTTATTTTATAAATAGTAGAGAATGAATAGCTGATGTAGTGAAGATGTTGAAATCAGGTTGGTGTCACTGCTTTTTTCACCGTATTTGTGATTATATCATTGCTTAAACCTTCATCTAAATAACCTTCTATTTGTGTTTAATTGCAATTCTTATTTGTTTTGATTATTGAATCTCTTATACCTGCTATTAAAAGTGCTAACAATTATTGTAATTTATTAAAATAATAAATAAAACCTGTGCAATAGATGAAGATCCGTTTTCTCTCTACTGGAGATAAAATATTGTATGTATATCTCAGGAGTAAAGTGCTATAATTCCCCTCGCGATAATTATCTCCCTTGGCTGCGCCTTGGGATTTAGGGACCATTACCGTCTAGGGATTTCAGATTCTATTACTTCATAATTTTTCGAAATAACTAAAGATATAAAAAGAAAGATTCACAAAAAAGAAAATTGTTTCAAAACGGATTCTTGTGAAAATTACTACTTTTTAATTAGCATACATTATAATATGCATTTGTGCTGGCATAGGATGACTTATTTTATTTCCTTCAATCCCTTAAGGAAGACATAGGGATAGGGATGCCAACCTGACCCGATTTTGGGCCTTAGTCTTTAGTTGTTTCCATGTTTTTCCCTCTTTTATTTCTTTAACATTGTCCTTTTCCACGTGATTTTAGAGCCTGCCAACTAATGTTCTGTATAATATACAAGTGATAAGTAAATATGCCATGATGTTACCTTATGATATATAGTGCTTAAAATGTACAATAACATAACTAAATTATATTTATTTGTGTTAAGAGTTTTTTTAAGTTTGAAAGCTGAAATAAAGGAACACCAATCAATATAAAAAGTAAACCCAGCTTTTAATTATTTAAAGTTGGATTTTTATTACTAATGCCCTGGGGTTGCATTATTAATAATAATAATAAAAAAATCATAAAAACATGTAAAAAAAAAAAAAAAACCTTTTAACCTTTTTTCTAACCCAAGTAATTAAAAAAAGTCATTATTAAGATTAGTTAAGGTTAAAGCTAGGCGCACACTGGGGGCAAAACAGTCTGCAGTGTCCGCCTAGCCTAAAGGATTAGTTCAAAATTTTAATATACCATATTTTACATGAAAATAATCAAAATGGAGATAAATTATTTTTTAAAAAAATAATTCTCTGCCTCTTAATAAAGGACATTAAAAAAAAAAAAAAAAAATATGGGTACAAACAATTAACTAGATATGGCGAATAAGTTAGGATGTTAACATAATTCACATTTCATTATACTTAAAAAACTAATATTCATATGCTTATATATATATTCACAAATGTATCCTGTGTTTCAGAGTCCATGGGATTAGAGATTGACTTAAAGGAAATATTCTCATGCATATAATATTAAAGCTAAAGGCCTTGCCAGAATAATTTATTAATACATTCTAAGATAAATAAGTTTATTGATTTATTTATATTGTTCTTATTTTATTTTGTGATTTTTAGTTTTGAAATATTTAAGTAGGACATTTTTTTTTATCATAGCATGACTTTTCTAAAAAAAAAAAATGTTCATGGAAAGCAAATGATCTATAATAGTGTGTTAGTTTGAATTCAAATCTTGGTATTGTTACTAATAAAAAAAAAAAGAATAGGTAAGCAAAGTTTGTATCACACTAATAATCATCATCATTAAAGTAGATGTGCATAAAGTGGTTGATCCCTCTATTCTGTATTAACCTAAGATCGAGTTTGACCAGGAAATTAGTTCATTTGTACATTTCATTTTCTTCATTCATAATTTTTTTAAATTTTTGCAATGACTAATATAAGTAATTTTAGACAATAATGTCATGCATAAGTATACTCACGGTCATAGTATAATAGAAATTTTAGAATTAGAATTTTACAAAGGTATAACTAATTAAACACTTACTAATAAATTTGATTACACTTTCAAAGGCAAAAGTAATATACAAATACATATACCAGTGTTTTTAATAAGTTACAGGACTGAGTTTTTGTACGTGAAACAAGTGACACCATCTCCCAGAAAACTATAGAACTATGTGCAGTGAAGCTTTCTCTACTGCCTGTAATTGTTTTGTAGTAATTTTTTTTTTTTTTAGTATGCCTACTAAATCGTCGACTGAAATTCTGTTTAAAACCGATCACATTCACATGAATCGCACAGTTTTATCGTATCTGCTAGTCACAGGTCAAACGGGACGAGGATCATCAACTAAGGACTCAAGACCATTCTTGAAATGCCAAAATCATTTGAAGTCTTTACTTTAACTAGGCAATCTAGTCCATACACTTGTTGCATTGTTTCAATCAACTTGACTATTTTGCTAAAAAAAACTTGACTATTGCACAAGGCCCCATTTTGTAAACAATGACAATACATAAAAACGCACTGACATAGATCACTAAGAGCACTAGTACATGAAGCAAGACTGCTGCCTACTTCTAAAAACAATCATGGGCAGTAAAAGGAAGCATCATTCTACATCCCCAAACCAATTAAACGCACTGTGTATATATTACACCATTACACCTATGTACATTTAAGAAGCACACCTGGTGCTGCTTAAACCAAATTTTAACCTATGATCCCATGAAGCCTTCAAACATTTGAACATTCATTAAAAAAATATATAATATATTATTAATTAAATACCATCTGCTGATTAAAAAGTGTAGGCCTTCTGTAATTTGTGTTTCATAAAGATATGAATGAAGGTAGCGATATGCAAAGCTATAAGAAAATGCGTAATACAGTGTAAGCAAGCCATGATTAAAATAAAATATATAATTTTTGTTTTCTTTTAATTTTAAAGCCAAAAGTGATTGATAGATTTTAGTACAATTTAAAAGTGTTTTGATTTGACAGTGTAAGGAAATAATTTAAAGAAGCCAATGAAAGGATGAGTATTAGCAACCATGTCATTGAATCAGTTCTTTTATATTTAGGTTTCTGCAGCCAGGGTCTAATAAATCTATCGGAGGAGACCAGGTCAAAGATTTTTTGAATATTGCAAATTACTCTCATCGTGAGCAACTCCCTTAAAAATTATCTCTATAATGGGTTCGGAACGTATTTTTATCTGTCTGTCTCCCTTCTTTAATTAGTAATTTAATAATTAAGTTAGTGAGATCAGACGTAATGTGAGATCTTGTTACATAAATATTAGTGACTATTCTTGCCTCTCACATAGGTCAGCAAATGCAATTTGCAATTTTTTACTCGGCTTGCAATTTTTTACACTCAAAGTAATACACTTATAAATTATACTCTAAACAAAAATGGTTATTAAGTATATTTTTTTTTTGTAAATTAATTACATTGCACAAGCAAATAAATATTAAATTTCTTGACTTTTACCGTCCTTTTGATACAATTAGTCATTAAGGATATTTTTTTTAGAAATAAAGTAACTTTTTATAATTTATTTTTAATTATTTATTTTAAAAATAGATAATAAAATAATATAACAAAGGTGCTCATAATTATTGTTATGAATAGCTATGAAATCATATACAAGTTATCTATCGTAAAAAAAAAAAGTTGCCCAACCCACAATATTAAGAAAAACGAGTTAAATAGATATATTGATACCTTTTTTTCCTGCATTAATAGTCTAGAAAAATAGTCTAACCCTCATTTACTAATTTTACTAGATTTAATCTCAATTTAAACAGAGTTGGAAAATACTGCCCTTAATTTTATAGGAAATGTTTTGTTACATCTTTTGTCTTATATTTCCACAATTTTCTGAATTTTAATAAAAAATACACTATTCAGTTACAATCTACAAGTGCATTATACTATCATCTTCATTGTTCTAAATAGCTCTCAAAAATAATGGCATTGGAAAATGTATTTTGTAATTGTAATTCAATTTTTTTGAGTTTTTGGTAGTTTTCATACTACGGAAAGTTAAATTTTAATTTAAATCAAATTATAATTTTATTATCCCGGCGCTGGAGTGTATTTTTCACTGTCTGTTTCCCGTAGTTAATAATAATTATAATTTGATTTAAATTTGTAATTGTAGTAAATCATATCAAATAATCCAAATCAATTTACAAATACTTGAAAATTTGCTAAACCTTTTTTTCCTTAGAAATAATGTTATAAAAGAAAGAAGATGTCAGAAGTAAAATTATCTTATTTTCTAACAAGTTGTGATGCTCCATAATTATGTCTAAAACTTGTAGTAACTATATATTTCATATAGTGAATTTTCAATATTTTTCTATATAGTGAAAAAATGACATTGCCTTCCTCACATAGGTTGGCATTGGCATTTTTTGTCAGAGTTGTATCAAAACAATTCTTATCAAAATTATACTGTAAAAAAACTTACTAATTAATATCACAAAAATCAGATAACCCCTTTGCATGATTGTAAATGAAATATTTTAAAACTTTGGCCAAGTCTGTTCATTTCTAAATAATTAAGCATTAAACTGATTAAGAAATGACATGATTTGACACTACTCCAAAAAATATAATTACCAATTTATGTGAAAGGTTATCCAGAGGGTAGTTACCACATTCATTTACTTAAATATTTTTCTAGTAGAATCAATTGATATGGCTTAAAACTAAGCTGTTATTTGGTTCATTTACCCAAAGATTTTCTTCATGTATCAAGAGTCTGCTCTTTTTTTAAAGCGAAGAATAGCTTTAATTTAGAAATAGGAAAGTGGAGTGAGTTTGAAGGAAGAGGCAGAGACAATGTGTTGGTAGCAAGTTGGAAGAGGGGGCTGTTTGTACATTAGGGAAGGAATTCCACGTGGAATTATATGAATACACGTGGTAAGTACGCATGGATTTATTGAGGATATATCCTCTGTTTGAAGTACTGATGAGTGTCTCGGTGAGAGAAGCTCTGGGAGTAAGCAGGGAAGACTTGACTACATGCTTCCCTGGTACTGTCAAGTTGATAACAATGGGAAGATATTTCCAGTCTGTAAACAGTCAGCTGACTTACGGCTTCTCCATTGCAGTCTCGCTCCAATCCTTCTCCTTCCCATCTCCTCATACCTAGATAAACAAATAAAAAATATTACACTACATTGTGCATACGCATGGAGCCTAAACTACTGGGCATATTTTGATGAAACTTTGCTACTTGTTCAGAATAATTATATCCAGAGATGAAATTGAGAAATTAATTTTAGCTTTGGAGGCACAATCCTCAAAGATGAGTACTATAAAAAAGTGAACAAAAAATAAATAAATTATACTGATGATTTTTATTTAAAAAAAATGAAGTCTAGACCAATTAAATACAAATATTATGATGGATGTCGTTTTACCAGGAAAAATCTAGTTTCTGAGGTACATACAAATAAATTGAATTGTAAATTGTGAGAGGTAGGGTTCGATTCTCCACTAGGAAGGAACAATTTTTTATAGTAAATTTTGATGAAATATTGAATAGTAAAAATAAATGTAAACAAATAATAAATGGAAAACACTAGACAAAGAAATTATGTACATCAGAAAGATAACAGATTTTTAAATCTTTTCATATATTTAGTTTGATTCTTGGCCATCTATCTATTTTCCCAATTAAAACTTTTCTTTTGTTCATGATGGGTGACTTTCAACTGATTCTCTTTTACTCATAACTTTACTTTTCAGAGCTCAGACCTCTCCTCCCTGCTAATCCTTGTGATTTTTATTTCCATCTTCATTATATCAAATGAAAAAGCAAAATATTAATATAAGTACTAATGAAATATTTTAGTAGACAAATAATTAGCAAGGGAAATACAGTATAACCTTGATCAACCATCAATCATGGGACCGGAGCCTTGATGGATAATGGTAAAAAGAAGGCAAAAATATTAAAACAAAAAATAAGACAACAAATTTGTCTTTTTTTTGTAAAATGTACAAAAGACCTGACAATTCTTAGTGTCAGGAACTGGAAGGAAAAGGAAAAAATATGATATGAATGGAGGGCTATGATAAGGGAAGCCAAAGACCTCCCTGGGCTGTAAGTAGGCACTCCGGAAGTATGAGTAAGTAAGTAAAACAATATTAATTAAAAAAAAATCTGATATATACAAATATCAGCCTAGTAGTAGTAGTAGTAGTAGTAGTAGTAGTAATCTAGTATTTACTACTAGAACGGGTAGGACAGGACGAACCACTTGTTTGAACCTAGCAATTAGCCATCTTTTAGGCCCATTTTATGCCCTGTGGTGGAGAGTTCCAGCTACTTCACACATCATACATTTGTGCATTGTACCGCCGAAGCGAGTATGGTGTGGTCATTAGTAAGCTATATAAGCGTGGGGGAAGAGTGCCCCATAAGGGGTGTCCCTACAAATCACATCATCATGACACGGATCGGACCCACATCAATCGGAACACATCAAAGAGTAGAGGAAGAGTGCCCCATAGGGGGTGTCCCTTGACTAGACGTTAGGGAGAGGAAAAAAACGGACTCGAAGGTAACCGAACCCGTGACATGTAGTTCGGCTTCTTTCGGATCTCCCCCACTCTAGCCCTATAGCCCAGCGCACTTCCACTACACTTATAAACCTTAAATCTAACTACCTACTACCTAACACTAACAATTAACAATAACATTAACAATCAAACTAGTTTTGATCTGCGAGTAGAGCACGTCTCAAAGCCTTCCTTATCTCTGTCACACTCTGTTCTTTCTCCCACGTTCTTTATTCTCCATTGGCTTCCTCATTATAATTGTTACCCGGAATACTTTTTTAAACTCTCTGCTTGATTCTTGGTGTTGATTGATTTAAACTTTACATTTTTGTATGGTATTGCTTCCGAGCTTACCGAAGGTAACAGAAGCTATGTGATCGTTCCGAAGAACGAAAAAATGTTATGTCTCCGACTTTTGCTAAATTGATACTTTAATTTATGTAACAAAATCAGAACAATTTTGACAGATTAAAAAACGACAAACAAATTAAACAATTAAACAAATTAGACAATAATGGCTTGTAAAAGTATAAAATCAATAAAGTGCGTAAGGATGAGAGGAAGCTATGTGCCACACCAATTGGCAGTCTATTTTTGTTTGTGCTGGGTTCTTTTTCTTACTTTTCGTTTCATTTATAGTTTTGAACCCTCTTTAAATTTTTGTTTTGTTTTGTTTAACTTACTAATCTAAAAATATATATAATATTATACATATATATATATACATATACTCGAATACATATATAAATTCATAATTAAAAAAAGATAAGTTTTTCTACAATTATAAATCTATTATACGTATAATTTATTTTTTGGTTCTAGTTCATTTTGGTTTTTGATCATTATTTTTGACACTCAAGCAAAATGACTATTCTCTGTAAACGTTGTTAGAAAATTTTATCAGAAATGGCATATTTACAAAAACACATAAGACGTGTTCATGCGATTCAACAAAATAAATTCACATATCATCATTGCAATAAAAAAAAATGATTGATAAACGAAGTCTAAACAAACACATCAAGTGTCATATAAAACAAAAAACATTGTTTCGCTTGTTCCCAATCATCCGATGGCTTTTTACTTCCGACACATCTGAACGATGATCACTATCTCAGTATTAAAAGTTTTAATAAAGCATTTAATAACTTAAGTTTTCTTATTTGGAAAAATCAGTATAAAACTGAAAATAATGTCAAGTATGTTATGAGATCTGAAAAAAATAGGAAATACTGGAAAAAAATTGTTTCTAAGTGAGGTCCATAATTCTCTCAAAGTCCTTTTAATAATCATAATTATAATAAAGAGAATTTACAATTAAAAAGAAACAAAAAAATCAGGTGTTGTCAAAAGCTCTTCATACCCAAATTCAATTTGATAAAATATTATATCCACACTCATAATCATTTACTTTTTCGTATTATTTTTTTAAAGTTATTACATCACAATCAAGTCCAGGCATCTTCTTCTAATTTCAGTTATATAATATTGCATTTATTTAATTTAGATGTGACAATTCTTAGGCTAAAAAAATGAATTTATTCCAAGGTTTTTATAATTTACAATTTGGGGGGTTCAAACGCATAATATAACATACAAATTAAATTACATAAATATAAATTTATCAATTAAAAGAAAATAATATTGTAATTTCATAATTATTACAATAATATGAAGTCATTTTTATAAATAGCAATTAACACAGTAATAAGTGGGGTAGAGTGAAAAAAATTATATGTTAGTAGATAGATGTATAGAGCAAGTGACAGGACAGAATAATGCGATGATAGGACTCGGGTCCGAAGGTAGCCGATTAAGCTACCGCCTTACCCGATGGTAGCCGAAGAGGCGCGCCTCTTCGGCTACCATCGAGTCCGTCCATTTCCTCTCCCTAACGTCTAGTGTGTCCCTTGCCCTGATCCGTCCGCGATTCATAGATGCAATTCAGAGTATCATGGCACGGGATCGAACCCACGACCTCGAGTCACCTCGACTTATTGATAGCTGGGTGAGCGCCTTAAGCCCCTCGGGAACACTGGCTCCCAATACCAGTCTAAATTAGCATTTAGAAATGAATGCATTTGACACTAAAACAAAAAATTAAAATTTTACTTTATTTGAGGGGATATCTAGGAGAACAACAAAAAAGTCATAATCAATTAATTTTCGTCATCTAACTTAGAAATCAATTTTTTTTATCATTGGATCCTTTTCTGATTTTTCATTTTAATTAATTAATTTTTTTTTTGTGAAAATCTAATGTGGGTCAGCAAAGCCAATTTGTTAGTGTCTATAGAGGCCCGTGGTTCAAATCCTGGAGCTGGAGTGTATTTTTCTCTGTCTGTATCCCGTGGTTAATAATAATTATATTTTGATTTAAATTAAAATTTAATCTTTCCGTAGTATGAATACTACCAAAATCGTAAAATATGAATTTCTAATATATTTGGTTCTTTAATAGTTCAAATCTCAGGGGGAGGGGGGGGGGGTGAGACATGTAATATTCTGATAATCACATAACTTCAGAACATAAAATTACTGTGAGATTGTGATATTAAAGAAATAAATAAATAATAACAGTAGATAAAAAAAATTGCATCTTTGAGGCTATATTAACTAAAACAAATTAAGTGTGGGTTCGAAGCAACAGAAAACAGAATATAGAAACTTAAACTTTTTATGGAAAATGTTTAACAGAAGGCACTAGCAAGTGCTGGTGAATGTTTTTAAGTGGTAGGTGATAATTGGCGGGTGTCTGATCGTTAATTGGACTGTGCTTAGGCAAGTTAACATAGTCAAGCTTAAAATTAAATAACATAAGCACAAATATATCTACTTTACTGTCATTCAGTATGGATTTCATTGCCACCACCTCTACCTTTTTGAGGTGGTTTCTTCAATCAAGTACTCTAAAATTCTTGAATACTAAGTGGAAAGGGTCTCAAACTTCCAACTCTACAATCTAACAGAAATTTAAATTACACGCCCATAAGTTCTTTTATTTAATACATTAAATAGTTATTAAGAAACCTAAATTTTTTAAATAGAGAGATAATAAATTGAGTGAGGTGAAAGTATTTTCCAAAAAAAAATATACCTTCAGATTCAGTGATGACTATTAAAAAAAACAGTAATGTTGAGAAATATATATTTATTTAGAACAAGATAATTATCAGTAACAACTAGACTTATCAAGAAAAAAATATATTTAAAAAATTTAGATTATTAATTAAAATGAGCATACCTTGCCTAGAAGTTTTCTTATGAAGACACCGCTCAGTAGAGGCGAGATCAGGGGAGGATATCCAGTGGCTTGCAAACACCACGTCAATACCTCCTGACAGACCAGGAGCCAGCACAGCTAAAACAACCAACAATTTCTTTATAACAAATCAACAATAGTATGTATTATAAATGATTTTATAACAAAAAATTGTGTTATATAAAACTGAAAATGGAGCATGGGTCATTGAAAGAAAGCTACAACTTAATAATATTAATAAAACAAAAAAATAAAATCTGCACCTCAGGTAAACTGCATGTCAAATTTTTATAAATACAGTAAAACCACGATTATAATATGTCTCCCAATTCACTTTCTTTCTTCCTTAACCATCAGACCATACCTGCCGAGAGCACCCCACTTTATTCAACTCTGTGTGCTCCCCCATTACCTCCAACCCATCCAGCGTATAAACATGAAGATACTAATTGACAATAATTAAGCTCAAAAAGTGCTTGGAAAGAGCCAATATATTTTTCACTCTTGACTAAACGAAGTTTTGTGTCCCTATTCAAAAATAAAAGTCACTTTTTGCCCTAAAATGTTTTGCGCTTAAACATCTTTTAGATTATCCTTCAAGGCTACGGTCCCATGACTGACGGTTAATGGATGTTCTACTGTATTTACATTACATATCACATGGTGGCCTTTTCCTCTAGCCAGAATTATATTATTGGTGGTAAATTTAAACTTAAACTCTGGAAAGATCAAAAGTTAACAGCAAAATGTCAATATTTGTAAACATTTAACACATGGTGTAGTTTACCTCAAAGGTGTAGAAATAAAACCTACGAGCTTATATCAGTGGTACAACTTCAACCCATCTAGCATAGTAAGTTCTTATAATATAATATTCCATCCTGAAGAAAATTAGTGTAAATGATTGACTGTCAAAAAAAAGAAAGTTGTTTAACTTACGAGTGGTGGAAGTTCTAGGTATTGTATGGTGTTGGGCTCTTCTTTTCTTCCTTGTAACAGCAACATAGTCTCCTGCATCACCCATGTTATCATAAGGTTCTGATAACTTGTTCCTGATAGGCAGGTTATCATAACCTTCCACTGGTTTCACTTCACTATCAAACTGATCAGATAGTTTATTTCCTTCAGCTATGTTTTCTAAGGTTTCTGCCATCTTATTAGTGAAATCTAGAGGAACTGGATCTGCTATATAAGGCCTGTTGTCATATTCAGGAACTTCGTTCTTCATTCCTGCTAATCTGAAAA
Source organism: Gerris lacustris (assembly GCA_951217055.1). Taxonomy (NCBI): domain Eukaryota; kingdom Metazoa; phylum Arthropoda; class Insecta; order Hemiptera; family Gerridae; genus Gerris; species Gerris lacustris. The sequence goes on along the minus strand of OX578278.1, from coordinate 40,194,264 downwards.
TGTATAGTTCAAATGAAATTTACTTTAGTCACATACTTAAAAAAAAATCAGTCCGAGACAACTATCCTAAAGCCCCAGTCCTAATACAAACGCATCTGCTTCAGATCAGGTTTTTATTAAATACAGGCCTGAGAAGAATATTTAATATTACTGGGTAGAGTTAATCTCAAATAACAAACTTTATACATAAGAATTAAAGAAATTAATTGAAATCAAATAAAGAGAAAGGAAGTGGAACCGATTAACCATACACTTAAGAAACCCGAAAATTACATGAAATGGCAGTTAGAAAAACTCAGATAAAACTTTCTCTTAGACATACTAAATTGAAATAAATCCCATTATATCTAATTTAATTTAATTATTATTAACCCGTAACTGGTGAGGTGCTTTTTATGTTACTTAACTGGTGAGGTTGGGTTACAGATACCCAGAACTTTTCCCCTCTCTCAGAAAATTTACTAGTTGGGATAAATAACAAATAGCTGCATATAGTATTAAAAGTTGCTTTTATTTATAATCTAAAACAATTCTTAGCATATAAAAACTAAATGGGGCTGACAAATAAGAAAATTAAAAATAATAACGATAAAAGTACGATACAAATTTTGTGTACTGTTTAATTTAAATAATTTGAATATTTTAATTAAAATTTTGATGAAATATTATTGTATTTATAAAAATTTAATGTTAATAATAGTAAAAAAAATTAAATTGTTATTTTTAAAAAACAGTTCTTTACTGAGCCTTCATGTAGGCTCAGTAAAGAGTCCAGCCCAGCAGTTTAGGATCTAGCTGTCTGAACTATCAACAAACGACTAACTGAATTTATTAAAAACCACTCTTTAGGACTCAATGGACCTTAAAACATCTAAATTAAATTTTTGCACCATTGCAATACTTTCTCCTTTATATACTACACATATAAGAAAGTAAAAAGTGATGAGGTACCTTGTGAGAGAGTCAGGATAGTCCCAAGCATCGACAGAGTCCTGCAGTTCATAAGCTCTGTCGTCCACTGAAATCAATGAACATCGATATCAATTACTTAATATAATTTAAATAGAATAGACTTTAGGTACTTTTCTATTAACAGGTTTGCACTACTTATATACCTTTTAATCAAGCAAGTAATAATCCACGACTTTGTTGACTTTAAGTATTGTTTCAAACCTAAACTGTCTAGGTTCTTGAGATAGAAAACAAGATGGATTTAAGATACAGAGAAATATTTACCAGCTTCTAGTTCAGGAGGTGGAGGCGGTCGGCTATCTGACTGACTGGTTGCCTGTTGGGGTGGGGACATTGGCTGAGGCAGAGGAGATGGAAGACTCTCCACGAGATGCTCTTCGCTCCAGCTCTTATCTAAATAGTACAAAAAATGTAAACTTCATCTACATATTAAAAAAAAATTCTTACTAAATCTGCGATAAAAAGAAAATAAATACTGTAAAGAAATTGGATAAAATCTTTGGTATGCTTAGATGCATGCTAAATGGTAAAGACATGCTTAGATCCCTGAGAAAAACTAAAAACTGTAATCTTTAATTCTGTAACTAAAACTTCTATTTCTAACCTAACCACTAGAATATAAATTACGACAATCACACTCAAATACCTTCAATATTTAAAAGATAGCAAATTTAAAATTTTCAAATTCAAAGGTTTCTGTGCCTAGATTCATAATAGGAAATCTTAGAGAGTTTTAAAGGATTTGGAAGTCTGACGGTTTCTTTACACTACTACTGATATGATAAATAAAAATAACTATATCTGAACATAGACCACCCACTCTTCTACTAATTTAATTTAGGGTAGTTATTATTTTTATTTTTGAGAGAAAGAGGCTACCTGGAAAATGAATATTATTTGTATTTGAGGAGCTTAGTATCAAAGACGGACAAGAGTACATTTCAAAATTTTACAGGAGAGCCGAAAAACTGTAGCTCAAATTCTACAGGTGCTAGAGCTATGATTTATTTTCTGTACATTCTTAATAGACTCAAAACTAGTTAAAAGATGAAGAAGAAATTCTAGTTGATTTCATTTGGACTTTCACCTAACTATAGGTTGGTTCCAACCAAGTTGGAAACTGTCCACGGGATTGTCAAGGGCATGCTTAATTGATAAAAGCTGTTCCAACCCGACTGGGGATTGTGTTTCATACGATTCTAAAAGCTGTTTTAGCATATACATAGATTGTTTGCAACTCCTGGAATTTGTCACGTTCCCTCCCTAAATAAAATGTTAAAAATTCTGTTTGCATAATTTTTTTTGCATCTCCTCTCTTATAGCCTGAAGGTAGGCCAGACCTGGGTAGTTCATAGTTGGCTCTCAATTAATCAGGTTAAGCAGCATCGGGCGTGGTCACCAGATGGATGGACGACCTCCACCTCTGACCACACAGATCTGCGTTCGTTTCCCAATCCGGGGTTCCCTCATTCACTGTTGACCATTATTGTTTAAATAAGTGGGGAATTTCTCAAAATATTTAAACCATTTTCAGGCCTGTTAAACCATGGCAGGTCAATCTAATGGTTATTAGATAAATATCGAGGCGGAGATATGGCTTACTGACCAACACTTCACTGATGTGTGAAGGGTTTGGTTGTCTTGTATCAATCCAGTCTTGGGTTGATACAAAGGCTCTACCCACATTTTATCTAAGGAACCTCCAATGTGCTCTATGTTGTTGGGAGTAAAAGCACCCCGGACATACTATAGCAAACACACGTGAAATGACTAATGTTAAAATAAAAACTATTAAGTTAAAAAAAGGTAAAAATAAAAAGCTATTAATACCCGAGGAGTACAGTAGGTAGCCTGGGGGCTGGATATGATCACTTAGTAAAAGTAGTCGACTCTCCAGTGTAGTGTTAAATCTTAGTCTACATGTGTCTACTGATGCCTGCATTTCTACTGATAGACCTTAACAACACAACAAACACATATTTCAATTATTTATTTTTATTTATTTGGTAAGTCCTTTTTAGAAAGTTCTTTATGGAATAGATCAGAAGGCATTAATCTAGCAGCATGAAATATTAGTTTTCCTCCCGGATGATGAATCCGGTGAGGAAGATTATGATAAAAGCTAGTTTCTCCTAAATTAAATAAACAGACCTCTAAATTAATAAATTAGTTGTCTTCATGGAAAATGCTATCATATTATTTAATAGCAACTCGAGCTATCGTATTGATTGGTTACACTAGGTCAGAGTGTTAACTTCAATCAGCCAAATTATATTGTTTCATGATGGACAGAAAACACTTCTAGTGTGAGGCAGCGGCTGTCCATTTAATGAACATTGAACATAAGCCTAGTTGAAAACCTGGACTCCTGGTGTTATTAAAAGCAGTGCACTACTGAGGGACCTAATCATGTACTAGCTTAATAATTATAATAAATCTCAATTTAAAGAAAAGAGAAAAGGTTAATAAGAGACAACCTTTCTTTTACCACAAGTTTGAAATGTGGTCCTCAATATCTTGAATCTTTGTGGCCAATCTTGTACCTAAGATTATTAAGAAACTAGATAATTCCCAGGTCAACTATTATTTGCATTACACATTTTCATTGTTTTTTAAATGGACAACTTGAATAAATGTTTTCATTACAATCAGAGGAACTAATACTGAGAAGGGACACATATATTCATGGATTTCCCCCATAAAATGTATATTTCGATTCCGCAAGATATGGCCTGTCAAAATAAATTTACTTAATTTCATTAAAAGCAGTTCAGAAGTTTAGGCCCCATATTTATGCACAAATAATATGCATTAAACCTTTTTCTTCTTGGTTCAGTATATTATACCAGGGACAAATTTAAAAATTATAAAATTTTATGCCGGGTAGCAGTAGAGAGGTGTCTTCTTGGGGTTCTTTGTACTTTGTGGTTGATAAACGAAGTTATTTGATAATTAAAATGTTCAAATTATGTTTTAATATTACTTTGAAATAGGTAAACTTATTTTTTTTTAAATTAATAAGATCAAGAGTTACCTTCTGGAAATGAGAAAGGTTTAGTTTGATTCTTATCGTCCTGGTGGCATGAAGTAAGCCAGAAGAGATACATGTCATTACCAGTTCCGGTAAAACTTACTGAAATGCCTTCTCCAGTAATATCACCTGAACCTATGATACTATCCTCAAGCAACTTACTACCATCCTTCCCACTTAACACCTGCGTCTGAAATATAATAAATATTCACATTCAAATCTCTAAAGGTAAATTTTTTAATTAGTAGACTAGTATTTTGGTAAAACAATTATCATGTTTTGCTTCACCTAAAGAGAATTTTATTTTATATAGAATGTTTCTAAACTCTTCACTTATACAGGGTCTGGCAGTGAAACGGGAATATTTAAAAAAACTCTCAAAGTCTTAATTATTAATATTTATTGAACTTTTTTACACAAATTTAATCGAAATTAGTGGAAATTAATGAGGATAAATGAAAATGTTCATTTTTTGAAAACTATATTTGTAAGATGGCGTCCTTCGTTTCGAACACATCTCCAATCTTCCCGTTTCACTGCCGGACCCTGTACTTGTTCTCATCAAAATTTATATTATTGTTCTGTTTTTAGTCCAGGAAAATAAGGAATAATAGGGGAAATAATTTATAAAGTTTTGAAACTTTGTGAAAACACTTTTAAGGGGTGTAGTAGTAAGAAACAGTAAAGTTCTCCCCTCTTGAGAGGGCGCGTCCCCCCCTTCCCCCTCCTTAAAGTCCAAAATTTACTTATTTTTCACTTTTTACGCAAAACGGTTTATTTTTTGGAAAGAAGTGTTATTACCAAAATTATTCCTCACATAATTCTGCGCAAAAAAGGTCCTATGCATGTTTGAAGTGGGACATACCGTTTTCGAGATATTGTAGTTGGATAGAGATAAAACGTATTTTTGCGAACCAAGATATCTAAAAAACAACACATCCGATTTTAATGAAATTGGAATGGTAGGTTATACTTAGCCCGTTGTTGATCCCATATAAGTTTCAACCTTCTGCGCCCATTATTTTATCCTCCACATGCGCACAAACATACATTTATTTAGACCTATATCTTCAAAAGTACTCAACTGATTATTATGAAATTTGGATGGTTTGTCGAAAGTAGCCTGCAGATAGCCTCACAATAATTTCAACCGTCTGCGCTCTTTACATTTTGATACATTTATACTTCAATTCATAACAGACACACATAAAATTGATCAACAGACAGGCAGAAAGGGAACCAATTTAGAAAATGTAAAGAGCGCAGATGGTTGAAATAATTGTGAGGCTATCTGCGGGCTACTTTTGACAAACCATCCAAATTTCATAATAATCAGTTGAGTTCTTTTGAAGATATAGGTCTAAATAAATGTATGTTTGTGCGCATGTGGAGGATAAAATAATGGGCGCAGAAGGTTGAAACTTATATGGGATGAACAATGGGCTAAGTATAACCTAGCATCCCATTTTAATTAAAATCAGATGTGTTGTTTTTTAGATATCTTGGTTCGCAAAAATACGTTTTATCTCTATCCAACTACAATATCTCGAAAACGGTATGTCCCACTTCAAACATGCATAGGACCTTTTTTGTGCAGAATTATGTGAGGAATAATTTTGGTAATAACACTTCTTTCCAAAAAATAAACAGTTTTGCGTAAAAAGTGAAAAAAAAAGTAAATTTTGGACTTTAAGGAGGGGGGACGCGCCCCCTCAAGAGGGGGGAACTTTACTGTTTCTTACTACTACACCCCTTAAAAGAGTTTTCACAAAGTTTCAAAACTTTATAAATTATTTCCTCCATTTGCTGTTTTTTTTACTAATTTGCCTGGACTATTTAGTATTCAAGAATATTTATTTCAAACTCATAAAACCTAAAGTGTCTTAAAAGTAAAAATAATAAAAATATTATAAGTATTTACCTCTGAATAGTAGAATGTAGGGAAGGATGGTCCTACAAGTTTAGTGATTAACAAATCAGGGATTTTATCATTGTCAAAATAAGCTGGAATCGGACCTCTGAAAAATTAACATAATTTAAAATTAGTGAGAGAACTCTTGGTAAGCTATGTAACATGTAAATATATAAAATAATTTTCAAAAAATAAACTTACAACTGATATTAACCAATGTCTTCTTTAAATACGTTTACTTAATACTTACTAGTATTACTAAGTAATATTAAACTACGATTTACAATTTAAAAGTAAGGGGATTTTACTAAATCCCCTAATTTGAATTTTTTTTTTACTAAATCCCCTAATTTGAATTTTTTTTTTTACTAAATCCCCTAATTTTAATTGGGGCCAGACCCCAATTAAAATTTAGTTCACATTATATCGTTTAAACAACAGTTACTGTCCTAAAGATGGCCTCTGTACTATGAGCAAAACCTTTGGAAAATCAATCATTTGAAGAGCTAGAAGTAACCTTAAAACCTATACATTATTTAAGAATAGTGATAAACACCAGTTCTAACACAAAAATTAGCTCACAATTTTTGGTGTTACATGAATACTTACACTAGAATCTGTGCGGAGGAGCCAAAAGACATGTTCCACAGAATAGTAAAATTGTTTCCATCAAGTACAAAGATATTCCCGCCAGAGGTCAGCACTACATCCTCTCTCTGATCCTGATTCATATCTATCAATAGTAGATCGGAACTCACACCACCCTCTCCACTCCAAACTTTCTTCACCTAAACAGACAACATGACAAAATTAGTTGTATTCTCAAGCTAATTGTAGATATATTACACTGAAGCCAACCCAGCGGAGTCATACCTTTCAATTTAAGCTGTAACAGGTTCAGAGTCTAAACTAGCTCTGGTGGTGACATTTCTCCCCCTCTTATTGTTCTTTCTGCCACACTTCTCATTAAAATAGGGCCCATGATTCACATCTGTGTCAGGATCAGTGTAAAAGTTCATTTATATTAGATTTTGATCTTTCTCATGAAAAGGCCTGTTTACACAGGTCATTATCTTAAAGTTTTGAAATTTAACATGAAGTGCAAATTTGTGTGTTTAAATTTCATATTTTTGCTTTAAAATTAAATTTTAATAGGAACCCAATTTAATAGGGTAAATTCTATTAAACTGAGAAGCAACATTAATGAAATTGTTACAGTAGATGATGAAATTACCCTTAACATACATATTTACAATGTTATTTATTCTTAAAACAGCATAGGTATTGCAGTATACATAATATCTAAATAAGATCTTTCCATTGTTTATATTTAGTTACCTTGGAATGATCCGAGTGTACTATGCTGTAGAGTGGTATGGTGAAGAGATATCCAGATGTGTCTTGTGTTCCTGTAGCAAACGCTACATAAAGAGTTTCATCTTGTGACGATATGACTCGGGGTAGAGTGAGTAGTCTGGCTGGGGTTACCACCTGACCTAGCATTGCACCACTGTGGCCACTTAGAATGGACAGGTTACCTTAACAATTAAACATTCATATCAATTATTTCTAGTGGTTTTAAAGACGAAGAAGGGTTTGCCATTGATACTGGCTTAATCTAAAAATAACTTGGCAGAATTGAAAATAACTGATAAATATATTCTAAGAGTTATAGTGAATTCTAGGAGACTAATTAAATGAATTCCTGAACTCTTGGTGAGGGTGGCAGGTTGTCCCAACCAAACTCTCTCAAACTTTATTAAATATTAATATTTTGAATATAAAAAAATATATATATATATTTAAATGCAGAACTCCAATGCTAAAATCACCTTACTACATATCAACTATCACAAAAGTTTTGGGAGAAATTTAACATGAAAGTACATCATACAGACAAACACTGATATGTCTTTATACATTACTTCTATTTGATACAAAAATTGGCCTCTAGCACGAGAATAATGATACAAAAGTATGTCATCAACATGAGAAATATTGATTTCACATAACAATATACAAGTGTAAATTAATACCACGTGCATTTATCCCAAATCTGTTTGACAGCCAGTGTTTACATATTTGTAAACAAACTAACAAAAAAATCTAATAACAAAACACATTATTAAATTATTAGAGAGAAAGCAGGCTGTACTTACTAGCGGTGTGGAAAGTGAGGGCTGCCAGTATGTCAGACCACCCGTCACCATCCATATCAGAAATGTACTGAGCTGAGTAGACCTGTGCCTGACTAGATACAGTATCGCTTGTATCCTGCAACTTAGACACCTCCCACACCATCTCGCCTGACTTACCATTCACAACTCCGAGTACCTACAACACCAAAATTACAATACCACATCTAAACATTTACAATATAATTTTAGCTATGCATTTGCTTAACAAATAGTCCAGTCATTTTAGTCAAAAATATGGCTTATGTTCCAAAAAAATCGGAGCTACAATTTTTTTTTATCACTTCATTTTGACGTCCTGAAAAACATATCCAAAATCAGCAACGAGATCGTGGTCGCGTTAATAGATATTCAAGGGCAAAGGTCAACAAATTCGGTTATTTGCAAATAGCTCCCTTCCTAGGGCTCAGACACCAATCTAGGTGGTTATCAAAATTGAAGATCATAAAATTTCCCACAAAAAAAGACTTATTAATTTTTTAAGAACATTATTCTATAAGAAGGGACTGCATTGCGATTGTCATCATAACGCTTACCTTTGTATAATATTAAAGCACTGGGAGAATATTTTCAAACAAACTTGTAATGTCACTCGTAGGTATAGAATAACGGTTCCCACTGTGGAGCTCCCTCCGGGAAAAGCCATAGTTATTGGTCGTTTTTACGCCTTGTGCGGAAATTTAGGAGCAATTTATCATTGAAACGCTATGTTGTACGTAAAAAATGAACATAACGTTTCATGTGTGAAATTTTATATTCTTCAATTTTGATCTGATTCTCAATTGGTCTCCGAGCCAGAGGAAGCGAGATATTCACAAAAATACTTAAAAAGTCGTGCAAAAACCAACACTACAAAAGTTATAGTAAGCTAGGTTTTTGCTAAACCGTTTGTTGCATGTAAAATATGAGTGAGACCTTTTCTGTGGGAAATTTAATAATCTTGGTTTTTGATAATCACCTTAGTTGTCTCCGAGCCATAGGAAGCGAGATTCTAGACTACTAGAACTAGACTTTCATCGCCTTATATTCTGTAAACCGTCCATTGTACGTAAAAAATGAATGAGTCCTTTTTTGAGGGAAATTTTATGATCTTTAATTTTGATAATTACCTAGATTGGTGTCCGAGCCATAGGAAGTGAGCTATTCTCAAATAACCAAATTTGTTGACCTTTGCCCTTGAATATCTATTAACGCGACCACGATCTCGTTGCCGATTTTGGAAATGTTTTTCAAAACGTCAAAATGAAACGATCAAAAAAAAAAAAAAATTGCAGCTCCGATTTTTTTGGAACAGAAAACTTAAAATGACTGGACTAAAAACAAAGTAAAATTGAGACAATGTTGTCCAGAAAAGAGTAGTATACAAAAGAAGAGCTTATGTGTAATTACTGGTTAGGGAAACCAAACATACAGTTTATACAACTGATGGAGCAACTGTGTCATCCATTACATGTAGAGTTGTATAAGCCCTGTGGTAGGCTTAAGTCTATTATGAGCTGTAGCACCACATATTATTTATTTAGTATAAGCCCGGGCCTACACATAGGCCAATATAGTCAGGCCTAAGTTTGATCCAACATTGGTGTTCCTTTCACACATCGCAGGGGGTAATAAAAATGTCAGGTCACACACTTCCAACTCCCTCATTTCAATTCAGTTGAAACCAATGCCAACACTTTGGCCAACATCAAATACTAGCCCGCATGGCCAGGCCAATAGTTGTTCCAATATTGGCAGTTCATTTACACATTACAAGGGCAAGGGGAATGGGGATAAACATATATGGCTACACACTTGTCACATCCTCAATCACTTTAAGTGAACGTCAACATGTCTGTGCCTGACAGTCAATAATCTCTAACTAGCAGTCGGTGCCTTCTGTGTAGCAACTGCTGCGCATAATTATGCAGTAAACTAATTATAATGTCAGAGGAAATCGCCCAAAAAAAGAAGGAAGTGTAAAAAATGGCCCAATATATTAAATTGCATCCCAACGTTTTAATAACAGAAAAAGAACAAAAAGTTATAAATACAAAAGTTGTAGCAAATTTTATCCTCTACAATATTGATGATAAATACTTTTACTCTCCAATGCATATAGGAATAGAGATGTTAAGCAAAAAAATAGCTCGGCATTTTCAAACTCCAGCATACATCTGCTCGTACAGGTCTTTCAAAGCTATAAACTGGGTTTCTTTCTATTGGCTTAGTTCTTAACAACAAATAAAAAATTAGAACTATACAACCTTTTGCAAGGTTGAGCCCTTTTTACTACGTTTTTATTAGCTTGCTTTCTTGTTTGTTTGTCCGGTACAAATCTGGCAATCGATTTCTAACTAACTTCCCGAATAGCTAGACATTTGAAACTTTTAGCATAGCTCAGAACACGATGACAATGCATTATTTTAATACTTTTAGCCATCTTTCAGCAGAATTTAATTTAATTTTAACACTACTTTAAATTGAGAAGTTTAATTTTGTTTAAAATCTACTTTGATCATTATTAAGAATAAAAGCTATAGTTGTTTACCCCTGCTTTGCCAGAGAGGAGGCAGTCATAAGTAGGGTCCTGGTTAATACTGGCTGAACAGTCTACAAATAAAACATGGTGCCGAGTCTGAACTTGCCATAGAGTGTCACCTGTTTTACCATCTAGTGCCAACGCACCACCTCGGCACAAACTATCTCCACACCTTGTCTCCTCTACCAAACACAAAGGCCCACAACAATTAAAAGCATTATTTATACAAATACAGTATTAGGGCAACATATAAAATACAGGACATATTATAAAAATCAAGAATAAACAAAGAAAACTATTATAAGTTGCACACAATCTCATAAGAAACAACTAATTTGGTATTAATAAATAAGAAAAAGTCCATGGTTATAAAGCTACAATGTCTATGTCCATGGAGATAAAGGTACAATGTCTATGGTCATAAGGGTAAAATGTCAAAGGACATTTCTACAATGTCTACGCCCAAGGCACTACTATCAAAGTTGACGTAAAGAAATGTCTCATTTACTTTTGGACCCTTTATTTTAAACTATAGACATAGAAAAAGCCAAATAAAATTCTAGCCGTTCTAGAGTAAATAAATTTTTTTGCTTCTAAGCTTACTGAAGGTAACGGAAGCTATGTGATCATTCTGAAAAAATCAGTCGGAGACAACTCAGACAAACTTTCTCATATACTAGTTTATAATTACTTAGCCCAGTGTCTCCATTTATTAGGTTTTGTATTTTCGTATGTACATTTGACATTTCATCGAAATTTATCATAAAAATAACTTCTCCTCGGCTTTCAGGGAATCGAACCCGGCCTCTCTCTGTCCGCATATAAACCAAATTTCTCAGGAACTAGATTTCCCGGGAAAACGGCTTATATCGTTAGATCCTAATTTTAATGGACTACATTTTTGAATTTTTTATTCAAAACCATCGGAACCATTATCAATTTTTCATGTCAAGCACCCCCAGATTTGGAGCTAAAATTAATTTCTCAATTTCGCCTCAGGGTATGATTTTTCTGCCAAATTTCGTTAAAATCGGCCCAGTAGATTAGGCCCCACGCGTGTGCACAGACAACTTATAAACATTTTTTAAAAACCACTTTTTTGGACTCAGGGGACCTCAAAATGTGTAAATCCATCAAAACCTTCACATCATCACAATACTTTTTCTTTGTATGAGAAAGTTTCTCTAAATTCAAAAACAGAAATCCGTTTCATATAGCTGGAACATTTTTGATTCCGTGTCTGTCTGTCTCTCTTAACACACCCGATTTTAATGAAATTAGGATGGTAGGTCATAATTAGCCCATTGTTGGTCCCAAAGTTAAGTTACAACCTTAAGCCAGCGCCCATTATTTGTTTGTCTTCCAAATGTGCACAAACATACATTTATTTACACCTATATCATTAAAAGTATTCATTTGATTTTTAAGAAAATTGGATCTTCGAAAGTAGTCCGCAGATAGCCCCAGATTAATTTCAACCCCCTGCACACATTAAATATTGCTAAATTGATACTTTTAACCATATAAAAAAAATTGACAGATTTACACAAAAGGGGGAAAAATTAAATAAATTTGAGAACAATGGGTTATAAAAGCATTAAATTGAGAAAGCTAAGTGCCCCACTAATCGGAAGACTATTTTTAAATAAAATGCACAGTAAATAAATAAAAATGACAGAAAGAACTGAAATAATATAAAAAATAAAAAAAATTTACTCACATAAATAAAACTGAACAAAAAAATAATCAGAATAAAGGCAATAACCAAACTGAAACAAAAATAATAAACTTAAAAGCTGTAAAATAGTAATTAAAGAATAAAATTTAAAAATTGAAACAATTAAATGAAAATATAAATCTGTAAATAAATTGGGGAAAAAATATATTAAAAAAAGAACAAAAATGCCAAGTATTAACAAGGTACTTAGAACTGATTTGCTAAGAAGATTATTTACTTGGTTACCCACCCATAGGTGGGAAAAATAACCAACCATAAAATATTAGATGATGTGGCAAAAAATGTAATTGGTTACGTACTCAAACCACGTAATTACCACTTATAAGGAATTCCTGTGTCTAAATAACTAAAGTAAACAAATTATACTTTTTAACTCTGACAGCTTGGGGAAATCGAGAAAATAAATAGGAGGAGAGTGAATGAGAGCAATAGATTTTGGCGGGTAATAGGTCATTGCCCGACCTATTACCCGCCAAAATCTCAAGCTCTCATACACTCTCCTCCCATTTATTTTCTCGATTTCCCCAAGCTGTCAGAGTTAAAAAGTATAATGTGTTTACCATATTATGACAATGAAATATTTATATATTAAAGTAATGTGGGGTGGGTAAACAAGTAAATTTGCGCCTATTTTTTTAAATCCAGAAAACAATAATTGTTTTTAACATGACTATGGTAAGCCCATTACCCAAAACAACCTTACCACACCTTATTCCTAAGGTGTAGTTGTTGACTGTTTGTAGAAAGTAATGTATTTGCTTTGAAAAACACTCCTCATAGAGTAAATAGAATTTGCAAGCCCACTGTGAATGTTTATGTTAGGAGTTAATTCTTGATTGGCTATTGATTTTTATTGGTTGTTGATGGATATCAACAACCAATAAATGTCCGGATGGCATGGGGTGCCAAAACCAAATATAAGTATTCTCTTAGTTGGCATTCAACGTCATGAAATGACATTAATTTAAATTTTCAAGGAAGTACTTTGATTCTTACCAGAAGAATAGCCGATGACTATATCCTCTATCTCATCTGAGTTCAGTTTGGCTAGAGTGAGTGAGTCTTCAGATTTTAGTCCAGGAAAAGACTTCCTCCAAATCTCCTGTTTAGAAAATTCAGTACTTGGTATCACCACATTCTTAACATTCCTACCACCCAGCCTCCACACCTTCGCCCACTCAAAATTTGATGGAAAGTCATGAACCACTGTGATCATCAACAGCGCTATACCTGAACAAATAATAAACAAATAAATCACACTACTAAACAAAAATATAACGCAGGGTTTACAGGAACTCAAGTTTAAGTAAGAAATAAATTAGTAGTTTCCTATCAGCTTGAGAATGATTCAAGAAGGGATCAATTTACCTCAACAAAAATTAATTATCTTCATTGCAAAATTTGATACATCAAAGCTTCTCCCCAGGGAGGGGCAATTGTACAGGGGTGGCAAATGTCTGGCTCATGGTTAACGTTTGGCATTCCTTTTTTTCATTATATTTGGTACTAGCTAGAGCCTGCTCTCCTACGGAGTGTCTTAAGTTTAATATATTTTAATTTGAGGGTTTAAAAACTACTGTCAAGAAACATTGAAGTTATTTTACTAAGCTAGCATACCTAGATGCCCCAGTTTCCTGCATCGCTCCCCCCTTATTGCCCCTCCTTTTGGATAATATAATTTACAAAACTTCTTTGTTATTAATAGTAGTTTTTCAATAGATGGATGAAAAAGGTGTAGTTAAAAAAACGATTATATATTTGTGGGAGACGTTTCGACCCTACATAAGGTCATCCTCAGTCCATTTATTGACTAAAAAATAATAAAAAGCAAACCATCATATCAATTACATATTCTTTAAAACTTTGTTAAAATTGTAGAAGCCAATCTATTACAATTGTCCTGTATAATTATTTTTTTTTTTTGTTAGTAATTGACTAGTAGTTAACCTTCCAGGAAAAACAGGTTTCCCTTCTGTTGGCATGGGGGCAATACAGCAGATATCATCTTATTATTATGAAATAATACCTAATTCAAAATTTTCACTAAATTGAGTTTATGGAAACTGTTGAATTTATTGGTGAATGCTAAATCAGTCTGTCGCCTTAAGCCAATGGCACTTTGGGAGCCACCAGTCATACAAGAGACCTTATAGCCTACCCCCAATGTGACAGTAAACATATCTTAGCTTTTATTTTGACTTTACTAACTCCGTGGGACTACGACCAATGCAGAGTCTTTAGCCTCCTTCACATTTCCTCTCCATTCATCCCAATCCAAGGTTTTTTGTCACGAATTCCACACAATATTTTGACATTAAAAATTAAAGTGGAAAATTTATAACACAACCATATTTTGTTTTTACAGGTAGTGCCAGGTTGGCTATGCATGAGTATAATCCTATTATAAGTATAATTCCTATCGAAATTTCACAGTTTTTAGCACAATCCCCAGGGTTATTGAATCAGCGATCAATCTTGATTAAACTTACCTTTTGAATTATAGGCTAATCTGTAGAGACCGGGGTCCTACTTATAAGATTAGTTTTTGGTACTTTGATTTAAACTTGTACCTGGTCTATATGCAGGAGGGTTATTTTTCTTCAGAAAATGAGCAGAGCACCATAAAGCAGCTAAAACTAAAATATCTATAGAAAAGTACGACAGCGTTATCAGTATAAAAAATAACCTCTCAAGGAGTGGCCCCCGGTCTCTACAGATTTACCGAATCGTATTTTAAAGTATGCAACATTTTCATAGCAACACAATATGCTATAAATTGGGCAATATAAGGTTTGTTCCAACCACACTTCAAACTGGTTGGGAGCTGTCCGATGCATGCGCATCGGACCACATTTGAACGTTTTTTGCTAATGCACATGCGTCGTACAGTTTGAAACTAGTTTGAGGTGTGGTTGGAACAAACCTATACTCAAGAACTGATAACATCTTTAGAATATGGTTCCCAAGCCTGCAACACACTATTTTACAATCACTCTTGTGTACTTATATAAGTTTATATTATTTTGTTTAATAAACTTTAAAGAAGACAAATGGGGCATAATCTCTTATTTATCTAAACTTCGATGTGTAATCTGGTCCTAACGGTGTGTTGTGGGCTTGGATACCAGATTCTAAAGCTTAACCAAGAATTGTAGTGGATTGATAATGAACAATTTAAAGAATCAAAATGATTGGTTTTAAAAAATTAAATAAATAAAACATTAAATTTACAATGTTTTAAAACATACATCAATTAGTTTTAATTATTATAAATCAAATTTTGACAGCTTAAGCTTGTTAATACAATTAAACACCAGAGGGCGCCACAATATAATTCCAATTGATAAGGGATTTACAGAATAGAGAGTAGACTCTAGATTAGAATAGAGGAGAGGGGTCTGGGAACTTGAGGGCTTATTCTTTTGGCAATGAAAAATTAGTCATCGCAAAACCTGCGGTAAAATCAATTTATAGAGATAACAGACTGTGTTATCTTACCTCACTTTTGCAATATAATCAGTATGGATTACTCACTTATAGAACAAA
The DNA here is from genome assembly GCA_951217055.1 of Gerris lacustris. Lineage (NCBI taxonomy): Eukaryota > Metazoa > Arthropoda > Insecta > Hemiptera > Gerridae > Gerris > Gerris lacustris. The sequence goes on along the minus strand of OX578278.1, from coordinate 40,178,349 downwards.
AAATCAATTTATTAGATTTTTTTCTGAATACCTACATGTAAAGAAGAAAAGGCAAAGAGATATTTTACAGTAAGGGTTGCAAAATTTGACGAGACATCTCCTTTGTCTTGAGGAGTCTCTTTTGAGGATGTTTTGTTTACATTTTCTTCTAGGAGCCATAAGCGGCCTTTTGATTTCCTCGTCAAGCCTACAGCTGTTCCTACCGTCCCTAATAAAAACCTCGTCTTCCACTTCTTCGCTACCTTCGTCTTCTTCCAGGCTGTCCTTTACCGACCTTTTTAAACCCCCCACAGAACTCATCATATTGAACAATCGAACTAAAAATATGTAACCGTAACCACACAACAAAACAAATTAAACCCAAGACCCAAGTCAAAACACTGAGGAACTAGAAAGTTGAGTCGACCCGCGATACTTAAATAATCACTACAATCCCCCTTCGAAAAACCCAGAATTATTTACAAAAAACACAAATCTCTAATTGCCAAATGCATACATCAATATTATCCAGATGAGTTTTTTTTTTTTATTTGAATAAATGATTAACTATCAATTATTTAAAAAAGAGAAAATCACATTTTATATTTATAAAAATGATAAATACACTTCTTACAAGACGTCACAGTTTAATGTTAGTAGTTGATACGGGAACGCACACCTATGTCTGGACAGGTAGGAATACGCATGCGCACTAGAGCTTGTTTTTTGTTCATGTTAAAAAAGTCTCTTGTCGGTGTCTTTCAACCCGAGCTTTGTTTTTAGTTATTTTTTTATTTTCCTCCCGTTAGTTTAGTTTACTAATGAACTTTATTTAGTGAAATGGCATGGTTACGTTTAGAATCCGTTTTAGTTTTTGTAATTTTCCAGATATGTTTGATAAGTTCTCATCAGTTAATTGTACTTGACGAAAATGACTGGGATCGAATGCTTACCGGAGAGTGGATGGTTGAGTTGTAAGAACATTTTTTCTTGACATTATTTTTTCCTGCTATTAATTGTCTCTTATTTTAAAAATTATCATTCGTAGCTTGAATCAGCTGTCCGTTAAATTAGTTACTCTTGTAAATCTGTCGGTTCTTTATGGAGTCAATAAACGCGTGGAACATGCATGCCAAACATAACGTTACGCCCTCATATTCATGCTATTTGCATGTACCTGCTGGTAGCAAGATCCTTCATCTTTACGACAACGGATATACTACTGTTACTTTATCTTAATTATGTAGTAAAGTACTAATGAGTCATGACAAATTTTAAACTTGACTAGCTGCAGTAAATTTATAATAATTACTTTAGAAAATAGATTTGGTTAACATTCCAAGTATCTGACTTAATATTTGCCAAATTTAAGTATTTTCTATATAATTTGTTACTATATTGTTAACCGTATGTCCTAATATTTAATTTCACCATAAATATAAATTTCACAATAAATTGTCAACACCTACAAGATGTAAACTTAAGTTTTCTCAAATTTACTTTCATAATATGTTTACCTTATCTAAAACAATAATACAATTAACCTGATAAAGAATATAATTTTTATTGTCTAAAATTTAATTATTCAATAATGCATAAAGATTGATTCCATGTGTAATTATTAGTCTGATGTGGTACATTCATGGTGAATTCCAACTTCCCAGTTTGGCTATTTTAGATATTGTGGTGGTTAGATTGTAATGTCCTTTTATATCTATAGGTACTCTTAGATAAAGGGGGTGAATCATGGTTTGATTAAGTGGGACCAAGTATCGATATATTTATTTAAGTTCTTTTATTGAGTTTTATGTTTACTTTAGGAGATTACATTGTGAGTTAAAGCCTCTCTTTATTTTCTCCACTCTTCATTAATCATAGATGTCATACACATACTAAGTAGTTGCTACTATTTGAAGCAGTCCATCTTCATGTGTGAATCCTGTTTTAATTTTTCGTAGCAAGATACCTTGAGTTTTGTCCATCTTCTGTCTTTTAATCATATACCTTTCATATGCTCTATCTACATTATTCTCCGCATGGCGTCTAATGTGTTTTTTGTTCTGTTCCATTGGTTATGTATGGTAGGATCCGAGAAGTAAATACTTCTAGCATGTGGGATTAGCCCTCTCCTGGATAAGCGTCACTTCAAAAATGACGTTCCTTTGTCCAAAAGTTATTTAGAAAAAAAAAATATATATATAAAAATAGCATATTCAAGCATTTTCTTTTATTTGCTTTATTATTCATCATTTGACAATAAAAAAAAATGTGTTTCTTGTTATTTTATTGTATACACCACTAATAATAATATCCCCCAGTCTAATAATAGATTTCGGGTAGAAATTCCTTGTTCTATAGTACCCTTGATTTTTCTTGCTTAAGCCTACTTGCTTGGATTCTTTATGATATATTTTATAGCTAAGCAGATTCTCCTTGTTCCTTCCTATTTATCATTATTGTATTTTAATCTGATTTGTTGTCCATCTTCTGGTATCTAAATATTCTTTTATTTGCATTCATTAGTTGGCCAGCTTCTTTTGCTATCATTTCCAGTTCCTTTTAAACTCATTTAATTACTGTAAAATTATGTAACCAAGTATCTCGAACCAACTCAATATATAAAAGTTGATATCTGTGCTAAGGGATGGGTATCCCTTGTAATAAAAATTGTTTAAGATAATTTCTCTCCAGATTCAAAGAACATAGAAATCAATAATTTAAAATATTTGTATATAACTTGTTAATATAATTATATTTTAAACAAGTACATATTTATACCACCTTAAAGCCAATTATTTCACACTGCAGAGCCAAGCAAAAGCTCAGCTGTGGCACAATGTAGTGTGAATCAGCCTTAATGGCTACATCTTGGTTATGCAACTTTTTTTTACGATAAATGTGGCAATAAATTAAAAAAGAAAATATGTTTATCTCTGTACTCTATTACAACTAAATACTGTTAATAAAACCCTTTAAGATGATTTTTTAAGAGTTTGTAGTCAATAAGTTTAAAATAAACTTCATATTTAACATTAAAACTTGACATGTCCGCTTATGAAAACTAGCAAATTAGAGCTATCTAAATGTAATATTATGAAATCTTAACTTTTCCCTGACATTAGAACAAATCAAAAGATGATAATATCATTAATTTGATGTTATCATAAAAGTATATGGTACAAATTATAAGGTAATTCATCCTACTAGAAGTTAATGTTGGGTAGTGTTAATATTCTGCATTTCCTTTTCAAATAGAACATTAAAATTGCTTCACATTTACTCTCTTGCAATTGAATTAATTGAAAATTTGCAGTAAAATCATTCATCATGTTTCCGAAGTGGCACTTTTATAGAAATGGGCCCCCCACATTTTTTTAATCTATTAAACTTTCTTACAACCGAATACACACATTTTTTATATAAAAGTGTGATATTTCTTTGTCCCAAAGCTTATTGGACTGAATATCCCTTTGTCTTAATAGGTAGTTAGACTAAAGGGTTATAAACTCTTCTCTATAAAAACAAAAATGGAGCCCCTTTTCTATAAGAGTACCAATTAGTTCATTAACAAAAAAAAACTCAATAGCCAATGATAAAAACTAAAAAATTGCACAATGTTACAATAGTAAGCATTAATTCAGAGTTCAGAGGTAATCAATTTTGCTCTTTGATTTTTAGTCATTAAATATCAAGATGATATTTCACGGTATAATCTAGATCTTCCAAGAAAGGAGTCTGCGTTGGAGATTTGTTGAATTCCGACATTTCGAACTCGTTACAGGGATCGTTCTCAAGGAAGTTGCTCACGATGAGAGTTATTTGCAACTAAAAGAACTGAGCGACTCCCTTGAGAATGATTGCTATAATGGGATCGAAAAACCAAAATTTACAAAACTTCTGATGCCGTTACTCTGGAAGATCTAGATTTATTGGACTCTGGCTGCGGAATCTTATGCTCTAGAATAATTTATTTATGCGTTAAAATTTAAGAACTGATTTTGTTAGTGCTTTATTCTGAGTGTCCTCACAAAAAAAATTGAATTTGTAACAATGATAATATATGTCTCCAGAAAACTATGTAATAATAATTTTACTATTTCTGTCTTCTCTATATCCTAAATAGATTTGAAATAGCCTAATAGGGAATAGTTAGTGTCACCATGTAAAGTTACTCTGGTTATATAAAATGTGTTGGAAGTTCTTTTTTTTGACAATTATTGGAAATTCCTTTAGGGGGAAGAAGAAGAAAGGAATACTTAAAAAAACCTCAGAATCTAGATTACTAATTTAATCTACAGACTAGCCTCTGAAACATTTATTTATTTAATTTTTTAAAGAGTAAAAAAATACAGAATTTTAATTTAAGTTCAGAATCACTAACCAGGTCGACTGTCGGTTGGTTATGGTTAGTGTCATAGCGGCTTGAAATAATTTTGTTTCTGAGGGAGACCATTTAAAGGCAGTGGTCGATCGAAATGGTTGTAAACAAAGAGAGGTTATAAAAATGGCTGTTGTTTGGTGTGAGATAAAAGGGAAACCTTAAATTTGTATGTAGCCATCATTTATTACCTTTTTCCTTCTACTGAAAACGCTGATTACACAAATTAATGTAATCCGCATTGTTCATATCGATAAAAGTCCATGTTTCACAAGTCTGACAAAGCAGTGAATTGATTTTGACTATTTGGTCATAATTATTCAGAGAGGTTTGCTTTTTGATTATTTGTACTTGACTTTTATTCACCGGGAATAAAAGGTGTCCATTACTAAGAGAACAAGTGTTAGTAACCACCAAGAACATCACCATAATATTTTATGGTTCTCTGTTTACTTTTTGTTTTTGCCTTGTAACTCTATTATTGTGTTGATTGTTGCAGTTTCGCACCATGGTGTCCTGCATGCAAGGCACTTCAGCCAGCGTGGGAGGACTTCTCGTCTTGGAGTAAAGACCTTGGCCTGTCTGTGGCCCAGGTAGATGTGACTAAGTCACCAGGTCTGAGTGGTAGATTCATGGTGACAGCCTTGCCGACTATCATGCATGTAAAGGAAGGCATATTCCGAGTGTACAAGGGCTCGAGAGACAAGGAGTCATTCATATCCTTTATAGAAGACGAGAAGTGGAAGCAGATAGAGGAGATACCCGGCTGGAAGTCTCCTGCCTCTCTTCAGATGTCTCTCATAGCCAGCTTCTTCAAATTGTCCCAAATTCTCAGGGTAACTCTTTACTTAATTGTATATTTAATTTAGGTTTTCAGTATGGTGGTTTTTATAATGGTCAATTTACTTTTTAAAACATGTAAGTTGAAATTTATGAGTAAATTAAAGCTAGTTTACTCATAGACCAATATATAGGTAACCTGAGAGGGGTCCAGCTTGCATTAATTAGGGTAAACAATTTTTTTTTTTTAAGGATTGTTTTGTATAGTAAGAGGAGCATGAAACCAAGTTTGCAACCTTGAAAGCCCTAGGGACAACTTTTGGTAGGCGAAAAACCTCGCAATTTTGGCACTTTTTTCAGTTTTTTAATATAACTCATAAACAACGCCGAAATCAGGAAATTGTATTCTCTCCAAAAAAAAAAAGTAGACAACATTCTCTACAAAATGCACTAGTCAAACTTATTTTTATGTTATCCTAAACCATTTCTACAGGGCTTTGAAGTTTGACAAAATTATGTAAAAAAAAAACAAAAAAAAAATAGGATTTTACTCATTTTTTTGACATTTATATATTCGTTTGGTGCCTATTATATATTTTTATGATGTTATAATATTGATATGTATATCTATGTATATATATATACCTACATACACACACACACACACACACATATATATATATATATATATATATATATATATATATATATATATATATATATATATATATATATATATATATGTGTGTGTGTGTGTGTGTGCGCGGGCTTAAAAATAAAAAAGTAAGTTGGGAGGTTTGTTTGCTTGGATGTGAATTTTAGCGATTGTAAGGCCTATAGGAAATAATTTAAAAGCTCACTCTTGCAATACTTCGACTTCTCTTTGGGTCATCTGTATGTAGGTATATATACATAGATATACATATCATCAATATAACATCATAAAAATATATAATGGGCACTATAAACGACTATATATATGTCAAAAAAATAAGTAAAATCCTGATTTTTTTTTTTTTCTTTTTTACATAATTTTGTCAAACTTAAAAGCCCTGTAGAAATGGTTTAGGATAACATAAAATTAAGTTTGACTTGTGCATTTTGTAGAGAATTTTGTCTACTTTTATTTCGGAAAGGATACAATTTCCTGATTTCGGCGTCGTTTATGAGTTATATTGAAAAAAGTGCCAAAATTGCGAGGTTTTTCGCCTACCAAAAGTTGTCCCCAGGGCTTTCGAGGTCGCAAACTTGGTTTCATGCTCCTCTTACTATACAAAACAATCCTAAAAAAAAATTGTTTACTCTAATTAATGCAAGCTCGAATGTATCTATATATTGGCCTATCATTTCAAAAACCTATTTTAACTTTACTCATCAACATTTTGTAGCATAAAGTTTAATTTAAAATTGTATTTAACTTTAGCATGTTGATGGTGGGCCACATTCCGGGAACGTGCTCTCCCAACTTCACTTCTCTATTTATTTTCTAATTTACTGGCCCCTGGTTCAAGATTCTGCTCTCTCCTAGCTTGTTTGTTATTAATAATGTTATATTATTATTTAAAGTTAATTTTTTGTTTTATTTCCCAGCCCCTATGTTGTGACAAGCAATTGTTTGTACGCCATCAACATGCTAAAGGGCCTCAAGGGCTAAAGGGTCTTAAAAAGTCTATGCAGACATATCTCTCTAAGACATCTTATCTAAAAATAGCTCCATACATTCAGTATTATTTGAGGAGTCTAGTCTTACTACAAATTCTTGTATAGATGAGGAGTGGAGTCACTCAATTAGAAATAAAAACAATATGCCTCATTAAGCCTCATTAGCCTTCATTAAGCATAACTGAATTGTACAATGCCAGCTTTCAACCACAAATGGTTGATTGATTGTTTTTACTTGAGTCTTATTTAAACCGCTATCTCATTATCAATTAGCATTATTTTATATCAGCTACCTGAAGCACCTTTTCTATGTGATTAGTAGTGTAAAATGTGTTTAATATCTCTTGGTTTTTTCCACATTATTTAAGAGAAGTTCTTTTCCCTTTTTAGGTTTTTTTTTTTAAAATATATTTTATATTGAAGAGGGCAAGTGCCTTTAGCCTCTTGGGCACTCTGATCCTTTTCTTCAAATAAGTACTTTTACCTTATAGTATTTAGATGGCATGTTAACTAATGATGGAGTGTAATATTTAAAATTTTGTAGAAGTTAAGTTATAATTATTTTTATTTTATACAAGGTGGTCCAAAAGTCCCCCCCCCCCCCCTTAACTTTTGAACGGGTTGAGATAAATTAATGAAACTTAGGGGATCTATACCACGTAAAGTGAAGTTTGTTTTCATGCAATTGCAGACTAGGGGCACCACCCACTTTGCCCCCAGGCTACCCAACTACAAAATGGAATCTATATTTTTGATAGCATATTTGGATTCTACTGTGAAAAATAATAAAATTTTACTTAATACTTTTTTTTCAGCAGAATGACTGTTCGATAATAGTAAAAAAAATAAACTTATATCATTATAAAATAGGGACAACCACCATTTTGCCCCCAGGTGCTGAAATCTACAATTTTTATACATTTGCCAACCCTATAGGGGCAAAATATTGGAGATAAAAAAAAAGTTTGAAGTAAAATATTTTTATTTTTCGCTGTAGAATCCAAATCTGCTATCTTAAATATACACTCCACTTTGAAATTTTGAAGTTAGGTGGCCTGGGGGTAAAATGGGTGGTTGCCCCTACTGCGCATTTGCATGCAAACAACCTTTACTTTTCATGGTACAGATCCCCCAAGTTTCATTTTACAACGTATTTTCGGAAGGGTTATTTTGCTAGCTTTGCCACCCTATAGGTAGTCCGGATTTTGTCTGGACAGTCCGGATTTGAAACAACTGTCCGGATTTGAAACAACTGTCCGGTTTTGCGTCCGAATTTGAGAAATGTCTGGATTTTTCTAAGACGAATAGAGAACGCAGCAAAAGCAGGGAAATTTCATTTCCCCGCTGAATGTATTTTTTCAATGAGTTCTATTTGGACGCCTGAAAGAGGAAGATTATCTCTGTCAGTTGTAAAAGAGCTTTTTAATATTAAAGCAAATTCTACTATGACATGCTCAGAATTCCATGACAAAATAAAAAATTACAGGCCTTTTCTAAGGAAATTTGTTCGTCTGAAAAGTATGAAGCAAGAACTAATGCAGAACCCTGCCCTGGACCCAGCAGAGACTAGCAAAAGTTGAATATGATATTAATAAATAAATATTAACAATTATTATATTAATAAATATATAACATAATTATGTATTTGTACTCTTTTGGACCACTTTGTATAGTCTAATTAAAAGGACAACTTTGTGTTCAACTTAAAAGTAATACATAAATATATGTGTGTTCTTGTGGAAGGTTAGATTTTATTTAAATATTCTTATTATTTACTTGATGTTTCAGAGTTGGCACACTAAGTTAATGGATGAATATGGGCTGCCTAGCTATGGATCTTACATCATTTTTGCTTTCGCCACAATTGCTATTGGAGCTATTCTTGGTCTTGTTATGGTCTGCTTTATTGATTACTTCTGGCCACCTAAAGTTCACGTTCACAGGAGTAAAAAGGACGAGCCTGCATTATTAGATAGTGTAAGAATTTTGTTTTTACTATTTATTAACATTACACACTTACTAATCATTTTCACCTGTATTATTTAAGTGAAATTATAATAAGCTGAATGTCAAGAATCAGTAAGATTCAAATATAAGGATTTTTTTTTTAGAACTATCTAAAATTAATTTTCTAGTCAGTCGCCCCTGTAGAAGGGGTTGAAATATTGCTGCAATAAGGGGCCTTTTAACTTCAATGCTCATGCTTCATTTTCTTATGTGTTGGGTCGCCCGGATACAAAACTACCCCAGCTTATATTTTTCTCTATTTTTGGGGTCTGAAATTTAACAAAATGGAATACTCTCAGTTTAATAAATAACTAATTCTTAAAAAGAAATGAATAATAATTTATTATTGTTAATAATTATTATTTTTCACTACTCTAAATCTTTTTTATATTGTTAAGTAAGTGAGTTTATGTGCTTAAAACATTAAATAGTTTAAAATTTGTGTTTTCAACCCAAACTTTATTTAACTATGATTTTATTTTGAACTTATTCAGGAGGAAGAAGAAGAAGAAGCAGTGCAGGACGAACTTGTAGATGATGAAGATCAGTCTAACACTGAAGATAATGCCAACGTTCGCAAGCGAAAAGTACCCAAAGCAAACTAAACTAAACTAAACAAAAGCTCATTTGTAAACAAATACACCTCGTTGACACACAAACATCTACACACAACTTATATTTTCATTTGGTTATTACACGATATTTCAATTAAAATTCGACTTTATATTCGTGAAACCTGTTTTTACGTTGTTTTTCTTCAGCTGAAATATATTGCAATAACTATGTTATTTAAATATAAACAAATAATTAAAAACCACTGTTCAACCTAAGTACAATGTATTTTTCTTGTCTTTAAACAGTGAGGTGAAAAGTAATGAAATATAATAATTAAAATTTGAGATTAAAGGAAATACTGAATCTTCTGTTTATTTATTATTTTATATTTCTTTAGAAATATAGTTTATATACTTTCAAAGATATTTATTTTTTGTTCAGTGTATCATCCCATTTTATCTACACATGTTAGATCTTCCCTTTTTGACCAGGTCTTGACTTGAAATTATTTTCAGAATCAGCTTTTCATGCCTGACAAAATGACCTGTGTTTAACCACTATTTATTATTATATGTTATTTTTGAAGACCAATGCTAGGTCTCTCATTTGTTCTACTCTTCTTCACATTTCTTCTTTTTTCCCCCCTCTAATGCATGAATATCTAAACACATTTAGTTTGTGGCCCTCAGAAATATGAGAGAGGGAAAGTACTCATTTTCATTTATGAAAATAGAGAATTAATTTCTGACTACCTTTGATTGAAGTCTACTGAGTATAAAGGAAGAAGTGGTCACATTTTAATTAATAAAATTTCAGATAAGTGAAGTAGAGTATACATTTGGGAAAAAAAAAAAAAAAAAAAAAAATGAGTGTAGTCTCACTCTGAAAGCAATTCACTTCATGTATTTTCTTTAAGGAAGTACATATTTGAATTGATGTCTTAAAGAATATGCTGCAAATGTTTCAATTTAGAGTGATTTCGACCTTAACAGTGACAATACACTTACTCTGATTCTTTCATTTCACTTTCAAGTAGAACACCTTTCGTCTCAAATTCGTGTCATATTTTTAATCTTTTAGTTTCAAATGTATTTGAAGCAATTGATTAGAATTTAAAATGCTATATGCTTTGATCTTATGGATGACTTATTAACTGATCATAATTAGAACTAAAAATTTACAATTCTTTAATTTTTATTCTGTCTATGGAATGGACTAAAAACAGATTTTAAAAAAAGTAAAATGATTTCTTCCAATTCAACAATTAATTTTTGATTTATCAGAGGTCCAGTATTTCCAAAGTCCATTTAATTATTAAATTTATCTATTTTTTTTAATCCATAACTTTTTCTCTTTCTTACAAGCCAAATAATGCTACCACATTGTACTCAAAGTAAATAAATGAAAGTTAATTAAATGATTGTTCTACTAATATTTCTTTTTTAAATTTATTATTATTAAATGCATCTGCTATTGAAAATTTAATTTAAAACAAAATAAAAAATTATAAAGGAAAAAATAGAAGTATTCTTTATTTTATTATATTTTTCATGAAAATCTGTTTTAAAATATTGTTGCATTTTACAAAATTTGTTTATAAATAATTAGTTATTTTTGTCTTTCTTTAAATAAAAGCAGTCTTATTAAGACTTAAGAACTTATTAGGACTTAAATTAAAGCAATGAATGGATTGTTATGAAGAAATGGATCTTCCACATTAATGTTGATTTTTCCCTAAGTTTTATTTTCGTCTAAGAAGCGTATTTTTTTTTTATTTATTAATTTATTTTTTTTTTAATAAACTCAGGAAGAATTTATAATTTTTCATATAAAAGAACAACATATATTTTAATGTAAATAATTTAACCGTACGAATTATTTATTATTTTTTTTAATTATTTATTATTTTATAAATATAAATACTTATATATATTTTTTAATATATATGTATTCTTATTATTTTATTTTTTCAAATTAAACAATTTATAAAGAAAAATGTAAATCTGCACTATTTGGCCCACCGATTTCCAATTGTCCCCTTTACTTACAATTTTTTTTAAACTGTTCCAATTTTAAAAAAAAAAAAAAAATAAAATAAGATAAAAAAAACGTCAAGTATCACTTTCTAAGGGAAAAGGTTATGCTTATGTTAGGTCAAAAAGTACAAACCTTTACCTAAACTAACCATAACCTTCCTTTTTTTCTTAGGAACTGACTTATTTCTTAAAAAGAAAAACTATTGAATTTATCAATATGCTACAACCGGAATCATTTTAAAATGTAAAAGGAACTGTTTAAAAAAAATTGTAAGTAAATAGGACAATTAGAAATTGGTGGGCCAAATAGTGCAGATTTGAAAAAAAAAAAAAAAAAAAAAAAAAAAAAAAAAAGATAATTTTTTTGGTGCACAAAAACTCGTTGAGTATTATTGTATAAGTTAATAAATATAACAGCTTTTTTGTAATTCCTTTTATATTTATTTATTTATTTTTAAATAAATTTATTGTTATTATTATTGAATTAGCCAATAAATTATGTATATATTTATAATTGTTTCTAAAAAGTGTTTATTTTCCTTACTTATTTTATTTTTTTGGGAGCAGGACTCTTTCCTTCCTTCATTGAAAGTTAAAAAAATAATAGTTCAACAATTTTTTTCTTACCATCAGTTGAAAGGATCACACTTCCACCAATTTTTTGTTGACATCAGTTAAAATAAACATACTTGTTGTTTCTTCTCTACTTGGTGAATGATAAAACCCAATATTTTATGAATTTTGTGTAAACTTTAAGGAACAATGTTTTGCTTCTGAGCTTACCGAAGGTAACAGAAGCTATTTGATTGTTCTGATGATCAAAAATATTTCATGTCTCCGATTTATAAAACTCCAAGGCAGAATTCTGTTTCAGACATCACAGAATATTTTTTGTTCTGTCAGTTTGTCTCTCAGTTTTTGCGAACCAACATATCTTAAAAACTACAAGTCCAATTTTAATGAAATTTGGAGGGTAGGGAATAATTAGCCCATTGTTAGTCCCATATAAGTTTCAACTTTCTGTGACAATTTGTTACTCTTTAACGTGCACTCAAACACTCATTTATTTACACCTACATTTTCATATGTACTCATCTGATTTTTATGAAATTTGGATGGTTTGTTGAAAGTAGCCCACAGATAGCACCAGATTAATTTCAACCATCTGCACACTTTAACTTTTGTTAAATTGATACTTTAATTCATGTAAAAAATCAAAACAATTTGGACTTATTAAATAAACGGGAGAAACTATTTAATAAATTAGACATTGATGGCTTGTAAAAGCATAAAATTAATAAAGTACGTGCTAGGATACGAGGAAGCTATGTGCCACACTAATTAGCAGTCTATTTTTACAAACACCTTGTGGAAAAAAGACAAAACAACATTAAAACCCAACTGGGCCTAAATACAATAATAAACAGATCATCAAAAATATTATAAGTGACAGCTCACTTGCTGTAACACCCAATGTCCCCTTTTTTCTCTCCGTTAGTTGACAAAAATGTCACATTTGCTCCACTGAATTAAAAGACAGGATAGTTTCTAGGTATTTTTCCGCCCTAGGCAAGAATTCCCCCTCCCCTTTAGAAAAATCCCACCCCCTCCCTTTTACTACCCTCACCATCTCTCTCTGTCCGCCAGGCTAGAAGAAATTAATGTATTAGTAGGGTGACCATACGTCCCGTTTTGGCCGGGACAGTCCCGTTTTTTTAATCTTTTGAAGGCGTCCCGACGGTTTGCAAAAATGTCCCGTTTTCGGGAAAAGGGACATTTTATCCAGAAGATCTGGATAAAATGAAAAACTGTCCCGTACACCATGAGACGTTTTCAATGTTAGTAAATATTTATTCAATTGGAGTAATTATCAATTTAAAGTTATTATCGATTCAGATGATTCGTCACTACCGTAATTCGAATTTAAGCCGAACTTCTTCGGCTTTAAATACTTTAGAATTGGAGAAAAAAAATCCGCCTCGAATTCTAGGTTTACTGATATTTTTAAAAAGTTCCTAATATTTTAAAATCGGGAATTTTAAGATATATGTAATTCGTACCTTCCTATTTTTATGTTATTTTACCATAGTAGTTTTTTCACTTTTTTTTTAAATTTTTATAAAAATTATTATTAGTTCTGACTATTGAGAGTAAACAATTTTTACTAAATTGTTTCGTATTTTACTTCTTACTTTAATTTTGTGAAAATTAAAATAAAAATTTGCCTGTAAAAATATGGAGTTATTTTTCCCTCAAATCCTCCCCCCCCCCCCCCCCCCCCCCCCCCGGTTATTTCTTTGTCCCGTTTTGGACAAACTTACTTATGGTCACCCTAGATATAAATGAACTTAAATTTAACATAAAACTCATTAAAATTTTAATAACTAAATAAGGACTGTTCATGAGTTTTTATTTATTTGGCTGTTTAATACCTTCCTCGCCTTTATTTTAGGAAAAGTCTTTATTAAGATCTCTAATGTCAACATGTCTTTGTAAGGTTTCGTAGATCCTTTTAGAAACCCTTAAGCCATGGTGATGTGTCTATCTGACTGTCGCTCTTTGGTTCATATCTCCCAAACAGTCTAAGGTTTGTCTAAAAGTTTAAATTTATAATACTGTTGCAACTTTTTTGACCCACACATAGGAAAAATATAGGGAAGTTAAAAATTTAATATGCACAATTTGCAAAAATGTGGCAATCTCAATTTTTTTTTTTTTTTTTTTATTATAAATTGCAAGTGGGGTATCAAATGATAAGCTCCTGATGAGTAGGTTACAAATATATATATGCTTTTTAAATTTTGCATTCCTTGTTGGTATTATGAGGTAAATATACCCCCAAAAAATGTTCCTACCCCCAACCATTGGGTAATGATGGCTAGTCCTAAAATTTTGAAATAAGTTATGCAAATACCTTATTATGGGGCAATGAAAATTTATCGAAAACAATTATCACTTTTTATAAATTGCAAATTTTGTGAACAAATATATGCAGTGCGCTCAAAATTTTAATTTTTTTAATATTTTGAGTGTGGTGTCAAATCAAAGAATGCTCCTGAAGCGTAGGTTACAAATATATATCGTAAAATCTCGTATGCACTTTTTTTTACCTCTTTTTTCCTTCCAAAATCGGGGAGCGTAATATACACGAAAGAAAAAAAGAATGAATTTTTTACAACTCAATTTTACCCCATTAATTTTTAAATAAAGTTTTATTTAAGGTTTGTTTGTATTTTCTTAAAATATGTGTTTTTATGTCTAAAATGTTCTATTCCTAATAATAATTTTTAAAAAAAGGAAGTAATGTGTTAAAAAGCTTTTCTTTAATAAAAATATATAGCAATAAATATTTGAAATTACATGTACAAAGCACCATTCACATATACCGACACGTAGCGTGTCCAGCCCGTACCAGCACAGACACAAAAAAAATTATTACATGTATTATCTATATGAGTATTCACTTCTACAGACATTGAGCGGAACGTGTCCGCACAGACACGCGCCAGCAACGGCTAGTATTGTCGTAAAGAATATTTTGTCTGTGCTGTCCCATGTCTGTGAATGTCTGTCAGTGTCTGTAGCACTGGTACGCTTGGTATGAATTACTTTGTCTGTGCTGGTGCGTGACTGTAGCGTCAATGAATATATTTTTCACATTGTTATATTTTTATTGAATTAGTGATGAACAACGGAAAGTTAATAGAATTGGTTCGAGGATATTCCTTCCTTATTATGATTACAGTGACACCCAAAGAAAAGATGACGCATGGAAGGAGATAGCAAAAAAACTACTAGTACAGGGTAAGTACAAAGTATTTATTGTTATAAAATATAATTATTTGTTTACATTGAACCTTCTGGTGAATTTAAAAACGAAGCTAGTTTATCTCTAACCTCGAAGGCGGCAGACTGACTATTTCCTCCTTGCCTTGGAATGTTTCTCAAATTTCTAACAGCTGATTCATTTTCACTTGTATGGAGATGATTAACTTTTATGAAGTTGTGCAGAATACAGGTAGTTAAAATTACTTTATCTACATTTTCAGGTTTTTGTTGAATTCTTCTATTGTATATACGAAACTTTTGTGTTAATTGTCCAAAGGCATTTTCTACTACTTTTCTTGCACGTGACAATCTATCATTAAATACTTTTTTGTACTGAATATGAATTTGTGGCTGAGGGTAGGGTCGCATTAGAAATGTTTTTAAAGGAAAAGCTTCGTCACCTATAATAGCATGCGGCATCAGTATTTCAGTTCCGGGTAGGTACTTTTCTTCTGGAACATTCAGAGAATTTGCTGCTAGAGCTTTTCCAATTGTTGAATTAGAGAATATCCCCATCACTATTTTTCCCAAAAGAACCGATATCTACGCATATAAATTTATAATCAGCATCAACTATTGCCATTAGCACGATAGAAAAAGTTTTGTTATAGTTAAAATACAGAGAACCACTGTTAGCTGGAGCTGTTATAACGACGTGTTTGCCGTCTATGGCTCCAAGACAGTTGGGAAAATTCCATACATTCCAAAATTGCTCTGATATCATTAACCATTTTTCTTTGGTAGGGATTGGCATGCATTCTTCTGTAAATTCCTGTATGATAGCTGTACATACTTCTATAACTATATTATGCACAGTGCTGACACCCAGACGATAACTGTATGCTATACTCAAATAGGAATCTCCGGTTGCCAGAAATCTGAAACAAAATTATTATTTAGTATTTTATTTACTTCTCTTTTTTTTATAATTTATCATTATTATTTGTTTCAGAAAAAGAGTGCAAGAAATCATGGGCTTTATTACGTGATGCTTTCCGACGTGCCATAAAAAAACAAAAAGAAACAAAAAGTGGACAAGCTAGTGGATCAACAAGACAATGGAAATATCCGGACGAGATGTCATTTCTTTTGCCGTATTTTAAAGAGAGACCCACTCTTTGTACTGTCCCAGCTGACGATGAAGCCAGAGACAGCGATGTCGAAGAAATTAATTCCGATAAAGATAGTGAAGCAAGTTTGGCTTCTCCTGATATAAATTTAACACAAAAATCTCAACTTCCAGACCAAACAATAGCTTCTGAAGCAACTATGACCCAGCCTTCTACCCCAAAACACATACATTCAATTTCTGGACCGTCACAAAAATATATGTCAGGGCTACAGCGGATTAAGAATCGCCAAACAAAGACTCCGAAGTGTAATTCTCGTGAAACGCCTTCAACCTCATTAATGAGATACATATTGGAAAATAAAACCAATAAGACCAATGAGATTCAGCAATTTTTTGACAGTATTGCTACTACAGTTCAGACATTCCCTCCTCGAGATAGAGCTATAGCAAAAGCTAAAGTTTTTGCAGTGATCTCACAGATGGAGATAGAAATTCTAGGTAGAGATTCGAATAGCTCTACTGAGTATGCAAGTTCAACAGCATCCCGTGTAACGCCAATGTCAGGACCATTGGCAAATGACTTTTATAGGATATCATCTCCATCTCCACAGACGCTATCGTCAGGACTTCTAGAAGGGAACAATAATGAATCAGGACTTAGAGGATTCAACAATAACCAAAAATCTCAAGATCGTGTTCTAGAAAGCTTTGAAGAAACAACACCTGAATATACTCTGCAACATTATTTTACCTCATTTGATACAAAATAATAGTATTTTTTTTTTTTTTTTTTTTTTTTTTGTATTAGTTCTCTAAGATTTCTTAAAATAATTTTTTTCATACCAAAAACGAAGTGCAATTTTTAGTTAGATTTTATAAGATGTGTTATGTTCTATACATTTATTATTATATAAATAATATTATTATATTATCATATAATAAATATATGTGATAAATATTATAATATACAATAACTATAGTGTTAATTATAGTGTTAACTATAGTGTTAATAATTCCTATTATTATATATATTCATTATATAATGTCATAATTTTTAGTTATATGCTGTCGTACTCCTGAAGGTCGATTATGATCAGGTAATTAAATAATTTAAGCAGTTATCGTTCGAAGTTAATTCTTATTAATAATCAAATTTAACAAACTCATAATCAACGTATTTGTAATTCAAACCCAATTTTTTTTTTTATGCCATAATAATATAGTATATATATCGTACTGTATAATTAGAATATATGTATATAAAATATAAATCTTACCTTAAACAAACAGCTAATTTTTCTATTGTTGATAAAGACTCCTTAAACTTGGTGTTCTGTTTACTTATCACTGGTGAAATTTTTGATACAATGGTTTGAAACTCATATTGGCTCATTCTAAAGTATTTAAAAAATCTTTCTTCATCGTCTTGTAGCTCTTTGTAGAGTGTGTAGAATTCTCCTTCTTTTTTTCTTCTTACATTCATTGGATGCATGGCAAATCTTCTCTTCCTCTTTTGCTCTACTTGAACATGATCCGATCTCGTTCCTTCTTCTTCTTCTTCTCCTTCAAGCAAAATTGCTACCACAGCTAATTCTTCAACCGAAAAGTTTTTAAACATGCTTGTAGTAGGTAAGTTTGCATTTAACTCACTAGTTTGTCTGTCGTCGTCTGTGAGTGAGTTGTCTGTATAGTGTGAAAACTAGTGTCTGTGCCGTGTCTGCCACGTTACGTGCTGGACACACTACGTGTCTACGTGTGGTATATGTGAATGGTGCTCAATGCACACAATTATTTAATTTATTTTAACTAGGTGTGTATTATACAAGAATTTTTAGTATTTTTTTTCTAAAATTTGACGAAGAACTACGAAAGAATTAGGAAAACCATTTTCTTACTTGTTTTTGCACAGATAGTTCAGCACGTATTTGTGTTTCACATTTTTATTTTGATCAATTTCTTATTCCTGAAAGTTCAGAGCAGAAAGCTGCTACATCAATGTACTTCAGAAAAAGCGGGGTTTTTCCTCATGGAGGGCCAAATTTTATTAAATTAAAACTCTAGCAAAATATATTACTAACTCTAAGATCTGATGCCATTATCAGACAGAATCGCTCATAGGTTTTTTCCAATTGTTACATCTATTCTGAGTAAGACTTACTTGAACTTGAATTTTCGCCAAATATGTTGCAGCAAAAACAGAAAACTTATTCGGTTGGTACAAAATACAGGAGATATTCACGTTAAAATTCTTCTCCATTTGGAAGTTTTCTTTTATAACGCACAGCTGAAAGTTTTTTCTTATCAAAAGGAAATTTGCTTTTTGTTTTGCCCTATTTTCAACTAAAAGAGTTCTTAATTTGTCTCCACTTGATTTTATTTGGTCAGATAAAATGCTTTGAAAACAATTTGATCTTTTTATTTTTTTCTCTCCTAATTTGCTCAATTTTTTCGCAGTAATTTGTGTCCCTAGCTTTTGCGACCCCTAAAATTTTGCCCTCCTAGGGGACCGCCTAGTCTTGTCTATTAGTAGAAACAGCCCTAGATAGTAGTAATGCTAGTCCTTTGTAGACTCTATTGGCTGACAGACTCGAGATCTACATTTTTTACTTTATCATATAACTAGTAGTACTGTGAACAGTTACTTCTACCTCGCTTCCCAAATAAAATGAAAGCAATTCAATGGCGAAGGAACATCCATCCCAAAGTTCAAGATTTTTTTTTTTTTAAATTTACATATATTTTTTTTTACTTTCTCATTTAGCAAGAATGTATAAAGAAAAAGAATTGTGATTGCACACAAATTCGATGTTGACGGATTTACACTTGCTGAAGTCCTCTGAGTCCAAAAAAGTGGTTTTCAAAAAATGTCTGTCTGTAGTCTATGCTTAGCCTTAACTACTGGGCTGATTTTGATGAAATTTGTTGTATAGGTTCAGAAAAAGGTTGGAAATATATTCTATCATATCCCATGGCAAAATCGAGAAATGAAACAAACAAAAACATTTACATCGATTTTAAATACTTCAAGGAACATCCATGCCAAATTTGAAGAAAATCAAACTATATGTTTGGTCATAACTACGTCACAAACATACCAAGACAAAATGCCATACGGTCTAGACTGGAGAAAAAAAAAAGTTGAAACATAGACCTTGCTCTAATCGGTCAACTAAGTTAATACATAGATAAAGTATTTTAATAGATTTATCTTAACATTGTCCCATTAAAGAAGTTTTTTTTTAAAAAAAGAAGTCGGTCTCTGGTGTGTTATCTAGCTGAAATTGGAGTCTGTTAAAGACTGGTATTTTTTGTAGTGTATATTGAGGGAAAGTATTGTGATGGCACAAACATTTTATTTTGATATATTTTAATTTTTAAGGTCCCATTTAAGTAAAAAGAAATTTCTTTAATTTTCCCTTTAAATATGTGGGAAAATCTACACCAGGGTAACATCTTGAGACTAAATTTCTAAGAATTTATTGTACTTTGATGTCGAAAGAAAATTCTACTAAATGGTTTTGATTTTAAAATACAGTAAAACCTGTTAATGTGACCACCTTTATAAGGTGACCACTTTGATGGTCTCTATAGAAAAATGTCTTATTTCCTAATTTGGGGTAAGGTGACCACTTTGGTTAGTCCCTTCAGTGATCACTTACTTATGGAGGTTTTACTATATTTGGATATATATTCTATTTCAATGTAAATTAAATTATATGTTACCTGTTATTTTTTCAGGAAAAATGTAGTTTTTGAGATTACAAATTAACATTACAATTAACATACTGAGTGGTAAATTATTATATCACATTTTAGGAATTAGGAGAAGAGCTAAAAGAGGAAAATTGAGCTGTCTTTCTTCAAAATATATATTTTGACATTGATTATCTCTTTTATTTACTGACCAAGGAGTTACAATACTTTACCATTAATCATAATGCAGTACCTACCTACATACTACAAAATACAAAAAGTCAATTTTTAAAAGATTGGACTAACAGTAGTTTACCTCTGAGGTATGTGAAAGTTTGTCTGGGTTTTCTCGGACAAACTGATTTTTTTCTGAATGTCCATTACTCCGCCATTTTTATATTTTTGTTGTCTCCATTGTTATACAGAATGCAGTTCTAATTTATTTTAATTATCTTTCTAAATTATGAGTGATGTTATAGACTTCTTTTTATAAGTTTGGGATAATTGTAAGCAATGATAAAAAAACAAACATTATTTTAAACATAGATATATATATATATATATTTAGATTCAACATATAAAAAAAGGTAGACAAATACAAATTTATTAATTATAATTATATAATATAATTTATAATAAAAAAATTACACACACTGGAATCACAAAAGAGCTAAATTCAAAAAATATATACATATACACACAATCTTTACATCTTAAATATGAAAATTACTGATAATAAAAATAATCATAAAATATTGCGTATCATCAATGAACATGTTATGTCTAATTAAGTATTTTTTAGTTTAAAATTAAATTAATATCCTAACCACTCAGCTACACCAGCCCTCTGTTGCTTTGTTGATTTTTATTTTAGTTGAATATATTTATATAATTCACCGAATTTTACTGCCTTCATTCATCTTGAGTCCAGTAGGATTATTAAGTATAGTGTATTTTATTTTCTTTTATTAACATTCATGTAATAGTTATTTTATATTTACCTAATTGAGTTATTGTTAAATAAACATGATGTAAACAATAATTAAAAAAAAAAAAAAAAATTAAAAATAGAAATATAAGGTCTGTTCCAACAACCAAGCTGTGTACAATCCCCAGGATCGTCACAGGTATGCGCAGTGAATAAAAGCCATTCCAACCCGACTTGCGACAGTTTTTCGTATGGTCCTCCAAACTTCTCCAATCCATGCAGCGAAAGTTTGTGAACCGTTTAATGTACGGTCCAGACTATCTCCTCTGGCAGTACCAAGTACTGGTTTGTATGGCATGCGCAGTTCTGTCAATTTTCACACATATCAACAGGAAGGTTCCCTGTTAGGTTTCCTTGAATTTTTTAATAAGGTACGAATTGCAGTCATAAACCTGTTTCAACCTGACGATGTTTTATTACAGTGCAATGTTAGCACATGTGTGTATAACCTGTCCTAAACGATTTCTGACGATCTGCGGGACGATGCAAAGGGTTGTACAAATAAGGGGGTTGGAACAAACCTATTAAGTATATGCCAATGTATTATAATATACATTTTTAAAATAAAACTTAAATTTTATTTTAATCAAAACAAATAAAGGTTATATAGTTTAAAAAAATAATACTTTTTAAAATAATATTTAATGAAAGATAAAAAATAGAGAATATAAATAATACTTAAAAATATTTAAATGTATAAATAAATACAAAAATGGAGAAGGGAAGGGGGTAGATTAGGGTAAGATGTAGCAGGGTTGTTTCAAGGAATAAGAGGAAATATGAAGATCAATAATAAATAAATAATAATAATATATACAAAAATTTATTCATGAGCTTGTCAAAGAGTTGGTGAAGTTTTATGACGAGAAAATGAGGTATTTCCTCAAATTGATTATGGCTCGAGAAGTTGAGAGCATCTTGTTATTTTTAAAGATATTAGCTCTTATATTTTTATATTTGAACCTTCTTTTGCTTTGTTAACAATTCTACACAGGAGTAATTTTCACTCAACTTTCTGATTTGCTCTTGAATAAAAATAAATAAATAAAAGATTTACAATAATTTTATTTGTATGGTTAATATTTAGGTTATTATAAGAAATAGTTCTATTTTCTAAACCAAGTAGAAAATGAACATTTCTTTTAAACTCTATACTTTCAACCATCATATAAATGTTATCACATTAGTAAGGTATTTGGTATTAATACAAAAGCCGTATTATAGATATAATAATATATGAAATATGAATTCAATTTGTGGAGAGACATGAGAATGAGAGAGAAATAATCTGGATTTGTGAAATTAAAAAAAATTGAGGCTCTTTATGCATCTTTGCTTCAAGGAAAGAAGAAAGAGTTTCAAAATTTCATAATAATTACTGTCCTTATCAAATTTATTAATTTAAATCATGTTTATTTCTTATATAATATTTTCACAAAAGAAAAAAAAATGAAACAATCATGTTAAATATTAATTTAACTTGACGGTATAGATTGATTAAGGCCGATTTACACGTGTTAAGTTGTTAAGTGGTTAACTAAATTTTAAGTGACTTAATTGTTAGTAAAGGCTGATTTACACGTTAAGTGATTAACTAAATTTTAAGTGACTTAATGCATGTAAACAATGAATTTAGTAATAAGTTGTAAATTAAAATTTAGCGTGCAACAACAAAAGTGTAATAGAATTTTTTCTATTTTTCTGTTTAGTAGGTGTGTGGTAGCGCAATTTAGCTAAATGTACAAGTTTGGCGGAGCTTCGCTTATAGAATAGTAGATCTTTGTTTATATATTATTTACAAATTTACAATTACATACTTTAATTCGTCCAAAATCTCATTTAAAATAAATTTTACCTACTTGCGGCATCAAAATGAGGCATTATTGAACCGATTTCGGACAGAGAAATGTAATTTTACTGCCTAGGCGGTAAAAGTCAGGAAAAAATTTACTGCCTAGGCAGTAAAATTTTAACTTGACATGACATTTGGCACTACATTTTGGCAATGACATTTTATACTATTATCTCTATCTTATAACATCATATATTATAGTTTAATAAGTAATATTTAATAAATAAACGTTTTAATTATAAAATAATTTGTTCATATTTGTTAATTTTGTTAAATAAGTTCAATGATTAGTAGATCTTTAATTAAAAAAAAAATAGTTGAGTCACTGGCTATACTGCAGCGTCATGTATGAACATCCCTATTATTTTTATTATTGAAGTAATTCTAGATTAGACTAGCTACTTTTCTTGATTTATCCTAGTTACTTCTTTTCTTTTAAGCACTAGAAGATATCATTAATACTTTTAGTAATTTGTCAGTAAAAATATAAATAAATATTTTATATTGTGTGCATTATTCATTCAGAAGTTATACGTGTATTTTGTATTTTGTTGTTATAGATTGAGTTTGCTTTTCACTTATTGTTATTATTCCCAAGTTTCTTATTTGAACATTAATTTTAGTTAATACATATGTTATTATCTTTATTAATATGACACTTAGTTATTAACTATGTTATATTAATAAAGATAACATTTTAGCAGCTTCATTTTTCTGCCGCAAGTAGATAAAATATTGTATGCAACAAGGCAGCAAAGGAAACATTTCTGCCTCGTTTATTCATTGCCTGCCTCGGCTTCGCCTCGGCAGTCAAATAGGTAAATTACCTGCATCGGCTTCGCCTCGGCAGTTAATTATCATAGCCTGTCCTCGCCTTCGGCTCGGAGGCTAATCTAATCACTCGTCAGTAAAATTCCATTTTGCTGCCTAGTTACATAAATAACTATTAAGACAGTTTTTATGACTTGAACACGTTGTTCAGTGTCCATCATTAGTGAACTAAACAGCTTAACTAAATATTAAGTGCGAATACATGTAAACGCTTTACTAAAAATTAAGTCACTTAACATTTAGTTAATCACTTAACAACTTAATAAGTGTAAATCAGCCTTAGGTATTGTTAAAACTAAAACTCCTTTGCAATATAGATCTTAGTTTAATAATTTATTAGGAGACGGAGACATAATTAACAATTTAAGGCAACACAGAAGTTCACGATTCTTGTGCATAAATTATGTTTCATAAAGTTATATACTGGTTGTTGCATTGGCATTGGTTATGTGGTTAAAACTAAAGGTCGCCAAATATGTTTTTAGGTGAACAGACCATAAACAAATTATGTTATGGTATAATTATATTATTTTTATTAGGTTTCCGTTATTTTAGATTTCTTTTACGTAATTTAACTTATTCATGTTTGTTTAAATAAAATTATTGTTTAAAGAATATACAGAGAATTGTATTTAAATTCAACACATTCATCCTACGTTTAAACAAATCGAGTTTATTGAATTTAGATTTTCATTAATGAAGCAAAACATGTAAATCATAACATGTTCATTGATAATATAATATATACATTTTCAGAAACAGCTTTAAAATATGGTTGTCAAAACCGCCGCACACAATTTTATTTTATTCTTTATCACTTATGTGACAAATGGACATAGTGACTTATGTGTATATCAATGTAAGTTATAATTATATGTATAATTAATTTTAAAAACGAAGCGATCACTTCTTTCGATCTCTTCTAAAAATCAAAAGCTTACTCTGTTCAAAATAGTGCGTGGCGGGCTTGGTTACCGTATTCTCAAGCTTACACCATTTTCATATTAATTTACCCGTACATTTTTAGACTCTAAAACACTTCTTTATTAACATTAACAAATTTCAAAAGATACTTAATATAATTAAGAAATTAAATATACATTTTTTGTTATCTTCTGAGTAATAAAATTAGTTTATCTACGATTGATATGAAACATAAACATTCTATCTCTATTTAGATGCGTAGAAAGTGATTCTTTTCGTAGTTATATTCATTTCGCATGCGCGTTTTACAATCGTGCTTGTTTACATTTAACAAAACTAATTTGCTGTTTGTTTGATTAAATTAACTGTTTTTAGTGTATATTTAATGGTTTTTTTGTATTTATTATTAAAATCCAACAATCATAGATAAAGTACGCAACTCGTGTGAAAACTGCATTTTGCTTTGCTCGTGAGTTTGCAAAATGCTACTTTCCGCACTAGACGCGTAATGTACTATTATTTCTTTGAGAATAGTTCGTAAATGTGCTCTTTACAGGCCAAAAGGGCGAAAAAAAATAACTTTTTGTTTGATGGTAAAATGGTAATCAACAAAACAATCATATAATGCTGGCAAAACAAACAGCTCAAAATGAATCGGTTTAAAAACATTAATACAGATTGTAATGGGTAAATCTTCTACAGTGGCGGAGTCAGAGGTTTCATAAGCCTCAGTCATAAGTTTCATAAGAGGGTTCATTGCTTAACAATTCTTGCGACTGTGTCATACTTTAAAACCCTTAATTTTGTGACGTTTGTTTTGCCAGCAATACAGAGTATTGTTTAAGTTTCTGTTTAGCATTTTACCCATGGCTATACTTGTGGCCAAATTTGCTAACCTCAACCATTTTTTTTTTTTTTTTTTTTTTCACTCCTACTTTTAAAATTTTCTTTTTAATACGTCGGGCTTTTAATACATTGACATGCATTAAGATTGTCTTATTTATATAAAAAAAAACATAATAAACATTAAGTTAATTACAGTTGCTGTGTAAAACGTTTGAAATTTTAAGTAAACTTTCCGAACCCTTTTAATTAACTGTCATAAGTACTTTGGGTAACTTTACATTTTATCTACAATTATTACATTTACATAGTGTAAAAAATTTACATTGTACAATTTACGAATTTACAATTTATTGTTGTTAAATATAATATACAGATTTTACAAATATTGTACAAGTACCTACTCAATTTAATCTTAATCAATAAAATACATATTTTTTAAATGCATTTATTAGCAAATATATATTTAAATGTGTTTTAGACCGTATGCTTGTTTTGTTAAAATAAATAATATTTGGTCTTAGGATGTTCACTGCAGTTTTTAAGTCTAATATACATAACTTACAAAATAAAAATATACATATGCTATTTATTTCATATACAAGATCTAATAAAAAAGTAAATTTAAGCTATATTTTTATGTTATAAATTTATATGAGTAGATTAGATATATACATTTGGGTTATATTTAGTTTAATTATAAAATGTTGTTTGTTTATAATTCACAATTTCATGAAGAATTTTCTGCCTAATCCTTAAAGTTTTTGCCAGTAAATTTGTTAAATGTTCTATCTAAAAAACTTTCACATTATGAACTGAAGGGCGGAAACTAACTTAAGCTCTTTTATGAAGATAACCTTCCTAGAATTCTTAGAAATATTATCTTTACTAAGGATGCTAGGTTTGTAACCTCCCTCAAAGTCTAATCTATTTAAATTTCAGTATCAGCTGTCTAAGCATAAAAAAGGCTAATTCAAACTCAATAATTTACTATAAAAATAATAAAAAACTTAATAACTAGACAGAACATTTAAAACATTGTACCTAAAACTATGTTAATAAAATTAGTTATAAAATGTTAATAAAATTACTTAAATTAATAAATTAACCATGATAATAAACTATGTTAAAAAAGTTATGTTAATAAAATTATGTTAAGGAAACTAACATAACCTTCATGTCTAACTACCTACCTTCGTGGACTTTCAGTTATTTATTTTTCTTTTTTAGTCTTGTTTCTTTTTGTCTTAATATTTTCTTTTAACTTTTTTTTAAATGGGTAATAAGTATTTAAAGTGTACTGAGCTAGTTTTAATGAAATATTTAATTGCTATTTTATAATGTTGATGTAATTTACTGAAATATACGTTCTAAATTAGTAATTATTTTATCCTACATTATGACGCTACTCAATCATAGGAATTTAAAAAAAAAACTTAAATATATACATAATTTATAGTAATTTACATATTTATTGTAGTAATTTACATTAAAAAAAGATTAATTTACACTTATTTTTTAATTGTAACAATTATATCAATTAAAGAATGTATAAAAAATATAATAATAAAAAAACTTATGTTTTGTATTTTATACTCAAATTCAGTTTTTTCTCTCGGTTTTGTTTGCACATATTTTACAAAGTTTTCATAAAATAAATAAATAAATATAATAAGAAAAATAGATAAGTTAGATCTGTTTATCTGTCTGAATGTTTGGTCTTTATTCTTTTTTAGTGTTAGGTCTGTTAGGTGGTTAGTGATCGATATAACACTTTAAGTTAATATTTTGATCAATCATTAGAAATTGGCGTTTGAGAAAATGTTTTTTGAAAATCAAGAAAGATGGCATTAACAGCAGTCCTATAGAGATTCAGATCATTGTAAATTATTATAAAAGGAGAGAAAAAGACATATTAAAATGCAACCCGATATAAGGTTGTTAAATTATGTTGTAAATTGATATTTCTGTTTTGCTTTATTATTATTTTTATTTCAAACGTGGTATTATAATTAAATTAATATATTACTAGGCCGAGATGTCTGGATATACTACGAGGAGTTGTTCTTTAAAGATTATTATGTACATAGATCAGGAGGGTCATGGTGGCATCATTAATAACATGTTCTTGAGCCAATTCCCAAAGATTATAGTTCCATTTTATATATACATATACATACATTGTTAATGATATTGCCATTATGTGAGACGTTTAACGTTCCAAAATCAGTAAAAAAAAAAAAAATTAATTTAGAATTTGACTGTTGTCGACATCTGATCTTCCAAATTCACACGTACCAATTGATAAAATTATATTATATTTAACAAACCACGCTTTTATAGAAAATGCGCTAAAAAGGAGAAAATATATTTTTTAAGTGCTACAGCACTACGAGTGATCACAGAAATATATGTGTGACACCTAAAATAAAAGCGTAGGGCATGCAGGGTTTTTAACAGATTATGGGCAAGCTATGCCCGCGTAGATATGAACTTAGTCTCTTTTATGAGCTATAAAATGATATATCCTGGACTATAAAGGCTATTGATTAAAATCTCGACCGGAGGACCAACTTAAAATTTCATCCTTACAAACAATAAGATTTACAAGACTAAGCGTTTTAAAAATTTAAAAAAAATTAGCGTTTTAAAATTATATATAAATGTTCAAGAATCTTAATATCTTATACAACATCTAATGCCAATATTTTTAATTGTTAAACGTTATTAATTACTTATATACTTATACACCATAAATTATGTAATATGAATTAATTTGAGGTTTTATTCGACAACATTAATTTCATGTTAATGTTTTATAATATTATTTAATAAAGTTATTTGCATTTTGACAAATGACATTGACATACAGACCGACAAACCAAATTCCAGAGTAAAACTTTCTAGAATGTTTTACAAAAACGAATACAAAATAAAAATGTAAATATAATAATAATAATTGTAATAAATAAAAAAACTATATAAAATACAATAAATTAGAGAAATAAAAAATTAATAACTTACAATTTGAGGTATTTATAATAAATAAGTATTCGTATTATTTTTATAGCATAAAATATGACAATTATAATTAGAATTCAGATCGCTGCAGCCACATAGTTACGCGATGCAAACATTTTATTCTTTGGTAAGAGTCATCGTGGTTTATTAATTTAATATTAATTATTAAGTTTTTTGTAAAAAAAAAATAAATAAATATTATATTTCACGAAACTCCTCTAACAAATATATAAATCACAATTGATATCACAAACGCTTAACCTAGTAGCCCGTTCATTTATATAATAATATTTTAATAATATAATATAACATAATAAAATGTAATAAATAATAATTGTTATTATATAAAAATTATTCTAATTTTACTCAATATCATGTTCTAAGATAAAGGGAACCATTGATAACCACGAATTAAGATTAACTTGTACTTAACTTAAATGGTCGTGTTATTCTTTTTCTTCGACTAATAGATACAGTAGAATAGTTTATGTTGCTTCTGATAACGTGGATTAAACTAATATTTCCCTTTGACTTTGAGATTGGATGATCCTCATCTTTAGACTTATGGAATAAATTATGTTGATTCCTGGTTCTATGTAGAAGATTATGATTGAATCCTTTTGGAGTTAGTGATTTTGTTCTTTGAACTTATATTAGGAATTGACAGATCTCGTTCCTTTAAATTATGATGATGCTATATTACTATATTGTTTGAAGTTATAAATTAAAATATTTCTCGGACCTGAACCTCCTTGAACTAAAGGATTGATTCCAGTGTTTGGTAATTGATTATGAATTCTCCCCATGACTTAAGAGTTTAAAATTAATGATTTGTTCCTTAGACTTAATGATAGAAAAAGTAAATTTGGAATATATATTTTTTTTTTTCTGAAAAACAAATTTCCTACCGTAAATATATGGTATTTCTTTATTTAGAGAGCCTGTTTGTTCTGTTGTTCTGCGTTTGGTTATCAATGTTTCCCGTAATCTTTCATTCCATTTACATATCATTCGCATAGTTACAAACTGAACAATACTTAAAATAATTAGCCTAATAATTCATCATAATGAAGATGACTGATACTGGTAGAAAGCCAATCATGTCCATATGGAACCAAGTTAAGACACGATAAATCAAACATTTCACAAATACTTGTGGCACAAACCACAAACTAGGGGAGAGAAATGAGTACATATTTACTTGGTTACCCACCCAAAATGAATTTAATGTGTAAATATTTCCTTGTCTTAATAGTTAATTACCTAAGTGATATCACTTTTATATAAAGAAGTGTGATGTTCCTTTAGGTATCTCAATGTTCGTTGGACTAAATATCCCTTTATATTAATAGTTATTTAGACAAAGGAATTCCTTATAAGTGGTAAACAAATATAGCGTGGGTAACCAACTACATTTTTATCACATGGCACCTAGTAGGTAACAAAGTTAATGAGTTAATGAAGTACGAATTATACGAGAATTTTGATGAGGTCAATATGATGTATAGCGTATAGCTAAGTTAAAAGAAGATCTATGATGTATCTCTTCTTAATATAAATCAGATCTTACTTAAGGTCTGTGATTTTTTAATGTACCCTTTTGAAAGTAGGCTGATACACCATCATTAAGTACTTATGGCCACGAACTAGGAGATGAGCGGATGAAGTATTTATTGTCTGAAATAATATCTTGAAGAAGTATCCTGGTGAGGATGATAAACAATGTAGGATGTGATATTATTATTTATCTGTCTCATTTATCGATAATTTTACTAACTGCCACAATCTTTTGAAAGACTAAAAAATTACGTTTATAACTTAAAACACTAATGCTTGATAGCGGAAGGCATACTTCATTGTCGACATAGTGAAAATATTCCTTATTACAAATGTTTTGTTAAAATTACCTCAGGAGTTATTCAATACAATCGTTTCGTTGCCAGATCACATTTCAAAAAGATCGCGTCGTAGACGATCGTCTGGAGTTAAGAGTGTAGACAGGTACCTCAGATCGTCTTCCGAAAGAGAGGTAGGCTCGACACCAGTCTTGAGCCCCTTCTAAATCCCTGCAGCACATTGGGTAAACGATATTCGACCTTGTTTTGACTGCGCATCTCTGACAGAGTTCCATGATTATCGGCTGTAATCAAATAAATAAATAAATCAATTAAATGTAATCAAATAAATGCTAGTTAGTTGTTTCTAACTGAAATTTAGGACTTAATAAAACGCTTATATAGAAAAGCGTGCATCTGACCATGCCCAACAACACCTAACACTTCTTGCAATATATCTTAAGAAATGGAGAATAAAGAAAATTGAAATTAAAAGTTACCACGTAAACATTTCTCTGAGGCAGTGAACCTGTAACACTTAACCAATTCCCTATCCCTCATTCTAGTACTTGGGTTACACCTTGATCGATGTTTAACTTGGGTACACCTCACAAAAACGCAAAAGACAAGAAACTAACAACTAACCGACGTTGCAAACTTTACCACTGGCGCTTATATTAATTCATACCTCAGTACACATAACTAACTTCTTATATTTATATATAACACCATAGTAAAACCCATTGAGGTTGCACCCAACGCTCTAACTCTTACCAAATCCAATTCCTTCTAGGAATAAAATCAGGACTATATATTATACATCATTCATTCCGTAACTAAGAATATAATACTCTCCAAATCGTAGTTTGGAGTCTTTATGTATTTAAAAAATAGCCAATATAAACTAAGTAATATAGTAATTAATAAAATACTAAGAAAATAAACGTCGTCAAAACCAATTAGACTGGGAAGTCATTGAACAACCATCAACCATGATGGTGCATTAATTTAATTACCATACTCTTCTCTCGATACGGCAGTTGCACCAGTTAATAACTCTAGTTCTAGAAAAAAATGATAAAATAATAAATATTCGATTTAGAGAGAATTAGTGTGAGGTTTAAGCACCCCAATCAGAAATTAAATCGGCCAACAATTGCGGACGCTATAGAGCTCAGTCTTTTTTTTTTTTTTCTTTTTTTTTTAAAAAAAGTCATTTAGCTCTATTTAAGGTAGAACCGACGAAGGTACGACAAAAAGTCATAAGACCAAAGTTGTAGTTCTTTTAAAATCAGTTACCGTTGGCGCAATCAACTTGTCGATACGACTTACCATTTAGCCACAATAAGCTTCCAAAAAACTTTAAAGTGCGTCCGCCATCATTATTTTTTAAGGGGGGTAAAAATATATTTTTTTAACTTTTGAGATTTTTCCAGTCGGTTTGGGCCAATTTACGACCAAACACAAAAAACCGTGAGTCTCTAGGTGGTCTAGAAGTACCCAAACATTTTGATAAGCGAGTCTGTGGGGTTTTGATAACTAAACCCCACAGAGTTGACCCACAATGTTTTTTATAATTTTTTTAAAATAAAATTGTTACTAACTTTGGTTCTACGCGCAATACAAATTGCGCAACATGTTTGCGCTCACCTCTAAAAAGAATTAATCAATTTCATTTAGCCAGTTTTGCGCCTATAAAGTTTAACTAGGGCGACAGACACACATACACGAAAAAAGTTAATGCCGGATTCGGTTTTTGGAATGTATAAAATAAAAAGTATCCAAAACCTTTTCTATTCTACCAATGTACAGACAAAACTTTAATTTTATATACATATATAGATGATAATGACAACAATAATAATCCGTAATGGGGTAATGCCTGTAAATGGGCTTGTAAAAATATATGATGGCACTGGGTTAGCTTGTCACTCCAGCTATATAAACCACATAATTGACACTACGGACACTGACGCTGCATCAGCTGAAATGACTTTATAATGTTTAATTGTTTCCCCCGTTTTTTAATGTGTCAAAATGAATTTGATCATGTAAAAAATGAATTTAAGTATTAATTAAGCAAAAGTTAAAGAGCGCGCAGACGGTTCATATTAAGCTGGGGATGTCTTTCGATAAACTATAAAAGTTTCAAACAAAGCAGATAAGTTCTTTTGAAGCTATAGCTGTAAATTAATGTATGTTTCTGCGGATGTGGAGGAGAAACAAATGAGCGCAGAAGGTTGAAACTTATATGGGACCAACAATGAGCTAATTATGGCATACCATACAAATTGCATTAAAATCGGACGTGTAGTTTTTAAGATATGCTGGTTCGCAAAATTTGAGCGACAGACCGACCGACAGACACGGGACCAAACATGTTCCCTGATGTCTGAAACGGATTTCTTTCTTGGAATTTTTGAAATCGGAGACCTAAAAATGTTTTGTTCTTCAGAACGATCACATAGCTTCCGTTACCTTCGGTAAGCTCGGAAGCAATTATAATATGTGTCACAAGAATACAAATGGAATGTATCATAATAGCTTAGAGCAGGGGTCTCCAAACTATGGTTTTTATTCGGCTCGCCACACCACGAAAGACGTAACAAATGAACCTAAACAATGCAAAGTTATAAGTTCTCCATAATGAAATGCCAAGTCATAGCTTAAAAAAGATCAGCTCGAGTCTTAAATAAGTTTTTTTTTGGCTGAACTGGATATGTTTTATGAGCTTATTATCCATATTTCCTACAATTGTGAAGTCTGATGGATGAATGTTGCTTACTTCATCCGACCCGCTGTGGACCATCATATTCAGATCCGGCCCTTCAACCAAAAAGATTGGAAGCCCCTGCTTTCCAAGCCAGGCTTGGAAAGCAGCCAGCTTTTGCTCTAAGCCCTGCTTGGCTTAGAGCAAAAGCAGCTGGAAAATAATTTTGGATTTTCTATACTTCTATGATTATTAAATGGAACCGTGAAAAGTGTTATACTAATATATAAATTACAATATACAACATTTTTTTTAGTTATAATAAATCTATTACACTAAATACATGATAATACAGGCAGCAAATTTATTATCTCTGTTTATAGTTCAATATTCCAATTCCTCATAGAAACTGTAGATAATCATTCAAATAAATATATCATTCATTTAATTCATGGCTGTTTTGGCCTTCAGCAGCCAATGTCAAAAATAATTAATTTGCTCAGTTGTGTGCTGAAATGTTATAATTTAACTCTAAGGTTTTTTTTTTTTTTTTTTTTTTTTTATCAAAATTACAGTTTTAGCTTTTCAAAGAATTCTTAACTTAATTTTGATGGAATCTCTTCACATTGTTATCAATACTCATGTTATTAAATGTTAACAATGTTGACAATCTCTGTTTTAAAAGGGAAAGAGTGACATTTAGAGAATTGATTCAGAAAGAGTGACATTTGGGGAATTTAATTTTTTATACTGATTCCCTTTTTTAATTCTAATTTAATTCAGGGAATTATTAGTGTCGTTTATGATTGGCTAGTCAATGGTTAGTAATTAGTTTAATAATGCTTTTGTATTTATACTGAGTTGAATAATCCTACGTCAGAGTTTTTTCAATAGCTTCAAAAGTTTCCCCAAAAAAATGGGAATATGAAAAAAATTTCCCCTTTAAAGGTCAATGTAGCGTATACTGGATATTATATCTATAATCTATATATGTATATATATATATATATATATATATATATATATATATATATATATATATATATATATATATATATATATATATATATATATATATATATAATATATTTACAAGCCCATTTACAGACATAACTCCATCACGGATTATTATTGTTATCATTATCCTTTGTGATCATCATTGTCACTCTGAGATTCGAAGCAGAATATTTCAGGGTTACGCTAATCTCTCGGCCAAATCAAAATCACCGATCATATTATAAACTTATTCTTCAACGTTGATTATTCCCACTCCTTTCATCATCTTCTATTTTTTCATTTCAGCATCTTCACAAATTCTTGGTTAGTGAACTTTCCTTATGAAAACCGGCTTAAATTATTCCGGAAGAATTATTTAAAAGAAAAGTAATTAAGATAAGAATAATTATTTTAGAAGCGTAATTGAAATAACTCGAGGCAAGCAACGTGAGCTGAACGCTTTTACCAAGAGAGTATCAACTCTTCCTTATCTCGAGCCAGGTCGTAAGGGTACGGATACTATGCAGCGACCTCTTGACTTATATATATTCAATTAACAATTATTAA
This sequence comes from Gerris lacustris, assembly GCA_951217055.1. Lineage (NCBI taxonomy): Eukaryota > Metazoa > Arthropoda > Insecta > Hemiptera > Gerridae > Gerris > Gerris lacustris. The sequence continues at coordinate 40,143,792 of OX578278.1, read as the reverse complement.
TCTATTTAATTACAGCAACGACTTTAAACAACCAAGATATCTCTTCCAATGACACATTTTTTTAAAGAATTTAATATTTTAATTTTAGTTATTGTAAATTTTTTAGATTAAAATTCCCTCTTTTCCCATTGGTTTTAAATTAATTAGAACAGTCGACTGGGAGATTTTTATGACAATTATTAGCTTTAATAATGTAAATTTATATTAATAATTTCAATATGTTTTAACATTATGCGGCTTAAGGGTTTTGGGATGTCAAATTACCAGAAAGTATCAACAATCACCTAAATGGATTTAACATATTTATGATTTTTAGAATGTCCTGTTTTCTCGCCTGTAGCAGCCTGGTGCCATGCTACGCATGAGAATAAACGATTACCAATCATTTTGTATTAGATCTACCCCGTACATTTACCGATTACCCTAGCATCTGGTCTATAAAATTAAAAGGTGTCTCCAGTCTCAGCCTCCATATTCAAGGATTATCAAACCCTCTGGTTAACAATTTTACTTGTAGAATAAGTGCCCAAATAGAGTTTACATAAACATTTCACAAAACACACTATTCACTATGGAAAGCATTCGTTTTTACTTTCTCAAGTATGTTAGTATGTTTAGAGAGAAAATATGATGGCGCGAAAATTCGATTTTGATGGATTAACACTTTTTGTCCAAAGTGCAAAAATATTGCAAAAAAAAGTCTGTCGTCTATGCAGATGCGTGTGGAGCCTAAAGTACTTGTCCGATTTCAATGTAATTTGGCGTACAGATTCAAAAAAATCATACCCCGAAGTTAAGTAGAGAATTGAATTTTAGAAGAGAATATGAGTCCGTTACCAATTATTATTAAAATCTAATTACCACATAATTAAAATATTAATTAAGGTTTCACTAAATTAAATGTAGTTACCATAAACATTTTAAGTTTTATTAGTTGTAAGTTAAGTTTATAAGTGGATTGTTTATACACAAGCAAGTGTAACCATTAATCAATGGATACCGCAAACTATACATATTGCAGGCCTTGTCTCTCTAGGGATGAAATAGATTCAAATATTATAATAAAAACAGAAATAATTAAATAACTTCAGCTACTTTTCTTCAACCCTTTACGACGCAACACAAAAACCACGGGACCACTACTTATGAAGAATCATATAAGTAGTTTACCCGGGAAAAATTTAGCTTCTAAAATAACTATAAAGACAAAGGGTGGAGAAGTCGGGTTCATTTCCCCATCAGGGAAGTTATTTTTTTATGGCAAATTTTGATAAAATGTTCAATAGTATTTAAATCTAACTAGTATTAAAACTGGAAACAACTAATAAATGGAGAACCCTGGATCAAGTAAGTAAATAAGTAAGTACTCGTATATGAGAAAGTTTAGAACGAGTTGTATCGGATAGATATACTTCTTTTAAACTGGAACTTGCGGTCTCTACGATATTAAGTAGAAGTTATAACAAGCTTTTCCAATCAGAAATCTTAAATTGTTCATTAGATTAGAATTAAGTTTAGTGTTTGAATGGTTGTTCCAAAAAAACTGATTATATTTATTTTAATATATGAAAATATATCGATATATGATTTTAATTATTATCTATATTTCTATCAAAGAGTCAAACTGGTTGATCTTACATGTGGCATCCACTTTAACGAGGACGGTGTTATCACTGTCAGGGTTTATCACTTAATATATCACCAGGAATTTCCTAATCAACAAGACCTCTTCATCAACACAGACTATACCCAAACATTGGTTCCGAGCAAAAAAAATAAATAAAATGAGTGATAAATTAATTCCAAAATCCAAAAACCAGTTTTTTATCCGACAAAAACATAAAACATAAAAATAAACACTCATGTTGTCTCTTTTTCTCCTTCATATGATATAACGATATTCGAGGACATTCTACTAATATCAGAGAGTTGGAGTGAAAAATAAAAAATTGAAAACATAAAAAGAAGCATTATAAACATATTTATAATTATATCTATAGTGCTATTAAATTAATGAGTAATAAAAAGAAGATATGATGCAACTTGTTTCAGATATTTAAGAAGGTACTATAACCTCTTTCATTGCTATTAGATTTTCACAACATTGATAATGATAATAGTGAGGAAACCTATCAAATTATATATAATATATATATATTTCACTCGTAAAATTTGAAATGATTTCATTGGTCGATTGTTGATTTCATTTTTATCAAAATAGTATAATCCCTCTTTAACTTCAGAAGATATATATATATATATATATATATATATATATATATATATATATATATATATATATATATATATATATATATATATATATATATATATATGGAGAAGTGGAATATTGAGCAAAGAAGAAATTAGAATATTATACTTAATGCAAGGAGTTAACATTTGACTTTTAAGGTATAGAGGTTTAACTTAGCGAGGAAATGCAGTTATGATTTGTGGCATATCTGCATGGAGATTAAAGTGACAGAGGTTGTGCTTTAAGCAAGGCTTGTGCTATCGCGAGAAAAGAAGGGAATGCAGGCATAACTTACAGTGAAGTTATGTTGTTACCATTTATAGCATCTGAAGAGATTAAAAGGACACATGTTGTGCTCAGGCCCGTAGCTAGGCCTTTAGGGGCCCTGGAGTAGAAAGTACATTTAGGGCCTCTATTTATTAATGTTTGAACATACTTAGTTCATTCAAAATAGCAGCAAAATTAATAATACTGTAGTAACACCTTATTATAAGTACAAACTGTAAACTGTTTTTAGTTTATTTTCAAATCTGAGCAATATGCGGTTTAGTTTATGAATTCACCAAAAAATACTAAATTACTAACAGGCGTAATAGTTTAGATGCAACTAAACTTGTTGTAATGATTTTCTTCTGAACTTAGCACAAGCAAAGATAGAAATAACTCTGTTGAAGTCAATTCTCTGTGCTCTTTCATTCTCATTCTCTATAGACAAAAGAGTCAAACCGTGCTTTGAACAATGGTCTTACATGATCAGAAAATCTGTTTGCAAATTTGTTGACTTCACAAGGCAATTCTTCATCGGTACATGAGGCTAGGAAAGAAGGATGAACAATTTTGTAAGCATCAATTACTTCTTTCATGCCTTTAAAACGGTTGCCAGCCTGAGGCATTATGGTATCAACCATTGGATAAAATACTGTCACTCTAAACTTGATTTTATGATCAGTCAATCTTTGGTATTCCCACAGTTCTGTTTCTGGCTCGTTGGTCTGTGAATTCGTGTGTCATTCCCCACTTTGAACATACTTTATGACTTCTTCGAAGGACATACGAAGTTCGGTCACTTTCAACAAAGCAACTTCTAGAAGATCGTAAGCTGTCAATAAATCTACAGATTCAGATTGTAAGGATTTTGAGGCGATATTAATTTCCCCCAAAATTTTACAATGGACGGTCAAAAGCAAATTAAAACTGAAGGATTATAACTTTTTCCCGAGGCCCTCAGCCTCATTCTTTTAATTGGATTATTTGCTAGTAAAATTATTTTATTTAGTGCTTTCATAACACTTCTACTTTATAATGAGGTACTCCAGCTCTGAACGGTTTGGTCAGTAACAGCTGTGAAAGGGGTAAATGTTTCGCATATATTCAACTCACAAACTCAAGAAGATTTACACCTATATACAGGGGCCCCAGAGCAGTGCCCCGGTTTCCCAGCCTAGCTATGTCAAACTTAGACTTAAACTTAGTATTTACCTCTAGTCTGCATTGATTGTCTGGAGCGTTAGGATCCCATGGAAATTTCGTTGTAGTAGGTGGTACTGTCATTGAGTGTACAGCCAGAACCCAAAAAGCCAAAGATACCTGCAACAATCAAAACATACAAATCACTTATATGTTAGGTTTACACGTAGACTTCATTAAAAATAATTAATCCTCTTAATATTTATTTCCTTGTGATAAAAACAATTGAAAAATAGTTTGCCAATTACAACCTATTATATTATGGCCAAATTTATTTTATCCCCCCCCCCCCCCGTTTTTAAATCTGTCAAAATATTTTTGATTTTTTTCATGAATTAAAGTATTAATTTAGCAAAATGTAAAGAGCGCAGCAGTTTAATATTAATCTGGGGCTATCTGCTGGCTACTTTCGACATCGACAAACCAGTACTTTTCAAGATATAGCTGCAAATAAATGTATGTTTTTGTGCATGTGGAAGAGATACAAATGGGTGCCGAAGGTTGAAATTTATAGGGGACCAGTAATTGGCTAATTATGATCTACTATCGAGTAGTTTTTAAGATATGTTACATTCACAAAAATGTTACACTGTCTTATAAGGTATTTGTTGTACATTTTGGTTTTTCTACTGCTTTTAAAATAACGCACACGGCAAACCGACAGACAGACACGAGACCCTGATGTCTGAGACGGAATACTGTCTTGTAATTTCTTGACATTGGAGCCAAAAAAAATTCACTTTACAGAACGATCAAAACGCTTCCTTTACCTTCGGTAAATTTGGAAGCAGAAGCAATAGCATCATTGTACAATAGTGAATATGGCACATTCGTCAATGCAAATTATGAGTATTATGAGTCTCATGTCGATCTCCGACATGGTATAGGCTCACCTCTCAATAATCTTTTTCTATCTTTTCTATGTAACACTTTTCTTTCTCAATCGGCACTGATGATGGCCTTATGAAGGCTGAAAGCTGCTTTGTTAAATAAACCAGTTTCAATTTACGCGGAGAGACGATTTTTGTTATTCCTTTGCAAATTATTGTTAAGTTACTAAAAAATGACTTTTAATTTATTGCTAATGATCTTATATTTTCCTTGCCGCATGTCTCCCTTTGCTAATAAACCTCTTTCTCTTTCTCTTTTTTTTTTTTTTTTTTTTTTTTGTTATTTACAGTTTTCTTATGAATTAATCTTTTATTTAAATACATACTCCACGAAGAAATTTTAATCATCTTAAAATATAAATAATTTCGTTTTTCGGCACTTCCTTTCAAGTAGGGTATTAGACAGACTCTTCTGTACAAGAATACAATATGAGTTAAGTATATATCATAACAATTGCCTCAGCTTAAGCTAATTGTGTTAATATATATAGGCAGAGATACATTATATTATTTTCCTGTTACCAACAATAAGAACACAAAATACAACCAATATTTTGAACTATGAAAATCAGCGGAACCACATTAAAAATATATTTAGTTATTAATCAATTAAATTGAAATCAATAAAGAAATAAAGAATATGGGTATATTTCGATGCCTAGTTTATATTATTTGCTATATTTCCAACCTTGTCAGTGTGTTAAACAGTTCAAGGCTTCAGTAATAACAAAACTAAATTAATTTTTGTTATTTTTAGAGTTGTATTCACTATGCATAAGTTCCAATACCAAAACTCAACTGAGTTTATTCCTTTAAACCATTGGATTACTCGGAATTCACTAGAAGAAGTTATTATAAAATTAATAATTAAGTAAGTAATAGCCATAAATAGCTTGTTTCATTGTTTGAATGTGTTTCTGTACTTGTTTATTTGTTTACAAGCTTGTCTGTTTGTTTGTCTCTTTGTTGGGTTCTATGTTTATAGTTTAGTTTATCTATTAGCTTGTTCCTTTGTTTGATTAATAGTTATTATAATTTTTTTTGCTAGTAAGTTCCTTAGATTATCAATTTTATTTTTATGGTTCTTAGTCTCTAAACAAGGAATACAAATATATGATTATAAAAATTTAGTATGGTAGGCTTATCAATATAAACATTTTTTGTTACATTTATAAATAACAATTTGTTTCAAAAGTAAAAAATATATGAAGGCAATACCTTTCGTTTTATGTTAAAAATTAAAATTTTAGGATCATATCAACATTAGCATTGTTATAATATATACTATATATTATAATATTCCAAGGAAGGTAAATTAATTCAGTACCTTAGAGCTAAATTATTATAAAGTCCAATATTTTTTTAAAAAAATTACTTCATGTGATATTTTTATTGAAGATATTTTTGGTAAATCACACTGTTCTGCAAAAAAAGCTTCAGAATGAAAATGAACTTTTCTATAGTATTTTTGTGTGCTGAATCCGAATCTGAATTCAAAATTTCTCCTATACGTACAGTTTTCTCGTAAAAAGCGCCTAAAATTCGGAAAAATTATGTTTTTGTTTCGACCCAATTTTTCGCCCAAAACAAACTTGTAAAAAAAAAAATTATTGGGCGTTTTAATAACTTCAAACCATGAAGAACACGAATCAAATAAAAAAATTGTGTAAAAACCACAACTTTTATTAACTTTTTTCAATCAAATATGATATGCTAAAATAAAATATCCCTCCCAATGGTTCTTGTATCCCCAATGGTGACTTGACCCCTCGGTCAAGTCACAAAACATTTCTTATATAGCTGAAAAAGCAATATAGAAATACAAAGACTCAATATGAGAATTTATTTTTTTATTTTTCAATTTTCTTAAAAAAGTAGATTTTTTTTTTTACTGTAGATTCGTACGCCCAATAATTTTTTCAGATAACATTTTCTTGGGGCCCGAAAGTTCGTTAAATTTTGCAGAACAGTGATATTGTTACTTTTTATTATTAATAAAGAGATAATCAATATAAAATTGCTGTGAATTTTAAAATTTTGTTTATATTAGAAAATTTGGTAAATTTTCTGTTATTAGTGAGTAGAAAATAAACCCTCCTGTAAATAATTCTTCTTCAGTAACTTTCCTGTAATTGCTAAAATTGATTTATGCAATTATTGCGATACAAAATGTTTGTTGGCTAATTTAAACCTCTTTAATGGCATTTTATTCGGTTTTATAACGTCTTAAGTTTGAATCAAAATTTTAATTTTAATAAATTTTATAATATTATTTTTATATATAGTTTGTGTCAATATAAAATATGATTTGCATTGATATAACCACATTGATTTATACTACATTCCTCCCCCTCCCGTAGGCTTCTACGTTCGCCATCTCAATTGATCAGCATGACACCTGTGTTCAGCGCCTTTAAATCTGACAATATAATTTGATGGTCCGCACTTTTCTATCACTTTTCCTTCTTCAGCTTTATTTCCTGGACCTTGCTTCACCCAAACTGTTTCCTGTACCTCGAAATATTTAACTCTTGTACCTTTGTCATGATAGTTCTTTTGTTTAACTAACGTAACTTCTACTCGCCTGCTGATATCTGGCTTCATCAATGTAAGTCTTGTCCTAAGCTGTCTACCAAACATCAGCTCTGCTGGAGAACGCCCTGTTGTTTTATGTGGTGTGATTCTGCACGTGAACAAGAACTTAGACACCCTTGCCTGCCAACTGTCTCCGTTATTTCTAGACCCAGTTTACCTTCGCTAAAGTTGGCTATTGGTTGGAGCAGACTTAACATGGACGATGTTGTTACTTTCACAAAATTCTCTTATGACATTCCCAGTGAACTGCCTCCCATTATGAGATACAATTACCTTAGGTAACACAAAACGAGCAAAAAAATTTTGCGATCAACCATGTTTTATTTTCTGCCGTAATACTACTGACCGAACATACCTTCCTAACATGCCTAACATAATCCCTAGTCTATGAATACCTCTAACCATCTTTTAGTAGCATCGACCAAGACTAGCCAATATCGATTTTCATAAGGGCCCGCAAAATCGACATGCACTCTATGGATGTATGTATTGGAGACCACACTTCATGAAGCTAATGGGACCTCAGCATACCTTGATCTATTTTCCTGACATGGTTTACATAGGCCGACGTGCCCTTTTATTTCTTTATCAATGTTAGGCCACCACACATTTATTCTAGCATCCGAGTTCATGGCAGTTATTCCTGGATGCCCTTCGTAAAGTATTTGTAGACCTCCCTTTCTTAATAATTTCCGGAACAATGATCCTATATATTGACATTGATATACTACATACTGATTTACACATTGATTTATACTACATATATGAAAGCTAAATACCAGACGGCAATAGCTAGAGAGCTGAAATTTAAGAAGATTCTCCTTCCCCAAAAAATTCTGAAATTCGGTATTTAGCGTACTTTGAAGATATAAAAACTTTTGGAAGAGGGGTTTCCAATCGGCCATTCTGTTTCAAGATAATGCGGCTGTATGTTAAAACATGTTCTCTGCACTAACATAATTATCAACACTTCTTTAAAACGCTATAGTAAAATATATATACTGTATGATAATTGTTAAATTACTATTGCTGTCTGTCAATAGGGATTTTCTAAAATTTGATCTCTAAGGGAAGATTGAAAAAATGACGGGGAATTGAGCCAAGACGAACCTTCTGGAATTTGGAAGTTCATTCGTGGGTTGGGACTAATGTAAACCAGGGGGGGGGGGTGCATAAGGAAAATACCTCTACTTAAATGATAACTTTCGTCGTAATCTAAATTAAATAATCCGTAGCGGAGCACGGGATAATTAGCTTGTATTTTATATATTTTTGTAACTGTCTTTTTTCTCCCTCGCATACCGTGCATACCGCTTGATACCGTAGAGCCTATTAGGGTATGACTGCTCTAAGAAAATACCCAATCACGAGATCCAAAAGAAAGAAAAAAGTTTCACATCTAAACATCTACTAAAAATAATTAAAACAATTATACTTAAAGCTGCTCTCGTGGTCCTCTCATAAGTCAAGTTTCCACCAAACTGACAAGAAAGTAAGCACAAACAGAATCGCTTAATCACAACATAAAAAACAAGCCGTTTTGAAAAATAATAACAGTGTTGAATAATTTTCACAATTTTTTTTTTTTGGAAACTAAACAATCTCATTTCTAGTGGTGAAATCAGAACTTATCGAAGAGAAATAAGCGTCCTGTTAATTTGTATTGTTGTAATATTTCCTGACGATTCTAAATCCAGTAAATGAATTAAGACTACGAAATTGGTTCTTGACATTCTAGTAACATTGTGGAAGGAAGATCGTTATTTTCCATCTTAAATCCTCTCCAACGTCTTCAGTTCCTAAGTCAGCCATATATATATATAATATAAGTGGCAATGTCCTGATTGACTGACTGACTGACATAGAATCAACGCACAGCAAAATCTGCTTAACCGAGAGACTTGAAATTTTGAGGATATACTCGGTTCATATCATAGGCGCGCGCGAACTGGCGCGTGTGTGTGGTTCTTTATTCAAATCTACCGTTTTATTCCGATTTCAATGAAAATTTGCACACTTGACCTTCAATGCAAGGGGAAAAGGGGAAGGTCACTGACTTCATGCATTTTCGAAATTTTGATTTTGGTACACAGGGGTACGGGGTACAAATGTCAAAGTAATGAAAACCCTTCACGATGCATACCGTTGAAAAGCACTTTACGAGTGCTGTACAATTATTGTTATGTACATTTAGGGGAGTAAAATGGAAAAATATATCTATATATATATGTATAAAAAACTAATAATTGTTGTATGTGTACAATTTTCCGATTGGGCTAAAATTTTGTATTTATTCATTTATTTCATTTATTATTATTTTTTTTAAAATACGTTTATTGAATAAAACATATTAATACATAAATAATATATTAGTACATCAATTTATCTATTTTATTAACATTTAAAATAATTTAAATGTTTCTTGATGGTAGTTTATAAATCCATTAAATTGAAAATAAAACACCCCGTGGCGAAGCACGGGTATTCAGCTAGTATAATATATATCATTATAAAAACCTAGAAATTTAATAGAATGCTTTTAATATTAAATTGTTCAGAGTCTATGTGGATGACTAGAAGAGCCTTCAAAGATTTTGAGCTTATTAGCCCTCCAAAGATTTCGACGACAGCCAGCCACACACAAACAAAATTGAAACTAATATAATTGAATTAAAGCTAAGGAACTAATATTAAGGAATTAATTAATTTTCTTTAAAAACAACTCATTATAATCAAAATCAAGAATGTCCGCCCGCGCAGTTGATTGGAAACAAATAGAATTTGGATTGTAGAACAACCATAGCGAAAAAACTCTCGTTTGCTGCAAGAATGCTTGGAAAAAACAGTTCTGTTTGACAAAAACGAAAAACATAATTATTAAGTTATTAAAACTTTTTTTGAAAGTGAATTGTTTTTTTTTAAATCGATCGTTTGGTAGGATCCCGGCTTTAGTTAAAATCAATGACAAAAATAAAAAAATAAAAAATTACTTACAAATAAAGCTGCCGCTGAACTCATGTTTGAATTTATAATATTTTTTAAAAAAATTGAAATAAAGAGCTAGAATTTTTAAATCACTAATTTGATACAAGTAGCAGTTGATAGGTCTTAATCACAGACTGAATGTATGGTCCATTGTTAGCTCATATTAATATCTAGATACTACTACCGATAACTAATCTGTCTTGTGATAAAGAGGGCACGCGCCAACCCCCACCACACAGATCAACCCTTCCCCTCAGACAGCCTGCCTGGTCCCGTAATAATTCCTAACCAATATCAAATCCCAACATTCTAAACATTGCATTTATATTAATTAGTTTAGACCAATTAAAATTGATAAGAGTATAGATAACATATTGATTATATCGGTATAGCCAACATTCTTCTTGTTTGGTTTAAATACAATCAAATCAAGCATGCATGGGAGACGCGTGGGTGTCTCGAAAAACCACGTGCCGCTGGAATAATTATTTTGGTCTTGAAAATTAAACCTAAAATACCAGCCACAAATTGTGCCTAGACTTTATATTTGCTGTTTCTTTAACGTCCACATTAGATACCCTCCACATTCAGGAAAACGATTTATGAGTATTTTTTAATACTTACTGTTCATAGAACACATAGAAAGTTACATGTTTTATAGATAGATTTTACTTTTATTTAAATGATTTTATAAATATTTAACTTCATAAAAATTGAGATATTGAGGATCAGTCCAAAATAAAAATAGTTTGCTAATTAATGTGGCAAATAGCTTCGCGTCCTATGGCGTATTTTAATGGCCTTTTTGCTTTTACGACCCGCTGTCGTATACTTAATTGAATTTTCCCCTTTTTTAAGAATAAAAATTGTCAAAATTGTTTTGTTTTTTTATATGAATAAATGTATCAATTTAGCAATATTTAATGTGTGAAGACAGTTAAAATAAATATGGATCCATCCGGGGGCTACATTCGACAAACCATTCAAATTTCTTAAATATCAGGTAAGTACATTTAATGATATATATAATAATAAAAAAAAATGTTTGTGCGTATGTGGAAGAGAAACCAAAACAATGGGCGGAGAACCTTGGAATTAAATTGGGACCAATATTGGGCTAACGTGACCAATCATCAAATTTATTTCAAATAAGGCGAGTAGGTTTTATTTATGGTGGTTCGCAAAAATGTTACCTGAGTTCTGAAACGGATTACTGTCAAGGAATTGTTTAAATCAGAAACAAAAATATTCCGTTACCCTTCAGAACAGACACAATGCTTCCGCTATTACCTTCGGTAATAGTCTGTTAGTGTGGCATATCGTACATGGGCATATCTAGGAGGGGGGGGGGGGGGGGCTGCCCCCTTGCCCAAGATCGAAAAAATGTTAAAGAAACATTCAGGTAAAAATGTAATAAAATCGGAAAGGTAATTTTAAGATATGTTGGTTCGCAAGAATTGAGGGACACGCACCGACAGACGCGGAACAAAGAAGTGTTTCCTGATATTTATCTGAAACGGATTTCTGTGTTGGAATTATTTAAATGACAAAAATGTTGGTTATTCAGAACGATCACATAGCTTTAAGCTCTAATTAACAAATTATCCAACTCTGCATATATTTCCCAGTATTTGTAGTAGCAGTAAGTCCTAATACTAGTACTAGACTGATAGGACGGACCAATTGTTCGAACCTATAGCAATTAGGTCCTATTGGGTATTGACAAGGTCGGATTTAGAGTATGTGGGCCCAAGCTTCATTAAAAAAAGGCTCCACGCGTCTGCACAGTGCACAGGCTACAGGCAACTGACAGAATTATTTTTTTAAGAACACTTCTTGGACCTGAAAAATATATGAGAAAGTAAAAAGTTTAGTTGGATACGAAAGATTCACCTATAAAAGTTATACCATAAGAATTCTTGGAAAATTTACTATAAAACCATGTTTAATATTTTGGGTTTTACATAATATCAAGACAATCATAATCTTAGACCTTTACATAGTCATGGATAATTTAATAATCTATTGTGCATATAATGTTATTTTAGGTAAACTTAATCTTTTTCTAGATATGTATTTGTGAAAAGCATATAAATTGGACCTATCCCATAAGATTACGGCCATAGCTTACATTAGAACTTTCAGGACTTTTCATATGTATAGTGTTGATTTTCAAACATCAATGAACAGCTATGCATACCATTTATCAAAACTTTCTGATTACGTCCCGCAATTTTTCCTTCGTAAACTGATAGTCCAGGAGATAGCGTGCAAAAAAGTGTCTGACTAACATCAAGCTAGAAATTTGTATACCAGTAAATCTTTTAGCGCCTTTTAAGAATATGTGGTCGGCTAAGTACGTCTGCGGGACGTTGCTTGGCAATAGGCGTTTGAAAAAATCAAACCGGTGGAGAGCGGCCATGACTCACTAATCATGGTGGATGGTGGACAATGTGATTTTCATGATCCTGAGTACAGAATTAGTTAGTAGACCGAAAATCAAGTTGATATTAGTTTGTCCCTTTACAGGCGACCACGTTGATTTTTAGTAATTTGAATAACGAAGTTTATTTTGAATAACTAACCTATCAAGTGTGAAAATAACAACGACTTGATTTTTGGTCTACTAACTAATTCTGTACTCAGGATCATGAAAATCACATTGTCCACCATAAGTGGTGAGGAATGGCCGCTATCCACCGGTTTGTTTTTTTCAAACGCCTATTGCCAAGCAATGTCCCGCAGATGAACTTAGCCGACCACATATTCTTAAAAGGCGCCTAAAAGATTTACTGGTATACAAATTTCTAGCTTGATGTTAGTCAGACATTTTTTGCACGCTATTTCCTGGACTATGAACTAAGATTGAATATTATTTGTACTTTAAAACAAAAAAGCATTTCGAAGCTGTATTTAGAAAATTAGCATCTAATCCCCCTCCCCCTTTTCCCCACTACCCTTCCCCTATGAAAGAAGTAATATTCAGAATTCTGTCCCCCTTCCGTTTCGAGCTGGATACGCCCATGACATCGCGTCCTATAAAAGGGAGCAGAAAATTTAATAATTGATCGTGCGTAACTCGTTCATCATTTCAGAGACGGGCTTTGAAAAGTTTGTGTTTCTTTGTCTCACGATTACTGGAGTAAAAATTATCCAATTTGCACAAAATTCGGCACACATGTATATATCAGCATTTGAAACAACTGTATCGTTTTTGAAGGCGACCAATATGGCGGACGACAAAAAATTAAGATTTTAGTCAGAACGGAATCCTACACATCAATTTAAAGGTCTTAAAGAGTAGAAAAAGAATCTGTAACTATTAAAAATTCTAACTAACTATTTTTATTATGGTGGCTAATATGGTGAACGAATAAAAAAGGTAATTAGCATGGCAAGTTATAAATAGTTTTAAAGGTTTTTAAGTGTAGGAAAAGGGTATGCAACTATTATTACAAAATTTTTCCGGAAATGGAGATGCTAAAAAAAGTTTAAAAGCCTTTAAAGAAAAAGACCTTAAAAAGGTTTAAGGTTTACACTTTGATTAGTGCAAGTGTTCAGTAAATGTTTGCAAGTGTTTAGTGAAAATTTGCTTAAAAATTACTTAACAGTTACACTAAACACATGGTGTCCAAATGGGTTTAGTGTTTTTACTAAACACTCGCACTTGCACTATAATCAAAAACTAAATGGGTCTTACGTTTATTCGGCATCTTGTATATCATTTAAAATCGCTTGATGAGTAGTGGGAAGTAGAATACAATATGGTGACATTATTTTTAAAATGGCTACCGCACAAATGACAGAAAACACAAAAATTAAGGGTTTTTAAGACTTATGTCAAGTTGAATATCAAATTAAAGGTATTTTGTGTGTAGGTAATAATTATCATTCCTCCGTACATCCTTAATACACGAGTAACTTAATACAACGCATCACTAGCTTATTGAACGAGCGTAGTGAGTTCTTCATTTCATAGACCTGGGATTTAAAAGTGTGTTTGTGTGCTGGTTCATTTAACGATATATGACATAAATAATTACCTATTTGAACGAAATTCAGCGCACAGGTGCATATTAGCATTTATGACAACTAAATAGTTTTTGGAAATTTCGCACTAAATATTTTTAAGTTAGCTGCCAATATGGCTAATTGGCTAGAAGTTTATTGAAAGTACCGCTAGAAAACAGCCGAGCACATCGAGCCTGCAGAAACTTTTATAATTGAATTGGTTAATTAAATGACGATAAAAGTACTATAAGGTACAGCTATATAACCAGGCGAGCGTAGCGAGCCTTCAAAAATATTATAATCGTATTGCTATTGCTTATAATTAAATAGCAAAGAAAGTACATAAAGTTAAAGCAGTTTAGTCAAACGTGCGTTGGGATTGTTGAGTAAGACTTTTTGACCCTGAGTGTTAAGTTCTTTATTTTAAGGTGGCATGGCAATGCAATAACTGAAACGACTCAAGCCGCAGGTGTTAAATTTCTAATCATGCAGCTCGTATGGCTAGACTAATCGAGTAGGCAGTTGAGTCATTCGGCTCTGAGTCGCCTCACTAGAGCGGCATTTGTCATGCGGCTATCGTCATTAGAAAGGACTCCATTGATTTAAATTCCTAAAAGGAGTCCATCTTGGAGCCGCGCGGCTGCAGCAGAACGACTAGAGTCGTTTCAGTCGTCGCATTGACACTCCACTTAGAGAAGGGATTTTGATGATAAGTCTTAATTAGCCCACTGTAGGTCCCATATAAGTTTTAACCTTCTGCGCCAACTTGTTTCTCTTCCACACTTATATCTTCAAAAGTACTCATTTGATTTTTATGAAATTTAGATGATTTGTTGAAAGCAGGGCCGCTGAGAGGATTTCCGGGCCCCTGGGCAAGTCAGCATCTGGGCCCCTTTGAACAAATAAGAGGGAGGGGGGGGGGGGGTCCTTCCCCGGAAAATTTTTTAAATTTGATTACCAAAATATGAGTTTTAAGGATTTCTGAGGGCAATTTTGTCCTTAGAGGAAAAGATGTTTGGTGGGGACGAATTTTGATGTTTAACTAAGGTGGGCTAAAAAAAAACAAAAAATTGAGTAGTTTTATAGCTGGTAAATATAATTAAAAAACCTTCTTTTACACTTATGAAAATACATAATATAAATTGTTTGCTAAAATAGCGAGATTATGAGAAAACAAATCAAAATAATTAACGCTTTTTTTTTTTTTTTTTTTTTTTTTTAAAGTTGCATTACTAGTAAAAAATATTAATATCAGTATGTCAATATGATTTGTCTGTCAGTTTATCTCCTATAAATTAACATTGACCATATTGAATAAGATAAAAAATCTAAGTAACTAAATGAAACACTAAAATTCAAACTTCCTCAAAAAAAAGACACTCATGACACATTAGGAATAATTTTATGTGTTTATAAACTGTAGAACCGCATTTCGGGCCTACAGTTATACCACTAATCACAACATCTATATTGCCTTTTTGGTTGTAAAAATCCTGCGCCGCCCCCCAGAGGACCGGGGCTCCAGGGGGCCCGGGTCTGTGCCTCCCAAACTTAGCAAGGGCATAGGGGCCCCTCGCCAAAAAAATTGATGAGAAAAAAAAAATTTGCCTTCTAACTGAATGGGGCCCTCTTACAATAGTATAGAAGTATAAGTTATTTCATTATGTTCTAAAGGGGCCTCTACCAACATTAGTACAAAGATATTAGTTTAATTTTTTTTTTTATTTGGGGGCACCTGGGTATCCCACAATTCGGGCCCATAGTTATACACTAATTACAATATCCATCTTGCCGTTTTTTGTTATAAAAAACCAGGGCCGCCCCCCGGAGGCCCGGGCCCCCTGGAGACCCGGGCCCCTGGGCATTTGCCCCCCTTGCCCCCCCCCCCCCCCCCCCCCCCCTGTCGGCGGCCCTGGTTGAAAGTAGATCGCAGATAGCACCAGATTATTTCCAACCGTCTGCGCTCTTCAATCATTGTTACAGCGATAATTTAATTAATTAATGTATACAAAATATAAACAATTTTGTTAGTTTAAAACAAAATGGGGGAAGATTAAATAAATTTGACAATAAGAAACTGTAAAAGCAGAAAATCATTAAAATATACGAAATAGGACGCGAGGAAGCTATGTGCCACCCTAATTGGCAGAGTATTTTTTATCTTTTCTTTCATCTAGTTCAAACAAATCAGCTTCTAGCTGTGGCTAGTTGTCCTCTATGTAACCTATATATACCAGCTGACTTTGCTTCCAAGCTTACGCACAGATAACAGATGGAAGCATAAAACTGAAGAACGACATTTTTCTTGTCTCCGAATTAAAAAATTCCAACACAGAAATCTAGATAAGTATACTTTAAATTTAAAGGTATGCCGTATTGAATGCATGCTTTATGTACTGATTACTTTAAACTCATACTTTTAGTTTCGCTACACCCGAGACCATAAATATTCCCTGATGTCTTAAACGGATTGCTACCCAGGAAATCGTTCTATAGAATGATTTCGATCATACTGCTTCTCTATTACCTTCGGTAAGCTCAGAAGCAAAAGTCAGTGTAGAAGTTGAAAAAGTCGTTAGAATCTAATTAAAATATTAGGGCTAATTGATTTTACTAACTTGATTCTAACTATGATCTTGTCATCGATGTAGTTGTCCCTGGCACTATGCTTTATGATAAAACAGAAAATCACAATCAATACACTAATTTTGAGTGATTCGAATCATACCAGATTCAACTGGTAAGTGGCGATTAAACTAGTTTAAATTCCCCAGTAGGAAACTTATCTATAGATACATTGGTTCCTAACCATTCTTTATAAAATCCTAAATATTTTCACGACCAACCAAATTATAAAGTTGCATATCAATTATGAAATGAAGTTTATACTCGTAAATTGCCGTAACAAAATTTTGTTTATACCACCTATATCTTTAAAAGTACTCATCTTACAGAACTAGATAGTCCTCAATAAGTTGAACTGGTAATTAATCCATTATTAGTCCCACATTAATTCTCTTCAGCATGCGCTTATTTTTTAATACACCTATATATTTGAATGGCATGTCGAAACTAGCCCACAGATCTTTCCGTCGCGTCGTCCTATATGTAATATTACGCCAATTTAATTTTTTTTTTTTTTTTTTTTTAAATAAGTCTGACCCCACTGGAAATCGAAAGAGGTCCAAACAACCAAACTTTAAATTTCCAGTGGAATATCATTAATTTCTTCTAAAATATTAAAAGTAAAGATAACGACTTAAAAATGCTCTGAAAAGTATGAAATAATTGTGGTTCCTTCTTTCTAACCACCTTTTAAAGTTAGCTCACAAAACGGTTACCTTCCAACTGCAATTATTAACTACCTATATAAGATAATGAGATCTATTTAAAAAAAACCTATTGAAATAGGTCTATTTAAATATATTGTTGGATTGAACACACTGGATAAATTTAACATAATAAGGACATTTATAGGACAATACAGCGCTAAGCTCCGACTTAAAACTACGACTACAAATTGTTTATACAAAAGGAACCAAAATGTTAATTTAATTTTATTCAGAATTTTTTCTATTCAGATTTGAAGTCTTAATCTTTAGTTGACGGGCAGACACAGACTGACAGACAGACACTAAACTAAATTTTTCCTGAAGTCTGAAACAAATTTATGTCAAGCAATTTTTGAATTCAGAGACATACAACCAATTCAGTCAACAAAATGATGACAATGCTTTCGTTAGCTCGAAAGAAAAAAAAATCCTTAAGGTGTGATAATGTAAAATCAAATTATATGAAATGCAATAAAAATTCCATATAATTTTACTGAAATAAATATGGAATATATTCGATATTAAGAAATGATCTAATTCAATTGTGACATATTTCTTTATGTTGTTAAATATTTGCATCGATGTCTGTTTTTATATTTTTTAAATTTATTTTTTTATTTAATGGTTATAGCTCGTGGTTTTTCATTATCTTTGTATGCTAAATAAATTTAATATAATTAAACTTTGCTCCGATACTCTTGTATAAACAAGAGGAGAAAAAAAACATTTTTATCTTTTTCTTTTTAAAATAAACCTAATTAAATGATAAATTATAGTAGTATAATATGGAATATAATTATGTAAATTATATTTATTTAATTATTATGTTTTATCCAAATCGAACTAGAAAATACATGACAAAAAAATGATTTTTTTTTTTTTATAAAATTGGGCTTATGACTCATTCTTAGCAAAATCAGTATGTCTCCGAATGTCACGAAACATTTTATCATTTGGGACCATCTTCTCTCTAATATATATATATATATATATATATATATATATATATATATATATATATATATATATATATATATATATATATATATATATATATATATATATATATATATATATATAGATATTTGAGTATACGTGTCCATATAATATCCCATAAAATAATGATAAAAGAAAGAACTGGTAATTTTTTATGGAAATATATTAACAGTTGACAAATTCCTTTAGTGTGAAATCATTGTTATATTTTATTTCATTTTTTGTCCAACAGCTAAAAAGGAAGAATCTCTACTTTTCCCGGAAAGTTAACATTTTAAAATGGTCTTCCAGTAGTCAGAATCAATTAATAATTAAGGAATTTTGAGAATTATACTAGATCCATAGATCCATAATGATTTCATTCATCAAATATAATATATCTATACTCAAGACATCGTCCTCTTTCATTTTACACTCCACACAACGTATTTCCGTTAAAATAAATAAGTGTTAACTCCTTGTTTGCGGCGCGGCGTCGAAAGAGGTCTAAATAAATGTTAACTCCTTGTTTATGGCGTCGAAAGAGGTCTAATTAAATCCGCTCTTTTACTCCTCCACTGTTATCTAACCCCTCCTCGGGTACAAATAGGAAGTGGTGGATTAAAAAGGGTCAGCGCACACTAGGCTGATGGGCCGGAGAGGTTCGCATCGCAAAAATCCGCCTGCTTAGGATCGGTTTAACGTATTTTATATGGACACACTGTTGACGGGGCGAGCCGGGCCGCATCGCATTGCATGAACGGATCACTTTAGCAGATTTTTGCTTCAGCATATATATATAAATATAAATATATATATATATATATATATATATATATATATATATATATATATATATATATATATATATATATATATATATATATATATATATATATATATATATATATAATTTATTTATGTATGATTAAAATGTTAAAATTATAGTTATAAACTTTGGATGAGATTATATTTATATGTTAATAACTTTTTTCTATTAATCAACAATTGAACGAGAGTAGTGTGTTCGCATCTTCATTTCAGAGACTTAGGATTTTAAAACGAAATTCGGCACACACATGCATCTCACCATTTGTAACAACTGTATTATTGTTTTTGGAAATTTCACATTTAATATTTTTAAAATGGTGACAATATAAAAAAGTTTTAGAAAGCACTTGGTGAGTAGAGAAATAAAATATACATAGTATGCTCTTATTTATAAAATGATCGAAACTCTAAAACTAAGTTTTTTAAGTCATACGTTATGCTGCATATCAAATTAAAGATCTTGCCGTGTTAAGAGAAATGCTGACACCACATGGTAAACTTTTTACTTTTCCTCACCTATGGTAGGAACATTTTTTTTTTCACCCAAACATTTTGTTCGGGATTTCAAATGAATTATTCGTTTTGGGTATTTATAAGACCTCCAGAATGGTTTTCAACATGATGTCTGTATGTGTGATATCATCGCATTGCCCGCAGGGTATTTAAGATAAAGAGTTGAAACTTGGCAGAAAAATCAGTCCTTACTTCCAGTTGTGCCGCCCGGAAAACCAACATTTTCTGCCATCTTGAACCCAGTTTGTGGAGTCAGCAAACATTTAAAGAGAAGCACTTTTTTACTTTAGCACCCCCTTGGTTCTAAACAATAGTCTGCCCTACAAAAGTCTCGAAGGTTTGTGTGTTTATCTCCCCAAGACATTGAGACTCCTGGGGCAGTTTTATGTTAATTATTCTTTTATCTTAATAGTTGATTAGACTAAGGGATATTTATTCCTTTGTCCCAAGGTACATTGGAATAAATATCACTTCGTCTTAATAGTAATTTAGACTAAGGAACATAATATATTACTCTGTATCCTTTGTCTAAATAACTATTACAAAGGGATATATGGGGGGTGCTAAAGTAAAGAAGTACCTAAAGAGAATAGTAAAAAATTGAAAAGTGGTCCAATCGAGTTGAAATTTGGCACGAATGTGCCTCTCTGTATGACAAACAAATCTACTAGATTTAATTTTGATATTGGCCGCCATTTTGAAGTTAACTATTTTTGAATTTTGAAACTTTGACGGTTAATAATACCGAAAGTATAAAGACTTTTTGGCAAATTGCTTATCTTTGGAACCGGTAAAAAATAAAGAACAAATATTAAAAAAATCGATAAAATTCCATTAATTAGTTTAAAAGTTATAAGCGAACATAATTATTAATTAGTGCGATACTTTTGTTAAATGTTAAAGTTTGTTTACATCTAACAAAATTCAAATAATTAAATAAATCAAATAAAACGAACAAAAATAATGTGTGAATTTTTACAATTAATGTGAATTATAAAAAAATCAGTTAGTTCAAAACGGTCAACCATCCAAGAAGTGACCACGCCCAATGCTGCTTCCTCCTACTGCAAAGCAGCCGGATAGGCCACTTTAGTGGCCTTCGATGAGAGGAAAAGTTCCGAGGTATACCCCTTACCCGATTTTATGTCTCGTTTCTTTAGCGAGAAGAATTTGAAATAAATAAAGTTCTTCATCAGAGCTATCCTTTTTATTACACGTTTAACAGAAACATTCCGAACTAAACATTTCAAATTTTAGTGTTGGTTCCTTTCGGAATGCTGGTGCGTTAACGACCAACAGACAAACGTACTAGGAAATTATAACGGCCCTTGCTTTTTTAGGGTCCTCGGAACCTAAAAAGCAAACAAGTGGAAGAGGAATACATTATAACCTCTAGAAATGTTATTATCACCAGGCAGCAGCTAAAAAGGGAATTAGCTCGAATGTTATATGCTATCAATTAGTTCGTATGTTATATGCTCGCAAGCTGTACGTATTGATAGGACATGTTAAGAGAACATTATTACAATATAAAAAGTATCAAAAAATGAACTCTCATTTTTTATACAAAATTTTTACTAATTTGCCCTCATGTATCTATTTTATTTTAAATATTTCAAATTTACACTTCCTTTTTTCTATTTGTACAAAAATATTGTAAATCTTATCAGTGAGAGGAATTTTATTGATAATAAATTATACATTAAACCCTTTGAACTATTCGGAAATTTTGCTGATATGAATCCGATGTCGCACCATTACTCGTGCTGTATTATCGTCTAAATCGGATATAAAATTTAAGTGTCACTATCAAATGTCTTGCTAACTTTTATTTTTAATTAAGTAAAATAATTATTTAGTCGTCAAAAATAAAAAATTACTATTAAAGTTACTTTTGAAAAATTGTTAGTTTCATCCAAATAAATTAACTAACGACTGATAAGTCTATCTTCATGAAAACTGCATCCAGTTGTGGAAGTGTAACAATTTGCTTCCAGATGTGGGAGTGAAACAAGTTTGCTTCCAGTATTGGAAGTGTAACAAGTTTGCATCAAGTTGAGGAAGTGAAACAGTTATTGCGATTGCTCACGTTTAAATACCTTTTTTATTTTGTAAGTTTATGAGTATAGTAGAAGATGAAAAAAACAAATTGTAATTTTACAAAAATCACTTCACGATGAAGTAAACAATGATTTCAGCTTTGTTACCCAAGAGGCCAAGAGCTACGAGGGTAACATTATGGTTAACTAACCGAACTTACCGTAATCGGGACTCAGTCGAAGAGGTTGCACCGTCCGGTCGACCGCTCTATCAACCGAAGGTTAACGAACGCTGTCGGTTGTTCGTTAGTTTTTCGGGTCACACATGTTACTTCTCGGTCGAACTGGTATGTGCTTCCAAACACACCCTTTTTATCAGCCATTCACGCTCCAACTTCGCCCTGTGGCAGGGTTGGCTGCAGCAGACTTCGTTTCACAAGGGTAACACCTTTCTTTACCTTCTTTACGTTTTTTCCGTCAGCAGAGGACTACAGAGATAAATTGGACCATTTTTAAAATAGTGGCGCCATTTGCTTTCCACTACCGGCCCCAACAGGGGTTCACTTTCAATTACGAGCAATCGCTGTCAACATAATGGCTATATAATTACAATCTATTGCTCCTTTCATACGACCTACTATTAGACCATTCCAAATTGGAATCGAAAATTCTGATTACTATATCAGTGCGAACAGATTTTATAGAATTTTTTCTTGGTTATAAATAACTAATACTTCTGTTAATTGCTTCCGAGCTTACCGAAGGTACGGAAATTCTGAGGCAGAAATCCGTTTACGACAACCTGTTAGCAAGTAAATTAAGGTTGTAAATTTCGGTACATGTTTTGTCTTTTAAGGAAAGCATAAACCTTAAACTCAGTTTTAAATCAAGGAAAACGGATTTCGAACTCTATATAGAGATCTGGTATCCGCCACAGTAATTAAAGCCACTTCATCGGATGTTAACTCACACCAGGTCCAGTTTATAATTCTTAGTGTCTGGAGTCCAGATGATCACGCACTTCTCACTCACCCTTCCTTATCTTTACTATGCGCCCAATTACATGTCTGCACCATTTACTCAAAATAAAATTGATAACATATCAAATCTTATCAGCTTAGCAACAATGAAAAAAGAAAAAACTAAATTAACTCTTGGGTTTCATAATCGTTTTAGGTCTGATATTTATAATAAAAAAAATATTTATAAAATATAGTAAAACTGATCGGCAACAGTATTGGGATGTCAGGAACATATCAATAACATATTTCATTGGACCTTGGCAATTCACTTAATCAACCTTACCTTTTACCTTTATCTTTTAGCTTTAATTTATTTATTTAATTTTAGTGATGGATTTCAAAATACAAGTTAACGAGTAAAAGAGAGGGAGCAACATCTGCAGAAGGTTGAAATAATTATGGAACCATTTGTGAACTAACTTTGGCACATTATCCAAATTTTATCAAATAGGAAAAGTTTAGTTATCAAAATATGAGCATTCACAAAAATGAACAGAGACAAACCGATTGTCAGACTTAGATTAAAAATGTTCCTTGATGCCTATAACGCTTTTTAGTAGCTTTAGTGTTTAAGAAATTATTTTTACATTCAGTAAGCTCAGAATCAAAAATAATTAAAAGTAGAGAACGTAAAAAAAGATATTTACTTTATAAATTTGACATTCAATTGACAATAATAATAATAATTCATATAAAAATGCAATTTTTCAAAACTGGTCTTATTTTCAACCTTTTTTTTTTCTTTTTGGTTTCTGTATTCTTCATCTCAGTTGTATTTATGCGCAAAATTTGGGGAAGATTAAATGACGGGAAATGGTTCAAAACTGGGGTAATAGGTGTGCGATGAAACTTAAAAAGCAAATAAATTTGACGCCATTTTTTTTTTTTTTTTTTTTTTTTTTTTGTTTCTGTATTCTTCACCTTAGTTTTATTTATGTGCAAAATTTGGGGAAGATTGAATCACTGTAAGTGGTTCAAAATTGGGGTAATAGGTGTGCGATGAAACTTAAAAAGCAAATAAATTTGACGCCATTTTGTTTTTGTTTTTATTTTTTTGGTTTCTGTATTATTCACCTTAGTTGTATGTATGTGCAAAATTTGGGGAAGAGTGAATCACGGGAAGTGGTTCAAAATTGGGGAAACGGAAATGTGCGATGAAACTTACAAAGCAAAGTAATATAAGACCAGTAAAAATAAGAATAAAACAAAAGGGATTCGCATCTGAGAGGTAACGTAAACGATGCAGGTCTGAAACCAAGAATTAAGATCCAAACGCCGACCTTATAAAGGTTCAAATTCCAAAGAGATATGTTTCACACTGAGGATCGCATCAAGCAGTTTTGTAAAGAAACAAAGAACTTTCAAGTACACAACATGTTAACTAATAAATAAGTCAATATCCTAACAATAAAATAAAACAAGGTAACAAGTAAACTAATAAATAAGTTAACTTGCTAACAATAAAACAAGGTAACAAGCTAACAAGTCAACTAATACAATTATTTATTACTTTCACCTCACATTACACATTTACCCTTAATCATATTCAAAATTCCTTCACAACCGACCATTTTAGTAGAAGGCCAAGTGGTATCTTTGGCAACTTATATTTCTTACCTTAATGACAAAGTCACAGAGGCCTTACCTAAAGCGGCCCAATTGTGAAGGCCCAACATAAAAGGTTCTCTAATCATACGGCAATTTTTCACGAAATTTGCCAATGGTGAATAATGTCCCAGAATTCGCTGTAAAGGAAACAGGACTGATAATAATAGACTTGTTTAATAAATAGAACATTGCGTGAGATTATCGGGTTGGACAAGTTTCAGATACTATCGATAGCTAACTGGACTTTTTGACCACCATCACTCACATACAACACTGCTATAACATAACTAAAAGATAGCTTTATATCTGAACAGGACCCTGCAATACTACTGCAACGGTTTAGTAATTTAAAGTTATATGAAGGTGAATCCTTAGAGAGTTTCGCTGATAAAGTCAGCGAAATTTCTTCTGTGGATAACATTAGCCCACACGGATCCCAAATCACTTTTGGACAAAAATATCGACAGAATCATTTGTCGGTACTCCCACAAAATTTAAAAATTCCGGTCCAATTGACTTTCCCGGAAAAACTACAGGAAGCAAAAATAATCACGACTGCCGCATAGACAAACATATACATATAACAGAGCAACCGATATTTACCTTCAATAATCATTATGCATTAATAAGAACACACGACATCCCCCCCCCCCCCCAAAAAAATGCACATTGCTAGGACAACAAAATGGATTTACCATTACTCCGATTTGTTAAAACCACCCACCACCTTAAAAAAGAACCCAACCATTTAATTAGACAGACGAATGTATTTAACTAACATAAGATTGCTCTAACCATATTGTTGTTATACCCACCTTTATTGTCGTCTCCCACTTACAGTCAACATTTCATTCTCACGACCTATATGCTCCCAACATTGCTGAAGCAGGATTTTTCCCCCAGAATATCAATGGTGATGAAAGTCCTAAAGGTTACACATCACGGTAATTGACGAAGGAAGAACGAAATTTACGGCAAATCACCGCGAATGCAATTCAGCTATTCTTTACCTTTACAGTCTGAATACGTTTAGGCACATTTTTTATGTTATAAGGTTACAATAATCATCGATCACGCAGCAATGTATTGGCTTCAAACACTTAAAAATCTTTGAGGCAAACTATTACGGTCGTCACTTAAACTAGCACAGTAAAACTGCGAGATAAAACATAGACCAGGGGCGTAACATTCCGGTTACAGTCCCTAGAATTAATCTATTCCTGAACCATGGTTTTCTTTGGGGATCCATACCCCTAGTAATTAACAGTGCTATCTATCGTGCATAACAGACATGCATTGCAGGTATGATCGCTTTGTCGTCTATACATATATTTTCATCTTTATATTTTAGCTTTAGCTAGTGTCTGTGATTTACAAAAAAATATATTTAAAGTGTCTAGTTTACCTTTATCCGCAACATTATATAGCCTTCACCTGATATTGCTTCCTGTGTTTCGAGTCTTTTAGTTAACTTTGAGTCCTCTCCTCGGTGTAAAATTCATACCTTGTGATCATCTAAGTTATTTTTTAAAAATAATACATATTTTTGCCTTGACCACAGGTAAAAATAAGGATCGACTGGCATGCCTGTGGAGATTATTCCTCTTTCTCGGCATTCCCAACCCTTAGGCCGGATCATGAAACGAACCAAACAGCAGACATTACCTCACGCCCCGGACATCATCCACTATGACGCGGACGCGGACACCACCGGAAGACCCTATAACTCCATTATGAATCCAGCCGCGGAAGCCTATGTACACATATATTAAGCCTAGTAACAATCTCTGCCAACTTAATGCGTCAAGCAGCAACACTTCAATATTGTCAACATATCAGGCGGCTGAATATCAAAGAATTTATACTATTGCTTGTGTGTATCCGTTTTAGCCTGTTCAGTGGCGTATCTAAGGAAATAAGGAATCCGGACTGTATTGAGATTGTTATCGTAACAATTACCCTTTCAAAACAGTGGGACACGAATATTTTCAAACTATATACGTCCGAACAAACTTGAAATGTCGCTCGTAGGTATAGAATAACGGTTCCCACCGTAGAGCTTCCTCGAGAAAAAGCCTAAGTTAATGGTCGTTGTTACGTCTTGTAAACTTAGGAGAACTTTATTATCCAAACGGTTCGTTCTAAGTAAAAAATGAACTCAATGTTTCCTGTGTGAAATTTAATAATCTTTAGTTTTGATCAGATTCTCAATTGGTCTCCAAGCCAAAGGAAGCGAGATATATTCGCAAAAATACGTAAAAAGTCATGCAAAAGCAAACACTATGCAAGTTGTAAAATGAATGAGACCTTTATGAGGGAAATTTATTTAAATTTCTTTTTGATTATCACCTTAAATTGTCTCCGAGCCATAGGAAGCGAGATATTCGTAAAAAAGCGTAAAAAGTGGTGCTGCGACGAATACTAAATTGACATTCTTTGCCCTATATTCCGTAAACCGTCCACTGTACGTAAAAAATGAATGAGACTTTTTTTGTGGGAAATTTTGTTATCTTTAATTTTGATAACCACCATGATTAATGTCCGAGCTATAGGAAGCAAGATATTCGCAAGAGACAAAATTTATTGACCTTTGCACTTGTATATCTATTAACGCGACCACGATCTCTTTGCCGATTTTTAATGTTTTGCATAACGTCAAAATGAACCGATAAAAAATAAAATTGAAGCTCCGCTTTTTTTGGAACAGAAGCCATATTTATGACTAATATTACTGGACTAAATATATTAGTTGAAAGTTTTCTTATTTTACAAAGCTTTCGCCCAGGGAACCTGGGCTTCTTCAGTGTTTTGAATTGTAGAATATTGTAAATTTAGAGAAAATGGTCAAATGGAAAAAAGCATTTACGAAATTAGAAAATGAAAGTCTTACAAAGTTAGTCAAAATTTTGATTGTTTTTAGCTTTTTTTTGAAAAGAATTTTTATATTTTTTTATAACTGACATACCTAATCAAAATTTTTGAATTATTATGTTATAACTACCCTTACATACATAGTTAGTCGTACCTCCCGGTCCTTAATCTGCATCCCTGAGCCTGCGGGCTCCTTGACACTAATACCTCCGCGGATCCCCACCTACTATTTTTTGTAGTTATTAACACCTGTTGTTTCTTTTACTAGATCGTCTAATTATAATTTATTCTTATATTATGGTTAGTGTGTACAAATTATTATTATGTTTGATTACCACAAAATATAGGTCAATACAACAAATTGTTTGCGAAATGTTTATGATTAATAAATTAGTAAAGTTACAGAACGTTTAATGTCTTAATAACTTCTTAGTTAAAAGAATATTAAACAAATTGATTTGGGTAACATAATGGTTAAACATTTCGCAAAACATAGTTGACTATAATAAATCAAAGTCTTAAAGAAAGAATAATTACTTATTGATACTCGTAGAGTAATTTTAAAGTCTGATCAAGTTCTTTAACCCCGATACTCTTAAAAAAGTAGTTTATTAACTGGATTTTTCATCAACTGCTGACACACCTCCATCAGATACTGGATCTCCTTGAGATGCTACACTAGGGGTCCAGTACGCACAAACTGACAGACTCCTTCGGACCTTGCATCTCAATTGTACCCCTCTACTAGTTACACCAATATATCTTAATATATAAAACTAAAGTTTGATTCGACATTTAACAGTCTATGCCGACACTTCGCCTTGTGTGTCGTTGTGTATAGCTTTTAAATAAAAGCTTTCGTTGTATTTCAGTTAACAACGTTTTAACAGATATCCCCTAAATTTTATTGCATCATTTCTAAACCGAAATAAAAAAACATGAATGTTATAGCAATTTGTTTTTGTAATTCAAGACATCGCATAATATGAATCCATCGGGAAGTTCTTTAAGCTTTATCGAATCCATAAGAGTTCGTCGTACGCTCTAACGTATTGTTTACAGTGACGTAATGTTGAGTTCTATTGTGCACAAACGCTAAAAATATTTGCAAATGTTTTGTATAAAGTTATATACATTTTAACATTACCATGTGTAAAAAGTGTGAAAAATGACTATACCATACATTCTATAAAGTAATTATCCCTATTAGGGTTTTCGTGAGCCTAAAATCAAGATAAACATTAAAAAATGTGACTAAAAGTGTTTAGTTTGAAAATAATATAAATTTTAGCTTTATCGTGTGTAAAACGTCGTCAAATTATTTTATGTGAAATATCTACAATGTGATAAAACGTTAGTTTGCCCGTGCTTATATAAAATTAAGGTAAACGATTATATTATATATAATACCTATATATTACTCTGTTAAAATGTTAAATGTGATTTATCTTTTAGATTTTCTCGTCTGTAAAACGTTTGAGAAATTACTGGACGTACAATTTCTTAAAGTATTCATTACAGTAAATTGTAAAATTAGCATTCATTATTTTTAGTTTTATTCTCCATATTAAACAGAAGAAAACGTTTTAATAAATTGTATACAGAACACAAGTAAACGTTAATTAAAGATGTTATAACTTGTGTTGTGATGAGGAGCGAGCGCAGGGAATATTGTTTTATTTATTAATTTCAATATTATTTTTTGTTATGTTGCGTTATTTTCGAAAGAGCAAGTTCTCTTGCTATAAAGTTAAACCAAGAAAATAAATGTCAGTCTTGTGAGAAAACTCAGAGATTTCGGCCTTTTTCCTTTTATGTAACTTTAAGTTAAAATTAAATCACTTCAAATCAATAAACATCAAATCTAGAAGCCGAAAACCGGCACATTTTGTAACTTTAAGTAATACACAAGTAAAACGATTGTCAAATAACAGAACGTTTAAGATGTTTAAAGATCTTCTAGTTTTGTCGTGGGTAAAACATTTGTCAAATAACAGAACGTTTAAGATGTTTAAAGATCTTCTAGTTTTGTCGTGGGTAAAACATTTGTCAAATAACAGATCGTTCATGTTCTATAAAAGGTTCTTGTTGTTTTGTCGTGATTGCAACGCAAGTAACTCTTATCATGTTTTTTTAGTTTTGGTTTAGTCGTGTGTAAATATCATCTATAAATTTCTTATAGTTTAGACAAGATTTACCTAGTTAAAAATGCCAAAAATAGTAAGTAAACGTTTGTCAGAATGAAGTATTCAACGCAAATAATTTCGTGACCTATACACTACGTAGTACCTATATAAAGTACTCATATATGTATTGCGATATTCGAGTTTGAGATCTTTTTAGGGTCACATGGTACCTATTAGACATTTTTTAAGAGATATGACTATATTTTTGGTCCCATTACAGAAAAACTTACTATTTTCTTATGGAACTATTATTATTAGTGGTCCCCATTCTGCAATTTGTTTTTTTATCGTGATCCATACTCTTTCTTTGTTCACCCACTATCTTAGAAAATAGATGTTTCCCAATTGTAAATAATTAATCAGGGAAAGGCAATTACATATATGGTTCCAATGGCTTTAAAATTGACTTACTATATAAATATCGTTGGAACTGAAGGAAATGGAAGTTCAAGAAATGCGTTTCAGACATCAACAAACATTTTTGATTCGTGGCTATCTACCGGTCTGCCCATCAACAATTTTTCGAATTATTCTATCTTAAAAACTACTTTTCCGATTAAAATAAAAATTTTATCTGCAACTTTCTTCAATATTGAATTCAAATTAAAGTAACCCCGCTGGAAAATAAAAGAGCTCCATCAAAACAACCATTACATTATTGTTATTTTGTTTTATTTCTAAAATCTCAAAATGTAAAAAAGTTGAACTATTTTACTCACTTTTGGACTCTAAACATGATGCTTAATTAATCTCTTAAATTTTGAATCACCATCTATATATATATATATATATATATATATATATATATATATATATATATATATATATATATATATTATAATTCGATGATCGAAAACAGTAATAAGTCATTCAGAAAGAAAATATCAGTTACTTTATACCATCTTTAATCTCATTGAAATACTTATTCAGATGATTTAATTATATATTTAATATTTAGTATAATGATATAATTATATATTTAAAGTTCTTTTACCTTTAATCTTTTTTATCTAGGTATTGTACATTCTTGTATAATGATAATTATTCTCATTAATAATAATTGGTAAATAACTATCCCTAAAAATAATTTCTTCGGTATTTATTACAATCTTAATAATTTTAAACAAGTTAAATTATATTTCACTTAAAAATTCTTAATAATTTTATTTACAATATCCCTCATATTTTAATTCAAATAATTTATAAATAAAACTAATTATACATAATTTTACATTTGAATAAAAATAGACTGCCAATTAATTGGTGTGGCACATAGCTTCCTCGCATCCTATCCACGTACTTTATTGATTTTATCTATTTACAAGCCATTATTGTCTAATTTGATGAATTTTTCCCCCGTTATTTTAATCTGTCAAAATTGATTTGATTTTTTACATGAATTAAAGTATTAATTTATCAAAATTTAAAGAGCGCAGACGGTTCAAATTAACCTAGGGCTATCTGCGGACTACTTTCAATAAACTATAAAAGTTTCATACAAATCAGATAAGTAGGTACTGTTGAAGCTAGAGGTGTAAATAAATGTATGTTTGTGCGCATGTGGAAGAGAAACAAATAAGCGCAGAAGGTTGAAACTTATATGGGACCAACAATGAGCTAATTATGACCTACCATCCAAATTTCATTAAAATCGGACGTGTAGTTTTAAGATAGGTTGGTTCGCAAAAATTGAAAAATTGACAGACCGATGGACCGACAGACAGACACGGAACCAAAAATGTTCCTGGATGTCTGAAACGGATTTCTGTCTTGGAATTTTTGAAATCGGAGACCTAAAATTTGTTCGTTCTTCATAGAACGACCTAGCTTCCATTACGTACGGTAAGCTCGGAAGCAAAAATGATATTGGTTGGATTCCTATTTATCCAATAAATAGGCATTAATATAATATTTAATTAATTAATAACTGCGTTATCTTGTATGTGTCTTTATTATTCATGTTGCTGTTTTTTTTTTGTTTTTTCCCCACTTCGACTGCACATGGGTCATTAGCGGTATGTTGTTAATAAATAGTAATAACATAATAAAATTTAATATCAACTGACTATTCAGTGATGAAGATTTACCTATTACAATAGGTTTTAATTAATTTAAAAATAGTTGTTTCGCCAGCAATGTATGAGTGTTTGGCAGTTTAGCATTTTAAACCACTCGCTATACTTGTGGCTCAGATAGCTTTACCTCTGCCAATTTATTTTTATTATCAATTCACTGATTTTAATTCATATTTGTCCGACTCTATTAGTAATCATCGACATAGGATTCGTAATCTCTTCGAAGAGTGATTTTTATTTGTTTAGTTGCTAAAGGGTTTTCCTAGTCAAGTTTAATAATCGTTTAACATTTCCTCACAGAAGGGAATTGAACCACCAAGATTCCTTTTTTATAAATTTTCAACATTTTCTAAAAATAAAACCTCTGACAAGCTATTTGTATGTGTAAATTATAATTTGGCATTGGTCTTGAATCTGAGGAATACTATTCTATAGAAGTTTTTAAGGGGCATTCTACTAAAATAGAATAAAATGAAAGGGCATAAAAAATACTATGCCATATTTTTTTTAAGGAGCTGTAGTGTATTGGATGTAGTATGTTTTAGTTGTGTTGATTCTGGTTACACTGCTTATTAAGTAATACTGCTTTATCTTATAGTAACCTCCCCTTTATCTTTATGTATTATATGATGTGACTTAAAACTTTATTCTTGTGGTGATGTTTTGAAATATAAAAGATGTTTTGTAATATACATAGTCTAGCTTTTTATAGTGCATAGTAGACAATGGGGCATACTATTAAAATAGGGCATACATTAAAATAGGCATCATTATTAAAATAGTAAACCTACCATATTAGGTATAATACTACTAAGAAGCATAAAAAGTACTATTCCATAGATTTTATAAGGGGCAGTGATGCGTTGTAATCTCAACTCGCGTATGTAGGATGTACGGTGGAATGATAATGATAATCATTACCTGGTTAAAAAGACCTTTAATTTTATATACAACATGGCATATGACTTGAAAACCCTTAATGTTTGTATTTTTTTGATCATTTCTGGCAGCCATTTTCAAAATAATGGTTTGTCTATTCGGAAGATAGAAGGTAAAATCGAGATCTCATCATAGAAGGAGATCAAGTTGAGTGTCACTATTTTATATAAGAGTAAGTTAGTTAAGTAAGTTAGTTAATAAGTTAGTTTCTTTTTAACCTCAAACAATTCAATAAAAGAATTCAAGCAAGTTCCCGAGCATAATATGATAAAAATATAAACCTTTTTAGAAACCGCCTAGCTTCTTAAATAATTTTTAAACATCATAGCACCCTTATGGCTTTTTAGTTTAGGCATATTTTTATGGGTATTTGTCTGTTTAGCAAATAAAGCTTTCATGAACCTGTGAGTGATATGACTTCCAATTATATTTATAGCTTCGGTTAGGCGTTTCATATTCAGGCGTGGCCTGGGCAGACTTATTTACGGTGTCAATGAAACCATTTCTGTTTGTGCCAAGAATGAGCTTTCCAATTTTTTTGATCCTGACCAATACCAAATTTATTAATCCCAAAATCCCAAGTTGTACTGATAAAAGTGTAATCCTCTAATTAATAACACACACAAAATGACATTTCATACCAGCTATAGAATACGAGGGATTATTCAGAATTTATTTCTTAAAAAATCTTAATCGTTTTAATTACATTTACTTATCAAAAAAACAACTTTTTTTTATGTATTTTATCAATCACTTGAGAATTTCAATCAGATTTACAAGAAACATTTTTCATTCAACTCGTATTTAATAGTTATGTAATACATTTCATAAAAATTGTTTTAAAACACTGCACCACTATTCAGTTATTTAAGGTTAAAGGTTGAAGGCAAATGCAAAAATGTCCAGAGATATTAGCTAATTACGTGAATTTAAAACAGTAACGGCGCCGTTTTAAAGTCATTATTGAAACCCCATTATTTTCTTTTTTAATTTGGTATATTTATAAACTACTAGCAAGAAAGTTGATATCACTGCTTGTAAAAACTAAAGAAAAAGAAATCTAAACTTGATAAGAAAAATGTTTATTCTACCTGCGTAATAAAAGACACAAATTATCTACGGGTATAATAAGTGATAGTAACTTGTGAGCTGTTTAGTTTAGTTAGCTTCGACCCGATTAGTTTAAACGTTCCGGTCTCCACATTTAGTTCTGCATTGTAGATCTTCGTTTATAATTAAAAAATTAATATCTGCTTTTGTAAGTTTAATTACCATACTTATTTTATATTTATTTTTATTTTTTTGGAAGGAAGTTTCTTATGGCAAGTTACAGCGTCTGGAGCCCGGGAGTGAATCCGAAAAAAAAACGACCGTCACAAAAACTGTCATAAAATCGACCGTCACGAAATCTATCTAGTGATGATAACTTGAGTTAAAGATGACCGATTTAGTTGAAATTTGGTACATATGTTCATTTTGCCATTGTCCAGAACATGTTCATCGGCCAATGTTATCCGTCCAAGCGTTCGCGCGCAACGCTCGTGTAAACGTAAGCTTCAATTGTAAAATTGGAATTTTAAGTCGGGAAAAAATTCTAACTTCATCTATTCAATGAGACAAACAACTTTTATAAGTATTTTTTTTTTGTAAAACCAACACCGACACCGCTATGAAGTGATAAAGATCGCTAAATTTATTAAAGCGGACCTAAACGCTTAAAATAGAGAAAACTACGTTTATCCGTTCTAACGTAATGGTTTTAATAAAACTTCATGCACATCTTAAGTACAATTGAAACAGGCATATAAAATTTTAACCTGATACAAGCATAAGTTTTTGCATAGTGAAGTGATATATTTTATAATATTTTAAACTGAGGACGGGTAGATATAGGGATGATGACTGTTCCCTATACAACCACTACAACCACACTTTTAACTATAAACTCATCATGATAAACTTTATTCTCAATATTCAATACATATTTATTGCAAGACGCTCGCTCAATGATAAACAAAAATGCTTTTCTTTTAATTCTGCCTTAATTCCTCTAAGTACAAATTTTTAGTTAGTTACTTTTAATTTTGTCTATTTTTTTAACTCCGACATGAATTTTTAATTAAATAATTTATTTATTTAATTTATTTATTTAAATTTACATTTCATAACTATTTTTTTACAATCTTGGTAACCGCAAAAGCAATAGCTTGAGTGCGGCCTTTAGTGATCATGCTACATAATTATTTAAGTTAATTATTCTCCATATGTATGTAGTGTAATATATACAACTTAAATACATTATATAATAATAACAAATACATAAATACTCTAAAAATAAAAATAACAGACTAAGAAATAAAATTAACAATGTGAAATAACAGTGTAAAAAATAGCAAAGTAACAAATAAAAATAATCTATTAACCAGATAATCTAACATGTAAAGCAAAATTTATAATTTAAAATTAAGCCAAATAGTTAAAAAAAAATACATATATTTATTAATTTTCATTATCTTATTAAGTGTGATTTTGAAAAGTTTTGGAGAGATAATTTGAGTTATCGTTACAGGCAGTAAATTGTATAGTCTAGGTGCTGTGAAAGAAGCATGGTTTGTTGCAGCTACAGTGCGGCAAGTACGTTCCTTAAGTTCCTTGGTCTCTTGTCTTCGGGTTGGATAGGAATGATTTACATAGCATAGCTATAGTTTGCAAAATTATTCCTCACCAT
The DNA here is from genome assembly GCA_951217055.1 of Gerris lacustris. Taxonomy (NCBI): domain Eukaryota; kingdom Metazoa; phylum Arthropoda; class Insecta; order Hemiptera; family Gerridae; genus Gerris; species Gerris lacustris. The sequence goes on along the minus strand of OX578278.1, from coordinate 40,108,471 downwards.
TAATATCTGTTTTATTTGATATAAAAATATTGAGTCTTTCTACTCTAAACCCCTTAAATAGTTTGTCTGTAGCATATCTAGTTGGTTTCCTCAAACAGATTTTGATTATCCTCTTTTGGACAACTTGAAGACACTCAACTGTGGTCGGGTTAACTCCACCCCACCCAAGGATCCCATATTGTAGCACGGATTGACAGAGAGTAAGATATACCCATCTTAAATTTGAAATAGACAATATCGAGCACAAATTTTTGAACTTGTAAATCACTTTCCTCAGTCTCGAACAAAGATATTGCACATGAGGGTTCCATTTCAAGTTTTGGTCGATTATAACTCTCAAGTACTTAATTTTATCAGTTCGTATTAGCTTTGGACACAGGCAGTTAGGCTTCATTAAACTCTTTGAGCATTGTTTATCATGCATCTGCACATCCAATGGTTTATCCTTCAACTCTTGCTCGATATTTCCAGCTTCAGTGAAAGAAAACGTAATAAATTTCGTTTACGCAATGTTTAACGACAGTTTATTACAGTCCAGCCAATTTTTTATGGTTTCTATACCCTTTGAAGCTTTATGGAAAACTGAAGGCCAAGAGACATCATGAAATAAAGCAACCGAGTCATCAGCAAACGCTACGATACTGCCGTTAAAAGCCGTATTGTTGATAAGTAGGAGATCATTTACATAAATCAGAAATAGAATAGGTCCCAAACAAGTCCCTTGGCGGTCTCCAATGCTTAAAAGTATAATAGGCTTACTTAGTACTGATTTTATTTTTACTTGTTGGATCCTGTTACTAAGATATGATTTAAATAAATTTAATGGTGTTCCTCTAATATCTAATTTCTCTAGTATGCTGAGTTACCATCGTCGACTGTATCGAATGCCTTTTTTAAATCCAGGAATATGCCTAATGTTTTTTTTTACCTTTATCTAATTCCTCCATAACTGATTTAGTGACCGTGTATATGGCATCATCAGTTCTTAGTGCATGTCTGAATCAAAATTAATGGTCGACTATAAGTTTCGAGCTTTCTAAGAAGCTAACCAGTCTAGCTTTAATTGCTTTCTCGAATATTTTTGAAAGAGTAGGTAAAAGAGAAATGGGTCGATGATTATTTATTTCTTCTTTTTTTTCCGTCTTTGAACAATGGTATAACAACAGCTTTTTTAAGCTCATCGGGAAAACTTCCTTGAGTGAAACATAAATTAAAACAATTTGTAAGTGGGTTGGCTGTTAAGTGGATGGTATTTTTTTATCAGAGTTGGACTGATTCCATCGATTCCAGGAGCAGCATTAGATTTTAGTTCCATTGCTATTTTAATTATTTAATTTTTAGTTATAGGCCTGAAAAATATTGAGTTAGAAGGTGCTTTCATTTTAGAACGGAAAGTTTTTCCTCTATCAGTTATCTTTTGAGCAAATTCTTTACCTATGCTGGAAAAGTATTTATTAAATTCTTCGACTATGTCAGAGGTTTCGCTGACTGTTCCTGTTCCATCGTGTTTTCTGATTAGTTCGATGTTACTTTGTTGTACGTCTGTGTCAGTTGCTTCGTTTACAATCTTCCAGAACTGTTTAATATTTCCCGAATTCTCTTTAAATTTTTCTGAGTAAAACTGTCTTTAACTTGCCTTACCAAACCATTAAGTTTATTTCTATAATTGGTGTACTCTACTTTAAGTTCTATTTTATTTTTTACTGTCTTACTAATTTTATGGGCAATTGCATCTCTATTCCTGATAGTTGCTACTAGCCCTTTCGTAATCCATGGTTTAATTTTCTTTACTTTAGCACAGAATGTTTTCGGAAAGATTTATTTTTTATTTATATCTATGTACTGTAAACGTGTTTGATAAAATATAGAGAAAGCTTTTTCACCATTTGTTTGAGAGTAGATATTTTCCCAATTTTCTTCTGATAAATGGTATTTCAGATTTTCTTAATTTATTATAATTTTCTTTGATGTGTTTAAGGTTCTCGTATTTTTTAATAGCTGAGAAAAGTTGTTGGTTAGGAGAAAAGCTCCTATAGTAAAATGATCTGTAAGTGCCGTGTTAATAATAAAAGCATTCATGGAAAAATTATTTGAATCGGCTTTTAAAAAAAATATGGTCTATACAAGTAGCTGCAGTATCGGATTTCCTCGTCTCTCCGTCTAGATATCTGTTAAACCCATACTGGCTTAAAACTGTTAAGTAAGATTGATGTAGATTTGGAAGATCAGCTGTGCTTAAAATATTAAGGTTTAAATCACCCACTAGAATTATGTTCAGGATATTTCTTTGTTTCTATCAAGTAATCTTCTAAGCTTGCAAGAAATTCGTGAATATTTATATCTGGTGATCTGTACGGAGCTGAAAGTAGTATTTCTCGGTTTGTATTTAGTATTTTAAATTTAATATGCAATGAATTAGCTTGATCGATATTATAATCCCACACAACGAAACATCTAGACTATCTTTTTTAATGTAAACAACTACACCATCACATTTATTATACCGATTTGTTTTAATAAATTTCTCGTATCCAGTATCGCTATATTAATCCAAGCTTCACTTAATACTATAATGTCAAAAGTAGCTCTAGCAGACTGGAGAAAGGTGCAAAACGCATCGAAGTTTTTATTTATACTTCTTACATTCTGATGTATAATAAGTTATTTTTGGCTCTGTGTTTGAGTTTAAGATGTATTGAAATTCACCGGTCGAATGAAGTTTAAAAGTTTCTACTTTGTTGTAATCACTTAATGCTTTCAAAAGATCAGGTACATCATTTGTTAACATATCACAATTTAAATTACTCAACACACAACTAATACTACACGATATAATAATTCTATAAATACACAATACAATAAAACAGCCGTAATAAAAGATTATAATAACTAGGTATAAACTGTTAAACAGTAACAAACTTAACTTAAATTTATACAATAACTTTTTTTATACAATAAAGGAGACTAGATAGAATTTAAAATAAAGTTAAAGGTTTTTGGACTCTATAAAGAAAGCTAATCGAGTCGACGCTTCTTTCCGATCTGTAGTTGGTTCTTGCCCTCCGGTTGGCTGCCTTTTTGCACTGCCTTCCGCATTCAACTTGCTCTGTCCATCTATCGTTTCTACGTATGACTTCAGATCTTTTGTCGACGTAATCCAAACCACTTTATCGTAGTCTGTGCGTCCATCTTGGGTCCATGCTCTAGATATTTTATTTTCTTTTACTAAATCTCTGGCTTTTCCTAATAGTATTTTTGAGTAAGGTGTCAGATGCTCATTTACGTAAGTCCTGGTTTCAGGATGGTCTGGATGGATTTCGTTAGCAGTGAATAGCTTGTTTTTTTATCGATTTGTTCCATTTTTCCTTAGTTAGACGGCTTCCAAGTTTTGCTACAATTGAAGGAACTCTGCCCGGAATTCTTGATCTATCTCTATGAGCTTTCTGGATGTCCCCTTCCGTAAATTCTGATTTTTCGGCTATGCTTTTTACGATCTCCAAACAGTTTTCTTGGTTTGTTACGGGAACTCCTATTATTTCGACATTTTCGATACGCGTTTGTTGTTCATATTGATTCATATTTTCTTCTAATTGATTGACTCAGCAATAATCTTACATTTTCTTTAGACACCTGCTCAATATTGTCTGAATTTGTATTAGTTTGTTTAATTTTTTTCTACTTCAATTTGACACTTTTTTATTTCTTTATTTAAATTTTGTACACTTAATTTTATCTCTTTTATTTCTAATTTCCGCCATGAAATATTATACTTAGCAGTGTGATTTTATAATTTATATTTAATGAAATGCGTAAGGCACTTCGTTCCTAACAGGTGTCCCGGGACCGGGACACCTATTGTTTTTTGTTTTTTTTTAGTAGTCAGCTTCAAACCGACTATATCCTGTGTAAAGGGCACCAAAAGATTAACCTATGAACAAAATCCTCTTCTCTTTTATGCATGCTATGCATTCTGGGCTACAAGTTGATAAATTTACTAATGGGGGAATGTCTGATCTTACTAGGACAAAGATAGTAGATATTAGTTGGTCCTTGGTTTTCACTTGCAGTAAATACTTTTATAGTGTTGACTATGCCGATGCACCGGCACATATTGTTATCATCTTATTAATATGCACAATGCACAAGCATATCAACATGAGTTATCACACGGTACATCTACACCCTTATCATCTCATCACTAATTTATGCTTACTATATCTCACTATTACAAATAAAATCGGTACGACTAACTCGAACTAAACTTTCTCATATACATAGCAAGACTGAATGTAAATCCAATAATAACTCATTTCATTTATTTGTACTTAAAAACTGTTTAAGAGGTGGTTGTATTCTTTTTGTTTTTATTATTTGTGCTAAATCAGTTTTATATTCATAATATATCAGGAACAATATTTTTCCCGGGAAAAAGGCATACAAAGTTAGGTTCGTATTTAAATTGAAAACATTTTTGAATTTGTTTAATCAAATTCGTCGGAACCGTTTTCGAAAAAAAATTTATATCTATTGTTACACATTTGCATAGTTTCTTGGACGGGGAAGGGGGAGTTGGAAATTAATTAATTTTTTTATTAGCTATGGGGTGTGATTTTGCAGAATATGTATGACCAAATATCATCGAAATCAGCCAAGCAGTTCACACGCGTCTGCATAGACTACAGACGAAGGACAAACAATTTTTAAAGCCACTATTTTAGGACCTTAAAACGTGTAATGAAAATCTCAAAAACCTATTTCACATCATAATACTTTTTCTTTATATGTACCTACTAGGTAGGGGGTGCCCAGAAGGAAGTGACATGGTACTAATAGCACCATTGACACAAATTTTGGGGGTGGAATTTGCAATGAAGGGAGGTTTTTTTTTTTTTTTTTTTTTTAAAAAAAACTTTAATTAAATACAAAATATTAATTTTATATCAATTAATAAATTTTTGTAGGTACGGTAAGGTTATAATGATATATGACTTAATATTCAAGTGTGTTATAATATGTAAGTATGACAGTGGTTAATTTTGTTAATCATTTATTATTAGTATGATAGTTGGCAAACGGAAAAATGAAACTTTTATAACTGATTGAATATAATGAAACTGTGTGTATTTTTACAGAGAAAAATGCACTCCAGAACCGGTATTTGAACCACGGGCCTCTATATTTCCAGTATAGCGCTCTACCAACTAAGCTACGCAGGAGAATGAGTTTCTCTGACGTTAATGATACCTTCTCCCGAATTTAAGCTTTCAATTTTCCACAAGTCTTAGATTAGAAGTCAACATTAATGACATAGAAATAGACCGAGAAATAACGCTTATAATTATAAAGTACCCAATTAGAACCTGTACCTATTACAATCAATTAGAAATTAATATTTTACGATTTTGGTAGTATTCATACTACGGAAAGATTAAATTTTAATTTAAATCAAATTATAATTATTATTAACTACGGGAAACAGACAGAGAAAAATACACTCCAGCGCCGGGATTAGAACCACGGGCCTCTATATAGAGGCTCAAATTATAATTTGATTTAAATGAAAAATTAATTTTAATTAAAATATTTTTACTTTCTCATATTTAAAGTATTTAGAGAGAGGAAGTATTGTGATGAAGCAACATGTAATGGATTCACACTATTTAAGGTCCCCCCATATCCAAAAATATTGTTAAAAACATATCTGTCTGTGGTGTGTGCAAGCCGATTTCGATTAAATATGGCATACATGCTCAGAAAAACCAGACTTCAAGGAGAAATAGAGAAATGAATGTTAGCTTTATATTATGGAAGCGCTACCCTCCCAATAACTCAGAAACAAATTATATCTCAATAACATTTCATAAGGTTTTGAATAGAAAAAAATAGTTTATTTAAAGACGAATTTAATAATACAAGTCGTTTTCCTAGGAACAATCTATAGCTTCTGAGATATGGCTGAAAAAAAAAAAATATTTAAAAAAATGAGAAGAGAGGTCGGGCTCGATTCCCGTCCAGGGAGGAATCATTTTTATATTCAATTTTGAAAAGTGTTGAATAATTAATAAATTTAACATTGAAAACGCTAAACAACTAATGTAAAGAAAAGATTGGATGAAGAATTTATGTATATAAGAAAGTTTAGTACGAGTTGTATCGGACAGTTTTCTATTTTTATTTATTATTTAATTTTGGGTCAATGGAACTTTGTATACACAAGTGTTTTTGTTGATTTTTAAATATTACAACTCCTTGCTGAGTTAGTAAAAAATTTAGTATAAAACAAGATTGTATACTACATTAACGTAACTTTATTAATTCTACAAACATCCGTTATATATTTTCATCTTTGATCTACGCAGGTACTAATTGTTATTTATCTATTATACTAAAATCTCTATTTATACTAAAGCATGTACGTGCGTAATGTGAAAATTAAAGAGTTGTTCTGAAATGTTCTCAATTCTTGATTAGTCCGTTTGATATTTTCCCCTCTTTTTGATTTTAGCGAAAAATTTTATTATTTTCAATCTCGACAGAACATTCAATTTTGTTATGTAGTATAAATAAGTTATTCTTAATCCATTAGCTGTTTTCGTAGTAGATCTCTTGGTATGATACGACAAATCTGCGTCACTAAAGATTTTCGACGAACTCCCGCACCTTTGATTATATAATTACTCATTTGCTTCAAGATGCCAGTTATGCATCGGGAATACTGAAACAACTTCAGTCAGTGGTAATCTCTGGGAAATCCAGGTATAACCTACGTTTCACAAAGGTTATATCAATATGCAGCTCTTCTCTACATTCGTCAGTGTATCTTGCTATTGCTTCCAATAGACATTCTTAGTTTTCACGATTTTTAACAACCCTGATGCTTCCAACAGTGGAAGACGTCTGTTCCTTCATACAGATTTCACCGGAATAACAAGAGGTCTATTAGGTAATTAATTGTTTGAATAAAAAAATAATATAATAAATAATCCTCTCTTACCTTTCGTAAGCTTGAAAGTAAACAAAATTGAATGGCAATATAATTATTAATGGCAGTCAATTTATAGACAATAGTACCTGTATGCGCGTTATGAGTTGTAACTTTTGACACTCAGATTAGCCAACCTAAATTAGAAAAAAATAAAGCTACTATGCCTGTGGAAGGGATGGGGCCAGTGGTTTTTGTTTACCTAGTTGGCCGTCGACCGTAGACTGTCTAGAATTCAAAATCCCGACTTCTCATTGGCTCCCCATCCCAATTTTATAGATTTTCCCGCGTTGTCAAAAGTCACAACTCATGACGCGCAAACTGTAACAACATGTTATTTATTTTTACTTCGGTTTTATTAGTTTGCTTTCTTGTTTGTTTGTTTGTCCAGTACAAATCTTGCAATTGATTTTTAACTAACTTTAAATGTGATAATTTTTTAATCGTAGGGGATAATGTGGCAAATATTAGAGGGAACTGTAGCCCTTCTCTTGCTACGCCAATGGAAGGAAAGAAGGCAACAATTTATTTATTTTTTACTACGTTTTTATTAGCTTGCTTTCTTGTTTGTTTGTTTGTCCAGTACAAATCTTGCAATCGAATTTTAACTAACTTCCCGAGTAGCTAGACATTTGAAACTTTTAGAATAGCTCAGAACACGATGACAATGCATTATTTTAATATTTTTAGCCATCTTTCAGCATAATTTAATTCGTTCTCAGAAAATTTTGCTGAATTGAAAGTAAGTTCGGAAAAAAAAGCAAGTTATTTTATTTGTTTTGACGTATCCCGCATATTTTCGATCTTTATTTTGACGGGTTTCAAATTTATGATTTATGCCAGAAAATTTAAAAACGTAGTATATAAAAATTATTTTTATCTTTTAATTATTATCTTGTATTATTAATGGGTCTACTTACATGGGCACCCATACCTATGGGCGGCCCCCCCCCCCCCCTAGCTCTCAGGAAAAGAGGAAAAATGTACATTACCGTAGTAAAGTCAGGTGTTTTGCTTTCAAGAAAAAGATTTACGTATTGGTATAACGTACACTAAAATGTTTATTTATGTAGGTTAGTTTGTATCAGAATTTAATCAGAACATCTGCTTCATATAATTTTTTTTAAAGTAATCGTAGTGTTTACTGATTTCTTTTATTATGTATTAGGCCAGTCAAATTTTAGGCATTAAATTCACAAAGAGTGATAGTAGTTCTGATTATTTTTATAGGTTGTTCGGGCCAGTTAGGGTAGTGTGATACTAAGTTTGCAGCTTCAAAAACGTGGGCTAGCTGCGTAATACGTGAAAAACTGAAGAAAATTTGGACTTTTTTAAGTTGTTGCCATATAATTCATAAACTATGTGTTTTTCGATAGTCGTTATTACTATTTTTAAAGTACAGTAAATTGGCAGCAGTATAAACCCAACTGCAGCTCTGCACATCTAATAGTTTTCGAGATATGACACTTCAAAAATTGGAAATATTTTTCAAAAAATGGAAATTTGATGTGTAACTCTCGTTTCGGGACGAATATTGGCATAAAACCGCTCATCTAAGAAAAAAGTCATAAGAAATGAATTTGTAGTAAATTTAATTGGCTTCCTTTTACGTAATTGGCAACTCTACGTACGTTAGGGTGGGTCGAAAAAAACTTTTTTTGGAAATCTAAAAACATGTAGTGATAAAAACTTGTTACTATGCTAGAAACGAAAGATCCCATAATATGGGCTTATTTGAACAAGTGCTAGGTCGCGCCCCGTCGCTTTGAAGTTTGATGTATGTGAAGTTCTTATAAAATAGCGATGTTCTGGTGTTTCGTATTACTTTTTTGTGTTAAAATATATTCCGAGTGTAGTTTTACTGTTAAATATATTTTATAGACATTTAGTGCTTGTGGAAACTACATAGTTTAAATAATTAAGTTGTTTAGTTTAGCCGGTAAGTGATGACATATATAATTTTTTCGAAAAAAATAAATTCCGCAAAAGTTAAATTCCAAGTTTAGGTAAAAGAAACATTAAATTTTCTCCATTTTTAGTTTATTTTGTAATCGGCAAATGTATAGCTTATAAAAGAATTAAAAAATTTAATTGAAATTGTGATATTAGTATTTTTTATGAAATTACATACATTGTCATTAAGTGGAAGAAAGCAGTACGTAATAGACTGCCTTAATGCTAAACCACTACCAGTTTACTTATCACTCCTATCACCCTTAACGAGAATGGGGGGGGGGGGGGGGGGTTGGAGCCATACTCAGTAAGGTGCCCAAATCTGATCTTGGGTAATTTTTTGTGAAGAAGTTAAAAACAGCAAAACCTTTTATATATTATTTCGTTTACCTCTGCATAATATTTTATGTGAAATATTATGTGCAGGTAGAAAGAAAAACCGCTTAAATGAGAACTGCTAATGAATTCCCAAACTAAATTATGGTACTTTGAACCATACTATTGTCCCTTGCCCTGTCTACTTTCTTACCCTTTAGCCTTTAGGAATTCTAAAGTAGTGAGCTCCACGTTTACGTAACTATGTATATTCAGAATTGATTAACAAATATTAATGTTAGATAAGAGACACTTAAAAAATTGGCTATTTTTTCCATAAAAATGGAAATTTTTATTATTACCTCTTGCCTACGAGAGAAGTTATAAGAAATGAAGTTGTAGTAAATTTAATTGGCTTTTATGCAAGCACAAAATGAAGCCTGTAGAAAAAATAGTTCTGTTGCTATTGTAAAAGAAACAAAAAATGTATTTTTTAAGAAATGAACATAACTCACATATAATATATAATATCAAATTTTGGGCATTCGACGAAAGAAAAATGCATAGAATCATGTTTAAAGGTGGAAACGTGAAATTACATGTATGTAAATTTCTTATTAAAAATGTTCTTCAATAATTGAAAGCATCTCCTCATCGCTGAGCAATAATCATGGGCTACTTCGAATTTGAAATACTCTGTCAATTCCGTCACTGCTGAGAAATGCACGACGTTTAGAAGATGGTGAATGAATCCCCGTCAAACGGCTTGCTATGCATTGCAATAGAGCCAGTTGTAATCTACTCCTCAATACCTTTCACTTGATACCCCACTCAAAATTTAAAAAAATATTTTTTGAAAAGATAATAAAGATAATTTTGAGTTCGCTATATTTTTCCGGTGTGCACGTCAAAACGATCATTAATACTGGAAAGTTTCATATTTTTATCTCTTTTGATTCAAAAGTAATAAACAAAAAAATCTCCGCGCCCAAGTAACAACAACTATTTTAGAACGTATTCGTTAGAAAATGTTATGCTGATGCTTACTGTAAGTCAATGGCGTCGGTCGTCTGCAGTAAATTATTAGAGGGGGAATTTATGGTGGGGGGTCAGGGAAAATTTTGAAAATATGAACTCTCAAAACAGCGCTTTTATGCATTTATGTGGTGAAATTGAATATGAGGTGAATGTAAAAAATATGTATTAAAAAAAAAATACGGCGGTATTTTTTTTTTTTTGTTTTTGTGCCCCCTTTCCCCCCCCCCCCCCTCTGGATACGCCACTGGAAGACAGATGCAGGAACGAAACTAAAAGGATTTATTTTTTGGTTTTACCAACGTTTTTTAAACCAGTATAAATTAGATTGTCAATTCGTCCTATAGATGCTCTAAATAAATATTTTTCTTTCAACATTTGACACTTTCTAATTTTCATAATAACTTTATGCAAGCTATAGCTGTTCTTGCTCAGTAAAGAATCAAACGCCACTTAACTAAATTTTAAAAATTCCAAGGAAACTTAAGAATATTAAATTCAATTTTGTTTTTGGTAGTTTTACTACGGAAAGTTTAAATTTTAATCTAAATCAAATTATAATTATTATTTACTACGGGAAACAGACAGTGAAAAATACACACCCGCGCCGGGATTTGAACCCGGGTCCCCCGTATTTCCAGTACAGATGCTCTGGCCAACTAAGCTACGCAGGAGAAAGATTTTTAACTGCCGTAATCGATAAGTACTCCCGTACTTATACGGGGGACCCGAGTTCAAATCCCGGCGCTGGAGTGTATTTTTCACTGTCTGTTTCCCGTAGTAAATAATAATTATAATTTGATTTAGATTAAGAATATTAATTAATTTTAATATTTTGACCTACCACACTGAACTGTAAGTTCGATTTTTAGGGCTAACTAGTTTATCATAGCCTAAAATCTCCAATATTTAAAACTCAAAAAACAAGGGAGGCAAAGAAAACCTAGCCCCCCCCCCCCCCCCCTACAAAAATTCATATGGGCGCCCATGTCTACTTACCAATAATTGTTTGTTTGTTTTTATTTGCTTTCAGGGACACTGACGCCGTAATCTTCTACAAGACGGAGATATTTTAATGAAAAATATAAAAATCTAAACTTAACTGAACAAAACCATTGAACCACTGAACAAAAAATATAAGAGCGATTGGATTTATTATTAGGATTACATTTATTTTTTTATAATTTGAAGTAAAAACAAGGCTGTTTTTCAATTAAATTAGTATCTTAATGTAAAAGTTGTATATTGCTTCTTTTAAATATTTTTTTTACATATAAAAGAAGATATATGCATAAAGAGGAAAACATTTTTATTTAACTATGAGATAAAAACAAATTGCCAATATTGATTCTAGTCAAAACACGTCCTTTCTTATCGATTAACGTAATATTTTTACTTAATAATATTATTTTTTAAACGGCAAAATTAAGTTATAAAATATTATTAAATGTGAAACATCAAAATTAAATTGAGATATAAAGAGAGTGGCTAAATAAATTATATATTTGTAATTTATTCGACATATTAAAATAAATGTAGAAAAATTTGTACATTTCAAAATTTGTACAGAATTTAATATATTCACATAGAATATTTAATAAAATATTATAATTTATAATAAATTGAATTATTAGAATTATTAATATCTCTGACCTGTTAAGATAATTCTGAATTCTGAGTAAATATGTTCTTTATGAGATACAAATGTGCAATTGCAGTTTCAACTGTAATAACTCTTATTGTAATTGGGTAAGTGATTGATTTCTTTCTTTTAAAATATTTGTTAAATTAACTTTATTGTGCAAAGGCAGATTTAATTCTCATTATTCTAGTTTGCTTACAATAAATTTGTTAGTTATTTTACATTCAGTCGCTATGCTGTATAAAGCATAATTTTACTATTTAGTTATCAGTAAGTCGATGGTAAAGTAACATATAGCTTACTCGTTAATAAGGGTGTTACTAATTTTAAAGCAATGCACCTGCGCAGTCTACTGCGCAACCCTCATACTTCAACGCACGTTCTAATCTTGCTAAATTCTCAGTCTTAAAAAATGCAATATAAAAAATAAACAAAAAGCATATAAATGAAATTATCTCCAGTAATAGTTATTTATGTAACTAGGCAGCAAAATGGAATTTTAGTGACGAGTGATTAAGTTAGCCTCCAAGTCGATGGCGAGTGCGGCTATGAAAATGAACTACCGAGGCGATGCCGAGGCAGGCAATATACACGAGTCAGAAATGTTTCAATTGCTGCCTTGTTGCATACAATATTTTTTATCTACGGGCGGCAGAAAAATGAAACTACTAAAATACTATCTTTAATTATTAACTAAGTTACATTAATATGATAATAACATAGTAACTAAGATTAATTGTTTACCTATTAAAAATAAATCAAATAAGAAGCTTTGGTATAATGCAAATAAGTAAATAGCAAACTGAATCTATGAACAACAATGAATCAACAATAAAATACAAAACACGTATTTATAACAAAAGTAAATAGTGCCAAGGCCAAGGTAAAGAAAATACACTTCACAGGCGTGTAGCATATGCTATTTTTTCCGAGGTAGCAGACAATTAAAAAACATTAAATATTAATCAATATAATTTTAACAAATAAGTACATAGTTAAGATTTTGAGAAAAAGAAACCTTAAAGAGGTAAAAATAAAACTAAAACGCATTGACATCTAGTGGATTTTAATTGTACTAAGAAGCACGACTACAAAGATTTCAGCGCTAAAAACGGCACTTTTGATAACTACCCGTAGGACGTAAAAAAATGTTTCAATACAGTTTAGGAGTAATGAAAAGATTTTTTAAGTCCACGTAATGAAAAAATGGATTTTAGCAATGTTTTTTAGGCTCTAAACTTATACTATTTCACAGCCTACTACGGAAATAAGATATTTCCGATCTATTTCTAAAATATTGTTCTGAACATGAACTATTCTGAAATGATTTGCAAACTTCGAATGAATTATAGTTCTATAGTCTACTGTGTAGATTCACGGCAACTACGATCGTACACAAGAGAATGAGAATGGAATCACTCATTGCCGGAAAATTGATGCTTCTTATAAGATCAATATTTACTTTGACCTCCTCCAAATTCTTATCCTGATGAATGCTCCTCTTAATTCAGACTGACTATTTACCTGGTGACGCGAAGGTGTTCAAAACACCATGAAGCAACCGAGTCTATGGTAGTAGTGGATAGTGATGGAGGAGTGGATGATCTGCAGGCTCTTCTCATGCTGCTGAGAGCAGACAACGTGATGGTCAAGGCAGTGACTACTGTCCAGGGCAACACAGGAGTAACCAACGCCACTAGAAATGTTCGAACACTCCTTGCTATGTTAAATAAAACAAACGTATGTATTCAATTTGTCTTATACTTGCTACTTTAGAATATAAAAATAGTATTATAGGGAACGAGAACAAGAATATAAATGAAGGCAAATTTTAATTACATTCATAAAGATATCAAATCGGTCCTTTTAAAATTTTAAATGGAAAATATTATTTGGAAGTACATGGAATTTAAAAGGAGTAGAGAGAGTCATGTGATTAAAAAATGGTTCACATTTTGGCGACGACAAGTGGTGCTAGAAACTATAGTATAGTTTTCAAGTAATTTAAATTTATTCGGCCGCCCCTTAGTGCTTGGGGGAAGTATTTTCGACCCCATGCTGATACATGTGTCGCGCTGCGTAAAAACCGCCTTAAGTGAACTTATATGATAGTTATCATATAAGTTCATGATAGAGATTTAAATACATCTGATTTAAATACATAAATCAGATGTATTTCTCAGATGTATTGAAACAAGAACGTAACGACCCGAAAGTTTTAGTCTACAGCTTGTGCCAAATGAGTATTATTTTTAGCGAGTTAACAGCCTGGGAAAGTCTCAAAAATGGGGGGGGGGGAGCCAATGAGAGCATAGGATTTTAAAATCCTATCCACAGACTTTAGAGACTGCAAATTAATCAACTTTTTAATACCACTCATTTGATAAATCTAACAATAGTTAAAAGTCAAATATTTTTTAGATAAAATACTTTTCCTTAATCACCCTCGTTATCCATTAAATTTCCAAGATCATGGTACATATTTTTAGTTACTGAATACATAATATAGATTTTAATTTATTATAGACAACATATATTTAAGGTGAAATTATTAAAAATATAATCAATAAAGGAAAAAGATAAACTGCTAATATTCGTGTTTATAGTCGTAATTATAATAGGATCAAGAATAGAGATAATTCTGACTGCTCAGGTTTGGCAACCTATGCTAGGGAAAAAATGAATCCACAGTTTTTCTGAGGGCCATGCTCCTACACCAGAGGCATTTTTGTTTGCCTAATTGGTTCGATACATTACACGTCAAAATCTCGAGATCTCATTGGCTACCCACCCATTTTTTTCGATTTTTCCAAGCTGTCAGATTAACTCTTTTCTTGACCCACCCTTAGATTATTTTATTTTATTTGTTTTGATTGATTAGAGTGGGGAGACTTGGTGGCTTTGCACTTTGTTCCTTCTGTTGCTTCTAACTCTGAGTGAAAAGACTATAGAAAGTTGTAAAAAAATAGAATGTTGTAAAAGATCAAATAGTAGAATTAAAATTAAAGTTTACTCTGAGAGCGTGGGAAAATCGAATAAAAGAAGGGGAGGGGATCCAATGGGAACTTGAGATTTTGACATAGAGAAGGTTAGTTGTCAAAATCTCGACCTCTTCTCATTGGCTCTTTTATATTCCTCCGCTGTCAACAAAGTAAACTCTAATTTTAATACAACTGAAGATTGTTACAAGAACCTAGTAATATTTAAAAGCTCATAGATAGTTATGAGAAGTTACATATCCCATGATAAAAAAGAGTTATAAATTGTTATCCCATTATAAAAAAAAAAAGTAGCCATTATCCCGGATAATAGGTACTTTCTGAAGAGATTTTACATTTTTTATTAACAAATCTATGATCTAAAAATTGTAGAGTGTTGCTTTATATCCTGGAAAAGATAAAACTGATGGAGTTGAAGAGGAAGGATACTATGGATGGGATGGGCTTGGTGACTTCCTTCCTCCAGCAAGTCCCCTGGACGCCAACAGGCCTAGTGCTGGTGAAATTCTGGCCAATATTGTTTCTCAAAATCCAGGTAAAGTTATGCTTAAGGTACATTTTTTATATTCTATACATTCTTTAGTTAGTTAATTGTATAAATTCTGAATTCTCCCTTATTGTTCGAGATATAAGCATTTAGTTCAGAGATATATCAAGTAGATTCACATTGAGGAAATGTTTCATCAGTGTGTTCTTTGAGTCGTTTTCAGCCATTCTTTATTTTAAAATAAACATAATTGAACAAGCGTAGGTAGTGAGTTCTTCATTTCAAAGACTTGGGCTTTGAAAAGCTTGTTTTTGTGTTCGCCTTATGATATGTAACTGGCGTAAAAACAGACCAATTTGTACTAAATTTGGCGTACAGGTGCATCTTAGCATTTGTGATGGCATATACATGGATTAGATATCAGATAAAATTTAATAATAATGCACTGCAAACATGGGCAAGAATAAATACTCCTTGTTTGAACAAAGTCGGAAACAACATTTCAACAAAGGTAGAAAACTTATAGAGGTAAATTAAATAATAATAATAATTAGGCCAATGTCACACGAGCGTCGAAAACTATAGACGTCGTTCCGTCGTCTTCGGCGGACGGCATAAGGGTGCACGGGTATATGGAAGCGGTCACAGTAAGACGGACCTCGAAAACGACGGAGGAGGCGCCGAAGGGCGATAAAATCCTTCAGTCGCCCCCTCGTGCCGGATCCCCTCCTGTCAGTCATGAGTCATGAGGGATACAGGTGCAAGTGGCAGTTGTCACACGGACGCGGTTTTTGACGGACATGCTTATCTAAATAATACAAATGACTCATTTATTTTTTCTTTCAATGGAATTTTCGGTTGAAACTTTAATTTTATCAGTACAGGAACGTCCTGAATTAATGGGACACTAAAGTCTAGTTACTCGGGCGAAAATAGTGCCTTACCTCCAAAATTTGAGGAACTGAACCGATTTGGTGAGTTGATGGGAAAGTGCTTAAATAACAAAAGTTATATAGTGCCGATGTGCGCTTCCGCCCCCGGGGGCGGAAATTCCTTTGCTCAAAATAGCTCCGGGAATCGATAGAGGATCAAATTTTAAGAAAAAAATTCAGTATAAAGTTTTTTTTGTTAAATCAATATTTTTTGAGTTATTCACGATTGAAAACTTGCAATTTTCATCGAAAAAAAACCACGTTTTTGAACGCTTTTTTTACGAATAACTCAAAAAATACTATTGTTATCGAAAAAAGTATAGACAAACAAATTGGAGCTTATGAAAAAACCAAAGAAATTCGATTTTTAAAAAATATTGTAGGTCCAATACAAATCGAGATATGATTGATGAAAGGAGATCTTGTTCTTTTGAATACTTGGATCGATGTATTCAACGTTAAATAACGTGAAAAGGATTCATTTTTCGGATATCATGAAACGAAACTTTTTATAGTCCTAAAAAAACCTTTAAAATGAGTACTGTTAATAGTCAATTGCATTTAAAATCAGGGAGTTACAAAGCAAAAAATATGGATCATATAAAGTTTTTGTGAAAAAAAGCATAGTAAAATTAATCTCATGTCCTCCAGAATTAAAATTTTTTGTTGCAACTCTACAATATATTTGATTTTAGTGTTGCTCATGTGTTAAAAAAGTTTGACTGGTTTAAAATGCTTTCTTTTTAAAAAGTTAAGAGTTGAAGGGCTCGAGACGGGGGGTGCTCATGCCATGATACGAAGTTCCTACAGTAATCTATAAAAAATTAAAATGTTGGTTGAGAAAAGAGCTATATTTTTGTATTGTATAATTTTTCACGTAGGTGTAATAGTTTTTAAGTTATTTCGAATTTTTTTCTTAAAATTTGATCCTCTATCGATTCCCGGAGCTATTTTGAGCAAAGGAATTTCCACCCCCGAGAAGGGGTGGCAGTGGCAACCGCCCCCGGGGGCTGAATCGCACATCTGCTCTATATAACTTTTGTTATTTGAGCACTTTCCCATCAACTCACCAAATTTCAAGCAAATCGGTTCAGTTCCTCAAATTTCGGAGGTGAAAACCCCGAGTAACTGGCCTAGTAGTGAAACGTATAAAGATCGGAACAAGAAAAATGAAGGGTGGAAACAAGTGTGTATGGCATGGTTTTGTAAAAATTTTTAAAAATATTTTTGTGGATATTGTTGAAGTTGTGGGTGTTTTTGATAAAAAAAAGTCCTGTCAGGAAACGATTATTGTTCGTAGGATGTACCCAATACAGCCTTCTTTTTTTTTTCTGCCGCCTAATATATTTCCATACACAGTACAAAACAATAGGATTGGTGATGGAAACCAATTTTACGTACTGGTCCATTTGAGAGTTGAAAGTAGACTATGTAGACTATGATAGTTGCTTAAGGGTGGTGGGGGAAATGTGATGAAGGGGGGGGGGACGAAAAATTTACTTATTTTTCCATAAGTGATTTAAAATCTCTTATAATACTGTATTTTTTCAAGAAAGAAGTAATTTATAATACAAGAAAATAAGGGTACAGGGTATATGAAAAAGCATCAAATAATAAAAAAAAACAACTGGGAATAAAAAAAAATAATAAAAAAATAAAACCTCATACACAGTGCTTGATGTCTCCCTTTTTGTTGTCAAATCTATGATTCTTTATTATTGAAATTTTAAATTGAATAACCCCTCTATTTTATATTGAAATTTTAAATTGAATAACCCCTCAATTTTATATTGAAATTTGAATTTTGGATTTCAGGTAAAGTAATTATACTGTGCATAGGACCACTTACAAACATAGCTGATGCTCTTAACTACGAGCCTGATCTTTTGAACAAAGCAAATCGTGTCATCATCATCGGGGCTTCATACAAAGGTTAATTATTACAATTTAACAGTTGAGTGGAAGGAGAGTTTATATGGGGATGGCGATGGTTATCACATTGATAATAATGTACATTCAGTGAGTTAAAGAAACTATTACTTCTACTGATGCATAGTGTTGAAAATGCTAAAACCGCACTACATATTTGCATTGTGGGTCCAGTTTCGAGCCGAAAATAAATTTGTTAAACATGACAGCCCCATTAAAAAAATCAAGTTACTGTGACATTCTTTTAAACCAGTTCTCATTCGGTTGGAGACTGGACCTGAAGATTTAATATACTGAGACATAACAGTATTTATAGTTTGGTTTTTGTAAAAAATGGGGCTTTACATTCTGTTTTCTTCTTCAGGTGGTGGGAACGTTGGCCCTGGACTGGAGTTCAACATGGCGACAGATCCTAACGCTGCTTCTTCTGTTTTCAAGAAAGCGTCTCCGAAGAATCCCGTTATACTCATTCCATTGGAAACCATAGAGGCAGATGCCTCATTTCCAAGAGTATGTTACAATTTTAATCATTATTGTTTTACTTATTAATATGAACATTTATCTGTAAACATTAAGATGAACTCCACCAGCAATCTAATTCATGAAATTATTAAAATAAGATTCATAATTTAGCATTTTTTCTTTTGACCAAATCAGGAAATAAGCTATTTAGGGGAAAAGAGGTGAGAACCCTGTCCCCCATTGATATTTGGGTGTTTCTAAGCTTGGCATTACATTTGGTCTTCTTAACTCTAAAAAGGGTGCAGTTGCAGTCAATCAATCAACTGTCACATATTAGATTTAAGACAAAAATAATTAATACAATCAAGAACATAGGGGTATATCAATTAATGAAATATAATTTAAAAAATATATATTTATAGGTTTTTTTTTTGTTATTTTGGTTACTTTTTTACATTTATTACATAAAGAACAAAATAATAATGTTATTTCTTTTCTAATTTGATTTATTTAATTTGTTTTAGAGTTGGAGAGAAAAAATTGGTGAAAATGAAACTACAATGATCAATTTCTTCAATAAGGCAGAGAATAAATCTTTAAATAAAGACAACCAGTGGATTTGCTACGATCAGACTGGAGCAGCCACTGTGATAAGCCCTGATACTATTCTCAATACAATAAGTGGAAGACTGAACATAGACAGTACGGGGGCAGCTTCATTCACCCCTATGATGAATAAGAACAGTACTGTCCACATAGTGACTGCTCTTAGCAACGAACATCTAAAAAAACTGCTCATTGAAGCACTTTTATCCTAGTTACTAAAATTTGATAACAAATTGAATTACATCCTTTGTACATTGCTCATAATCTGGTGCTATAATTTAAAGCTTAAAAAAAAGAAAAAAAGAAAAAAGTTAATTATATACACTCTTGCAATATCTAGTCTAGTACAAAAGTATTTTTTCTATTCATTTTTAACTAATTAATTTATTACATTTGAAGAGCACAAGACCAAAATAAGCAACATTTATTATTACCCGCTTCTCTATACCTAATTAATTTTACATTTATATGTATATGTATTTAAGAAATCTGAAAATTAAAGGCTATTTGTGGCTGAAGAATTCATATAACCAAATTTGTATTAAGAGGAGAGACTGATAAAAATTACACTCACTGCTGAATAGAACCATGGACTCCTCGTTACTTATACTAGTGCTCTTACAAAATGAGCTACAACAAGAATAGTAAAGTGGCCGGATCTGTGCAAATTATATACAAATCCCAATACAAAAAGGCTAGAGTACAAGGAGGCTGTGGGTCAATTCCCAGGCCCATGATGTATTTTTATCTGTCTGACTCCCTTCATATTTAATAATAATAATAATATTTGTATATTGTGCTCTTGAAAATTACTTTTATTTTAAATAAAGTAAAAAGAAGTAATATAATTAATAATTCGACACTTGAAAACTCTTGGTATTGTAGCCAGAAAATTAGTTAATCTTACTTAATATTTTAAATTAACATGCAACGAATAAACTTTAAGTTTAGATTATAAGATACTTAAAAAGAATTAATCTAGTACCAGGAGACTGACTAAGGTTATCCAATACATGAATAACATGTTAGTATTATTGCAATTAAATTATTAGATTTTCATTCAAGTTAAAATAAGGATCATAGAACAATTTATAATAACGTTAAAAAGAATTTTCTCAAAGAGGAAACTTGTCTCTACATATAGATTAAATGAGAACTCTCTAAAACCTCCTAGATTTATAATTTACTATCTGGATGCTCTACTACTCCTCTAAGAAATACTACTCGAAGTACTCCTCTAAGAAGTGTGTTCTTTTCAATTTATTTTGAGTGAGAATATCTAGCTACCCCAGTTTCCTGCATCCTTCCCTTATTAGTAATTAACTCTAACTACTGGAGAAACAGTTTAAAAAGTTAACCTTCTGGAAAAAGCAGAGGTATTTTATTTCTTTATAATATTAGTATAACATTTAAATACATAAAGGGTATTCAACTAATATGTCTTATTTTCAATTTAAATTTGTAGTCTAAAGGCTAAAACGACTAATGTATTTTTGACAAAATTAAATGTTAAATATTTTATTATGCTGGCAGCCACCAAAGTTCAGAGATATGTGCAGCTCTAGCCTGTTCTTAAATTATCCTGAGTAAGAATATCCCTGACAGACAAATTAGTGTCTACTCTTACAGCCAGGAAGAGATCAAAGTGGTGGTTGCGCTAAGGTGTACATCTAAGCTGGTTGCCGAGTTTACAAGATATCTCATCACATTTGGGCAACTTAACAAGGTACAACTAATATGGGGTTCAGCCCATTGTGGCATTGAGATTGCTGACTTGTTGGTTGGGGTGCCACGTCGTGGAGTGAAAATATCATAAAGACTCATGAATTTAGACCTCTTATGCGGCAATCTAAAATTATGATCTGGGAACCATCTCAGCATTTCTGCTTTCATCAAATCATTGCTTTCACTCAAAACAATCCTATCATATTTTAACAGGCATTGTCGACTAAATCAACATCTAACCCTGCTTGGTATAGCTGAAAGCCCAGAGGAAATCTTTAGCTTAACCATTCTGCCTACTGAAGAACTAAGGTTACTTCCCCTAAGCAAGGTACTCACTTTCTATGGGCCTTGTAATACAATGCAAACAACTTAATAAAAGATAACAATATGATGTCTTTAATCATAATTAATAAAGGTTTTTATAAAAAAAGTTGTTTATTAGAGAAAACAATTTGTTAAATCTGTAAATAGAACAAATAAAAATTGCTAGTCCCTTAAAGTTTTATAAATAATATTATTTAAACACTTAATTGATGCTAACTTCTGTAACAATGAGTGCTAAACATGGTGTAATTAGATGTTAACTTTAGGAAAACATAATTATCTATATTTTAAAGATTAATATTTACATTTATTTTAGTAAAAGTAATTAGAATAAATGTATCAAATTGAATTTTATTATTATTCATATATTAGGACATTAATATTATTTAAATAAATGGTATGTTAAAATATTAGTTGTATACTTTTCCCCCCTTTTTATTTATGCATCTATAAAGTGCAATGACACCACTTATCAACTAATTCACAGCCTTAGTACATTGGTGTAATGTACTAAAATATACATTAATATAATACTAATTTAATGACTGATACACTGTATTTAAAATATAGTTTGTCTAAAGAAACCTGTTTTTAAGAGTCTGCCCACTATTATTCTCAAAGCAACCGCTGAATGAGATGGTTAGTCAACCATAAAGGGTTTCACCTCTATCCTGAATGCTAAGGAGTCAGTTTTATGCAAAAAGATCTTCTCAGAATATTGTGCTTCTAAATTCTAAAACACGACTATCTAAAATTATGATCTGGGAACCACCTCAACATCTTACCAGATTATTTAAAACGAAAAAAAATGTGACAAATTCCAAATATCCACTAAAGACTAAATCAGATTTACACCTGCTTGGTTTGGCTGAGAATCTAGTGTGGGGATAAGGATGAAACCGCTATTCATCTTGTTAGCAGCTGTCTTGCATGAACTTGAGGTCAAACAGGTTTTGCAGCCCAACTAAATTTGCTTAGTCATTTTGCCCACAGAGGAACCAAGATTGCTTGTTCTAAATAAGCTAAATAATATTTTCTTTCTATAAATTGGAAAGTCCTGTGCTGAATACAACTGCAAGTTTGAACAGTGGTTTATTAAATAAAATTAAACAGATCTAAGAAGTAAATATTGACAAATTAATATATAATGAAGTGTATGAATAGCCAGTGTAATGAAGCCTTTTCATTGTACCAACATATTTACAAATTAGTTTTATATTCTATAGTGGGAATTATTAAATTAAACATTGCACACTGATCAAATTCTTCTCTGATTTCAAGGTCAATTAAAATTCTATATATTTCGGAGTATCTTTACACTTCAGCACATTAGTCTGATTGTCCTGTATTTTTTTGGGTAAGTAGAATTATTTTTTTAATCTAGAAAAGTATTATTTATTAGTATGCTTTATTAATTATATGAATTTTAAAAAATAAAAGATGAAAAATGTTGTTGTTTTTTTAAATTACATGCATTGAAAACTTGATTTTTTACACAATAACTAATAATTTTTTATGTAGATTTTTGTGTTTTTGATTAACTTGATTTGTAATCAAACTAAATAATCTATAAAGTTTCAGTCAGAAAGTGGCTTTAAATTGCTTACAAAATTTATAACTCACAAACAAATGCAGTTAAATAAAAACGTAAAAATTCATTTTTTAGAAGCCTAAAATATGGTCAATTTTTATGGAGGAAAGTAAGAATTAGAGTACATATTTACTATATATACACAAGATGAATTCAGTTAACAAAAGCTCAAACAATAAAAAATATTCTTTGTTTTTTTTTTCCATTAGAATTTACTTGAAGCGAGCAAAATTATTTATAAATTAAAAGTTGAGTTCATTCAAGCCTTTACAATTTTATTAAGGCTGAAACAAATGAGCAAAAAATTGCTACACTTATTGAGCAATTAACTTGCTTATATGTTTATATTGAGGCAATATCTGATGCAAGTTATTGCTGGCAACATTATTCTGAGAGAAGAAACAACACTCCTTTATAAGTCATGAGTGTTTACACAGTATCTACTAGAAACAGTCAGTTTTTAATAAAATACGCACTAGAAATTCACTAATAATATTTTGTTTTTGTTTTGATTAATTGTCATGGGAAGCTATCATTTATATAATATCAAATATTAGCACCAGACTAAAATTTGGTCAACCTTTAGTGTCGGAAAATATTTCAGGCACGGAAACTTAACCCTTCTCTCAGAGAGGAACAGACTAACTGATTACACCTCAGGAGGGCCCTGTCTCAGACAAAAGTTGCGGAACATTTTTGAAGTGTCAGAGATTGATCTTATCGGTGTTCACATGAACCCTGACATCAACTCTTGCAATAAATGTCGCAATTTTATTGCTTGTGATTTTGAGCCTTTAGAAATGTTGTTGTTTTATTAGGAATTTGTTGAGGTTTTTTAAATAATTAAAAAATCAGTTTTCCACTTTTATGCCTATATTCACACTAGATTCCAGAATCCGATTCACAGATGAAAGATTGAAACGAAACAAAGTGGCTATTGGCGTCTGGACTATGATTTCGGTAGGCTATTCATATGATATTTTCAAATTCAGCCCCTAGGGATGGTCAGCCACCAATTCTATTAAGAATCAAGATATCATTTTGAATTCCTTACACGAATCAGTTTCTGGAATCCTAGTGTGAATAGGGCCTTCATGCTTGTACAAAATCACTAAATTGTAATTATTAATACTGCTAATAACAATTTCATATTATATTTGTAATAGTCAAGTAATTAAAAAATATATTGTGATATAATTCCTCTGTTACAGAGGCATGCAGACATTACAGGTAGTTTTGTTATCAGCCCTGTTGGGTCTGAGTGTGGCCCAGGTAAGAGATCCGGACGGATTTATCCGTCAGAATGGAGGATGTGGTACCAGACCCGGTGGTAAAGTATGCAGTATGGAGAGTATCGGCTACCCACGTGAAGCTCCCCACAACTTAAAACAGACTTGGAGCTTCCTGGCTGCTGGTGATAACATATTAGCCGCTCTTAAGGTCAAGTGCACAGATATCTCCACACCTAAGGT
This sequence comes from Gerris lacustris, assembly GCA_951217055.1. Classification (NCBI taxonomy): domain Eukaryota; kingdom Metazoa; phylum Arthropoda; class Insecta; order Hemiptera; family Gerridae; genus Gerris; species Gerris lacustris. The sequence continues at coordinate 40,084,017 of OX578278.1, read as the reverse complement.
ACATTTTTTTTTTTTTTTTTTTTTTTTTTTTTTTTTTTTTTTTTTTTTTTTTTTTTTTTTATAGCTTCTGGTTTCCCCATATTTTTTTTGCTATTGTCGGCTCATTGCTCATTTGTGCTTTGGATGCAAGATATCTGGGCTCAATTCCTGATGCAAGGGGGCCCACTCTTGTTGTTGATGTAAAAGGGTAGCTACTTAAGTGGAGTAATAATGTCTATAGGGTTACAAATGCCAATCACACAGTTTATACAGCTGATTGAGTGACACGCCAACCCCATGTCATAACAATATGAATCTATAGTTGCATAGCCCATTGGCAGGTCCAAGCCTTTCATAGGCTGTTGCACCACAAATTATTATTAGAATGCCATAAATTCACCTAAATCCAAATACATGCCAACTTTCATATGTTTAACCCTTCAAAAATGATGCTGGGTGGAACAAACAGACAAATGGGCAGAATGGAGAGATTAAAAGAATCTCTAAAATTATTGTTACTTTTACCTACAATGTTAGAGTTTATCTTTTGCAGGGAGAGCCATGCGGAGATTACGTGTTCAAGATGTTCGAAGGCAGACAAGAGAAACAGTGGTGTGGTAGTGTAGGCACTCTGAGTTTCATTACCAACAAAGACTATGTCAGATTTGCATTCAACACTGGATCTGAAGGAGGCGGTAAACTTAAATGCGACGTCTGGGCCATTCAGGTATGGGTATACACTTTAAAATACATGTTTTGTGTTTTCAATAGAATTAACAAAAACAATAGAGAAAGAAAAGGATTGGAATAAAGAAAAGGATTGAGAACAAAAGGTAAGAATAAGATACAGGCAAATGAAATTAAAGCAGTCCTAGACAAAGCAAGACACTGCAAAGACAAGGATGGAAATCATAGTAAATCATAAGGATTGAAACAATGAAAAGTTACAGTAACAAATTTATGAAATACAACAAACTTGATTGTTTATATCAAAATCTTAAAACTCAATATATCTCAAATATACCATTATGTAATTAAGCTGGCACTTCTTTAGATTGTTACTCCCCTTATAAAAACAGAAGTGTGATATTTCTTTGTCCCAAACTACTTTGGATAACCATCCCTTTAACTAAATAGTTATTTAGTCAAGGCCATTTATATTCTAAAAAAAACATTGGGGAGTAACAATCTAAAGAAGTACCATTAAACAAATATAAAATGTAATATAATTAAAAACAACAATTTTGATTGCCAGGTAAATGAGGATGGTAAAGAGGTGCCTTTCGTTCCTAAGCCTACTACTACAACTCCTCCTCCTGAAACTGATTATAAACCAGGCAGTGGCAGTAGCCGCCTTCCTCCTTTCCTTTTTGCCGGCTCACTTGAGAGAGATTCAACTGAACAAGGTGTCGCAATCGGCAACAAAAGAACCACTTGCAAATGTGGCTGGGCTAATAAGGTATGAATTATTTTATTCTAATTAATTCGAAAAAAAAAAAACAAAAAAAACTCGATTCTTAAAAAGAATTAAACTCTTAGAAATCTTCCCTCTTTTGAACTTATTGTTAAACAGAGCCAAATGGTTTTATTTAGGATTATTTAGAAAACATGTATTACTTACATTTTTTTTTTAAATTTATTTGGCAGGCTTTGTCAAGAATTGTGGCTGGTGATTTTGCCAAACAGAATGAATTCCCATGGATTGTAGCCATTACTGAGAAGGATTCTGATTTCAACTTCTGTGGTGGTTCTATCATCTCACCCTGGCATGCACTCACAGCTGCTCACTGCACTGATGATGCAGTTAAGGATGGTATCACTCTTTCTATCATCGCTGGAGGACACGTCATGAGAAAAAGTAATTTTAGTAATTTTAGCTCAAGCATAATCTAGGAGAGGAAAAGCTAAGCCAATCTAATTTTGTTTGGTAAAAATCATTAACTATAGTGAAAACAAAAAAATCCTTGAAAATGAATTTGAGTGATAAGTGTTAAAGCTCAGATTTAAAAGAAAACATTAATTTTGTTGAGTCATGTTCACCAGTGAATTTGGCATGTTGATGTAAAAACACAAACATAACTTCAAATGAATTAACCTCTTTTTTTATTAAGCTTTTAAAAGAGAAGAAGTTATAATAAAACTCCCTCTCCACATTCTATTGACATTATAACTTGATAGTTTATATTTCTTAATAATTTTATTGACTGTACTTGTTATGTATAACTGAACCATTCTAGCAATCCCTGGAGTGACCCAAGTGATTGACGTGGAGAAGATTGTACAACATCCCCAATACGAGCAAGGTGTCTGGAAGAACGACATCTCACTTCTTGTTCTAAAGGATCAAGTGAAATTCAGTCACTTGGTTGGACCCGTTTGTCTCCCAACTCAACCTATGGCTAATCTCCTCGGTGCTAATAGAGAATACGTTAAGATTATTGGTAAATTTATATTAAATTCTTTTTGAATATAATGTAGTAATTTTAAGGTCTTGAAGAGCTAAGCCTTATCAGGCCCAATTTGAATATAATTACAGAGTAGAAATAGTAATTTTCTCATATAATTCTGTAGACTACTTGTGATTCTTATGCGGTGATTCTCAAGTGGCCTGGGTTTAACACCCAGGGGACCTATCTATTCAATGTTCACCATTCAGCATCATGAGGTAAATGAGGGTATCTAATCAACTAAAATAGAGCCTGTCGGCCTCATAAATTAGATGATACAGGTGATAAAATATGCCTTTTAATTCCTATTATACCTAATTACTTAAGAATTATTACTACAAAGCAATTATTTTTAATTCAATATAATAAGTAGCAGATGACGTGCTTTCTTATTGCTATAATTATTGTGTACTATATAATGATAATTAATGTGTATTTATGTAATATATTGTGTATTATGTAAAGTAATGATTGTATATTATTGTGTCAGGTTGGGGTGCTATCTTTGCCGGAGGTCCATTATCTCCCATTCTGAAAAAGGTGGACGTGAGGGTTGTTCCACCAAACGAGTGTGCTATTATGTACAAGATTTACGACCCAGTCAACCCTAAACAAATCTGTACCTTCGCCAGAAGCAGGGCTTCTTGTCAGGTATAACATAATTATTGTTTGAAGTGGGTAAAGGAACAAAATATGTTTCATTCTATCAGTGTGATGATATCAAAAATTTCTAGGTTAAGCAGAAAAGGTATAATTTTTTAATCATAGGTGATAGTGTTCCTCAGCCTCAGACATCTAGACAGTTTTTTTTTTGGTGGGGCAAGGCAGGTGAAACCGTATTTATGCGCTAACCTGTTGCACACATCTTGTGTGACAGAGTGTCGTACTCGCCGGCTTACGCTGACTTCATCGCAAGATCGTCCTACCGACTAAAAACACCCCCTTTCTTCTTGGGCCGAGTCCGGAACCGTTTAACACATTACTTCAGACTATAGGCCCATCCCTAGGTTCTAAGGCCTCTCAGCTGGTTTATGCCTGAGCATGCTCCTAGATTAGGCTTGAGTCTAGGTCCGGTTTTTTTAACTTACTAAATAATTAACTTTTAACAACCCTGTTATATTTTTAATCATTAATTTATACTGTATATTATTCTAAACCAGAAATATCTAGCTATCTATAAACTAAATTATTTACAAACTAAATAAATTAAGATTTAAGTAAGATAAATAACACAAATAAATAGATGAAATAATAATAAATTATTATTTAATAATAAAATAACGATGATAACATTAATTAGTTAGGTACATAGTAAATAGATGAAATATTTAGAAAATTTTAATAACTAAGTTTGTTGTATGTTATATTATATGCAGCTAATTTATTATATTGTTATATTGGTTTTTAAGTATGATGTGAGTTGATTATTATTAATTTATTCACGATTTTATTAATTGTCTGTTATTTTACGTCGATTTGTTTATATGAATTTATAGGCATGCATGTGATAGATATTAGCATATATATAATATTGTATGCATAAAGTAAATATGTAACTTTCTTAATATTTTGTTATGATTGTTTATTTATTTTTCTATTACACGTATTGTTGTCCTCGATCCATAGGCGACCTCCGTCAGAAGGCTTTTTGCCATAATGTAGCATGTTGTGTTCAATTGCATATGTTGTAATAATCAATCTTGTAAATTTAATGGAAATAAAGCATGTTTAGTAGTAGTAAACAAAAGTTCTAATAAATGTGTAAACATTTAATATTTTTAAGTATAGGTTATTAACTATTTGTGTAAACTATTGAGTGTGTATGAAAAATTGAGAGAAATAATGTGCTTACAGGGAGATTCCGGTGGTCCAGCTGTATGGGTTGACCCTGAGACCAACAGATACACCCTAGTCGGTCTTGTTTCCTTCGGTAGAGTCTGTGCTGATATTTCACCCAGTGTACATACTGATATTGGATATTACCTTCCTTGGATTCAATCCAACATCGCTGGTAAGTAAACCCACCAACTATTATAGTATACACAAGAACTGAATAAACTTAATCAATATTACTTAGAAACACTTTTAAGGCAGTACATCTCTTAATACTTTGACTTAAGTTTCACCCTCAAGTAAGTTTAAACCCTTAACACCTGGATATAAAAAATTCACCATGTTCTTAACGCTAAGAGATTTTCCGGAGGGCCCCCCTCCAAATTAATTGAAATATTTAATTTTAATTGAATTAATTATTTAATTAATTTAATTTAATTACATTTTATTTCATTTTGATTTAAATTAATTAATTAATTTTTTTTAAATGTTTACCACGGGTGTTGACGCGCGTGTTTGGTGGTCCCAATATGAACCAATGAGTGTTAAAGGGTTAAAAATGTAGTATTGGCGCCCCTCTAAACTAAAGCCGGAGCCCTGGGCTAATCTAGTTTCCAGTGTGCCCAATGGTAAATCAGGGCCTGATTTTAAATAATAATATAATGAATCGGTTCAGTAAAGAGACAAGTTTTCTGTCCCTGGTCACCTGTCAGGTGTGAGAGCCCCCTAAATAGTCATTGTATTTTTATTTATTTTTTTATTTTTTTTTTTTTTTGTACAGAATCTATTTGATATAGATCTAAGTCAATTTAGTTTCTACTTGGACACTAAGAAAACTCATTTATATCACAGATAGGAGGGTACACTAGATTAATACAGAATTTTTTCTGAACATTTTGACTACAGTATCTCAAAAACCCCAAATTTGAAGATAGAAAAGTCAACAACAATAACTTGCACACTCACTACTGCTTGTTAATTATATAAATATTGTACCTCAAGCTTAAATAATTTCAAGTCAATTTTTTTTTGTCCTTACGTGTTATGTACTGCATAACACTGGCAAATAATAGTAGTAAAGAAATAAAAAAATTTTTACATAAAATTGAAAATTTTCTTTTAGTAAATAAAGAGATTATCATTGTAAACGTTTATCTTTGAAACGTAACTGCTAAATTTTCTGGCTTTAGCAAGTAGAAAATAACTCCTATAATAAATTAAAATTTTAACAATATTCATGTCTCTTCTTTTTGCAGCTAACAAAAAGGCCGATACCTGCAGCAAAGCATAATTAAATTCAGGACAAATTTGTAATATTGAAATATATTTATTTTGAAAAAACAAACTTTTCTTTGAAATAGCCCTTATTTTTCCTGGTTGCTCTCTTATATTATACACTTGGTAATAACATGAAAAGTGATTGCAGGAGCACAATCTTAGAGTTTAACACCTCTCTATAAATCAGTTAACTAAATAAAATACCATAATCAACACACCCTATTAATAGGGGTAGGTGAAATCACTAACAAGGTCGACCCAGAAGTAACCGGTGAGCTTGGAAATATCAACCTAAACCACTGACCACCTTAGTGAACTTTTGATTGTCAACCAGGGTGGTTGACCTCTTGGAACGAACCCAGACCGCGTTTAGTCACCTTAACATTACCATCTTGTGGAGCTCAATTTAAAAGTGGAACACATTGCGCTTACTTCCCCATGCTCTGTAATTTTGTATCATTACTATCCTCTTTCATCCAAAATTTTGTGAGTATTCATTTTCTAAAACTCAGAATCTTAAAAACACGTTGTAAATGTGAGCACTCACTCTACTTCGGAAAACCAGTTTAAGTTTATAATCTGATCGACCTCTTCCATCAACCAGACACCATTGGGCAACAAGAATAATTGAAATCACTTGCCACTAATATCTGCAACAAACCACTGGTCGAACTGGTTTGTCTTTCCAAACTCACCCTTGTAGTGCAATAATTATAATATTTCAAATAAAAATAAGGTTTTACACATCACCACTAAACGAGATAAACTAGTCCACAGAAAAATAACCATTGAAATTTAAGTTTAATTTTTAAAGCCTAGTGGGCTATGCCCCTTACCCGCTTTGCTCGCCAATACCTTGGATATCCACTGGAACATCTATAATTAGTTGAAGGCGGCCCCTAATAATGCAGAAAGAAAAGGATAAAAAAAACTAATAAGAACTCATTTCTTTTTTTTTATATATTTTATTTATTAATTTTTTTTTATTAAAAAAAATAAAATAAAATAAAAATTAAATTAAAAATATTTCAAAAACACTTTATTTCATCTTATACATTATACATTTTTTTTTTTCCATTTTAAGAAGTTTTTTTTCAAATTTTATTTTCCCGAATCATTGTGATTGAAAGAGAAACAAACAAAAATGGAATAAAATAACAATTAAAGAATAATTATAAATTAAAAATTAAAACTCAAAATATATATTTAAAAAAAAAAAAAAAAAAAAAAATGATAATGAAATAAAATAAACAATAATAATAAAAAAACACAATAATCAGTGAAATTAAATACAAAAACAAACAAGAAACTAGATAATCCTAACAGTACTTATCAAAGGTACAGTACATTTATGATTATTTATGTTTATTAGGTGAATCTTAACATACAGTATTAACAATTTCATTTTTTTTTTTTTTTTTTTTTTTTTTGTTCACTAAAAATATCACAAAATTAGCAATAATAAAAATTATAATAATATATATATTCTTTTATAAAATATTTTATTTTTTTTTCTCATACATAGTCTATATATACGTATATGTATATATATATAAACGTTTTTCAAATTGCAGGACATCTTGAATTAAATATATAAAAAAATTACAACTAAAAATGGACTTTTACATTCTTATATATCCATCTATAGCTAATATTAGGACGAAATAAAAAAATCTTTTATGTCCTGATTGACATTTAAAGGTCATTTTTTTCAGGACGGAGGAATCGACCACTTTTAAATAGATGTAATAATAATCTCTCATCTGAGAATTGAACCCAGTTATTGTGTTTTACTTGGAGATTGGTTTCTAGTTAACCGATACTTAGCTTTATTTTAATGACACCTACCTTTAAAAATTCTTACTTTTTTTTATCAAAGATGTCTCTGCAATTTTTTAATATAATTTTTTATTTAAATTGGATTTTTTTTTAAACTGAAGTCACCCATTAAGATAATAGTAATAATGAACTTATTCATTTTATTTTTTATTTTTTGAATAATCATAATTCAGGGTGACAACAATATTTTTAAATTTTTTACACTCTAATTAATTAATAATTTTTTATTGTTTAAATCATTATAAATATATATTAGTATTTTTTTTTTTTTTTTTTTTTTTTTTTTAATTTACATCATTAATTGTAATATTATGTATATTTATGTATATATATTATTTATATATATATTTACTATGAGTGTCCTAGCCAGCTAAATAAAAGGTGTGGTTTTCTTTTTTTCTCTTAATTTATTATTTTCTTTATTTTTTATTATATAATTTTTTTAAAGGCCTTAAGTAAAGAGGCGCATATAAAAAAAACCAACAAAATTAATTAAAAACAAAAATGATTATAATTTGAGGTGGCGCAAAAGTGATGACAAATAGGAAAGTATATAAGAAAATAGGAAGAAAGTGCTTCAAAGTGAGGACAAAAATACTTTTTTTAAAAATTAGACACAAAAATGGATAATACAGTAAAAGAAAACAGAAAAATAAAAATATAGATAATTATTTTTTTTTTCTACACTTCAAAAAGAGGAGATGAATATTCATCATTTTATTACAAAGAGTCAATTTAATAAAAGGGACATTAGCAGGATAGAAAAAAGTAGATGGTACCATAATATATATATATATATATATATATATATATATATATATATATATATATATATATATATATATACCGCAAGTTCGTAAGTTATCAAATGAGGATATCCCTACCGTCGATACTTGTATTGATCTGGAGATCACTGGACCGGTTTCGGCTAAATGTCATTATCAGCAGAGTCGAAGTCTCTCGTAGTGAGACTAAAGTTCAACTTCATTCTCTCATGTAGACTAGATGAGTGTGTCGAGTGCTACGAGAGACTTCGTCTCTGTTGATGATGGCGTTTAGCCAAAACCGGTCCAGTGATCTCCAGATCAAGCAAGTATCGACGGTAGGGATATCCTCATTTGATATATATATATAAGCCAAATGCTATTGTTGCAAAAGCTAGCAAAATAATAATTTAAAAAAATATAAGCACAACAATTTGTTTTGGAAAAATGACATTTTGCAGGTTTAAAAAGCTTTAATGTTCCTCCTTTCTTTTAAATTTTAAAATTAAACTATTTAATGTTAATGTAAAAAATATACTTTTAGAGGGGGATTATTTGGATCTGTTAGAGAAATATAAGAATTGGATGGTCCTCGGGACCGGAATAAATCCAGCCCATGAATGGATTATTCAGGCTTAAGAACCAATAACTATTTTATCAAAAAAATAAACACAAATAATAATAATACTAACTTCATTAACAATTTAAAAAAGTCTTTACAGGGTGATGAAATGGTTACTTAATACATATATTAAATAAACTACATACAATTATTTTTAGTCATAAAATTAAAAATTGTTATTATTTAAACAAAATAATTATTGAAGGAAGGAAAAATCAAACTAAACCACTATAAATAAAAAAAGCAACCATTAAAAAATTAATTGTTAAAAAAAAGAGTAAGTAATATTATAAAGTAAAAGATAAAAAATATAGGTAATTAGGATTTTTAACAAAAGATAGATGACTAGTTAAAATTAATTGCAAATAGTTTCATTTTTTTTAATAAAGTCTATAAATGAAAAAAAAAAAAAAAAAAAAAAAAAAACCACCCAAAAATTGATAGGTGCAACAGTCAGAATCATTATAACGATCTTAGTTCTTGATGTGATGTAGAATATGATAGAAATAAGTAATTGTATTGTTGATTTTTATATTCCAATAATGGAGGTGATATTTGAAGTAACTATAATTGTTAGGAAGTACATATTTTAAACTGAGATGAATGAAGTAGAAATAACTAAATAAATAAATATTCTTTATTTTGTAAAGTAGTAGCCAATTTTATGATAGAGTTGTGAAGGTTGTTTTAACTTTTTAGAAATTAGAGGGAATTTCAAGTTTTCCATAAAATTATCTATTTATGTTATATTTTTCAGTTTCTTTAGATCCTTGTTCAACAGAACATAAGGTCATTACAGAATGGGAATCATATGATTGAACATCAAGAATATGGAGAGCTAATAAAAATAAAAAAAATCAATAAATTAAAGATTTATAAAAAATAATTAAAAAGAAGTGAGTACAGTCGATTTTTTTAAAGCTTATTTCCAATGAAGAAAATAATATTGTATATATTAATAATAAAAGATATATAAAAATAAAATACTGAATATATAATATAAGCATTAAAAAAATGTAATAGGTTTTTATCTTCAAAATACAATATATAATATAATATAGAAGAGGTCAATGAGAGAAAAAATAAATTAAATTTAAATTGATTCTTTTGACTCGAAATTTTATCACATTATTCATTAAAAAATTAAATAAAAAATAGTTAAAAACAGATTAACATAATGAATCTTAATGATATAAATAACTTTATCAAAGTTTAATTTAGTTGTTGTCTCACAGATGGCAGCACTATTCACTAAATCAAGTTGTCCTTATTGATTTTTTTAGTGCATTAAGGTCGAATTATTAGGGTTGTGCCCTTACATTTAATCAAGATTTAGTTTACATATTTATCACTCGATTCAGTAAGTATTATCATTTAATTAGCAGAAAGATTTTCTTTTAATTAGCTTAAACTTTTGTCTTATCCATTTTTTATCATTGGTGCATCATTTCATTTTTTACAAAAATCCTGTTATTAAACATCACATCTCTGATGAGTAGTAATGTGTTTGTTTTACACAATTTATTACATTTGACACTTTAAGCTATTTTCAACAGGATAAACCGATTTTTAATTTATTTTGGCATATTTTGAGCACAATAAACTATTTAATAGTTATTGAAAAATTAATAAAAACTCTGTTGCAACAACTAAACTAAATTTATAAAAATAAATAAACATAAACACAATACATGTATACAAACTAGTCAATATGAAAATTATTTTGTTCTACTAACTCTGGGGGGGGGGGGGGTCGTAAAATTAAGAAAATAATATATTTTGGAACATAATATTTAAAATAAATATGCAGATAAAAAATAAATTAATAATAATTTATTTTATGATGATAAAACATAAAATAAAATCAATAACAAATTAACATTATAGCATAAATAAATATTGCATAAGCAAAATGAAAAGAAAATTCCTTTTTTTTAATTATTTATAAGTATTAACATTAAAAATTAATACTAAATAAAATAAATATTAATAATTATATTAGTGTTTATTAAGAAGTATTAAACTACTATGCTATATCAAAAATTGCAATATTAATAGTACTAAGGAGGGGTATAGGGTAAAGAGGCAGGCTAGAATTAAAAAATTGGGATGCAAACTATATTAACAATAGAATCATTAAATATTTATTATATTTTACTTATAAACTTTTTTTATTATTCATTTAAATTATTTTTAAAAAGGTTTCTCATTATTTCCTTCTTTTTTAGATCAATATAAAAGAGTTTATTTTTAAGGAGATATTAAAAACATCTTTTACAGTGAATATCGTTCAAGTAATAAGTCAAGTGAAACAAGCGATATTGAAAGTAAAACAAACAATAAAATATTGTCTTTAGTTAGTTTAGCTATATTTTGTAAACCCTTAAAATCTTTTATGTTCTTTTTTAACATCCTGATTGACTTAAAAAAAAAAACACTGACACACTGGCTTTTTTGACTTAAAAATCAGGAATGACAGAATCAGTCACAGTTAACATATAACAATTTATGCATTTCTTTTTATTTTTTTTAATTGAAGTGTAAAACGTATTTCACTGTTCTGGGAGTTGAACCCAGATTATTTCAGTGTTTTAGACACTGAATTTCCCAGTTGGTTTAAAGTTGTAAACATACTTTGACCACAATGTTCAAAATTTTAAAATTGTGTTTATTAATTTATTACTTTAATAAACAATCAGGTTCTTCTTATAAACCTGAAATAATTCCCTTAAGGATAAATTTAATTTAACGATATTCTACTGTATATTAATAAATATATATATATGTACTTTGTTTTTAATTTTCTTTTAATTTAATATTTAGAGTACAAAATGTTTTTGTTTTTTTATAATTTTGGTTTTGGTGTGGTTTCTTTTATTGTTTTTATTTGTTTGTTTATTCATTTCAAGGAGCTAAAAAGTTAATTTTTTGGTAAATTTGTATTTAATGTCTCAATTATAATTAAAGTTAAATTAGAAAATGATTAAAAAAAACTTAACTTTACAGTTCCAATCTTAATTTGATATTGTCAATATGCCAGGGAGAAAAAATACAGACAATCAAAAAATGTTTTATACTAAATGAGTAAGTTTAACAGGGAGGATAAAACATTTATTCAAATCTGCCTTATTTGGGCCCATGTTCACTAGTCCCACACTGAACTCACACATCAATGTACCGACCAAGTGAAGAAGGTGAAATTAAGAGTGCGCCATGTAAATCTAAATCCTAAGGTGAGGCATCGAACCAGTCCTGATCGCCCTGATTCTAAGACGGCCATGCAGATGGGACTAGTGACTTTAGCTCAACAGTCCACTTAAGTCACAGTCACTCCCCAGAAGTTTCAACTGAATCCAGCATTTTTTTAAAATTGTTATCAATAATTGATAATGAAAATATCACCTATATGAATAATAATCCCTTAGAATAGAAATCACATTGAGACATTAAAAACACAAATTTATCAAAAAAAAAAAACAAAAAAAAACATAAATATATTCTTTAATTTAAAAGCATTCACTGGAAATAAAAAAATAAAACTAAAATTCCACCAGTTTCCAAAAAAGCGGGGTAGCAAGGATTTTCACTTTGTATTTAATAAAAAATAACATAAAAAATAATAATATCGCAGGCAGGGGGTAGTCTAGTTCCTTTAAAAGCATGGGATGTTTTTTTTGTTGTGTTATTTATTTCTATACATTTTTTATTTTATTTTTCAATTCTACTTTGGTTCTCTCACTTCATTTAAAGATTTATTAATTATAATAATTTTTTTTTTTTTTTTTTATTTATATATTTAACAATATTTTTTGTATGTCCAAAAAAAAACCTAAATTTTCAAAAAATAAAAAAAAAAAAATCTATACATTAATTTCATTTTTATAGTTTATATATAATTATACAATATAATTTATTTCTCTTAATGTATTTTTTGTATTTATTTAGTTTTTCACGAAGTAAATACACAATAAACATATATATATATATAGTTTAATGTTTTTAATAATCTTTCCACATTTTAATATTAAAAATAATAATAAAAAAATTATATACATATATATATATATATATATATATATATATATATATATATATATATATATATATATATATATATATATATATATATTCATTTCTTACACACAATAGAATATAAAATTAAAAATAAATAAATTAAGAACCATGCAGAGCTAAAAAATATTTCTTTTTTAATCTTTCTCCTTTCTTTTACTAAAATGATTGTAATTTTATTTTTATCTGTAATTATTTAATTATTATACACAATTTAACTTTGAAAAAGTTTAAATACATTATATACAATTATTTTGTTTTATGGGAAAAAGGAATTATTAATTTCGGTAATAAACAGTTACTTTTGAAGTTTATTGTATTATTATTTTTTTTTTTTAGTTTTGAGATTTCTTTTTAGGCCCTTCTTTTTATATTGAATTTTATTGTTTCAATTTTTTTTTTAATTATTGTAAATTGTTGAGGGGAAAAATGTTGTAGGGATTTTTTTTTTTTTAAATATTTTTGTCACTATTTTTTCATTTAGTATTAATATGATCAATATTAATTATTTTACTTTAAAAAAATTATATTTTTAATAATAATCAAGAGATATTACAGTGAGGATAAAAAAAAAAATCAGTAGGATTTTATGTTCAATGTTTAATAACATGAAAAATATAACTTTTTTTTAATATGATAGTACACTTTAAAATAATGTTATCAATGGAGTTCAAAAAGTTAACCAACTTTTACTATATTTATAGTGTAAAAATCTATACTCTGTGAAGGTAGAAGAAAACACCCATAAGAGTTAATTAATAAATTTTATTATTTCAATTTGGTGGCTATTTTTTTTATAGAATATTTTTTTTATTTTTTTCACCATCCTACTTGACAACATTATAAGCTTCTTCAATGGTCAAGTTGCTTTATTTATGGAATTGATAGAATAATCATTGGTAAAAAAAGTCAACTCTTTGGGAAATTAATTCTGATTATTTTAGGTGTTTTGTTTAGACTTTTGTTCTAAGAAAATGCATTAAGTTCTTTTAATTTAATGAGTTGACTCCTAAAAGGGCTACAAGTATGCATTTTTTAATTTAACTTTATATCACATATTGATATTTATCATTTGATGGCAATTAATAACTTAAAAACACATGTCACTCCCTCTTTGGGAGATGAACTCAGATCCTACATTCTCTAATATTTCATATTGAAATTAAAAATTAGATATTTTTTAACTTAATAATTTAATTTTTTAAATTTTCATCCATCAATATTTATAATTGTATATCCCACACATATATATTATTATATAAATCCTCACCTTAAAAAAAATTCATTAACTACTATACACCTCAAACACATTTTTAATATACTCTTGATTATATAAATTAATTATCCTTACAATATTAATCTAATTAACAAGTTAATACAATTACATTCTCATATACATTTTTTTTGCTTTTAATTTTATGTTAATTAATTTTTTAAATTTATTTGTTTCAAAATCTTCAAAAATCTGAATTTTGTACATGACAGTAAAAACAAAATTAAGTTTATCTAATTATATTCTTATATTTGTTTACTTATTAATTATATTTTTTAAAATGTTTCAAATGATCACAATAATCTTATCGTTTTTTTTTCTTATTTGAACTAATAAAATAGTGACTTGGATGTATTTAATTAATTAATTTACTATCTTTTTTCTCAATCTATAATACATTTCTTTTTTTATGATTCTATTAATATTTATTACATATTGTAATATATATGCATATACAAATATATATATATATATATATATATATATATATATATATATATATATATATATATATATATATATATATATATAAGTATGTATTTTTCATATTAAAATGAGAGAGAGAAAGTTAAAAAATAAATTTGAATCAGGATAAAAAAAAGAGGCCAGAAATCAAATTAAAGTTTTTGTGTAAAATTTTATCATGTGGAAGCAAAGCAAAATTTAAAAATAATGATTGAACAACAATGTAAATTTAAAACAATTGTAGTAAATAAGTAATTGTAATAATAAGTAAATAAAAGTTTAGGTAAAAATAGTGATTGTGTCAAAAGAAAACTTTTTATTATTTAGTTTCCATAATTTTTTACGATACAATTTTTTAAGAAATTAAAAAAATTATCACTCTCGTTAAAATAATTTTTTAAATTTAATTTTGACATCTATCAGGTTATCAAAGTAAAGTATTCATGAAATTAAATTAAATTAAAAGAAATATAAACTCTTACAATATAAAATTTAGTTTTATGGTCTTACTAGCTTCACAACTTATAATAGGTCATTCTTAAGGACTTATTTACTTAAGTTAATGACTCTGAAGATAGCTCAGACTTGGGAAAGATATTCACAGGCAATTTTTTATCTTTAAATTCATCACTTTGGCACTGATGATACAATATTGTGGTTAAAAGCTTTTTTAGGTTGAAGATGTAGTGCAATAAAACACTTTTGTGTTAAAGCATTCTCCTTTAATTTTATTAGAGCAATTAGCTCAGAGTTTAATATTTTGATGAAGTTTGAATTATATCGAACAGGCTTTATTTAAGATTATATATTTGTTAGAAGAAACTGCTTATATTATCAGATTCAACAATCAATATTAAATATAGTCAAATTTTGCTACATTATGTTGGGAGTTATAACTTATCCAATGAAAATGAGTTTATTGTTTTACATGTTTACATTATGTCTAAAATACAATGTAAGTTCACTTTTCACCATTCATAGAATTAAAAAACAACTTCTCTTTTACTTAAAACTGAATAATATTATCATTGAGAGAATTTTCAAATTCATCCTCAGCGCTGAAACAATAATAAAGAAGAAAACATTAAGTTGATAATGTGTATCAATTTTAAGTTATTTTTGATGACGCAGGGAAATAGATTTTCAATTTTAAGGGAATCAGATTTTCATTTAATGTTGTTTCCTTATTACCATATTCTACTGTAATTTTGTACTAAATAAGTTTTTTTTAACTTATGCTGATACTTTTCCTTCCTATTTTCTTCAGAACTAATAATAGAAAATGTATACATACTTGTGTAAGTAAAAAATTGGTAGTTTTCATTCAATTTATTCCACTTTTTTTGCCCTCTACATTGTGTGAGAAGAGGATTCGAAGATCAGAGCATCAGATTTAAAAATCGAATATAGGATTAGAATTTAAGTATGCCACTATTATTAATAGTGGAACTCAATTTCCCCTCTAAATTATAATAAATCTTGCATAGATTCCAAAATCAAATGTATAAAATTTATATATTATTTTAACAGTGGAGAGATAAAAAAATTAATGTTGTTTCCTTATTACCAAAATTATTTTCCCAAAAATCAGAATTTTTCAAAAAATTAACCTTTTATATAATCACTATATTTATCCAAAAGAGTGCTTTATTTCTTATAACATGTTTAATCTTTAAATAATTTGGTAGAAATCTTAAATTTAATTTAGGATTTTTTTTAGAAGCCTTCCTTAAAAAACCAAAATTTTATTTTCATCATTTCAAGCCTTATGTACAACAGTGTAAAGGGTTTTTTATTTACTAATATATATAATTTTTTTCAACCCTTCTTTTTATTATTTACATATACGAGTATACTGACTATTCAGATCCACACTTTCTTTTCATTTTTAATTAAAAAAAATTACCTCTTTTATTTCTGTTTACAAATTTTTATTGTTCAGTCTTTTTTTGCTGGATACTTATCATGCACTATGGACCGACTAACTTAAGCAGAACTCTTAATTTATTTTTTTAGAAGCAAAGCAACACTATCACAAATTTTTCTGCCCCTTAATTTTATTCATTTTTAAATTATCCTTTTTTTTAATTTTCTTTGATAATTATTTAAATATTATTATTTTATTTATTTTTTTTAAAAAACAAATCAAATAATGATCAATTAAATTCATCAAAGAAAAAATAATCAAATTTAAGGATAATTTTAGCACATTATACATTCTTTTTTTCAGTTAAAAATGAAAAAAAACATCTTTTTTTCTCCCATCTTTACTTCTTATCATTTTTAAGGAAGGACTTCATAAAAATGTTTCTCCCTTAAGTTAAAATTGATAAATTTACTCACTTATCAATTGACTTAAAATACTTTTGGGACTTAAATAAATCAGGCAAACATTTTTAAAACTATGTTAGTAAAATAAAAGCACAAAGTAATTGAACAGATATTTCAGAGCAATTTATCATCATCTGATGATTATTTTGCCTTGTCCAGTAAAATATTAGGTTCTGTAAAACTCTAACGATCTTTACTATACTGC
The DNA here is from genome assembly GCA_951217055.1 of Gerris lacustris. NCBI lineage: Eukaryota > Metazoa > Arthropoda > Insecta > Hemiptera > Gerridae > Gerris > Gerris lacustris. Next base: position 40,066,910 of record OX578278.1, on the reverse strand, counting down.
CTTGAATAATTTGAGGTATAAAGTTAATGATATTAAAAGATAATGAGTGATATTTATCCACTATAAGAATACTATTTTAAAGAAACAGTTGTACTAAGCCCATTCAATTTCCATTTTTTTTTTTTTTTTTTTTTTTTTTTTTTTAATGTAATAAAATTATTGTCTACGTTTTTTTTTACCATAAAGTATTAAGTCCCAAAAAGGTAGACAATTTAAGAGAGTAAATATAAGAACAAAAACTTAAGCTATGAAAATTCTTTAAAGAAAACACACTCAATTGGAAAAAATACAACCTAAAAATTTAACTCAAGAAAATTAAAAAGAATCAAATGATAATAGAATTAGTGAAATTATATTTATCAATAGTCACAAAATGAAATGGCTTAAGAACTGAAATCTATAAAAAAAAAATAAAAATAAATAATAATAATGTCGATTTTTTTATTTGGTATTTATACATACACAGAGTAATAATTTTAAGTTATTTTTTATTTTAATTTTAAATGGTTCATATTTTATATTTTTAATTTTAAAAAAATAATACAAAAATCAATACAAAATAAACATTTTTTTTTATATTTTATTAAATTTTTCTTATCTTGTAATAATTTATCATAAAATTATTTTAAGTTTTTATTTTTTTCCTTTAATTAAATTAAGAAACATAGTTTGATAACTGTATCACATTCAAGTTTAATTTTTCTTTTTTTGTTGTATTATTTATTCATTTAATATCATTATATATATATATATATATATATATATATATATAATATTTAGTAATCAGTAGTACCGGAAGAAGAAAATACTTCTAATACTCAAATTATTATTTTTTTTGTTTTGTTTTAAAAGATATTTACAAATAATATACACACACACATTCTTTTAATTTATATATATATATATTTAAATATTTTATTTTTATTATATTATAATAAACCTTTTTTTCGAGCCACACAAAATCCACTCGGTGATTTTTTTATATTCCCCATTATTTTTTAATTATGATTTTAAAAAAATTAAAAATATTTGATGGTATTTTATATTGTTCTGGAATTATTGTATCTACCCCTTTTTATTTTTTTTAAACGCTCGCTTAAAAGGAACATTTTTTTTTTTTTTATGTATCGATGTAAATAAATACTACATAATAATTATTATATTTTTTATAATTGGTTTCAATTTACAAGATCTTTGTAAACATGTAAACCGAATGAATGCATTTGACATAACGAAATCAACTACTTAAGACTGGTTAACTCCTCTTTTAACCTCACCCATGAAATTGCTAGTTTATCAACCAATGACAACTCTTCACTCTAAAATTGGCAACAATATATTTTTGATGACTTACTATAAGAAATTGCCAGTTAAATATATTTAAACAATAACTCTAGGCAGGCAATGCTCTAAGCCTGACAAGCTTATAATTTGTTGAACTCTTCCATTAGGTACATTTAACCAATAGCAATTCTTAATGCAAAAAAAAACTGCAATTGGTCATTTCTTCAATACGGTATCTTTTTATCAATATATTCAACCAGTGAAAACTTTCAACTTTGAGTATAAAAAAATGTCATTGGTCCAACTTTAAAAAGTCAAATACATTCTCATCTTTCACAGACAGTATATTTTACAGTTAAATTATTTCTTCCTTCTTCTAAAAAAATAATTACTCATAACAGATGTTACCTATCTTTATGGTTTTTCTTTACATGTAGGTTCTTAAATACTCAGATATCATTTAATAACTTAGTCATCATATAAAGAACTATTTTGTAATATATATGTAGTATTTAGTTACTATTTTTATTTAAATTTCCTTGTTAAATATTTTCAACAGATATTTTTTATTTTATTTTTTTGCATCATAAATTATAATTATTTTCGGTTTAATTTGCTCCAAAAAAAAAAAAATCTATTTTGTTTATTTATAAAACTGTATTTATTTATTTTTATTTTTTGATAACTTCTTGTATAGGTATATTTATTTATCAAAAAATTGTTTTTTTATTGATTACCTTTTACAAAATGTGGCACTTTAATGAGTGTTTTTATTATTATTATAATTCTTTTATTACACAAGAAATAATCCTAAATATTAATATAGAGATATATTTTTATATATAATTTTTTCTTATTTATAATTTTCATTTTCATATATATATATATATATATATATATATATATATATATATATATATATATATATATATATATATATATATATATATATATGTATATATTTATTTTTTTTTGTCCTTATTCTTATGTATATATATTAGATGTAGAAAGAAAGAGAGAGAGAGATAGAGAGAGAGGATGGTGGGTGGATAAATTTCTTCACAGTCCTTCAACATCTGTCAACAGAAATTATATATGTATTAAATAATAAATACATAAAATAAATAATAAAAAAAAAACCACAGTAATACTGAATTTAAATCCCTTAATATCTAATTCAATTAATTCATTTTTAAACATTGATAAAGTGTTCAACAGGTGGATGTTGGTTTTGATTTTAGTGAGGACACATTTATTCTTATCAATCAAGAATTTCACCTGGCGGAATGATTTCCTGAACATGTATACTACTAAATTTGCAGGGACTTAGCTAGTGGGGGGGGGGGGGATGAGAGGAGGACTGAGCTGCCCCTCGTGCAGCATTGAATTTGGTGACTTTTTCTTTGCTCATGGAGATTGTGGTGGTTCATCATCATCTATCAAGGAGGCGCAAAAATCAAATTTGTCCCTGGGCACAACAATTCTACAATACAAAGCCTTTGGCTCAATGCCTCTGCATAGATGAAAAACAACATCCAACAGTATGGTGACCATACGTCCCGTTTTGACCGGGACGGTCCTGTCATTTTAAGCTTTAGAAGGCGTTCCGTCAGTTTCTGAAAATGTCCGTGTTTGGAAAAATGGGGCATTTTACAGAATAGCGGCCTTTACACTTGCACGCTTTCCTGCAGGATAGAGCAACAAACGGGAAAGAGCACGGGAAAGAGCGCCAGTGTAAAGGCTGCACTGGAGTGAGGGATTATGTGTCCACAGAGACGCACGCTTTACTGCGTGTAATCTACTTAGTGTAAAGGCGACAGCAAGCTTTACCACAGGCCTCCCGTTTACTTTAAATTTACCCCCACAGTGCCCCCTAAAACTGTTCGTCTGATGACCCCTCCACGCTCCGAGGATTGCGTGCGGGATTCCTCTTCCCCCAACTTTTCCCATACTTAATGAGTTAGCGACGTTTCCTTTCTTAGAAAATATGTTATATAGGTTTGCTTCTCCTACGTGTGATATTTACTCATTATCATTTTGAAAAGGGGAAAAAAAACACTGGATCTTCACAAAAAGTACATATTTGTAATAAAAATTAACAGGTTTCTACTACTTAACAACCATCATCAGATTCTAAATCAGTTGTTCACAGTAACATGGTTACTGTGAATAGCTGAAATGAATCTCAGTTATTAGTCCAGGCAAATTAGTAAAAAAAAACAACAAATGGAGGAAATAATTTATAAAGTTTTGAAACTTTGTGAAAACACTTTTAAGGGGTGTAGTAGTAAGAAACAGTAAAGTTCCCCCCTCTTGAGGGGGCGCGTACCCCCCTCCCCCCTCCTTAAAGTCCAAAATTTACTTATTTTTCACTTTTTACGCAAAACGGTTTATTTTTTGAAGAGAAATGTTATTACCCAAATTATTCGTCGCATAAATCTGCACAAAAAAGGTCCTATGCATGTTTGAAGTGGGACATACCGTTTTCGAGATATTGTAGTTAAATAGAGATAAAACGAATTTTTGCAAATAAGATATCTCAAAAACAACACATCCGATTTTAATGAAATTAGGATGGTAGATTATACTTAGCCCATTGTTGATCCCATATAAGTTTCAACCTTCTGCGCCCATTATTTTATTCTCCACATGCGCACAAACATACATTTATTTAGACCTGTATCTTCAAAAGTACTCAACTGATTATTATGAAATTTGGATGGTTTGTCAAAAGTAGTCCGCAGATATCCCCAAATTAATTTCAACCGTCTGCGCTCTTTACATTTTGATAAATTGATATTTTATTTCATAACAGACTGACAAAAAATTGATCAACAGACAGACAGAAAGGGGACCAATTTAGAAAATGTAAAGAGCGCAGACGGCTGAAATTAATGTGAGGCTATCTGCGGGCTACTTTCGACAAACCATCCAAATTTCATAATAATCAGTTGAGTACTTTTGAAGATATAGGTCTAAATAAATGTATGTTTGTGCGCATGTGGAGAATAAAATAATGGGCGCAGAAGGTTGAAACTTATATGGGATCAACAATGGGCTAGGTGTAACCTATCATCCCAATTTCATTAAAATCGGATGTGTTGTTTTTTAGATATCTTGGTTTGCAAAAATATGTTCTATCTCTATTTAACTACAATATCTCGAAAATGGTATGTCCCACTTCAAACATGCATAGGACCTTTTTTGTGCAGAATTATGTGACGAATAATTTTGGTAATAATACTTCTCTTAAAAAAATAAACCGTTTTGTGTAAAAAGTGAAAAATAAGTAAATTTTGGACTTTAAGGAGGGGGGACGCGCCCCCTCAAGAGGGGGGAACTTTACTGTTTCTTACTACTACACCCCTTAAAAGTGTTTTCACAAAGTTTCAAAACTTTATAAATTATTTCCCCTACTATTCCTTATTTTCAATTTTTAAGTTTTTGGTAGTTTTCATACTACGGAAAGTTAAATTTTAATTTAAATCAAATTATAATTATTATTAACTACGGGAAACAGACAGTGAAAAATACACTCCTGTGCCGGGATTTGAACCACGGGCCTCTATACTGGAAATATAGAGGCCCGTGGTTCAAATCCCGGCACAGGAGTGTATTTTTCACTGTCTGTTCCTTATTTTCCTGGACTATATTTAATGATGATGAATATGACATTCCATTCTAAGGGGTAAATCTTACATAAGACTTCTTTTTGGAACTTTTCCTTTTGTCATTGCAAAAACTATTTAAGTAGAATCTCGATAAATTCAATCTAATTTTTTAAATTAATTTCAACAATTGTTTTCATTTCAGGAAAAATAATGGAATGTTATGTTTATTTTAGATTAAGGTTAGTACTTTTTGACCTAACCTAACCATAACCTTCCATCATTACCCTAAAAGGTGACACTTTGTGTTTTTTTTTTTTTTTAACAAAAACTAGTTAATTTATTAAGATGCTAAAACAATCGTTTTTATAATGTGTTTTTATATGAATCGTTTTTATAATGTAAAAAGGAATAGTTAAAAAAAACGAAGTAAATCGGACAGTATGATAATGCAATAGCTCAACCCCCCCCCCCCCCCCCCCCCCCCATTTCAAGGACCCGTTATGGACAAATCTAAGACTTGAAATATATGTGTATAATTAGAGTGTTTTCATATTTTAAAATATCATTATTAATAAAAAAAGAAAAGGTTTTTTTGCAAGCAGCGGAAGGGGGGGGGGACGAGAAATTTAGTTATTATAGCAGAAAGGGGGAGGAAGGCAATTTTAAAAGTCCATTTTTAAAAAGCTTAAGATTTTTTTTTAAATATAATTACAGAAATTATATTTAATTAACAAAGCATTTTATAATGCATTTATTTTCATTTTAATAAATACAAGGTTAAAGAACTTAAAGCAAGCAGCATAAGCCAACTAAAATAGAAAATTTGTTTTAAAGGTAAAATAAAATATTTTTATATATTATCAAAATAAATAATATATTGATAAAATAAATGTTGGTTACACACCCCTTAGTAATAAAAGAGGGTCTCACTGCCTTGGATAGGATAGCATGGGCTGGTCTATTAAAAAAGTTAAGCAGCATAAGGTATTGTCACCAATTGGATGGGTAACCATAGAACAGGCCTCCTGCTCGGTGTTCACCCAGCATTGCAATAGTGGTGATAAAGTATAAGTAGACTGGAATAATATAGTCCAGTCAAATAAGGATTTTTCGTAGGAATAATTCAAAGTGAGTTGTGTACTACTTGTGTAATTTTTGTGTACACTGTACACCTTTATTTAGTGTTTTCAAACAACATCCGAAAAGTACCCTTGATTTGACCTTGAGCTTCACGAGTTATAAGGCTCAGATGAGGCCAAAATTAAGTTTTTCACTTATATCTCGAAAAGTATTTACATTAAGCGATTTATGGTTATTTACAAGTTTGTTCTTCATTAAACTTCCAATAAAAATGGTCCTTTAAATTTTTAAATTTTTTTTTAGCTCCAACCGTTTTAGAGTTGCAAGTGCTCAAAATTAGGTAATAAAAAATAAAGTATGATTGGGGACAAAAGAACTCTTTTATAAGGGATTTCTGACCTCAAGCCACCCTACATTTATTATCCCCCCCCCCTAATTTTCTGTGTAATACGTAAAAAACTGAGAAATTTTCAGTTATTGCTAAAAAAAACTATACGTTGTTCGATGTTAATTTTTCATACTAGTTTTTAGTCCAATGGCAACTCTGTACGTGCAATAGTTCCCAAGATGTGGCAATTTAAAAATAATGTAAATGTAAAACTGTTAACCTACGAGAAAAGTTATATAAGTCAACTTCATTCCTAATATAAGTTAAGGAATGAAGTTGTAGTAAAGATAATTGGCTTCACTTTATTTCCAATTACAACACTGTACGTCAAATAGTTACCAAGATATGACACTTCAAAAATTGGCAGTGTTTACCAAAAAATGGAAAATTTAAGTATTGCTCTTGTTTCAGGGCGAATATCGGCATAAAACCTCTACCCTACAAGAAAAGTCATAAGAAATTAAGTTGTAGTAAATTTAATTGGCTTTTATTCAAGAAAAAATTGAAGCCTGTAGACAAAAAATTAATTTGTCCCTGGGCACAACAAAAAATGAAAATTTGTATTTCTTAAGTAATGAACTTAAACCACTTAGCCCAGTCAAATTTGGATATAACTTTGCAAAAAATCCCTAAGTTTTGAAAAGTGGCTTAAAATGTTCGTATGACTTTCCTGTCTAACATACTAACTTCCCCGAGGGTTGAGGGGGGGGGGGGGGTGCTTGAGGATGAGCTCTCGTAAGTAAAGAGAACTCTTTTATCAGGGATTTCAGACCTTAAGGCACACACTATTTGAATTAAGAAAAATAGAATAAATAGACTTTATATTATTAAGGTTTATTTATTTATAGTACTTAAAGAAACTTATAGTGCTAATTATTTATGTTTATTATTGTGTTATTATTTTTAGAAATAAATATTCATTCAGTCATTAAACTATTGGGGGAAGAGGGGGAGGAGTTGGTTAAAACAAAAAGCATCAACCTATTTCGTAAAACAAACTTGTAAATAACCATAATTTACCTAATGTCAATACTTTTCGAGATATTTGGTAAAAAGCAAAAACAAAGTACCTATTAACCCCCCACCCCTTTGGGGTGTGAGCTCGGGGACTTTTAGTATGTTAGACAGGAAAGTCTACTAACATTTTATACCACTTTCCAAAACTTTGGGATTTTTTGCAAAGTTATATCCTAATTTGACTGGACTAAATAAGGAAGGAGGTATATAAGCGAAAAACTCAATTTTCTCCACATTTGAGCCTGATTCGCGGCTGTGGTACATAACCTTGGCTTTATTTAGCAATTTTTTAAATATTTTATCTTGGGAACCTTGTTGTTTTAATATTGTTTGAAAACACTAAATAAAGGTGTACACAAAAATTCAGCTCACTTTGAATTATTCCGAAAGTTGGTCATTTTTGTCTAATTTGACTGGACTAATAGTGATCTTTGTGGAAAATGTTTAAAGTATAGGAGTAATTTTAGCCCTTTTGCACCAATACTAAAAATTGCTCAAACCTATCTTAAAAATTAACTGGATTTTGACGTATTTTACTGAATTGATCAAAATTATTATTTGCTAATTTTATCTTCCAAACTTTTCAGTGGGAAGAAATTATTTGTATTTTGAAAAACAAAAAAACTGTCCAGTATAACTCTTGAACCTTTGGATTTTCCAATGCAACTAAACATTCTCATATAAATAATTTCTTCGTCCAGTATTTCCAACTAATTGTCAATTGTTGAAACCATTTTCGAATTTTATTTAAATATGTATATAAATAATAATAAATAAAATAAGAATGCAATTTAAAAAAAGTAAAGTAAAATACATGTATTTGTATAAATAATATATACATATACATAAATAAGATATAATGATTGATATGGAGGTTTGAAAATAATGCTTACATTTGTAGAGGCAACTGTAAGAAGCAGTAGGGAGAGAAGGAGTTAGAATCTAGGCACTCCGGGGGGGTGGCCACTGACTGTAAAACCAAAATTAATTATATAAAAATACATAATAACAAAATACATTTAAAAAAATAAAAATAAATAATTTCAAATCAACTCAACTATAAGTAAAGTAATTTAAGCACATTATAAGATAATTCATTAAAAACTAAAACTTAATAATAATTAAATTAAATTCTATTAAAAAAAAAAAAAAAAAAAAAAAAAAAATCAAAATTATCTTTCTTTACACAATTTTATTATTAATTTTATAATCAAATAGAAAATATTGGGAAATAAAAAATAATATAAGAAAAAAAGTAATATATGTAGAAGAGCAGTTTTAATAATAATTGATATAAAATAAACATATAATTTTATTAAATGTAAAAAAAATAATTATGTTACACACACACACACACACACACATATATATATATATATATATATATATATATATATATATATATATATATATATATATATATATATATATATAAAATAGAAATTTTAAAGGTAATAATAAAAAAATTGAGAAAAAAATAGATCAATATAAATTCTAAATAAAAGTGTTTGATAAAATTGTAGTTCATGAAGTAATAGTTTAATATGTCTTTTAAAGAGACAATGAATATTATTATAATTATGATTATTATTATAAATTGAGGAGCCTAGTATCAAAGACGGACATTCAAAATTTTTTCCGAATTTCAGTTATCGATTGTTTCTTATAAATTTTTAGCTGCTGCATCAGATTCTGCTATCCATTTGCATAAAAAACGACCAGAAAAGGTGTAAAACTGCAATAATATTTGTAGTTTTGTTTCAAATACGGACAAGTCAACACACGTTTTGCTTCAAAAGTGGACATAACCGAAACAGCCAATCAGGAGGCTGCATTTTACTAACTCGTTCCTATGATGCACTGCGGGCTTTAGCATCTGAATACCTACTCCTACCATTTTGTTATACATGTTTAGAAAAATGATACCCCAAGGGGAAATCGAAAAATCAATTTTAGCTCTAAATTTGGGGGCACTACTCCCTAAGAACTCTGAAAAAAAAATTATTTCTCCAATATTATTATTCTAACCATTATTTTCAACGTCATTTTGCTTCAAAAACGTACAAAACCTTGTTTTTGTTTCAAAAGCTGACAACTCCACTTAGCAGCTAAAATATCAAAGAAATTCACGTTTTCAGTACTTCTAACTAGTTTTGAGTCTATTAAGAATCTACAGAAAAAAAATCATTGCTCTAGCACCTGTAGAATTTGAGCTACAGTTTTTCGACTCTCCTGTAAAATTTTGAAAAGTGCTTTTGTCCGTCTTTGATACTAAGCTCCTCAAATTATTACTATTGCATAAGCTCTTTGGCAGGTCTGAGTCCATGACGGGTTGTTGTGCCACATATTATTATTATTATTAATTTATACTGAGGCAGGAATTGTTAGGCCATTGGCGCCTACACTTATTTAAGTTTATTTTAGTTGAAATCCTTTCTAAATGTATAGTATTTCCCATTTTGAGGTCTAAAGAATTTTAATAATTATGAAAAATATTACTTCATTTACATTTTTGGCAATATTTTGCCTCCTCTTGAGTCTTCAGGCTACCTAAAAATTTATTTTTTCTAGAATATAAATTTTATAATGAATTTTGAAAAAAAAAAAAAAAAAAAAAAAAATCTATAACCACACTCTGCATGCTATTATTAACCCTCAGGTGCGCGCGGTCTAGGTCTAATACAGACAGGAGGAGGCGCGGACCCCTGATAGGACTTAATCTATTTTATATGCCCACACAACATAAATAAATATAAACTTGAAATCATTTAAGCAAAATATTATAAAACATATTTAAATTGGTTTAATTATTTTTTTAATTTATAAAATACCGTTGTTAGTCTCATAGTTTATAAGCACAAAATTAGTCAGTCTCAATTATAATTTTCAAATTTTTAATTTTTTTCTGTATATTTTTATTATTTTATTTTTAAATTCAGGTACCATATTAATATATTTTGTATTATCTGTATAAATTTCACTAAAATTAGCGTAATACTAAAATTTAAGTGAAAGTGGCGCGGGTTTCCCCTGCGGGTTTCCCCTGTCAGGACAAAATGGGCACAGAAATTAAGTATAATCACGTACGATGTCAAACAGTGACTGATTCTCCTGATAAAAGCAAGAAATATAGCTAGAAAAATCCTTATCTTCCAATCGCACCCACATCTATCTCAATTTAACAGTTATATCTCAAATTTAGGCCTCACAGGACCGCATGTTCCAGAGGGTTATATCTCTGGGAATAAACACTTTGTAAAAAATAATATCCCCTAAAATAAAACATATCACATCTGTATCTTTTATAATCTGTCACATCTAAAATTATTATTATTTTTTTATTTATTTTTTTTTTTTTTTTTTGTCTCATCCTCCGAGAAGAAATTAAAATTAGTTTTTAGATAAGTTTTATCAAAAAGAAGAAATACTACATTTAGACATGCTTGTTGGCAGAGATTTAGTATGGTATGAAAATTGTGTATTGTAGAACTTTTTTAAATTGGATTGACTAAATGTATGTTCTAGTAAGAATAATTTTTAGTAGGTCTGAAGATGCTATAAAAGAAGGCCAAAAAAAGGAAATGAAGTAAAATTTGTCTTAATTTAACCCTGCAGAGCTCAAAAAGTGAATTATTATTCACTATAATCCATGTACTATAAATATATATAGATATTGCTTTGTTATCTTTTTTATACTCAGCAAATGGTCATAGTTGGCATTTGTGTGTATAATATCAACTGCAATTATTTTAATGTTATTATTTGAACTTAATATTATTAAGTTGGCTTATTGAGGAAATTCCTTTCCTCCCAACTGCGGAATTGTGGGGTAGTAGAATTTAATCATTATAGTAAAAGAGATTGGACATTTTATGAATATATCAATGTGATAATTAATGTAGAATTTATCAGGCCTCTTTGAGAATAAAACAAAGATTAACAGTATGTTTATTAGGGGATTTTCACTATTTATTTGAAATTTAAATTGAAATCAATCTCATATGATGTGTGATTAAGAATAAGCAAAATTAATTAATTTAATTTTATACCCTGATCCTTAAAACAAGTTTGAGAGAGTTAAGCGTCAACTTATTTTCTAATTAGCTTAGAATTTGTTGATGGAGAGGTAATAGAGAAAAATCGTTCACTGGCATAGCTTAATTGGTCGTTCTTTGGAAACCAAATCCAAAGGTCTAGGTTCAAACCCCGGTAGTAGAATGTATTTTTCTCCGTTATATCCTCCTCAAAAAATGCTAAGCTTAAAAACTAGTTTAAAGAATAAGCAAACATTATTTTTGTTTTAAATTCTAATCCTTAAAAACAATTATAATTTTCAAAACTATTGATTTAGGTTGTACATGATTTTGAATAAATCTTTAAAACTCAAAATTAGTAGCCGAACTATAGCAATGAGTGCATTAGAATTAGCAAAAAATTTTATTTGCTTAATTTTATCCACTTAATTTTTTTATTTATTTATATTATTTTATATAAAATTTAAAAAAAAGAATTAAATGAAAACAAGTAGCTAGATTATATCACATAAGAATAAATCAAATATTATATATTTTAATTCTTAATAAATTAATTATTTTGTAAACGATTTGCCTTTTAGGTTGTTCTTTATTCCATATTATATTTGTAAGTTATATTGATTTTTAAAATCCCTTAAAATTTCCCCCTTTGTGTGTCTGTCTGTCGTTTATGCACTTGATCTCCAAAAGTGCCAAACAAAATATTTGAAAATTTGCTTTTATGTTATGTGTAATAACAATAACTGAAACACAGGAAAAATTTAGGGAAGCCCCAAATATTATTTCTCAAAACCTAGGGGTTAAGTTCAAGGAGTTGTGGGTTGTTAAATAAAAAAAAAGGATGCCTCGTGTACAAATACTTATTAGGTTTTGTTTTGCATTGTACCATTTCATCTTTGCACCATGAGTCCTTAAAATTTTTTTTCCATTTATCAGTATGTTGTTATGCCTTTTACATTTATTCTTTGACAATACTATTAATTGATTTGAATTCCTAAACTCTAGACATTAGATTGAATTTTCTTAACTTATTATGAAAGTTTTTAACATTAAGTATAATAACAAGGAAACCATTTAAATAAGTTCCTTACTGGGATGCACTGCTTTTATTGACAAATTAGCTTGTTCTACTGGCCATTAGCGTTATTACAGCATGCTCACATTACTACAATAGGTGAAATGATTCCTGTTTATGTCTTTTTTACGATTGTATACTTAGTCAATAATGTAAAATATTTTATGTTTTTCCTAATAGTTATTTTAAATTTAATTTTAGTTATTAAATTTTATATATATATATATATATATATATATATATATATATATATATATATTTATATATATATATATATATATATATATATATATATATATATATATATATATATATATATATATATATATATAGCTACTAGTAGTTTTAAAAGAGCGTTTAGATACTTCAATACCACATTATTTAGTAATATTTTAAATTATACATTGTGAATAACTGTTTCCATTATAAAATTAAAGGTGTAATTCTTAAATATTTTAATCCGTACGTAGTTCTGAGGAAAGAGACACAAAACTTGAAATAAAATAACTACAATTGTTTAATTAAAATGTTTAGAATTTTTAGTTAAAGTAGATGAATATATATATATATATATATATATATATATATATATATATATATATATATATATATATATATACATATATATATATATATATATATATATATATATATATATATATATATATATATATATATATATATTTATTTTTTTTATTTTTATTTTTATTTATTTTTTTTTTTTTCCAGTTTAGTAGCTTTTAATAAAATTATTTTAGAACTAACTAAGAAATCATCACTAAGAATTATTCTAGCATTCTACTTGCAATTATTATTAGTTATCTATTGAAATATATTTCTATTTGAAATTATTGCTGAGCTGCAGCTACTTAATACTTGGAGCATTTATAATATGATATAAAGATAAACTGATATTAGATCTAATGTAGCTAAAACACCTCTAACCCTCTCTAACAACGGAAGAGGCTCGGGTAAAGTTACATTATTATATCCTCAGTTATTTACAGACATTTATTTATTTATTATTATTAAAAAATGTTGATTTTTTTTTTAAATTTAATTTTTGTTAATTCTATTCAAAAAGGTATCAATGATAATTATTAACCCTTTTAACCAAGTGCGTTTTTGTAAATATGTAGCACAAGCAACTCTAAACCATGTAATGCTAATTACAATAGAAATAAATTAAGATTCTAAAAGCAGGGGTAATCCCATATGAATTTATTTTCCCCCTTCAAATAACCATTTAATTAATTTTAAAAAACACCATTTCAAACACATTTTTAGAACATACTCATAACAATATTAATAAATAGAGAAACTTTTTTTCATATCCCAATATATATTTATATATTAACTAAAAGAAAAGAGACCACTTCCCTTTAAGATTGCCCTTTTTTAAGATTTCAATTTGGCATTTTGTAAAAGTACTGTCTCTCCGGATTGAAAATTTTTAATGTATATATTTAATTTTAAGTTAAGAATCAATAAGGCATTTTAAATATATATACAATTAGACTCCTCTCTAAATTTTGAAGAGGGATTTGAGTATAATTTAAAATTTCATTTGTAATATGGAATGAATAACTTTTAAATTAGGAATGCATTGGCAAATTGAATCTCATTTTAAATTTTGAATACATACACAGAAAAATATACATTTATATACAATATGTATTAGCTATTTGATTAGGAAAAGAGAAGGGGGACAAAGGATAAAAATCCACTCCTGCACCAGGAATTTAACTGCTCCTGATTTTCTAGATTCTAGACCAATGTCTAACAAATTGAAATAAGGTTCTATCATTATTTTTATAGGTCTAATTTGAGTTCCAAAATTGGTAAGGTTTTGCTACTGATTTAGTTTTGTTTATCCTTTCGGACAGATAAAATTCATTCTTCCTTTGGTAAGAGCATTGGTCTGGAAAATCAGGAGTCAAGTTCGATCCCCAATGGAGAGGTGCATTTTTTATGTGTGCCTCCCTTTTTCTTTGATACTAATTTGATGATAAGAATTCTTTGGGCATGGATTTACCTTTAATTTATAATTCCAAAAAATTCTCTGATTATTAGAAATCCACTTGTAAAGGGGGGAGGGGGGGGGGGGGAGGAATGCATTATCAATTTGAAATCCCAATGGAAATAAGGAAATTAATTTGCTATTTTGAATCAAATTAAAATTAATAATCACTTTGTGATTAAAAATATATTAGAAATAAAGAATCTCTGTTGTAATAAGGAATAATTACAATTAATAAAAATCCAATGGAAAATGGGAATTGTGAAAATCTGTTCATTTAAATTAGGTATTCACTTGCAAATTAGTGCACTTTTGCTATTAGAAAGATATTTAGAACCAATTATTTTATCAAGAAGAAATCCTCTAGGGATTTTAAATGGATTAAATGAAAATTCTATACATAACTATCCAGAATACATTTTGAATTAGGGAAATCCCACTAAAACAAAGTTTCTCTATAAATAGATAAATAATAAAATACCTACACAATAAATAAATATTTAAAAAATAATATTAGTAAATGCAGAAATAAATACTACTCTTCATTATAATTAAAAATACATTTAAGATAAAGATAATTAAAAAATAAATAACCATTTAATTATTAAATAGATATATATAATTATTTTTTTGTAAAAATTAATATAATTAAACATATTAATTAGAAGCAACGCAAAATAAAATACCAACACACACAGTTAGTTACAAAAAAAAAAGGAGAGAGATCTATGTATATATAGATATATAAATAAATATATAAACAAGATTAATTTCAATTGTTTCTTTAGTACATTATTACTAAAAACATGTTTTTTTGTTTAAAAAATTGAAATATTATGAAACTACAAGGAAAGTAAAAAAATTAAAAAAATCAAGTCGGTTTTTTAAACAATCAAGAAAGTAGAAAGATAAGACAACAAAATAAAAATAACAAACAATATGTTTGCTTAGTAAAAACAAAAAGAGTTCATTTTAAAAAAATGTTACAACAAAAAATAAATCAACAGCTCCATCGATTAAGCAAAAAAAAGATTAAAAACAGAGAGGTTAAACAGAGAAGCGTTCATTGACACTAAATAGCATTATATTTTAAATGATAAAAAGTAAAATTTAGAATAAAAAATGTAATATATATTAGAAAATAAAATGTCAACATACTAATAAGATAAGAGGAGATAAACATTTATATAATATATGTGATGTATATTTAGATAAAAGAGAGATAGTTTATATACATCTTATAGATTGTTATAGATAAAAGATATATTTAGTAATCCTTGAGAATAAGTGAAATTTTCAAGTGAAGTTGAATATTTAGAATTTTCTGATTATCTGTTCAGTGAAAAGCAAGGAAATCATTGCATATGTGAAAATTTTGATTGTTTATTTAAACAGGAGAAAAATTAATTTGGCTAAATGGTTTATTTATAAAAACCTTCACTTTATTATATCCTGTGAATAAATGATAAAATAAAAACGAAAACATACAACCACTTATCAACAGGGAGTAATATACATATATTTACTAAATATATTTAGAATAAAAACCTATAAAGATATCTCATATATTTGATATAAGAGAAATACACTAAGAAATAAAAATATTAAGAAAATAATATATATATATATATATATATATATATATATATATATATATATATATATATATATATATATATATATACACACATATATGTTTATATATTAAAAATATGTTATTTTATAAGACAAACATAATAGAAAATATAATAATAGGTCAATATATAATATATATTATACTTGTTCTGAAAGGATAAAATATTAATAATAATCACCATAAAGTTCAACAATTGATAAGTTATTTATAAATATAGATTTCAACAGATTACATCATTATTAGGTATTAATAGCATCTTATGGTAAATATTAAAAAAAAAAAAATAATAATAATAAAAAGATGGATTCACAGAAAATTTGTCTTATACAAGAGATGGTTTCTAGTAAACAGTCGTCTTATTTGTGAATTATAATTTAGGACGTACAAGATTTCAGATGTCTAACTCCAAAAATAGTAAATAAATAAAAAAACAAAACATATTATTGGATACATTAGCACTTTAGTATGTCAATTTTATTCCTAGTGTTGTGCCTAATAAATTTAGCTTCTATTAAAGAAGACAAAACAAGAAAAAAGTTAATAAAAAAATAAGGTATTGATTAAGAGTTCATAATATATTATTTAAATACTAAATTTACGAATGGATTAATAAATAAAAACAGTTATGTGTTAACTAAATCAGTATTATGTGTAAAAAAAATTAAACAGAAAATATAAGAGAATAGACCTTTTTATAATATTAGTTTTGGTTATTAGTTTATTGCATAGTACTAAAATATTACAGAAAAGTAGAAAATTATCTTTATATTTATTAATTATTTATCTACATTTTGTGTTTTGGGATAATAATGTCATTATACTGATATAGTTAACATAATCATCCGTTAAATTTAATATTCTTTTATGATATCAAATGTTTATACAGAATTATTTATTTATCAATTTGTAATAATTGGTCATCGAAGGTCATTTTAGGATGAACTAATTAATTAGAATGGTCAATTAACAAAAAATGGATGTGCCAGAGGGGGTCATCATGATGGATTTAAAGATATTGTCTCGCCAAGTAAAGGAAGAAAATTGTAAAAAGCATATCTTTATAGAGAAGTTTACAATTGTTTATCATTCTTATTGACCAACTTGTTTCTATAAATGTTCAAAATATTATTAAACATTTATAGTTAATAAAGAAATCTATTTTATGCAAAGAGACAATTTCTTTAATCCTACATACATATAAATAATAGCGTTTTGAATAAATTGTGATCGAGGAAGTTGCTTCACTTTAGTCAGACAACATTTTTCTTAGTATTGTTTTAATAGAAAAACAAATTATATTCTATAAAGATTATTTTACAGAAAATAATAAATGTGATAAAATTAGAAGCAAAAAGTTAAAATTAGGAGTAAAGGCAACAAAATAAGACAACATACTAGAATGCCTCACTCTAATCAGTCAACTTTTGATAGAATTGTTTCATGTTTTAGTCAGGTTTTTCTTTTCCTTTAGAGAAGTGTTTTAATTTGGTTTTGATTAATTGTAAAAGTTGCTTAAACCCAATAAATAATAATAGTAAATACTAAAAGAAGGAGACCAAATAAGAAGTAGTTTAGATGAATAGGTGAGGCAATACCTTACAAAGCCTTTTTTTCACTCATTTATCTTCTTTCTAGTCTTCTATTTCTTTTCAATTTTAGTTTAAATATAGTGTTTAGATTGTATCTGAAATTAGAGTGTGAATATAGGTCATCATAAAAGACTATCTTTCCACATAAAATAATTATTTTTTTGATTTAACATACTAGCTATCGGCCTTGAAAGGAATCATTGCCAATAAGATTAGAACTAGAGAAAACTAGAGTTACATGTGTTATTAAGTATGACGGTGTAGATGCTATATTACCTGATGTATTCATTCATTATATTGAAACATTACACTTTAAATAACCAATTTAAAAGTAGAACTAAACTTGTAGTAATTCTTTATTATATTTATCCTTTCATAGAGTTCTAACACAAAGAGTGCTGAAAACCTGAACAAAATATTAGTACATGTTCTGCTGAAAAAATAAATCAATAATTTCTTTTACAAAAAAAGATTTTATTTTTTTCACCAAAAAATAAAAAGGCATCAGGGAGTAAAAAAAAAAATGACCACAATATTTGGAGTGGGGGAAACTTCATGCATAAGTATGATATTTTTGGTAGCATTGCCTGAATTTTTTTTTTTTAAAAATTGCTGTATTGGCAAAAAAATTGTCTGTGAATTGGTGTATTAGGTGTTCATCACATTTTTTAAAATATTTTATTTACATCTCACAAGATACAACACAAAAATTACTGCATTAAATTTCTGCTAAAAAAGCTGGGAAATAATTGGGGGTAAGTTGGATTTAACCAACGAGGAAAAATTTGAATTATAGATAACTATTACCGCTAGGCATGGCAAGGCACTAATATTGAAGCGAAAGTATTAATTAATAATATATCCAATGCTTAAGAGCGAATAGTGTTACTTTATATAGGAATAAATAAAGACATCTCTCCACCAAAAGTACATTTAAATTTACAAAGCCAGCTTTTAACCACAAAATATTTAATTCTAAGGTTTTTTGTGGAACTTACACATAGTGAATGAATCTCAAAAGAGTAAAAAAGTAATTGTCAAAAACCACACAAAATAAAATGTTTAATACATTGTAGAACAATTTGGTTATCAAACAAGACCTGATTGCACAAAGTAAGATAAACCGCTAAATGCAAAGATTATGTGGAAGAAGGAAGATGATTTTGTGGGTCAAACATTTCAAACTAATGTAGCATTGTTAAAAGGAATAAGGTAAAAGGATAAAGCTGGGTGTTTGGTTAATTATCTGAGGGTTGCAAGCAAAGGAATATTTTATAAATGCACTCAGTACATCATCATCTAAATTATTGACGAATAAGCTATCAATAATAAAACAAAATCAAAAATAGATTCGATCTACTCTATAGACATATTCTGGGATTTGCATGTTCATTATGGTAAACTGAGGGTAAAGATTTCATCCAGGCTACAAATCTATAAATTTATGGTTTTAATTATTCTCATTAGTTGAAATTAATCTGTGATTGGGGTTAAACTTGATCCTATTAAAAATGTATTATTGTTTTGTTTTTTTTCTTTAATGGATGATATAATTATTTGATTTTTATAACTGATCTTCAGAGAATGATAAAAGATTATTATTTTTTAAATGAGAAGGCTGACATCTAACTTATACTTTATAAGTAATTAGAATCAATATATTGTTTTCAATCATTTAAGAGTGTAGGCTTAAATTGATATTAAAAAATCAGCCTGCACCTTCTTTTGGTAAAATGACAATTTAATTAATTTGAAAATGTTTGACTATTAAATTCCTCAACAGTTTAGTAGTAATAATAAAGTTTCAAACTAAATTTATAGTAAACAATGTCAATTAATATTATACTTTAAGATTATTATTATTATTTTTTTTTTTTCTCTTTCATATTTTGATTTTTCATTCATCCCTTCTTAACAGTACTAAAAATGTGCATTCATTTTAAATACCACTCAAAATGGTATCGGTGTTAAAAACTGATTTTAAATACCAGTTCATGGTTTGTTTCAAAATCCTATTTTTCATGATAAAGTTAATTTGGATTGAAAAACTTTTTTCTTCTTTAAATGTCTATCAGAAAATAACGGGAATTTTTAAATTTCATGGGCTTGGAGAGTATGATAAAAGAGTCTTAAGTGTGATACATTTTTTAGCTGTATTCATTGTTTACTTTGTCTGTGACAGCCACTAAGATTAAACTGGGGCGTTCGTCATCTTCAACGTCTTCACGGCCATCTTGGAAACACTTATGCCACTCGTAAACTCTTGTTATACTCATAGCAGACTCACCATAGGCCTTCGTTAACATTTCACACACTTTATTGCTTTTTATTTAATTTTTTAAACAACATTTTATTGCTCCATTTTTTTTAACAAACGAAAATCGCCGAGCTTATAGAAACACATCTAACCTTAGATGCTGCCACAGACAAAGTAAACAATGAATACAGCTGAACATTTTATCATACTTCAGGGGCATGTATACCAACATAATAAAAAAAATTGACAATCAGACTTTCCAAACCCGTGAAATTTAAAAATTCCCTTTATTTTCTGAGAACACCTCGTATATTGCTCATCAAAACTTTTTTTAAAAATTGCTGTCTACTAACTTGCAATATATAATTTTTATACTGGTGACAATAAAACCAATAAACTATTGGAAAATTGTGAAAGAATTTATCAAACAGTAAATTTATTCAGTTTCTTATATTAAAAAAAAAAATAATTAAAAAGTTAATACAAACCAAATTTTGATCACTTTAATTGACCCATTGGTTAAGAGTGAAAAAACTTTTGGACTAGATATGGATGAATGATACTACTAGTCAGGTAGACTCGTTAAAGGAGCCTGTGTGAGCTACAAATCTTTACTACCAGCAACAGTAAACCAATATTATATTATCATAAGATATCTTTTAACACTTTAGGCGTAATTCAAGAGTGGAATCCTTTGAACTACTACTCTAACAATATTGGAGTATAACAATTTCTTAGTAAAATGTGTAATTGATGTTTATACAATGTTTATACAGTAATTTCTAAATTTGTGGAACTTAATGTTTAACCAATATGTTTTGAACTAAAACTTATTGGTTGTCAAAAAACCGCAATAATTAATATATTATACTGACTGGTTTTGACTAATTTAGTCAGTAATTATTTCTAAATTCAGTTCACTGATAATTACCATGATGTTGAAACTTATCAGTATTAGACATAACCCATCTTAATTTTAATTTATTATTTCTGAGCTGAAGGTAATGAAGCATTATGATAATTTTGAAGAATACATTTTTTTAATGCCTCCCAATTCAAAAATACCTAGACTGAAATCTGTTTCTGACATAAGGGAACATTTTTTGGTCTTTTGTCTGTCTGTCAGTTTGTTGTTAAACATTCATAGCCATTGCTTTCTCTTGTGCATGCAAACAACTTTTTTTATTATCAACACTTATGTCTCTAAAATCTCTTATTCAATTTTCAAAAGTAGCGCACAGGTGGTCCCATATTAATTTTTCAAAAAAATAAGTGTGAGCCCACTAGGAATCAAAACAGGTTGAAACAACCTCACTTTCAATTTCCATGTGACCGTTCGCCCAAGGATAGAACATGAGGAAGCTATGTGCCACACTAATTGGCATACTATTTTTACATACTAACTTTGGTCTCTTTTAATTTTATTCACTATGAAATAATCTTCATTTTTGTCATAATTATATGATAAAATGTGTGCATTTTTAAAACACATTATGTAGACTCATATTTATAAATGAGAAAGAAAAAAAAATATAAATAAACTTCAATATTTAAATGAGATGCCGCATTACAACTGTTTCATATTAATATGTGTATAAATTTCAATTAACTATAAATAAATAGATGAGAAGTCTCAAAATAATGACGATTTTTATGGATATAGGTAAAACGACCTGAACAACGACTTTGATTTGGTTGAAAATTGTTCTGCATTAAATATATATTTGTGTGTGGTTTTGGATAATAAAAGAATACTGATTTGAGAGTTTTATAAATAAATTCCACAAAAAATTAAATTTATCAAAGCAACCAGAGCTTAGAAAAAAAACAAAAAAAAAAAACAACAAACTTAAAATAAATAATAGGCTGATTTATAAAATATGCCATGGACTTTTAAATTTGAACCAATTTGAAACAAACAAAATTATTCCAAGGAAAATTATTTGGACAAAGCAAGGTGGGATTATATTGTCTAAAAACATGTACCAAAATTCAACCAATTATGATTTTTTTTTTTACACATATTATGTGTTTTTTATATATATATTTTTTTTTTTTGGTAGAAATACAATATATATAATTAAATGTATTATTTAGGGACATTCTAAGAAGTGATTATATGATAAGATAACAAAGTACATTTTTTTTAATAATATTTTTTTTCTCTTGTGGAAATTAAATAAATGCGACCAAGAGTATTACACACCATGTCAGTGACCAAAAGTAGTCGCTGCAAGGTGAAAACGGCGACGCTACCAAAAGTTACACATATTCGAATGCATATAGGTTCCCTCGGCCACTGGGTCCACATAAGGTCTACATAGATCCACATAGTTTTGCCTCCCTGACATCATTGAATTTCATGGAAAAAAAAGAAAAGAAAAGAAAAAATTAAGATCAGATATTTTTATCAACAGAACACATGTAAAAATAAAAAATAAAAAATTATATATTTCAGTTAAAACCTGCCAAAGTGACCACTTAAAACTAGGTATTCTGGTGAAGTCATCATCTTAAAAATGATGAAAAAATTTATGTATTGTTTAAATTTTTGTTAAAATGACAAATTTTAAATTTCCTCATTTGAAATTCTATTAAATGGACACTTGCACACATATTTAACTTATATATAATTTAAATTAAAACATATTCATAAATTAAAAAAACAACAACAATATAATATAGAAAATAGATATAATAAAAATAACAATTTTAACATAAGCTTTATATAATGCTACAGTACGAATGTATAAAATATTTTGTATATATATATATTAATTTGTATATATACAAATTCTTAGTTTAAATAATTGCATATAATCATTTTAATAAATGAAAAAATTAGTTAAAATAAAATATAAAACAACAATAATAATAATAATAAAAATAAAGTAAAACATCATCATTAATAATTTTTAGTTATTTTAGAATTAAACAAAGAGCATATGTTTATCCAGGTAATTATTAACACATTTTTATTAGAACAATATAAATTTTAATTGAATTTTATAATATTTTTATATCCTAATTATATCCTAAATTTATGTTATTCTTCTAAAAATTGTTTGTAGTTAAAAAAAAATTAAACGTATTATTTCTGATATTCTTTAAAATATAAATTTTATATATAATTTAATCTTTACTTATACAAAAAACGAAGTTAGTCAAATCGGAGAGCGGAAAAAGTAAATGAAATACACAAAACACATAATAAAAAAAATTAGTTTAGCTACATTAAATTATTTTTAGACATGCTAAGAAAAGCAATCGCATGAAATTAATTAGATGCATGATTAATAAAGCCCATATGTGTGCAACTATTGTTTATTTTATTTTATTGAACTTAAACATAATTTAAAATACTATTTTAATGGTGTCTTCGGGGTGATGAATGGTACACTTTTTTAAATTTTAAAATGGTGATATTTCATCCCTTTATTGGAATATCTTCAAACCTGCAAATGTGTATTTATATGTTAGGTAGTCATATATATATTTTTTTAATTATATAATAAAAAAAAATATAAACAAATAAGTAAAAAATACTTTAGTTGTGGTCTCATTTTTCTATTGATAATTTCATATATAAATTTTTAAATTGAATTATAATTAAATTTAAGTGAAAGAAAACTATTACCATGGTAAGTCAGATGCTAGAACTCTTATGCTTATGACACACCAGGCAGTACTTTCTGATTAGTTATGGAAGACAATTTACCTTTTAGTAAAAATTAATTTTAACCATTATATAAGATATAAAAGAAACACTTCATAACCTGGTAATATTTTAACTTTTATCCTTAATTTAAATTTAATTATAATTCAAAATAAAAATTGTAAATTAAATTAGTAATAGAAAAATGAGACCACACCTAAAGTATTTTCATTTTTGTTTATTTTTTTAATATTACTTTTTTTTAAAAAAATATGTCTACCTAATATAAAAATAAAACATTTTGCAGGTCTGAAGAAATCCCAATAAAGGAAGGAATTGTAAAATTTAAAAATGTGTACCATTTATCACCCCTGAAGGCTCAATTAAAATAGTATAATAAATATAAAGGGAGCACAGCGAAAAAAATACTAATTTAAACATTTTATGATAATTTTATTGTCAAAACAACTAAATTAAATAAAAAAAAGGGGATTTTAATTGATTTAATTTGGGTGCTTTGACTAAAATGTTGTGAAGTTTATTCATGCTAGATGCAATTTTTTTTTTTTTTTTTTTTTTTTTTTTTTTAAAACATTGTTCTTCAATATGATCTCAATGCTTATGTTACCACTGGCAAGCTCAGAAGAAAATTATAAATTTGTCATAATTTTTTTTTTTTTATGTATGTTGGTATTATTTTGTTGTTGATATTTTAGGGGATTCAGTATGGCCAAGTGGTTAAACCCACTGTCACAGCAATGACAATAACATCTTGTTCTAATCCTAAAAGGTGAGACTTATTTCACATTGATGATCACCAAGAAAGGGATTAACAAATTGTTAAAGGAACCAATAAAAGGTACACACAAAAGGATTTGGGATACACAGATTTCATCAGTAAACCAATACATTTATTACAAGAGAAAAAAGTCTTGTTTCTCTGGGAATCAAACCCACTAACTTGAAATACTAACTAAAATTTTGGGAGAGAGCAGTAGTGATAGTAATCATCAAAAAAGAAAGATGGTAATATTGGACAAAACTAACAATATCGTTAATATGTTTCAACCAACCTAATGGTAGATCATAAACATCTAATATTCACAATTAGTATTTACCGCAAATTTGCCTTTTTGCGATCATTTGCTAAAAGATCTGTTTCAACAACTGAAATTAATCAGCATAAGGGAACCAGTTTAATAAAACCTAAGTCTGAATTTAACATTTAATATTTTTTGTCAAATTTTATTCAAATCGAGAAATTATCACAAAATTTTAGTTAAAATAACTTCTCTTAGTTTGCTAAATCTATATTATTATAATAATATTTAGTTCTGAGAGAGTAAAAGAAACGGGACAAGGATATATCAGGGGGTAAATGATATTACATCTGTATGTTTTCTTTTTTCTTTTGTAATTGTTGAAAAATTGATCTATTTATAAGATCACTCATTTAGTATCTATTTATAAGATCCAGATAAGATTGTTAGTTATCCTGCAATAAATTTTTTAGTTTTTCAGAGAAATCTGCGTCAAAAATCAAGAGGTTTTATATATAAAATTATTGGAAAGAGGTGTATTTTATCCAATTTTATACTAGTTACAAGTAAAATAGATTATAAATGAATTATTTTTAAACTTTAACTATTAGTCTAATAGTCAAGTTGTAGAAATTGTGTTTTCTCTCATTATTGCTCCATTCTAAAATTTATATCAACTAAATAATCAATAATAAATTAAACATGTTGCTTCTAAAGCAATATAAAACTTTAAAGTTTTGCCATTTATCTACGATAGTATTAATTTCCACAATACAAATGTTTTTTTTGGATTGTTAAAAAAGCGCTATTTCTAATAGAATCAAGCCTGGATAAAGAAAATTAAAGAGTTAAAAAGTACACAAAAATAAAATATAAACAACAACAAAAAAAAAAAAAACCAATTAATGATGATGATTTGTAATTTTTTTTAAAAATGATGATATTAGATATATATATATATATATATATATATATATATATATATATATATATATATATATTTAATAAGAATATATTATATAGGTATATATGTACATATAGACACATACTATTTTGCTTTATTAATAATGAATAGGTGAAAAAAATAAATAATATACATATATATGGAACAATTTGAGTAATTATGTTTCTGAAAAGAAAACAAAGAAAATCATTTACTTGGTTTCCATTTGTTTGAAACTTGAGGAGTAGGTGTGATGAGCAGAGATAAAATAACCTGACTTAACTATAACTAGTCTGGGAGCTTATAGTTTTCATAATTGTTGTGAAAACTGTTATGGAAACTTGTTATCATAACACTTTCAGTTTGAAACCAAAACAGTTTTGAAAACTCATGGAAACATAGTAAATATTAGATCCATATTAAAACCTGGTTTTTAACACTACAGGGTGGCCCATAAGTCCCACACCATAGTGATTTGACTTGCAACTGTTTTTCTGAGGAAAGATTGTGTCTACCTTGCTAAAAAACCAGACTTAGTGACCAACATTTTGCAGAACATGGATGATCGTGTTTTGACATTATTCGCAATTAAATTAAAAAACATAATATAATTATACAGGAAGTACATTTTAAAGGGACTTTTGGGCCACCCTGTATAAAATTAATTTAGTTATAAAAATAAAATTGTTTTGGAGCTAATAAATTAATTTGCATACAAATCCATTTTCAAAGATATCCACAAATCCAATCAGAATAACAATCCAGGGATTGAGGAAAGTAATTCTCTAAGTAATTAAAAATTAATGGATGTCCATGCCTAAAAAAAATGATATATTATTAAAAGGTAAGGGGAACGGACGTCCTAATACCATTAATCCTAAGCTGTTTCTATATAAAAATGTTAAATTGTGTTGTCAAACGTATCTAAAACATATGTGTTTATCATTATAACTACCAAGGTTTTTTTCATATACATTGGTTGTTGGTACATTCATAATCAATGTCGGCTATTAATGTATAACATTTCTAGTCCATTCTTATGTACGTTTTCATGGGAAGATTTAAAAAAATTTGAAAAACTGTTTTCAAAACGTTTAAAATGGTTTTTTAAACCAATTTGAAGCTTTAAAAATATTTTTCCAATCATGCATGAAAAACATAGCTCCTGTTTAAAAAAAACAAAAACATAAAAAAGTCAATTTTTACTATTATTTATTTATTTATTTTTTTTCACCAATTCACATTATTAAAAATGCCATTTTAAAAAAAATATGATATATATATATATATATATATATATATATATATATATATATATATATATATATATATATATATATATATATATATATATATATATATATATATATACATATATATATGATAAAAATAATATATATATATATATATATATATATATATATATATATATATATATATATATATATATATATATATATATATATATATATATATATATATATATATACATAATATAAAAAAAAAATATTTTAATTTTTCATAATATAGTAAATATCATTAATATTTTTTTTTTTGCTAAAAAAACAGTTGGTAAGGAAAAAAGGTGTTAGTATTGTGTAGCAGAGTTAGTTTGCGTAGCTTCTACTTATCATTTCATTTATTTTTAATAATAATAATTAAATAAATAAAACAAAGGAAAAAAAGAAAAAAAAAGATAATTTTTTTGTTTTTTTTTTTCTTTTTTTTTAAACTAAATACTTCATGAGGGTACCTGATAAGAGAGGCAGGTGGAAGCTCTGAGAGAGAGGCAAGCATTAGGCCTTGTGTGTGAGGATGTGCATTATAGTGAAGCTAGGGTTCAGGGGGGAGTGGGCCTGGCATGCGAGAGACAGACAGACAGACAGACAGGCTAGGGGGTTTTCAATGTCCTGCCAACGTAACGTGTGTGCACAACTCAACATCTATCCACAAAATTCCTCTAGACGCCCATCTCAACCAAATTTTCATTTTCCGCTAGTTTTATTTGAATTTATTTTCTTTTTTTTCTAAAAACTATTTGGTTTTTCTCTTATGTTTTCTTCTTACAATTTTTTTTTTTTTTAAAAACCAAACCATACATCTATTTTTTTTAAAAAAAATAAATCCTTCTATATATATATATATATATATATATATATATATATATATATATATATATATATATATATATATAAATAAATAAATCCCCATCTAAAAGTATTAATTTTATTTAACTCCACATAATTGTTTTTAAATATCTCCCTAATATTTCTCGTAATGAATTAAACTATAAACTAATAAAAACATTAACTATAATAAAACTAGAAAGAGATAACTTTATTTATTGTACTACTGGAAACTGCAATTAAATATATATTCAATATATCAATTCTCGGTTAAAAAAATAATTTAAATGGATTTTTTTTCAATTGAAAGGCTATCCAACTTAATTCCTAAAAAAAGATTTAAAAAAAAAATAAAAATAAAAATAAAAGCATAAATATTCTTGCTTTTTTGTAACACACTAGTCACTTATTAAAAAAAATTATATATATATATATAATGCGAAAAACCCAGAAATGAATTTAAAAAGAATCACTATTTTTGGACTTATTTTGGAAACAAAATTTAAAATATGTATTTTTTTCATTCCCCTTTCGATTTTTTTTTGTCACACTGCTGCTATCGAAAAGAAAAATAAATATAAAAAAAGTAAAAAACACGATAAAATAAAATAAAAAAAACAAATTATAAAGGCCCTCTAGCACCAAGATTTTATAGATAGAGAGAGAGAGAGAGAGAAGAAATCTACAGAATAAAATGCCACACAGTAAAAAAACAATTAAAAATAATAAAACAACACTAATGAAGAGGAGAAAGCTTTGATCAAAGAAACACAACCACCCTAGAACTTTTTTTAAAAAAAAGATTCATTATGAATTTTTGTTTTTGTTAATGTTTAAATGAGTGCACTAATATATCTTCTAGAAATAAAGCCAACTATTATTACAACAATTAAAAGCACTGTATTCCATCTACTTTCTCTAACGCTTTACTTAAATTTTAATATTATTTACTTCCTTTCTTCTATTATACCTTTCTCATAATCACTTTTAATTTTTGTTCTATTATTTATTGTTAAGTTTAACTTGTTTAGAGAAGGTTCTTATGAGCTCCGACGAGTAGACAAATTGTTTATTTGTGAGGGGAGATTTGTTTCCGACGGTGGTAGGGTTGTTTTTTCGATTTTTTTTCCAGTGAAGATCATGTTTTTAACTGAAGAACGATGAAGTCCAAAAGGCTTTATGATACTTTAAAACTGCTGGAAGTTTTCTGAAGTTTAATTAAATACATTAATTAAAAAAAATAAAAAAATACAAGATGTAACCAGTTTATTAATAACATCCTCACAATGACAATAATTAATCAGAATTGATATTAAAATAAAGCAAATTTAGGTATTATTAAAATCTATTTAGTATTATTTAAGAGAATGTATAAATTTAAAAAAAAATGAAAAAAGTTTTATGTAATTAGTAAAACAAAAATTGTAAGAGCCGTTATGTTGTTTATTTGGCCAAAATGGAACATAAGGTTGCAATAATGATCGCTGAAGATTAAATTTCACTAGAGGGTATTACTTATTTTGACTTTCGCTTTGTAAATGTTTTAGTTCCCAGGCGGATTATATCCAATGTAACCTTCACAACTATTGAACCAGATTTATACTATAATTTATTGATTTAACATAGTTGACTAGATCATTTAACAATATTATCAACAAGGAAACATTTTTTTCAGGTTTTATAAAAAAAAAAAAAAAAAAAAAAATTAAACGGCAATATTTATCAATATTGCTGTATATTCTCAATACAAATTTTTCAGAACAATACATAAATGTGTTGTATTAAGTACTATTTTAATAATTTCTCCCAAGATTTTATCTTTGTTCTAACTAATTCATACTAAAAATTAAACGTAATAGAAGAGAGATAGATGAATCCAATAATTAGTTAATCAACATGAAACAATTATTATTAACAGCTTCATTTGTTGTTGAATAAAACTAAAAACAACAAAATTGATCAGAATTGCTCCAATTTCAAAAAACTTTTTCTTTTTTAAACTGAAAATGATAAAAAAAAAAAATAATATTGTTAGGTGCTAAACTTTTTCATACACATAATGTGAAATGATAGCTTTTACAGATTTTTTGTTAAATAATTTTAATTATTATTAAACCTTATATCAAAAAAATTTAAAATCAATTCTACCAGAGAAGGAAATTGAAACAAACATCTTGTGGTTTACAGTTATTGGTATTTTGGCAGATCTTTAGATTGATACTCCCCTTATAAAAAAAATAATTCTGGGTTTTTTGAAACAGAGGGGAGTAACAATTTAAAGAAGGTGTACGGAATGTTCTTCTATAGCCTGTTGCTCCCTTTATAAAAACAGAAGTGTGATATTCCTTTGACCCAAAGTACATTGGACATCTCTTTTTGTTAATAGTTATTTAGTCAAAGTCATTTAAATTCTAAAAAACAGGGGAGTAACAATCTAAAGAAGTACCATATTAGCTATTATAATTTGGCTTTATATTGATCAAATCCACTGATTTCTATCCAATACATAAAATCTTAGGTGGAAGTCACTAAATTTGTCACAATTATTGTGACATATTAATCAAATTTTTATTGTTGAATTGATTTAAGGAACTTTAATTCTATTTTAAATTATATTAATTTTAAAGTTTGTAATCTTCTTTCATTTAACCCTTCGTGGCACGGCTAGAGTGGACAAACAAAGAGGCACGGGCGGCGCACTTTATGCGCCAATGCATTTTTCAAACCATAAATTGGTTAAATCCAGATGATCTAGATTGTGTTTTGGAAATCTTGAACTAAAAAGTCAATTGATGTAATACATATTTATTTTTCAATGATATCTTTAATTATAAAAATAAAAATTACTATACAAAAATCAGTGATTACTCCTTCAGCGTTCTGACTTAGTATCGGGCTTTCAACCTTAATTATCAACCCTATTTATTATTATTAGTTGTCAAAGTCCTAAGACAACTCTTCACAACCATCATCTTAATCCGACAACTCATGCAAATCCGAAAAATATTGATCGGATGGCATAATTTTTCTATACCGGACATGGTGGCACGGGCGGCGCATATAGTACACCAAGACAAATAAACACGGCAAAACAATGCAGAATGAAGCAATAATCAAAGCAAACTGTTTCATCTGTTTTAGGGGTCTCTAGTGATAGGGTAAATTGAGGTTTTATTCTGTGATTTGCAGAAAATTTTTTACTCGTGGCGCACTCCATGCGCCAGCCCGTGTCTCGAAGGGTTAATAAATTTATAAGAGGAAAAAAAAAAATCTATTTTCAAATTTTTAGAATACTTCCAGCAGTGGAAGTTTCACATTCTTTATACAAAGTTCTACAGAAACATCTTCACTGAAAAAAAAACCTTATTAATTAATTAATTTTTTCTTAAAGAGTTTACATTTATTTATATTAAATATTTAAAGGATTTTAATTTATTTGAATTAGTAATTTTCAAAAAATTGCATAATAAAAAAAGTAATAATAATAAGGTATATTTGTCATAGACATACAGTCTTTACAAAGGGGGGACCACTGAGGGTCATGAGTAGCGGACAATATTCATAAATATATAAAGAAATTAAAAAGTAAGAGCTTTCAGGTAGCAACATAATATTCTCCTAGAAAAAGTAATTTATAAATAAAAAACTTCATATTATTACTAAAAATCAATAATATGATATATAATAAATAAACTCATATTACAAAAAAAAGTATTTTGTAATTTAAAAATTTGTAAAAAGTGTGGTATTATAAATTAAAAAATCTTATTTTTTATAATGTGGTACCAGAGGGCCGCCCATAATAAAATAAATATGTTTATTATTATTCCTACTAAGTATATTTATATTATACACTTTAAAAAAGTCCTAATCTTAAAAAGAATGTAAGCCAACACTGCACATTTTACCTGGTAAAAAAATAAAAATGAAAAAATCCCTGAATAAAAGAATTAATAAATTTTTATTAGAATAGAAACTTAATTAACTTTATTGTACGGTTAAAATAAAATAATAAAAAAGGAAAAAAGCCCTCAAAAGCGAAAACAGTTTAATATTTTCTACATATCAACTTTCAGCAGTTATTTTTTAATATTATTTCTGTATTTATAATATTAAGTCCAATCTTTTTTATATATTAATATGTAATAAATTATTATGTATGTTGAATTTTTTTTCAAGGAAGATTGAGAAATTTCTTAAATTGTATATTAATATTAAAGAAATATAAGGAAGAAGGAGTTGAGAAATGTATACGATAAGGAATTTTGTCTTTTTTAGAAAAAGGTTATGATTTTGTCAATCGAGGTATTTTTAACTCCATCAGTCCAATATGTCAGCATTTGAATCAACTATGATTTTTT
The DNA here is from genome assembly GCA_951217055.1 of Gerris lacustris. NCBI lineage: Eukaryota > Metazoa > Arthropoda > Insecta > Hemiptera > Gerridae > Gerris > Gerris lacustris. The sequence goes on along the minus strand of OX578278.1, from coordinate 40,034,794 downwards.
CTCCCCTCTCGATAAGCCATAGTTAGAGTAGAAGAAGTGGTAATAATGATAATAATTAAAAATATAATATGTAATTACATGATTTACTTCTCAAAGCAAAAGAGGTAGAAATGATTTTTAAAAAATTAAAAAATATAGATAAATAATGAAGCGAGGTGATCATGTGCTTTATTAATTAATAGTCAACAGTCTAATGGCTCAGTCAAATGGGCTTAGGCCTACCAAAGGGCTTATACAACAATATATGTAAAGGAGGGCACAGGGTTGGTGCGTCATTCCATCAGCTACATAAATCATATCATTGGCTTCCGTAAACAATTAGATGCTTCTCTTAGGTAGCAACCATTTATATCGCGAGTGAACACCCAGCATAGGGCCTCTGAATTGATCCTGTAACCTCCAGAATCCAACGCAAAGGTTATATCAATGAGCTACTGGGGCATTAGAGAGATTCTTTAAATTTAGCGGGAGGATTTATAAAAAGATAACATCAGAATATCCTGCATCTGTGGAGTGTACAATACTGCATTTTTATTTGTTTTTAATTATAGGCGAGCTGAAATAAACTTACATTTGTATGTTATCAACGCTTTCTATTTGATTAGTAAGTGTGCATACATTAGAGTTAAAAAAAAAGTTCTATGGATTTATTGAATGTATCGTAGTTCTATGTTGGTTCATAGACACTGATGATTATGGCCTTATAAAAACCGAAATCTTCTTAATTTTAAAGTTTTTCTTATTATTAAAGAGGAAAGAAGAATAATACATTAAAAATCCACTGATGGGAAGAACAACAGATCTCTGCCATTTCGCTGCCACACTCTACCAACAGAACTTACTGGAGGAATTAATCCATAGCTTAGTATTGAGAGCATTGAGATGTTAACACAGGGATTCATAATTCAATAACCAATTTTTAATTGATGTCCCCTCTTTTCTTTTTAATACAATGAGTAAAAATAATGAAACGATTTGAAGATAGATTATCTTATTTTAAATACTTAACTTTCATTTAAGAAAAAAGCTCGGACTAAATTATAAAGCCTACATAAATCACCTCTATCTTATACCTTCAAAACTTCTTTTTTTGTGCTTTTGAGAAATAAATGATAATTTAACAAAAATAACAATACGATACAGGAATTGGGTAATAATATAATTTAGCTTGCGAAAAAGCAGCAGGCAAAAAAATAGGCCACAAGTTAATATCCAAACACCAACAGTCACCGTCTGGGTCGAAATAAAATATTTTATTTATTGTTTTTTCCTTGAATGAATACAATATTATTAAATCCCACTGTAAGATGAATCAAGTGGTCAAAACAGTCATTTTTTATCTACATTAAAAAAACAAACAAATGCTAATAATAACAATAATAATAAAATTAAAATATAATAATAATATAATCCTTATATAATTTATTTCTCATTTTGTTCTATATTTTATTGTAAGTAATTAAACGCATTAAATGTTAGATGTAATTAATAAATATATATGAAATGAATGGTAAAAAGTATGTATAGAATGATATAATGCAAAGTTAATTGTAAAGCATGTTGGACTAATGGAGCGCCTTGAGGTGTAGCTGACAATTAAAAACATTTAATAGCTTTGTTAAATTTAACAAAGACTGGTAATTCTTATGTACTGTTAAATTAGGCTTAGGACAATAAACTGTTTAAACCTTCACAATATATTTTATTACAAAAATTCTCCGTCATGAGAAATTGAACCACAAACCCCCACTCATTTACTTTTAACCCTTCAGTGATCATAGGGGGGGATTTGTATCCCAACCTTTACAAAAATTAGCTTGCAGAACTGATAACAGTTAGAGTTTTGAGGATCTTGGTAATCTTTGTCTTTTGGGGTAATTCACTTTCTCTGTGTTATCATTTTATTAGGTATTATCTAGGCTTAGGATACAATTTTTTTTTTCTTCAAACCTCTAAGTTTTAGGGTAAATTGCATGGTAATTTAAGTATCATTATACGTTCTTAGGTAATGATAATTCATTAATTTTAAAATTGTAATTCCCCTCCTTGACACTTTCCCTCTCTTAAAATTTAATTTAAAAAAATTTGAGTTTTAACATATTTTGTAAATAATATAAAATTATTATCGATAAAATTGTATAAAAAGTATTAATAAGTTTTAAGTATTAATAAACTGAGAGCATATCTTTTTTTGTCACCAAGCTAGTAAGAAAACAAAGAGGGAGCACTGAAGAGTTAAGAGCAGTGGTTTGTGAGTTGTGGTGCATTGCCACTAAGTTTTAACTTAATGGCAATACATCAAAAGGATTTAATATTTGCCAAATAAATAAATGTATTAATATAGTAGAACTTCACCATAACAGATCTAGTTACAATGGACGTCTTACCAACGTTTTTACGAAGGTAACAAAATTATACACCATAACAATAAAAGTTGCTTATTGTTAATCTGGTTATAATATTAACACCTACAGCACCTCCGCCTGTTATTAGCTAAAGATATGAGAAGCAAAAATTCAGGAAAGCTATTTGAAAAAGATTACTTAAGCCTTTATTTGAATATTACAATTTCAAAAAAGATAAAATAAAACCATTTATTAATTTAATCTTAATTGATTAAAAAATAATATATATTAGGAATGAAGAGCTTAAAATATTTATTTTGAGTCAGCCACACCTCTCACCTGACAAGTAGGATATGAGGGGGGGGGGGACCGAGATAGAAAAATAAACAAAGCAAATTTGATTAATTTTAAAACCAATCATGCATTTTTACTTGATATCTTCCTTTTTTTATTATTATTAAATCATCATTATTACTTCTTTTTGAAATAGCATCATTATTACATAATACTGTTAACAAAAAAATTATGTATAATAAAAACCAAAAAATTAAAAATTAATTATTTTATTTATTTATATATATAATATATATATAAATGTATGTATATATGAAAACAACAAAAAAACAACAAATAATCAAACAGTACAAGCGAGATCTGTGTCGTGGATGGTAGAGGTTGGTAGGATTGAGGCGAGCGGAAAACAAAATGAAAATATCTAGTCAAGCGATTGCACTCCAAATTACAAAAAACAACAAAATTATTGCGCATCTTAATAACTCTATTATATTATATAGAAGAAAAATATGTAGTATTACATTTTTTATAAAATAACAAATATACAATGGGATTTTATATTAAAAAAAAAAAAGAATAATAATAATAATAATAATAATACAAAATAAACAAAAAGATATCCGCTTGCCTCCTTCTCGCACCAAAAAACAAAAAAATAAAAACGCATTCCCTACAAAATATATATACTGTACGGACAAAAATTAAAGCGTTTTACGCCTACTTTTAATATTTTTTTTTAAATTTTTCACTTGTAAATATTAAGGTATTTTATAATAAATAATTAACATCTAGGTCTGCTATGCAGTTTTTTTTAAATATTTTTTCCCCCTTTTTTCATACCATAAAATAATTCTAATAAATATAAGTACACTGGTTATAGCATCGTTTAAAAAGAACGAATCTATTTATTCATTATTATAATTTTATCTTAAAAAAAACAAAAAAAAACGCATGGATAATAAAAAATAATAATAATTTTTAATTAAGGGAAGAAAAAATAAATAAATAAAGATTTTTTAAAAAAAAAAAAATGGAAATGACCAAAAAAAAATGAAAATAATGAATTATTCTTTATAAATTAAAAATAGTACAATCACTTAATATAATTCCTAGGATTAAATAAGTATTTTTATATTAAAAAACACACATTTTTTACTTCCAATAAAAATAATAATAATAACTATAATAATAAATAAATATATATATATATATATATATATATTATATATATATATATATATATATATATATATATATATATATATATATATATATATAAAACACAATACATCACATTCACAAAGAAAGAAAAACAATAATACCTAATATAATTTAATTAAATAGTTTGTTTAAATTTAATAATTGAAATATATATATATATATATATATATTATTATATATATAGGTACTAGCAGTATTGTTTTATGTATGGATATGAATAATACCTTTTAATAATTATTTACTTTTAAGTATAAATATACATACTTTATATTATATGTATATTATGATTTATATATATATATATATATATATGTATATATATATATATATATATATATATATATATATATATATATATGTATATATATATATATATATATATATATATATATATATATATATATATATATATATATATATATATATACATATATATATATATATATATATATATATATATATATATATATATATATATATATATATATATATATATATATATATATATATATATATATATATGTTGTTTAATTTTTTGTAAATTTTCCCATATGTTTGATAGTTTAGGTAATTGTTCCAATTTACAATGTTTTCCCTCTTTTATTTCACCTTATGTTATTGAATGGATCGGGAGTCAACTGTTTGTTTTTATTTTTTACATATATTATGAAATATTTTTTCATTAGATGTAAACAACAAAAAATATGATCAAAGTAAAAATTTGAAGTGTATTTGATAAAGATAAATGTACTTGAGAAAGTTTAGTACGCACTTGATACGTTTTATTTTTTTGGTTGATTATTATCTTTTTAGATGAACTGATAAACTTAAGTAGCATTGAATATGAGCTTTTTGAGAAATTTGAACTTAAGTGCTTCTATGCCTATTTTTTAAGGCCAAACCAAAAAATCCCATAACTAATATTTTACTAAATATTTTATTCTACCTTAAATACTGTAATGCTAATCCTTAAATTTATACTTCTTTTTAACTCTTAAATCTGGAAATTTGAGCATACATTATGAAATTCTAATCCACAAACATAGCAATTTTAAAACATTAGTCTCCTTATTTCCCCACTCCAATAATAATAATAATTATAAAACTAGTGTAAATTGGATCAATCCTAATACATATAAGAAAAATTCCAGTAATATATATATATATATATATATATATATATATATATATATATATATATATATATATATATATATATATATATATATATATATATATATATATATATATATATATATATATATATATATATATATATATAAATTAGTATTTGTATAAAAAAAATAAGATAATAAATATTAATGTAGTGGAACATAAAATATATTAGGTAAATGACTCGTGCAAAAAAAACAAATTTCAAAAAATCTAGTTAAATTTGGTAAAAAAAGAAAAAGTATTAACAAAATATATTTTATTCCTTTCTAATTTATTTATTTATTTTTAAAAATTTTAATGATTTCATTTTATTCATTCTTAAAAGTAGGAAATTAATTTTAAATTTATTAAAATACTAATAATATTTAAAAGAAACTGTATTTAACACAAATAAGAAGAAAACCAACAATTACATTCACAAGTGCTTATCCAAAAATAATCTAATCGCACAAAAATAAATAAATAATTAATTATTGTATATTAATAATTAATATAATATGGTAAAACATTTCTAATTTAATAATTATGTATCTATATATTTTTTTATTGTTTAAGTAGATGTATATATATTATATATACAAGTGTGTGATTATGTCAATATTATATTTATACAAAAGAAATTAATAAAATAATAATAATAAAAGATAATGGGCAGGAAAAGTTTAATAGTTACAAAGCGGCCTAGCGTACTAGAAAAGGGCGCAAGAGGCACTTGGTGTGACGTGGGTGTCGGGCGGCTTAAAGATAAATTTAATAAAAATTAACAACTCATAAAAATAAAAATAAAATAACCATTGGAAGTCATTTTATAGTTCCATAATAAAAATTATATTAGGGTTTGGAATATTGGAATATCATTTTCTTTTTTTCTTTGAGGGTAGTGGGTAGTTAATTTAGAAATAGCATGATGCATATTTTGATTGTATATTTTGCAGATTGAACCTGACTTTTAATCGGGAGATATTTCTCTCCACTGAAAAGTAACTATGCTGTAACAATTTAAGTTACACTAGTGGTCCTCTTATGTCACTCTTTCTTTTTCAAATTTCTACTCATCTCATATATATTCTTTTAGGCTTAGCACAAGCTGGAAAGGATGAGACATTTTTGTCTCAGACTGATTCTAGGCATGAAATTAAATTGATTCTTATAAGCCTCAGCACAAAAAACTTAATGCACATAACTGTCTCCTAACTCGTTGCAAAGAGAGCAAAAACAATGAAGGTCTCAGGATTTATGTTTTGCCTCCAAACAGCATCACACATTGTGATGGGGGCAAGTAATCAATCATTCAATCCCATCTTCCTCTTCTCTCTCCCCGAACCTCTGGTCTGTTTCTTTGGCCCAGTATCCATATTTGGCTAGTTATTTTGTCTAGTCCAGTGTGAGGCCAGCCTAAGTGGAGATTATAAGTACATAGATAGATTAATGTATCTAAATTGCTCAATGGGCAGTCTAGAATCAAAGTCTAAACACCCATATTATCTGAGTTCAATTCAAAGAGAGGGGACAAGCTTAACCGATGCTCTAATAAATCATCAAACAAATTTATCACACACTATACTTTTTAAAATGACTAATCCTTTTGTTCAGTAATGACCTAATTAATATTCAATATACAGTGTAAAGATATAAATAATTAAATTATTTAATTAAAACTCTTTCTGCAAGTAGTAGGACATGAAAAATAATAATAAATATAAAGAAGCAAAAAAAAAAAAAAAAAAAAAAATTCATTAACAAGATATTGGGACGGAGGAAAAATGAAAAACGAAACTACAACATTATTCCTAATGACATTTCTGAAATCACGGCTATCCGCATAGAAACTAAAATAAACAACAAATTTTATAACAAATGGAAACAAAAAATTAAAATAAATATGCAAATGATAATGATAAATTCCGAGGGAAACAATGGAAATAAATGAGATATCCGATAATGAAAAAAAATAAAAAAAATAAAAATTTATTTGGTCTATTTTTCTACTTTTTAATAATAATTATAAAAAAATTAATATATATTTATGTTATTAATTAGTTGTTATCATAGGCATTAATTTTATTATTTATTACTAAATTTATTTCGCTTACCACCACCAACACTTATATAAACTGAAATGATAAATATATATATATATATATATATATATATATTATACATATATATATATATATATATATATATATATATAAATATATATATATATTATACATATATATATATATATATATATATATATATAAATATATATATATATTATACATATATATATATATATATATATATATATATATATATATATATATATATATATATATATATATATATATATATATACTCATCGTAATTCTGTACATATAAAGAGAGAAGGAATATATATATATACATATATATATATATATATATATATATATATATATATATATATATATATATATATATATATATATATATATATATATAAAACTATAATACTAATTACTTTTTTCATTATTAAGAAGATAGCAGAAAGTATGAAGAAAAAAAATTAAAATATATAATATAATATGTATAAAATAAATAAAGATTAAAAAATAGTCTACAAAGTATTCATAATTATATTTTTGTTTTTTGCATCATTTTAAAGTTTTAAACTACAAGAAAACAGGGAAAAAAAAGTTGAGAAATTATACGTTTTCATTTTTATATCTTAAATTTTTTATAAAAAAAAACAACAACAAATAAATAGAACAGAAGTACATCACACACAGACCAAAAAAAATAAATAAAAAATGTAATAATAATAATATTAATAATAACAACAATAATAATAATGAAAATAAAAAGAGTTAAAGTAATAGTAAAGAACAGTAAATAACTTTCTAAAAATAATTAATTATAATGCCAATAATATTTATTATTTATTAATAATTAACTTTAATATATTCCTTTATTATTATTATTTTTTTTAATTTGTGATGTTCATTAAAACAAAGCACTTTTAATCAAAGGCAAGTGACCTCAAAGAAACCACAATTACTATTACAAGGGAAAGGGGGGGGGGGGATAGGAAATATTTTGAGGATAAAGGGAAATTATATTTTTTTCTTATTTACAAATTTTGCCCCCATTTGTTGAGTATCGGTAAACGTTTTTATTATTTCTCACTACATTGATTTTTTTTTTTTTTTTTTTTTTTGTTTCATTTTCCGCACCTAGGTAATGGTAACGTTAAACCGCCCGACATTATATCAAATAAGATTTTTTTTTAAATTTAATATTTAAAAATAAAAATTAAATTTGTTTTTTTATCAATTTATTTTACAAAAAAATTGTAACATCCGCTCCTATAGCTTTATTGATACAGAATTTATTCTTAAGTTTACAAAAAAAATTAAACAAATTAAATTATAACAACTTATTCTTTTTAATGCATGAAAAAAAATTGAAGTCAAATTTTGTTTTATTTAAATTTTATCCGGTGAATAGATTTATTTTTTGTTTAAACCGGTGACACGGATAATAATGAACGGTTGATTAAGTTTTTAGGAACTTATGGGTGCCCGAAAACGGTTCCGATTATTTTTTATATTTTGTTTATTTTTTTATTTAAGTAGTTTTCATTTTCTTGTAGGGTTGGAAGTCGTCAAGATTGTTGTTGTTGACAACTGTGGGGGCAGCAGAAGCGGCCGGGGCGTAAGGTGGAGGAGGGGCAGGATGATGGTATGCGGGTCTTACTTGAGCCGCCCCTGGGGGAGGAGGAAGGAAAGAAGGACATGGTGGGGGCTTCATCTTATTGAGGGCGATGCCAGCGTACGGGGAAGCCCTGTACTCACATGTGACTGGTACGAAGGGTTGAAGCAGCTGTTGGTAGCTATGTGGTTGGTAGACAGCTGCCATGCCGGCAGTCTTGTCTGTCGTAGCACCGGTCGTCGTGCTGGTCTGTCCTCCGGCTGCCCTCTTGTATGGTACCATGCCGGGGAATCCCTTGGAAACAAAAAAACAATCACACACTCATCAATAAAAACTACCATTTATAATGCATCAATCACCTATCATCTTCATCAAGACACATCAACCTCGCAATTTTTGGTCATTCCTTTGCAAACTATTCTTCTTTGAGGACATGCCAGGGGAGTTGTCATTTATTATATTTGTTTATTTATCGTTTCTTTTACATTTTGTCAAATAAATATCTGATTAAGATTCTAACTTGTTGCTTATTTATATTCCTGTTTGGACACATAACTAATATCTATTTCAAATTACATCCTACTTTACTTAAACCATCTTTCAACAAAATGAAAAAGTTTTTGTTTGTCGCTTTAACTATTTATTTGTACTGAACTGAGGAGATCCATTAGCGATATACATATGTATATTATTATTAAAGAAGAAGAGGAAAATACAGGTAAAAACATTGCATACATAAAGGAAAGTGTTATGAAAATTCTATTGCTATTTTCAATTTTAACAATGTCTATTAGCAGTGATATGTGCAGTCAAGTGAAGCCAAAGCTACTCAAATAATTTCAATAAAAATGTTGTTCATAAATATGTTTAGAAAAAAATCCTACTCTAAGGCGAATTGAGAAATTAATTATAATTTTTTCAGGGATGGTGCCCAATCAAACTCTGAATAATCAGGGTGGAAATTATTCTTTAATAACAATTCAATTATAACTTTGATACCAATATAACCATAAGAGCCCTGTCTAAGTCAGGGCAAGGACTAGAATGCTCTGTCGCTGCACCCCCCCACACTATAGACCAGTCTCATGTGATACAACTCTGCAATGAATTTTTACTGAAACCTCTTTACTTTTATTGTTGTTTTATAGAAGAAGAAGAAGAAGAAAGATGAGGGCAAAACAAAATAGACAGTACTGGGTACATCGGGTTCACTGATCCTGATCCAGATTGATTTTTTTTTTACTTATTACAGGTACTTTTTGAATACTAGTCAAGTAAACTTCTTAAAGCAATGTATTATGATGCTCTTCAAAATAAAGTTTTATTTCTAGGCTTGAAAAACTGCTGGTCGAGCTGAAACGTTGCCACCTAAATGAGAGTTTTTGTATTACCCTTAAGGATCCACACTAAAGGTGCGATTCCTATGCTGCGGCTGATGCAGTACAGCGGACGCAGGTTATAGGGTTTCTATGAATGCGTTCAGTTGATTATACAGACCGAAAACTGGTGGCACTAACTCTTTCAAGAAGCTCCCCATTTTTTATACAAGCAATGCTGGGTGGAAATTGAGTAGAAGTGCATCTGGGAATTGAACTCAGATATATGGTTACCTATCCAAATTAAATACACCCCGACTTACATTATCTCAACTTACATAAATTCAGAGTTATCAGGTCGATTTTGTAACGTTGAAACCTCCCTTTTCATGTGATTATACATACAAATTTGATATGAAGATGCGCTCAGCCTGTCAACGTGAATCTATAGCTTTGTTGTGATTTTGATATATCCTTCAGGTTTTTTAACATCCTTATGTTTATATCACATTTAAGTCGAAATCACAACAGATTGACACCGTTATTATTTTTGTACTCAAGTAACTTTTGTTGGACTATCTTTTCAGATTTTGTTTGTAAAAGGAGATTTTTTTGTGTATTATATTTTATTGTTCTTTTAGAATTATTCTAATACTTATTATACTAATACTGAGTAACGCCATATTATTTTCATTTTTGGACTATGCAGGGGCTGGAGCATTCCTCGACATTTGTATTTTTCGACAGCAGTCCCACCTATTACGAAAGTCAGAGGCATTACTGTTCTACTGTACTAAAAAATCAGAATTTACCTCAAAAAACTAAATTTATAAACATATAAGTAAAACATTTGAATTAAAAAAGCAACAAAACAAAACCAAAATAATAAAATAAAACAAAAACAAAAAACAACAACTGTGAACAATTAAATTCATCTAAGGGTCCTCAAAGAAAAAAAACAAATAAAACCAAACATAAAAAATAAATTTTTGAGAGAAGACATCAAAATAAAAAACGGGCGGAGAATACTTACAAAATTATCGTAATAAATCGATCCTACAGACTTCATGTCCATCTGTTAAAACAAAGATGACAACATTGTACAATTTTGAACTCAAATCAATTTAAAACACACTTATAAATTATACTTAAAAAAATAAAAATAAAAAATAAAAATATGCTGACTCTTTTCAAATTTGGCAATTTTGATTATTTTTAAGGTAAATAAAAGATTTTGTGTTCAAATTATTGTACTTGAAAAGATGTATTATTGTACATGAAAGCTTTAAAATTTAGATAACTATGTTAAGATTAGATCAAAGAGGTAATTTGATCTGAATTTGAAAGACGACGAATTTAAGTCAATCGCAATATTAGAAGCATCTTTAAGGATGCTTAATGCTTCGTCTTTAGCCAATTAATTAATTACTAATTATTCATTTATGAATTAATTATAGCTACTCATTTTAGGTATTAAACTCTATCTTTAAGGGTCTTCTGAGGTTCAGCCCTGCTTGAATGGAAACTAATGTATGTCATAATTTTAGTTTCGAAAAGTCACGTGTGTTTTGGAAATTTACAAAAAAGTTTTTTTCTCACTAGTAAAGTGCTTTTTCTCTAGGAGATAGACAACATTTTATTTAAAAAAGTTCAGAAAGAAGAATTGAGTAAGAATACAAAATGTTAAAACCCTCCACCTACTTTGATATTTTGTGCTTTCCCATTCCATATTTTGCGTAGTGAGCTGTCAAAAATATTTAAAACTAATAATTTTAGTAGTGTTTTCTGTGCGATAAAATTGATTTCAAATTTCGAAAATACCACTGTGAATATTGTTCTGTTAGTATGGAAATAAATGTAATCGTGAATTGTTTGTAGATTTTTTTTATTTTTTATTACTATTCTTATTTCTTTTGATTATGATCTAAATGTCTTAACAGATGAATGAAATTAAACTAAAAGGTTTTTGCACTTGCATAATGTATCAATTTTTTAAGGACTTTTCATAACGAATTCAACAATTAAAAAATGGCAAATAATGCAATATATCAAAGTAAGAGGAAGGTTTTAAAAATTTTGTTTTCTTACTCAATTCTTCTGTCTGAAGAACTTTTTTAATAAAATTTTGTCATATCTCCTAGAGAAGAAGCACTTTACTAGTAAAAAAAATAACTTTTTTGTAAATTTCCAAGACGTACTTGATTTTTCGAAACTAAAATTATGACATAAATTAGTTTCTTTGCAAGCAGGGCTGAACCCCAGAAGATGGAATTGAATTTCAATTCAACATTTTTTATTCTTTTTCATCTATTCATGTGTCAATCCGGGGACACACTGTGTGTGTGTGTATATATATATATATATATATATATATATATATATATATATATATATATATATATATATATATATATATATATATATATATATATATATATATATATATACACACACATATATATATATATACACATATATATATATATATATATATATATATATATATATATATATATATATATATATATATATATATATATATATTAGCAGAGTAATACCGTGTTTTTGCACACTGCAATAGGCTACTCAATTTGCAAGGTATGTGTCACGCAAGGTGACACATAGGAACTGTTCCAACATCAGACATAACGTCATTAAGATGTTGGCTCGGCATTACACCATGTCCTGCATCGTTTCGTCACGTCCGACTCATCAGGGGCCCGACGATGCCCACCCAACTCTGGACCTATAGTATAGGTCCAGAGTTGGGTGGGCATCTCTTGGTGTCTCTCGCATAGTATTTTTTTTATTAGGTATTGAATTGTATCCCAATAATATAAGTAAATAAAAAAACCAAAAATTTTATTTGAGCAAAGGTTAGTAAAATTCAATAAGCTCAAACATAAACAATTACATTTTTTTAAAACTAAAAAATAGTCACAATTTGAAAAGAGTTTACAAAAAGAAAAAAAAATAATCAAAAAACAAAAATTAAAAATAAGCAGTCTCAATTTTGGTATTTCAAAATAAATATATATTGTTTTTTTTATAATAGTAAATATAATTAAAAATTCAGTAGTAAAGTATCATTTAAATGATTTTTTCCAATTATTAAGAAAATGCAACTTTATAAAAAAAAATAATCCATCCACAATAAATGTAGAAAACAAAATAAAAAAATCATTAACGAATAGTTTGGATGATCACTTTTCGAATACATTAATAGTCCATTATTATAGATCAATAGCCAATAAACTGAATATATGAGTATGATAAAATATAAACTAGAGAAAATGCCATTTATTCCATCAGAGATCGCTTATTTTAATTTTTTTTTTTTTTTTTTTTTTTTTGTTTTTCATGTTATCTGTTTTAGAAGTCAGATCACATGACTTGACCGGAATCAAACGAAAAATAAAATAATAAATTATAATAATAATATTTATAGCAAAAAATAAATAAAAAATAATAATAATAACCCCTCATTTTTTTTTTTTTTTTATTTAATCAATTATTTTATTACACATAGTCAAATAATAACCTTGAATTAAAAAAAAAAAAAAAAAAAAAAAATCAATTTATTTTTTATACATCAATAAATAGATCAAATAAATTATACAAAAAAGTAAAGAAAATGATAGATAGAGAACACCGAAGTCTCTTTTTTAGGGTAAATTAAATTTAAATCATTAAATTAAGAAATGATAATAAAATAAAATAAAAACTGTACAGAAGCAGTATAAAATATAAACAAAGGAAAGGAAAAGGTTGGAAACAAAATTCAAAATAATGATAATAATAATAAAATAAAAATTAATAAATAGAAAGCTGGCTACAAAAGCGGTGTATCTTTCTATACATATTTACCTTATACATTATTTATCATGTTAATAAATAAATAAACTAAAGTCTATGTATAAAGTTTGTTACAAGAGAGGTTAAAAGAAAATAAATAAAATAAAATCATCAGTACGACAAATTGAACAAAATTTTCTCATATGTGTAACAATGTTGAATTTAAATTCCATATCTAATTTAATTTATTTATAATTAAAAATATTTAAAAAAATATTCAAAAGGGTGATTTTACTTCAGCTAAATCAAATTCAGTTTAATCAATATCTTGGCAACTGGATTTCTCCTGGAAAAATTACTTAAGGACTACATTTTAGAATTTTTTTTTAACACCTTTTGAGTTTTTTATGTTTTTTTAGTGCACCCCAATTTAGAGCTAGATTCATTATGTGATTTTTCTAAATGTGTGTGCTAAATTTAATCGAAATCAGCCCAGTAGTTTAGGTTCCTCATGTCTGCAAACATCACAGACAGACAACAAATAAAATGACAATTTTTAAAAATAATTTTTTTTTTTTTAGTCATAGGAGCGTGTAAATATATCAAGATCTCAAAATCTTATTTTCATGCCATCACAATACTTTATCTTTTAATATGCTTTGTACATGAGAAAGTAAAAAGAAAATATTTTCCAGATGCCACTGGAATATTCTTTTTACAATGTCACATAACGTAATAATAAGAAAGCGAAATACATTGATGAATTTTGATAATTGAACAAAGCTGAAAATCAAAACGGATCTATATAAACAAACATTTTTAATTCCCAGTAATGTGTCACATATTTTTTTAAATAAATAATTTTTAAACATAAAATTAATTAAGCTAGATATTTTGGGATCTGAATTCAGCATCACTATGTATATAAGAAAATTCCAGTACAATTTTGTTTAATATATAGTGTTAAAAACAAATATTGTAGTTATTGATTTTGAAAGCCAAGCCATGTGATCAGCTTAGAATGTATATATATTTTTTTGTTAAATTAAATATATATTTGTAAGAACTTATTTTAATTTTTTATTTATTTACATAATATACACACATATACTTATTTTTATGACTCCAAAAACTGTGTGTGTGTAAATATATAAATATATACACACACATTATATACTTTTAGCAGTATTTTTTTCTAAACATAGCAGAAACAAAGTAATAGTAATAATAATTTAAAAAAAATAAAATTTTAAGCAACACTGTTACATCATAGTAACATTTATATTTGGAATATTACTCTAAAAAAAACCTTTAAAACACTCACTTGAAAAATTCATTTAAACAAAATAAGCACTTAGTTTTCATAATTAAAAACATATACAGGTAAATATATGTGTGTATATAGCTAAAAGTAAAAGAAATGAAATATAAAATAATAAATAAATAGCTACACTACTACAAGACTACAATCTACAAGCTACTTTTAACCTGTCTGAGCCCAATCAACAAATAAAAAAATAAAATAAATTTAAAAATAAAACTAATTTTTTTATCTTTAAGTAAGTTAATAAAATCGAAGTAATAGTTTATTTTATATTACTAATTAAATTAAGTCACTTTTAAATATTTTTTAAATCAAATGCAAATATTATATTATATTATTTACAAAACAAAAAAAAAAAAAATATTATGTCAAAAGCAGCAACGAAAGAAGCACAAAATCTTCTTTATTGTCAATTAAAAAAAAAATATATAAGGGTAATAAATTTAAACGGTATAAATATAAGAGATTGGTGGAGATAGTATGTGAAGAAGGGGGTTAAAAAACAAACAAATTAATAAATATTTAATAAAAAAAAATCCCGTAAAAGTTTAGGTAAGTGACACGAAAAGAGGCAAACAAAGCCTGCTTACTGACAAAAACAAGACGATTTAGTGTGAAATGTATGCAGTATGTACTTAATTTACACTTTTAAAAAAAATATATTATGTATATCTAATACAAAAATGTCATGGCAGAGAGGCATCTTTACCTTTAATATTTTTAAAGCTAAGGCAAGATCAATTTATTATACATGAAGATTATAATAAGCAAAAATATCTATTAATCTATTTTTGTGAATTTAGACTTTCATGGTTCATATAACAGTAACTATCATAATTCAAGGAATCACCGGTGAAGGTAGATGTTTCGCTTTTTAAAATTTAGAAGCATTTTCAGAAGTGATAACAAAACAAACATGGTAATGTTAACTAGAAAAAAATACATTGTTCAGTTTGTAGTTCATTTGAGGTAAGATTAAAATGAGCAGAATTATTGTGTTGTTTCTTGGAGTTAATACCGAACTGAGTAGTTTAATTTGTTGTTTCTTCAAATTAACATAAAACTGAGAAGTTTAGTTTGTTGTTCTTGTAGGTTAACATTAAACTGAGTATTTACTTTGTTATTTCTTTAAGTTCACATAAAACTGAGTAAAGACTCAACTGAACTCTCAGAACTGACAGATTATTTTATTGCTGTTTTATGTTAACACCAAACTGAGTAGTTTACTTTAACCTGACAAGATACTAAGAAGTTTTGTTTGTTTTCCATTTTAGTTAAAATTTAACTAAGTAGTACCTATGACGAATGTTTTAAAGTACAACATACTTTAACAAGGAATTACTTTACTCTCATATTTGGCAACCCTTGCAGTAAAGAATTCTTATCTGTTAATATTAAGTTTGTACGAAACCAAGATTCCAGTCCAGGTCCAATATCTGGAATATCACGGATCTAAAGTTTTACTAAACTTAGATGTTCCATCGTCAACCATGTTTTGGATCTGATGTAACAATGAACACATTACTGTAAAGCAAATTCAATTTTCCTCCAGTTCGATCATATTATAGATAAAATGTAGTCTAAGCTGCAGCGTTTTAACATCATACAAGTTTTAGATCCGATTCATTCATATACACATCAATGTAAAGCCATTCAGATACTATATATCGCATCTTAAAGTCATTACCAAACTTTTGATGTTCTTAAATCATCTAGATCATATACGATGTACACATACGATATACATATACAATGTATAAATAAATTTATGTAAAGCAACTCCGATCATCCACCACTCTTTACATTAACACATTGATGTTTGTTTATTTATGAATAAAAATCCATTTCGTCTTTAAGGGTTGCAAAACTTCAAAAAGATAAAGTTCAATTTAAGATTGTAAACACAATAAATAAATCAATCAAATGAAATCTCAAAGCTTACGATTCTTTATGTAAAATTAATGAAAAAAATGCTGCTTCCATTTTTATTTGCTCGGTGTGATTGTTAAAGAAAATAAAATTTGCTATTTAACCCATTAAAACTGGTTTTAACAGAGGGCATCTACAATATCACACTACTATCTATTACTAAATTTCAGTAATTGTTTTTCTTTTCTACATTGTAAAATTTGAAGTAGTGAAACCTGTGAAATTGGTGTAAAAAAAAACCCTGTGCTCCAGGGGGTATTAAAAATAAATTAATAAATATATTAATTAAGTGTTTTAAGCAAAGAGTTAGAACTAATGTCAGCTTGTTTTATTTAGTTTAGCAGTAGAATTATTAAATTCAGTGTGGTTAGAATTAAAATAAAAACAAAACAGAAAACTATAAATTAAGTACATACAAGGAAAATCTTGTTACATTATTAAGTCTTTTAATTATATTTTTATTGTAAACAAAATATCCCGTTAAGCCTTTGTTAACATTATTTTGTTTTTAAAGAGTTATACAAACCCACATGCAATCAATTAAGTGCAAGCAAGGCTCTAAGAAAATGCTCTGAGGGGAAAACCAGAATAAATAGAGATAAGATAAAAGATAAAAGTATTTAAAGATAAAAAGAAAATAATTATTGTTAAGATTTCAGTCATTTTTGTAGATAAATCAAGAAACTATAAGTAATTAGTACTTAGGTTTTACAATAAGTAAGATGTTGACAATAGGTATACATTTCAATACATTATATCATGATTATAAAATATAGTCCATTTTATCTTCTAAGTCCACGGACCTAACTATTAAGTTGTTTTCCTGGGAAAAATCTAGTTCTTAAAATAATTGATGAGAATAAAATTGATTTTTTTTTTAAATTAAAAAACAAAAAGTAAACAACCCTATATCAAGATCAACATGAGAAATTTTGTCTGAGTTGTCTCGGAATTTTTTTTTTTATCTTAAAAACATTCTACAGTGAATCCTCAGCCAGGGAGTTAGTTATAGTCTTTTGTTAACAATTATTTTTATACTATAATAACAAATAGAAAGAAAAAGTATAACTTTTTGTGTGAAACAACTAACTATTTTCACTTTAGTAAGTAAAAAGTTGCTTCTTGTTAAATATTTTACATTTCGTTTTTAAGTTTTTAGGTAGAATTCATACAACGGAAAGTTTAAATTTTAATTTAAATTAAATTATAATTATTATTAACAAAGGGAGACAGGCAGAGAAAAATTGACTCCAGCGCTGGGGCTTGAAACACGGGCCTCTATATTTCCAGTATAGCACTCTACCATCTTTTTTCTACCATTTATTTTTCTCTGTCTGTCTCCCTTTGTTAATAATAATAATAATTTGATTTAAATTAAAATTTAAACTTTCCATAGTATGAATACTACCTAAAATTAAATTTCTAATTGATCGTACACGGTACAAGTACTAAATGGGTACTTTATAATTACAAGCGATACATCTTGGTCTAGTTCTATTGTCGTTAATGTTGACTTCTAGACTTGTGGAAAATTGAAAGCTTAATTCGGAACTAGCTATTACTGAGAGAGGAAATTATTCTCCAGTGTAGCTCAGTTGGTAGAGCACTATACTGGAAATATAAAGGCCGGTGGTTCAAGTCCTGGCGCTAGAGTCTATTTTTCTCTGTCTGCCTCCTTTTGTTAATAATAATTATAATTTGATTTAAAATAAATATTTTACTTTAGACAGTCAAATTGCTTCTAGTTATGTACTAAAGAATGGTCAGCCAAATTGAATTGCTTCTAATTGTCTTTTACATCTGTCAGAATTTATTCTTATGCTTAAATCTAACTAACTTTCAACTGTTGTTGTGTCTTCGTCTTTCAGATTTAATAATTGTTTTTAAATTAATATAATTTGCTCTAACAAATAAAATTTTGCTCTTACTAATTTTTAATAAAATTTATTGAAATGTGCACCATAAATCAATTCATTGTAGAACCTAAGTCACAACTCCTAAAATTACTTATTAAAATAATTACTTTATTGCTATTAAAATTAATTGGTAACATGCCTACACAGGGTGTTTGCAAAAATCAACATTCTAGCAATAAACTATTAATAATAAAGCAAACACACAATTATTAATAATAAAGCAAAAACACAAAACCTCAAAACTAACAGATAAATTATCTTGATATAAAATGTACAGTCAAATTTAGAGGAAATCAAAATTGGAGCGCTACACATGGATGGATTGGAAAAATAAGAATAATAACAAATATAAAATACATTTCTCCACTGTTTCCACTATCAAATTCTAAATTGAATTTTTAATTTAATCAATACATTTACAGTCTTATTAAATTAATTTATCTAAATGAAGATCTAATTGCATTTTAACTTTATTGAACATTATTTCAATAAAAAGTTACCTTTTCAAGAAGAATTTACATTGAAAAAAAAAAAAAATTTAAACTTGTAAAAATAATTTAAGTTACCTCTTCAGAGAAACATCAAAAGAGGAGTTTAAGATGCATCTAAGAGCACTATTAGAGAATAACATAGATAATCATAAGTGCTTGTTAAAAGTAACAATTATCTCAACAAGTGCTATCTTAGAGTAACAAATTATCTAGTAACGTAACAATGCTTTTTAAGAGTGACATATAAAATAAAACATTAGTTACATTTTCATTCTAGAATAGAGGTTTTGCTAAATTGCTTTTATTATTATTATAAATTAATATTATTCCCCTGTGTATTGCAGTACAAATAATTTCTATGGAAATTTTCCAATACATTTACTATATGAAACTTTTTCATAAGAAACTCAACAAATAAAATAATATACTGTAAAATATTATATTAGTTATAGAAAATAAATGTATAGTTAAATAAAAGAAAATAGTCCAGGAAAATGTCTGAAATAAAGAAGATAGAAATAAAGTAGGGAAATAAAGCAGAGCAGTAATACCTTCAAGCCGAGAAATAAATTCACTAGAAATTACTTTGGAAACATTTAAATTTTTTTTTCGTAAAATATACAAAACTGTTTTAACCCGATTAGTTCACAGACACTCCTTCATTTGCACACACAGTAACAGATACCCAATTTTTGTTCCCAATTTAACACTAAGGTATCATTCTTTCAATAGAAAATACGGAAACACTGGAGAACAAAAAAAAAAAAAAAAAAAAATAGAAGTGTAAATGAAAATGTTTCATTTTGTTTAAAAATATTTTAATTTAATATCTTTGAAACAAATTTTGGATCTTTGAAACAACGATAGAGGATTTAGCGTTTTGGGTTTTTTAAATAAAAAAGTATTCATGGATTTTTTTAACACAATTTAAAAAAAAGAAGTTTCATTTTGACTAAAAAGGATAAGTTAGATGTAGGAGAGACTATAGAGGTCATCTTAAAGGAATAACATAAATTGAAACTAGTTTAATGAACATAGCAGCTTTCAGCCTTCATAAGACCATCAACCTGGCTGTTTGAGGAAGATATTGAATTACATTAATAAAAATAATTACGACTTGACTTTGAGTCTAGATCGATCACTGACATGAAATAGTCTCACCTCTTAAGGTGGTGACACACTTGAGCATTCGCCCCGAATGAGCATGCATTCGCCCCCGAATGAGCATGCGTTCGCCCCCGAATGAGCATGCATTCGCCCCGAATCGCTTAGATATGGAGAGGACGAGCCGAACGGAAACGCATGCTCATTCGGGGTGAATGCTCAGGTGTGTCTCCGCCTTTACTATTTATTTTTTATTAATGTATCTCAATTTCTTCCTCAATCGGCACAGATGATAGCCTTATGAAGGTTGAAAGCTGCTTTGTTTAATCAGTTTCAATTACCGTGGAGAGACAATTTATGTTATTCCTTTAAAAGGCGTAATTTAATTATAATGATCATGTATTACAAATTAATTATTTGTAAGCACAACATTAAAATACTAATTGAAATAAAGTAATAATAAAAATAAGGGCCGGAAGGTTGTACTCAGTGGGAATAATAAGTCAAAAATAAAAAAAAACCTAAAGAAAAATAAAATTTTCTTATAGAATCCCCAACATATATTACAATTTTGAAAAAATTGCATTTCTTTTATATTGCATGTATCTTAAACTTAAAATGTCCAGGTTAAATACTCGCATTTATGTCAATAACTTCCCTTGCTTCACAGTAGAACAATTTCTTAATTTAAAAATGGGATGGAAATCAATAAATGGTGTTTTTAGTTGTTTTTTTTTAAATAATATTTATTCATTGAAATTTTTATAATTATATATATTTATTGTTTTATTTTTCTTTTGCTGTTCATTATTTTTCTTCATTTTAGGTTTATGGTTAAATATGATTAACTTAAATTCATTTACGTCTTAAAACCATAAAAAGAGAGAACTTTTGTTTTATCAAGAGACAGCAGTCATATTAATTAAAAAATTTAGGGATTTTTTTGTGTTGAGCTCAGACGAAGTGGTATTTTTTCTTCTTCCTCATATTTTTAAAGTTTTTTTTTTTTTTTTTTTTTAAAAAATGAAAATCTGTTTATAGTTATTGTTTTTTTGAGAAAGAGTCGTGCAAAGCATAGGGGATTTTCCGAGTACCAGAAGATTAAGGTCGTCAGCGGCCTCTCTAGCTCTCTTCCTTTGCAAGGCTGCCAAGGCCGCCGCGGTTGGACCAACCGCTCCCATCGGGTTCTACACCATTCAATACAACCGTATATATGTATACATATAAAAATATATGCTTTATATCTATACATATATAATTATTATATATGTCAACAAAAATAATAACAAAATTTGGGCAAGAGATACATAGAGAGGACATACATACAGACTTACAAGGCAGGCGAGCACAAGTACACACAACACACACAAAAAAAAATCCTTTCAGCTCATATACATATACATATATGTATATATATATATATTAAAATGAAATAAAGAAGGAAATAGGAAAAAGGATATAAGTGCGCTCAATAATACAAGAAAAAAAAAATACCAGCCAAAAATAATAATTATGATAATATATTATTAAAGGATCGTAAAAATAATTATTATTTACAATATCAAAGGATAAAAAAATAAGGATAAATAAAAACTTAGGGATAAATAATTTAATATATTTCGATATAAATGATTTCAGTAGATATATTTTTGTACTTTTCTTTAAAATCAATATTTTCAGGGGAACTGGATCTATTTAACAAAAAGTGGATTAATGGGAATTGATGAGTTTTTGAACAAATTTAAGGTCATATTTATTTCAAATGGTAACTGACTGTTTGTACATTTGTTTACTATTATCCATAATGATGTTTGTCCTATTCCTTAATTTTAGTCCCTTTTAAGAATATGTGGTTGGCTAAGTTCGTCTGGGGGACATAGCAATAGGCATTTGTATAATCCTATTGAAATATGATTACAAAATTCAGTAATATTGTATATATAGGGTGCTAATTAATCTAATAGGTATTATCTTTATAATAAAAAATCGTTTTTTTTAAAAAAAACTGCTTCGAAAATTTGTATCAAATTGCAGTAGATTTTTATACATAAAAAACTAATGACTAAAAAAAAAAAAATGTGTTAATTAATTAACTTGTATTTTCATCAGAAATACACAATGTGTGGAAGTTTCAGCATTCTATGTAATCTAAAAGTGGGGTTAAAAATGGATTACATTTATACCTCACAAACAAGTGAAGTCTTGAACTTATATGACTACATCAATATCATAAGTCAAGAATTTGAACAAAATATATCGACTGTTTTCAAATAAATAATCAAGCTCAAATAGTAATAATAATAATAATAATAATAATAATAATTGTCAAGCTCCTAGTGATTTAGTACAAATAAAATTTAAGTGTGTACATATTTATGTACATACATACTAGGGTGATAAACCGGTAAAATCTATTATATATCGTAGGTTAATTGTAAATTTTTAAAGATTCTATTTTGAAATGTATATTGTCTCATTTTTTAAAAATTATTTTTCTTATAATCTTAGTAAAGTTCCTGTGATATTTGTTATATTCAATTTTGATTTTTTTTTTTTTTTTTTTTTTAAATTATTTATCAATTCTCTTAGATGCCCTCTTTATGGAGGCCAGATGTAGGTATAAACTAATTTCATTATATCCAGTAAGTGATTTTTTTGTATTATTAAGAAATTATATCTTTAATCACATGATTTAAAATGATAAGAAATAGGAACTTGGTTACATACAAATAAGTCAATTAATAAGTATAATTGTATTAGTAAAAATGATAGAATATCATTAGAAGATTTCTAATTTTATGTAATTTTGTATGTTTAGAAAATAAAGATTACATAAGAGTCGAAACGTCTTATGATGAAATAGTTGTTTTGCTTTAAGAAACTTGTGTTTTAGTGTAAAAACATTTTACACCTCAACATCCATCAAATAGACCCTATACTCAGAATTAATAAGGTGTAAGCTTTAAATTATCATTAATTTAATTCCTCAACAATACATAAATTAATAAAATCTCCACAAACTTTAAAATAGGTGTTACCCTATTGTGAATGTTGCACCCTTAAAAATTGTAGTATCCTACTTAAAACTAAATCAACTAGAAGGGTGAGAAATCCTATAAAGAATTGTAATAATTTAAAATTATAAAAAATAAAAAAATATGTTACATTAAAAATATAATAATATAATTTCATTTGAAGGGAAAAAAGGAAGAGGTAAACAAAGGTATAATAAATAAATAAAGGTAAAATAATAATAATAAAAAAGTGATACATGTTGTAGTTTCTTTAATCCTATATCTTCTTTCTTATTTATTCTTATATTTTAATTGTTAGACCAAACTTTTGTACTACTAAAGATGTACCAAATGTGATGGACCAGATGCTAAATGGATTCGGGTTGCTTATTAGCATCTTGATCAAATGCATGCATTAAAAATATGCATTTATTGAACGACAGAATTGCCAGCGCTTTGGCTAGCAAGAGAGCAATTATAAAATATAAATAGGCCACTAACTGTACAATTTTCTCCATATTAAGGAATAAGATCAGTAACCTTAAAACATTCTTATCACGTATAAACATGGTTTTTAATGCAACATTAAATTCAGATTGGAAATTAAAACACTGCTGAGGATAAAACTGCAAATTATCCTAGTGCAGTCGAACAGAATTAAAAAAAAAGAAATTAATAATTAGCTCAAAAACTAATTAAATCAATTAATTATCTCAATAATTAATAACCTGCAATTCATTAAATTATTCTAGTATAATAATTACAATATAACTATGACAATTATAATCAAATTTCAAATAATTTAAATTAAATTAATTCTTTTGTGAAGATTAATTTATGCATAGTTAAATTAACTTATTTGATATACATATAAATGAAAACTGTCTAATTAACTGGCCAGTATATTATTATCAATATATCTGAGAGAATTTTATTACTTAGTAAGATTAAATTTGCTCTTCAAGTTTTTAATAAGATTTATAAATTTGGAGTTGGTAAAGTGGACCATGCTGTTACAATACAGATTAGTATATGAGGACTTATTCAAAGTCAATGTATTATATGTAGAAGCAAATATTAACACAGTTAGAATTTAGCTTAAAATTTGTATTTATGAATAAAAGATAAGAAGTAAAACCAATCTACTCAATGTATCACAAAAAAAATTATTTTCAACATTTTTGTAGGATCAAGTGTGAATTAGATGTGACTTAAAAAAGTAAATATTTAAACAACATGCATCCACCATTTAGATAAGTTTTGCT
The DNA here is from genome assembly GCA_951217055.1 of Gerris lacustris. NCBI lineage: Eukaryota > Metazoa > Arthropoda > Insecta > Hemiptera > Gerridae > Gerris > Gerris lacustris. The sequence continues at coordinate 40,009,929 of OX578278.1, read as the reverse complement.
TTAATTTTTCCTCCCTTTCTTTATCATAAATAAAACAAAATCACATCTACTGCACACTTTTAAAATATATCTTTTTTATAGTTAACATTCTAGCGTGTGGAAAAAAAATAAATAAAATAAAATAAACATCAAAAAGGGAGTTAAAACTTAAGATATTTGTTGTCTTTTTTGTCAAAAATAATTTACTTCTTTCACTACATTTGGCCAGAGAAGTAAATAAAAACTAATGTTTATATATTTGTTTTCTTTTGGCAAATATATATATATATATATATATATATATATATATATATATATATATATATATATATATATATATATATATATATATATATATATATATATCACGATTAACATACAAACAGAAAAGAATAATACATAAAAAATAAAAGTGAATAAAAACCAATAATAATAATTAGTTTGAAGCATTTGATTACAACGTGTAATCAATCATCTATTGATCTCTCAATATAAATCTATATCTACTTGAGAGAGAAAAAATGGTTTTACTTAATTTCTACTTTTTTTTTAATTCTATTAATTAAAAAAAACAGTAAATTGTTTTATAAAGTGGTCTATGTTCATTAAGGGAGTTACATTTAAAAATAAAATGAATTCCACCCAAAAATTTGTTTTGTAAAAAACTAAATCTTAAAGATATATTTAAGAAATTAGATGATCTAACTTATATTAATTACAAGCCTAGTTAATTAATTAAAATTGGATTTATCAAGAGAAAATTTACCCCAGAGTAATATTAGTTTGCTTAAGTTTTTTTCAGGGTTCTTTAAAATGACAAGGGATATTAAATTATGACCTAGATCTACAACCAGATATGTGTTTTTAACATAAAATCTCAATTTATAAAAATCAGTTAATACAGGATCTAAGTACTGCATTAAATATAGCAACAATAGTATGAAAACAGTTAAAACAGAAAGGAAGAAACCGTACACAAAAATCTAGCTTCACGTTTTGTCTTGTTCTCTTTTAGCTTTTATTTTTTCCTTTGACTCTTTTAAATGTTATAAAACTTATGCAGTGACTTTATTGCATCATATCCTCACTCACAGACAGAAGGGTGGTCGACAAAAGTTTTCAGTCAGCAAACTTGTTTCCCATTGTCTCATTTTTTTTTTTTTTTTTTTTTTTTTTTTTTTTTTTTTTTTTTTTAATGGTTTTTATCATTGTAAGTAATTAGATACTATATTACAAAATGATAATCAATATATTGAAATATTAAAATTATGTAACACTTCCTTTGTAGATTAATAGTCATAAATTATATAAACATGTTATCCATCCAAAAAAATAATATTTTGACCTATTTATAATCATTATATTTTTTTGCGTTCAACTTATATTTTTATCTCTAGTTTCAAGTTCATAAAAATGTAAATATCTTAATATCAATCTATCAGATTAAGTTACTCTAATAACTTTTGTAATTTAATTTAACTAATGCAATGAGCACATGCATTATGCTATTATATCATGTGCATTGTTATAGCATTAAGATAATTTTTTCAAAGTGATGCATTAAGGTCATGAAATAAAAAAATAAAAAATTGCTTTAGCATTATTACATAAAATTGTACTTAAACAAATTAATATGAAGCAATTCCTATATAACCCTAAAACTAAATTACTTATTTATATTGTTAAATATAACATTTTGGATTTAAGTGTAGTTAATTAAGTAGACATTAACGCCCAAGTTCTAAACTTAAATTTTAAGGAATTTATAATACATTTTCTGAGCAATACAAATTTCATACCTTTATAATGTATTTTTTGAAAAGAGAAATTGTTTTATTTCTACCTAACTATTTATTTGTAGTTCCTAAAGGATAATTATGTTGTTAAACATTTTGATGACAGCAACAACGCTAATTTATGACATTATCAATAATTACCAGAGACCTTCAAAATGTAGCATTTATTTTTATGAAATGTGGCACTAAAAAATGTGGCAATATGGCACTTATTTTGGCCAAATGTGGCATTTATTTTAGCTAATGTGGCATTTATTTTTCAACTTTCCAACCCCCCCCCCCCCCCCCCCCTCCCCTTTCTATTGTAAAAGGGATATTAAATCGTGCAACTTGAGTCCTATTAACTACATTATTGCTGGGGTTAGGAATTATATGCTCTAAAAAGCCTAAATACATTCTCTCTGCATGCCTGAAATATTCTTTTATATTCTCTATCAATTATTTAGGCCAACCGGAGGGGGATTTGAAAAAACACATTTACTACTTAATTAACTTTATTAGAATTTGTTCATATACATACTTTAATGTATATAAGATGAAGAAGGTTTCTTACTTATACACTTCTTTTTATGTAGCAATTTGCTTTGTAAACAAATTTCAAATTAAAATTATTATACTTTAATTAAACTTCTATACTTTAATTCAAATTATTATACTGTACAATAATTATCTTTTCAATATTTTCTGTGGTCAATTTCTAGCGATTGTTTGCTAGTATATTTTTTAATTTCAAAAATGACCTTTCCACGTAGGTAGAAACAATTGGCATATACATAGTTCAATATAAAGCAGTCTTTAAAACTTGATACTGCGTCTCCGCCTTGCATTATTTTAACCCTTAAGCGCCCAGGATAACATTAACTATTTTTTTCCAATCTGGATTTACATTTAAAGCAGCTTCCAGTATTTTTCGGGCTTGCTCTCCTTTTTGGCCCGGCAACTCCATCGCAGCTTTTTGGAGCTCCAAGACAACTTTAGCAGCTGAAGTCAACGAAGTGCCTTGAAACTCTTCTTCTTTCATCTGTGGCAACTTAAAAAAATGAGCTCGTATAAAATTTAGCTGCGTCAAAGTTTGAACGTTTCCCAGTGCCTGCTTGGCTATTTTAATTGCCATGTTATCCTCTTCATCGAATTCTTATAATAGAACTTTCACTTTTTCTCCATGTTCTGCTTAATAAAGGGCTGCTCTTATTTAAGTTTCCCATCTTGTTAGGATAGGCTCTGAAGGAAGAGGGGTCCCTGGTAACATTTCCTTGAAGATTGGCTCTCGGCTTAGAGCTTTAATAAAAATTTGTTTACCCGCTGAAATTAAGTCATTTACAGCTGGTGAAAAACAGCATGGGCCAAGCAGGTTACATGGACCATTTTAGGGAACAACACTTTTAAACACACCCCCGCTTTCAGTATGTATGCAGCTCTGTCAGAGCAGGGCAGTTCGGTTACTTCTATTCTTTGGCATGGTCAAAAAATGTAATACACAAACAAAGTTTAAAATCACTGGGAAAGTTCGAAGACTATAAGAATACAATAACTGTCAACAACCAGAGAGGTGGAATGATATTGGTCAAGTATTCTGACTCAGGTACACCTGAGACTGGAAGAGGCACCGTTAGCAAAAAACCCAAAATATAACACTATGTTTCTAAAGGAGGAGTTAATCCCTAAACCATTCAATATTACTACGAATGTGCCAATGGTTAACCTCTAAGTATGCTACTTATACCTTTTAAGGGTAATTGGTATTGAACACGACAACACTACCTGCGTCTTTCCCCAGATTATTTGCTACACGCGGCTTTAAACTTGATTTTTTTAACCTTAGAACTTCTACCCGAGACGAAGTGTGTCACTACCCTAAGATAGGAATCCACGTCACTTGGGGAATCCTCAGCACCTTGGAATCCTGCCCTGCAAGGCGTATCTTACCTGGTTTTATGGGTTGTAGCAGAACCCCTTAGAATATTAGAATATTTCTATTTTTTTTCTCAGAACTTAGCCCAAATAAGGCAAAATGTGGCACAAAGTGTGGCATTTTACCGAAAATCGGCAAAATGTGGCTTTTTACCGAAAAATAGGCAAAATGTGGCATTTTAGTATGGCGCCATGGCAAAAAGGCATTTGAAGGTCTCTGATAATTACTAACTGATGCAGGATTTAATTAGTAATTTGTATTTTTTTCAATTTAATTTTTGAATAAAACTTAATTTAAAGGGTAATTATTTGTCCTGTATCATTCACTACGCACTCAAAGTATATCCATTTAAAAAATAATGTTTACTTCATTTGCTTTGTGTGTTTTTTCCCTATTTCAAGCGGAAAAAAATAAATAAGACATACTAAACAAAGGAGGATAAGAAATAGAATTAATAATTAAAATTAAAATTAGACCTTATTAAGACAATTACCCTTAATAATCCATTTGAATCCTTATTAAAAAAAAGAGCTTAATAGCGAATCAGTAAACCAATCTAAAAACTGAAGCTTTAATAATAACAATATCAATATTCAGGCGTAACATTTGCTTGCTTAAGAAGGCATGGGAAAATTATAGCAAATTGCAGGCGTTTTCATAGCCACAATATTAAAATAATTATTTTTTTACTATGCAGCTTACTACAAACTTATTTTTTTTTTTTCTTTATCTTAGTTGTAACAATTTTTTTAAAAAAAAACTGTGACAATTTTAATATTTTTATTAGTCCCATAACCTCTTAAATTACTATTTTTAAATAGAGTAGCAAGTTAATGATTAATTAGGCAATATATCTTAATGCTTATAATATTTTCAAATTGATTGCAAAAACAAAAACAAATATGCGATATGAGCCAAAATTACAATTACACCAAAAATTTATGCGAGCCAAACACAAAGAAATATTTATAATTATTAAATTTATATTATTTATTTCATTTACTAACTCAAAACAAAAACGAAAAAAGCGGCAACAATTAAAAGTAGGGAAACATTTCCGGCGATAACGCAAAGCTTCTATATAATTAAATTGATTTTTTTTTTTTTTTTTTTTTTTTTTTTTTTCATGCAACATAAAAAATAACTGAACTCAAATTGACAAAAAATAAATAAAATAAAACGAGAAGAAAAATTATAATTAAAAAATAAAATAAAAATCCGAAATAAAATAATAAAAAATTGAAACAAATTTATAATATTTAAATTTGAAATTAATTTACGCAATAAAATGAAAGAAATAACACAGAGAAATAATTAAACATAGTACACAAGAAAATAATCAATATATTTAAATTATTATTTCCCTACTGCTAACAAGCCGACCGATTTCAATCAAATTCAAACTCGACAATCCCACCACACGAATTTTAATGACACTTAAAATTCAATTTTGTATCATTTTACCCTAAAAACTTTTTTTAAAGTTTTTTTTTTTTTCGTTGAACGCTTGAATACTGATACAGTTTTTGCTGTTATTTTTTAAAACATTTATAAATGAGTGATGGTAATTTTTTTTTCCTCTCACAGGAAAAAAAGAAGAAAAACACAAAATAAATTGACATAGAGTTGGAAGAAAAGCGTAGAAACGGAAGGCATAGGATATAAGTTGGAAAAAGAAGGTGAAATAGAAAAGCTTCAAGGAAATAGTAAGAGAAACATATCGAGCAGATTTGTAAAGAGAATAATTGTATTTTTTTAAATTTTCAGCATTATTATAGTAGAACTCAGGACACAAAATAAAAGATAAACAATTACACCTTTAAAGTTTATAATAGAATAGTGATTGCCCAAATTCCACCGTCACTCAATTTAATTATAACTGAGATACATGTATCGCCATTTTGGGATTTGAAACATCATTAAATTGGATTTTAAGTGAGTACACTAACTCGACTACATCTGATCTCCTATATCTTTATTATTAAATTAAAAAAAGAAAAACACCAAGAATTGAACCCTAGATCCCTAGATTTATCCTCTATAGCTATGATCACTGATTCTTCTATAAATGAACACTTATCAAATAAATCTCTACCTGAAAACCGACCTAGAGCCAGGTTTCTATAACTGGCAATAAAATAAAATAATTAAGCGATTTACAAAATTTAAAAAAGAAGTGGTTTAAAATACATTAAAAAAATAGTCTTCAAATTAGTGTGGCACATAGATTCCCCAAGTTCTATTTCGTATACTTTAATAAATTTATACTTTTACAACCAATTATTGTCAAATGTATTTAATTTTACCCAGATTATTTAAATCTCTCAAAATTGCTTTGATTTTTTTACATTAATTAAAGTATCAACTTAGCAAACTTTAAAGAGCGGAGAACGGTTGTAATTCAACTTGATTTCCATAATAAAAACCATAAAGTGAAAGAATAAAGACTGATTTAAGTGAGGCATAAAAAGAGTAGCCTCACTGTTAGAATTCAATCCAATTCTCGTAATTTCTTATTCTTAATTTCTTATATGAAATATGTTCTACAATGTAGTATGTAGATCTTTTACTCTCTCTCTCTCTCTCTCTCTCTCTCTCTCTCTCTATATATATATATATATATATATATATATATATATATATATATATATATATATATATATAAAATGTAAGTATATTTATCTTTTATCCTGATCAACCTTGTTCTAATAAATAGCTGAAAAAAAAGAAAGATTAAGAAACACATTATTTCATTCCAGTGTTAGATTCTGAAAATGACAGATTAATAATTAACATATTAAAAAAAAAAAGATATACATATATATATATATATATATATATATATATATATATATATATATGTAATTTAAAACTCACAATTAATTTATTGTAATTAGATAATTAAAATTAATATTATAAATAATAATAATAATTTTATTCTCTACTGTGCTGTCATTAAAAAATTTCGGAAAGGTTATTTACTATTGTCCTACTTTCTAGTACTTCTAGTATTATACTTTTAGAAAATTTGATTTTTATAACTAAATAAAACTGCTATAACAGTTAAAGTAGTTAGTACAGTTAAAGCTAAGAAAAAAAAAAAAAAAAACATAAAACAGCAAAGTAAAAAGATAATAATATGTTTCAAGTTTAGATTGAAATGGTTTTATTCGCAACATGATAATGATTTTAGTGGTGGATAATTTTTTTAAATTCCTCCCATGTATATTAAAGAAATACTCTTTGAATTCTTATAATAAAACTCTTGAACATGGAAATGCTTTAATTACGATAGGAAAGACAATAGTAATAAGAAGTTTTTGTGTGAGAGGGGAAATACTAATACTTAGTGGGAAAACATTCATATGTTCTGATCGTGAAAGAAAAATTTGTGATTTGGAAATGTGTAGTAAAAATATGATCCGCAAACACTAATACTATTAAATCCTAATACTCTGTTAGAAAACAGTAAAAGTAATGAAGATAAAATTAAACTTAATTAATGAACGTTTGTATTATTTTATTGGGAAATAGTAACAATCTAATTAGGAAATACTAATACTCTATTGGAAAACAATAATGTTTGATTAGGAAAATAAAAAGGATCAACAGTTTGATTGGAAAATAGTAAACATTGATTAGGAGTTTATCTTCTTCGATTGGGAATCACTGATATTTCATTAGTGCTTTGTTATGAAAAGCAGTAATAATAGTTTAATCGGAAAACAGCAATAATATTATAGGTATTAGTGCTGCTATTAGGAAATAGTAATAAGCCCTTTCCTTAATTAAGACTGTGATAAAATAATTGAAAATAATGAAGTAGGTGCGCATTATTTCCAAAATGAATTATCTATTCTAAAACCGTTAATTAATCCAAATTTTGACAGCACATACTTATTTAATTTCTTATATTTAAATATCAATAATTATATTCTCTTATATAATATAATTGAAATCTTAATTTATTATATTTTAATAATTAAAAAAAAGTTGTTTTTTTGTTTAAGACATAATAAAAAAAAGAATATATTACGAATAAAGTAGGGTAATGAGCAGATGCTTGAGGTATTCCTTCATAATGCTAAAAAGAAAAAAAAGAAAAAAAAAATAATAAAATTTGTTAATATTCAGAATTTAAGTAAAAAAAAAAAAAAAAAACTAGAATTAACATAGGAAGCATCTTATTTGCTCATGGACTTAGGACTTGATTATTTTTAGAATCATAACACTGGAATTATAGCATTTTAGATAAATGGTTCAAATAAATAAATAATAACCTAGTAAACACCCCATTACAGCAATTATTAAAAATAGACAATATTTTTTATAAAATTACATTAAAAAATAAGTTGATATTTCGACCCGTACTAAGTTTAAGAGAAATAAACAATAATCTTCCTAATAATACTTCTCTAAATTGGGGACAAGATCTTTCATAAAAATCACCAACTAAAAAATGGTAAAATATAACAAAGACTACAACTATATAATCTTTAGAATAGAACTTCTTAATCATTTAAGTCTATAATAAATTAAAACAAGTGGCAATAGTTTTATTGAGAAATAGTAATAACAATAATAGTTATAATTAGCACCAAATACATTACAGATATTTTTTTAAAAATAATCATACACACACACACACACACACACACACACACACACACACACACACACATATATATATATATATATATATATATATATATATATATATATATATATATATATATATATATATATATATATATATGTGTGTGTGTGTGTGTGTGTGTGTGTGTATACAGGGTGATCCAAAAGTTCGTAAAAAGCTTAAAATATCTCCGATTATAATTGAGATATTAAGTTCTCATTTGCGGGTATCTTAATCACTTGTAAAAAAACTACTTTTTTGTGGGTAAACATTTCTTCCGCCATATTGGTTGCCGCTCAGATTATTTATTTCAAGATTATTTTTTATTTTTTTATTTCAATAAATGGTAATTAAATTAAATTAAATTTTATTGGTTGCCACTATATTGGATTCAACTTTAAAATTTTAAATTGGAACACCCATAAAGTGATACATTTTTGGAAAGCCCTTAAAAAAAGAAAACATTTGTAGCAAACCCGAGCTTTCTATCTACTCCCCTTCCAAAATGGCGGACACTCAAAGTGTAAAAAATTAATCTTTTTTTGTTATTTTCAATAGTTTAGTAAGATATAAAAAATCGGTCCGAGACAACTCAGACAAACTTTCTCATATACGAGTTTATAATTACTTAGCCCAGTGTTTCCATTTATTAGTTTTCAAATGTACATTTAAATATTATTGAACTTTTCATCAAAATTTATTATAAAAATAACTTCTCTTGGGTGGGGAATCGAACCCGGGCTCTCTCCGTATCACTACATTTTTCCCGGGAAAACGGCTTATATCGTTGGATTCGTATTCAAATGGACTACATTTTAGAATTTTTAAATCAAAATCGTCGGAACCGTTTTCGAGAAATAATTTTTTTTCATGTTTTTTTTTGAGTTTTTGGGGGGTAGCGCCCCCAAATTTAGAGCTAAAATTCATTTCTCGATTTCGCCTTGGGGTATGATTTTTCTGAACATGTATGCCAATTTTTGTCAAAATCGGCCCAGTAGTTTAGGCTCCAGGCGTCTGGACAGACTACAGACGACGGACAGACATTTTTTAAAAACCACTTTTTTGGACTCAGGGGACCTCAAAACGTGTAAATCCATCAAAATCTCAAAATCGAATTTTCGCGCCATCACAATACTTTCTCTTTATATGAGAAAGTAAAAATCGGTCAAAGACAACTCAGACTAACATTCTCATACAATCTCGGTCCCAGATCTCAGGGAACATAGTTAGTTATCAAGTCATAGTTTCCGAGATATTGATGAAAATAAATCTGATTTCATTGAAAATCAAAAACAAAAAGTAAACAACCACCTGTTGTACACATTTTAAATAATGCAAATTAACTAAGCATCACGTAGGTTTATCATCAAAGCGAGCTTAATGCAATAAATATTTAATTTTATATTCATATTTTATGGGATCTGGGACCGAGATTGTATGAGAATGTTAGTCTGAGTTGTCTTTGACCAATTTTTTATATCTTACTAAACTATTGAAAATAACAAAAAAAGAACAATTTTTTACACTTTGAGTGTCCGCCATTTTGGAATGGGAGTAGATAGAAAGCTCGGGTTTGCGGCAAATGTGTTTTTTTTTTTAAGGGCTTTCCAAAAATGTACCACTCTATGGGTGTTCCAATTTAAAATTTCAAAGTTGAATCCAATATGACAGCAACCAATATGGCGGAAAATATTATTACCCACCAAAAAAGTAGTTTTTTACAAATGATTAAGACACCCGCAAACGGGAACTTAATATCTCAATTATAACCGGAGATATTAAGCCGTTTCCAAACTTTTGGATCGCCCTATATAATATATATCATAGATAATATTTTTCTTGGATACGGGCTTCAGTAGGTTAAAAAATCTAGAGCAAAAGCCAAAGGGTTTATTTTTATTGGTAAATAGAAATATTATGATTGGGAATTTCTCTATGATAAGTCCTTTTCTTAATTAAACTCTGTACTTTCAAGGAGAAGTCTCAGTAATTCTAAAGAAAGGATAAGGTACTAGAGAAAAAAATACTAAGTACCTCTAAGAGAAATACTAACTTAGTAATGTCTTATCCTTATCCATGGCTAAGACTGAATAAACCTTCAAAAAAATTTCTAAATTGGTCCATTTCCAAGTATAGCTTGAATATAGCTTCTGTAAGATGATTCAATTTGTACATCTAAGGACACTAATTAACTTACTACTTCCAAGGAAAAGACTAATTTAGGACCTCTAAGGAGGATAGAAATGGTATAATTTTAGTAACTCGTTGAAGAATAACTCAATACTTCCAAGAAATGGTATTTTTAATAAACATACTATTAAAAATTGAAGGATTCTAGTTATCTATATATTATAATAAAATATGAAGAGTAATTTTGAATTTGGAATATTTAATCCAATTAATATATTTTGTTTGATTTATTGTTCAATAAATATCTTATCAAGTTACAAATGATTAAATTATTAATTAAAATAAATGTATATCACAATAGTTAGTGTAATATATCACATTAGTTGCAGTAGAATTGCCTTCATCATTTTTCTGTGTTTCACATTTTAAAATACGGTAACAAGGTTATAAAGAGACCTCTTTTTCAACATTTATGCATACATACATTATTTGGTATATAATTGATAAAAAGTAATTATAAGATTAAAAAAGAGCAAGCAAAAGAGTTAATTATTAAATTAATTAAAACGTGTGTAAGAGAAAGAAGGAAAATTTGATTTGTTGATTAACGATTTCAAAAAGTTAAAATTCGATTTTAATCAGATTTATTTTAAATCCAGAGGGTTCTTTTTTTATTAAATAAAAAACATACCATAATATTGTGCACATATAATATATAATTTTACAAACGCTAAAATATGAATGATCAAAAAAAATTTGGAGGATGAATAAATTTTACCATTCACATCACACACAAATAAAGAGGGGGAAAATATGGCCAGAAATTAATATCTCTCACTAAAAACCTTCTTGCCTCTGAAATAAGCCCCTCCCGCGCTGGAAAAAGCCTCCCTTTCATACGCCTTTTTGGAAACTGACAAAGCTTTGAGAGTATATAGCTACCACAACAGAGGAATCCGGTATCATAAAAAAAGTTTTTATTTGAAAATTGTAAAAATTGAAAATATATAATAAATACATAGGATAATAAACATTTACAAAAAAACCTGAAAAGGTAATATCATTGCCTTTTTCCTCAACAGTTTAATAACATTTTTTTGACTGTTATATACCACCAAATAAAATCACAAACATAACAACATAACATTAAAAAACAGTAAAATAATATAATTAATATGAAAACTTTAATTACAATATTAATATATTTTATCATTTCAAATATAATGCTAACTAAATAAAAACCTTCCTTTCAAGTGCTCTAATATCCTATATATTTAGATAACTGAATCTGTGAAAAGGTACAGTGATGTCCTGTGTTCCAATTCTATCCTGTAGAATATTTGGTTGCCAAATTAAAAGTCTGTATGAGAGGAATCATTTAGTATGCGTTAAAGCTGTATTATATTATCCATAAATTCCTTTAATCTCAAAGTTACACTTTAATTAATCAGTTGTTGTATTTCCATCATATATAACATCAATATTGCAGAATGCAGGCATAAATAATTAGAAAAGATTATATAGGAAATATTATTCAATTTTTAAATATCTTTTTATAATAACTCATCTCAAGGCGCAGATAATTGCAAGCAGAACTGTTTCGAAGTCTTGCAAAATTTGTTTTCCTCCCTAAGGAGTAACTACAGAATTCAGGTAACAGTTCCTTTTGTTAACATTAGTATTATAAGATTCGAACACTATAGTCAAACATAAGTAACACCAAAGCTTATTAAAGTAGACATTAAATACATCTTGAAGAACCATAACACAGTAGAAGCAAGGCAAAAAAGTAAGTTTCTGATTGGTCGAAGACAAATGTTAAGGAGTGGAAGAAGCACCCAGTCTGAACCACCAAGCATAGCACAGAATATTAACACCTCTCTGCAAAGCCAGCTGTCACATCTCGGGTAATTAAATCAGCTTGACAAAAGGGTTGATTTGGGCAATGCGTCTCGGCACTTACATAACACAAGCTTTTGTTTTTAGCCGAAAACAATAAGTTTAGCTTCGCACAGTAAACACCTTCTTTATTGCTATTTAAAATGAATTAGTTTTTTCAACAATGTTGCAGAGTCGCAGCTTTATTAGACGTTTTGGCTGCGATGTTGCAGTTGTTTTAGCTGCGGACATACAAGAGCAGTCGCAATGAAAAACACACACACAAAAAAAAAAAAATTACATAAAACAAATTTCGGCACACTTACACACAAAAAACAACAGGGATACTATGCTCTCAAAGCTTTGCATTTAAAAAAAGGAGTATTTTCACCGAGTAAAGGCGAAGCTATTTTTAGAAACCGCCTATCGTCAAATTTCGAAGCCACAGCAAAGCAATCGTATTGCCTTAAACCATTCCATAATCTTCTATTAGAAGTACCCAATAAGAATAGTAGAATCCTTAAAATAATTACTTAACAGATTAAAAGTAATCAGTACGCTTGGAGAATTTATTTCTAGGGCACAAAATTATCTTAAGAGATAATTTCTATTTTGAAAATTCTTTCTAATAAATAAATGCATTGAGAAATAAAAAAATAAACTTTGATGAGTGCTTAACTAACTGTTAAAAACTTAAGAAAAGAGGAAAACTGAGAACTCTGTATTCTCTCCAAACTGAAGACTTGCTTTTCCTAAATAGATAATTTAATTAAATATATATATATATATATATATATATATATATATATATATATATATATATATATATATATATATATATATATATATATATATATATTTGAGTATAAGGTGATATATTTATTTTTATGTATATAATAATTTTTAAGATTACTCATTTGTAAACATTAATAAACCCCCAAAAAAATAAAAATATATAAAATGCTTTAATTTTCTCCATCTGCTCTGTTTCTACAATTATATCAGCTGGGTAAAGGTTAGGACTGGTTTTTAATACAGTTAAAGACAGTAGTAAAAGGCTTTTGAAGGCAAGGAAAGCGGGGACAGCATGTTTGTCCATTTCACAGAAAGGAAAGCGGAGAGATAGATTGAGGAAAGCTTAACAGCGACGGGTAGGTTATTTCTTTTTAAGGAAATATGATAATGCAATGTTTAGGAAAATGCTAGACTACAAAAATTTGAACAAAAGAAATCATTTGCTTTGAACAGTAGGGAGTTATTTTGTATATTAGAAACTATATGCAAATTAAGTAAATACCATTAAAGTTGTGAATGCATGAGACTGAAAATATCAGTTTTATAGCTATTTTTTTTTATAGAAATGTAAGTACATGCAGTGCTTGATTTCTAGAAAATGAGGTGCCGGAACTACAACCTACCCTCTCCCCCTCCCCCCTATAAAAGGGGGGTCCTCCCCCGGGAAAAATTTGAAAAATAAACGTTCAAAAACAGCATTTTAAGCAGTTTTAGACATAAACCCACACTCTTAGTGCAAATCTTAGTGCCGATATTTTTTTATTTATTTATCGAGAGAGAGAGGTCCCGGAACGCCATTCCGCCGCGTTCCGTCTCAAATCGAGCCCTGAGTACATGTATTTAAAAAAACAAATAAAACCACTTAAAAATGAGGCTATAATTAAGAAACCGTCTTTCCACTTTCATTTTGTGTGGATATCTTTAGCTGCTGTTGTTATCAGAGCCTATTTAAGATTAAAACAGAACCAAGAATTTGGCAGATTTACTAGTACACATGAGAAACAACTTCTCTTTTTTGTCTAACTGCAACTGCTGATTAGCTTATTCTTTTTTTCCTCTGAGTGCTTAACCAATAATAATTTTCACTTTTAATATTGTTGAAATAGAGAAACAATTTTTTTAGTTCTTGCAATTGTTTTGAAAACATACTAAACAAAAACCTTAAGAGAAAATAAGAGACAATTGACTGCAAACAGACTTAACGATGGATTTATTTAATAGTTTTGATTAAGATTATATGCTATTTACTTAACTTAAATCTAGGCATGCTCACAAACATTGTCATATTTCAAATGTTAATCAGCAAATGATTCCTTTAGTTCAATTGTGGGAAAAATATAGGTTTAATAAGGTTTTTAAAAGTATGTAGAAAGAGATTTGAAATGAAATGAAACGTTTTCAAAGCAGGTGAATGAAAAAGAAGAAAAAAGGTTGAAAGAGAGATGAGAATGAGTGTTTCATGTGAAAGAATGATGAGAATGAGTGTTAAATGTGAAAGAAAGATGAGAAAGAGTGTTAAATGTGAAAGAAAGAGTGTTACATGTGAAAGAAAGAGTGTTACATGTGAAAGAAAGAGTGTTACATGTGAAAGAAAGAGTGTTACATGTGAAAGAAAGATGGGAAAGAGTGTTTACATGTGAAGAAAGAAATATGAGAGAGTATTGCATGTGAAAAAAATAAAATGTTTCATGTGAAAGAAAGATAGAAATGAGTGCAAGAGAGAAGAGTATGAGTGAGTGAGATAGATAGAGAAAGAAGAGGGCTTGTTAGCAGGGGATCCTGCAACTGGCTGGAATTTTGTTAAAGTTCCGGCGAATTACAGGCGCAATCAAGAGTTAAAAGGTAGCCACAAACATCAGCTCATAAATTAGTTTAAATAAATATTTAAAAATTAATAAACAGAAAAGTATAACAAAGAGTATAAATATGTTTCCTTCCAACATGAAAATTAACATTTATTGTTTCAAAAGTATTTATAAGGGCTAAAAGAATTGTATAAATATTATTTTAACAATGATCATTTAATACAATTTCGTTTAACAAAGAGAAAATGCTAAATAAACAAAACTTGTTATGATAATATTAATTTTTAGACTAATATTGGTTAAAAAAAAAACTAGCGAAGAACACTCTTTTAATTATAGGATTGATAATTTAAAATTATAGGAGACATTTTTTCTCCTGCAGATTTTAAAAAGAGTTAAATTTTTGGCAAAACAATTGAAAGTTAAGTAAAAAAAAAAAAAAAAAGAATCATAGTAGCGTGAATTAAGATTCAGAATAAATATTGCAGAATGTTTCTAGCCGAAAATGTATTAAATAACTGGAAAATTAAGTTTTACAGATAAATATCAGTTTACTATTGACAATTAATTGTAAACATATATTTAAATATAAGCATCAGCTATCATGCAGAACATAGAACTAACGTAAAACTAAAGCTTTTCTTTATAGTCAACAGAAAACTGATTGTTTTATCCGTTTGGCATAGTTTTCCAAGCCACGCATATTTTGTTTACATTTTTAATTTAAAAAGAAATAACGAAGCAATTAAAATCATGATGTTTGTGACTGGCCTTAAACATAAGCATTATAAGTCATTGATATTCTAAACATATATCTCAGAAAGTCTCTCCCCACATTAAATTTACAATTAAGAAATAAAATATTAAGTAATTTTTATAAATAATTAATTTGGAAATATGTAAAAATCAATATTAAAGAAAAAGTAAGTGCATCTTTTTAAGATATTAGTATAAAACGTAAGAAAGAGAGACTAAATGAGACAGTTTTCTAAGTTGACTGCATACAATGAAAATTAATTAATAAGTAAATTTTTAAAAAAATATTTAATACATTAAAAATAAATAAATTATGCAGTGAACTTAGATAAAGGTTCTAAATTGCTCAACTACTTTTTCATAAAGGCAATGCACACCTGAGTACATTTGTGTAGTAAATAAAAGAAATTAATTTATTTGAAGTTGTTCATAAAATATGTTCACATTTTTCTTTTACAAGTATGTACATGATTTAAAAAAAGTACAAAATATAAAATAAAATGTATTTTTTAATGTAGTGGAAAATCAAAAAGATCAAAAAAACTATTTGTGCTAAAATACATTTTTAAAAATCTGATAAATTTATAAAGAGTATAAAATAGCATTGAGAATTTAAAAAGATTGTACTGGTGATATAAATTGTCTATCACAGTTCATTTTCAGATTAATGACTGAAGGAAATTTGCACATTAATTTATAAACAAAATTATAAATTTAGACAGTCCAATTATACATCCAGTTCAATTTTATTATGTTCTTTTCAGATTGAGCATAGATACTTTTCCCATGGTGGATGCAAATCTATACAAGTTATCATCTTTCGAGTAACGATTCATACAAAGAATGCAAGATGAGTTTGAAATAAAGTTCAAAATGTTAGTTTAGTTTCACCCATTCAATTAGTAATTTTTATTAACTTAGCCTTTTTGATTTCCCAAGCTTGATAATCAGGTGTACTTTGTCTTTTATTTAAATCTAAAGAGATTTATTAAAATTAAAGAAAGAGAAGTGAGGGTTAGGTTAGTGAAATTAGAAGTGAAAAGAGGTTGGTGAAGGTGCTTTGAGGGGTGAATACAAGTGTTTGTTCTTTGATCGAGAGAAGGTTATTATTGATAGAAAAAGGAGGATGGTTAGAGGTAATTAGATTTGTGTTATAAGATGAAAAAAGTTTTAGGTAGAGAAGAAGGATAGTTTAAAATGGTTTTAATGAGATTAAAAGATTAAGAAGTAAGAGTTGGTTCTTGGTTTGGTTGATTAGGTGGAAGTAAAGATTGTAAGAATTGGTTCCTTGATCAGAAGGATTGGGTTATAGGTCATTGAAAGTAGAAAGTTGAAGGAGTAAGGACACGTTTTATTCTCTGTTGGTTCATGGTTTGGTTGAGTTGGTTCTTCGATCAAAAGGGTTTTGGTTAAAGGTCATTGAAAATGGACAGTTCAAGGAGTAGGGACACATTTTACTCTTTGATCAAGAGTTAATGAAGGAATAAGGAAGTTCATCAAAAGAATCTGTTCTGGTATAGGAAATAGGAGGGTACCGTGGCCAGACTGGGCTGTGCCTTGATGATGGCTTGCAGGTGCAGCGGGGGGTGGTAATATTTGCACGGCTGCCTCGTGCACTTGCCGCGGAGCGCGTCCATGCACACAGTCACTGCGTTGTCCGGCCCGGTCACCACACTCTCCCCCGGGTGAGCGAAGCGGCACTCGACCCGCCTGCAGCTACCACGCTGCCACTCCCTGCAAACCTAATCCCAACACCCCGTCCCAAGGGATTTCCCCGTACAGGTCTCACATCAACACACAAAGCTGCCTATCAGTTAATTATGGTTTTTTTAAACACATGTTGTCGAAAAAACCAAAACTGATATTATTGATTAGCTACCAGCATGAGTTGTTTCCTAAAACTTTGCAGACAAATACATGAGTTCATATTAAATATCATCAAGAAAGCGTTTAAAAAAACCTAAATTTTAAACCTAACATAAGCATCATATACAACATTGAGACAACCAACCAACAAAAAGACATTATCAACTATCCCCTGAAATAAGATCTAGACTTACAAAACTTGTCTTGGTTTACTTACAAAATTTTTGTATATAATATACTTTTGAAATCGTTTTAGTAAATTCCAAATTAAAATTCACTAAATTACAAAATTACTTCCAGTAAATCAATATTAAGATAGGAATTCTATAGGTTATCATCTAAACTCAGCTTCCTGGAAGCTCTTAACCATACGAGTTAAGTATTTATTAAACAGTTGATTCATCACAATTCCAAATTTTCTCAAAACTTACCATATTCTATAATCTATTATGATTTAATCAAAAGGTAAACCAAGAAAGGTAATAGATATTTATTAGTAACATCCACTTCCCTTAGACGCTCTCCCCAATTTCATATTTTGGCTAATAATTGATTAAAAAAATTGAAAAGACATTAGATACACTATTTCTTACACATTATGAATTTATATCTCTAAATCATTGTAAATGTACCTACATCAGTGTAAAAATCTCTGCAATAATGGAAATATTCCTACATTAATTTATATACTTCCACATCAATGAAATCATCTCTTCATTAATGACAATACCTAAAGTTATCCTAAGTGTAAATTTGTTTTGTCTAAAATCTTCTAAAATGTAAAGCTCATCTACAAAATGTATACTTATATCATGTTATGGTAGCATATTCAAAAATTTCATGATAATCTATAACTATTAGCACAAGTAAATTTAAAAAAAAAATAATAATAAAAAAAAAATAATAATTAGATATTTGAGCAAACTTCTATGTAAATTATGGTTTAACAATCTTGAATTGTCCTGCATTTTATTTATTGGAAAAATAAACTTCGCAAAATTTTTTTTGATTACATGTTTTTATCCCAATGAATGAAGAGAGGTTAAGTTGTAAATAGGCTTATTACATTTGGATTTTATTTTTACTTAAAAACTTGAGTGTTGAGTGTTTTGAAGCAATATTGTCATTGTGCAATCTAATTAGAAAGATTGAATGCTTAACTGAAGTGTTTTAATTGAAGTCAATTTAATTGAAAGAGGTTAATTGTTTGCCAAGCAGGAAAACCATTAAGAGTGGAGAATAATGCGTATATTAAATATAATATTCCAATACTACAAATATATACAAGATACTTTGATACAAGTGAACAAATTTCAACCGTTATTCGTCAACTGATAATCTTGTAAACAAAATAAATAAATAAATAGAAGTACTTTTCAAATAATTGCGTTAAAAATAGGGTGATTAAGTTACGTTTCAAAATGTGATTAATATACAACAATCTCGTAAAGCAATATTAATTTTTAATGCAAACACTGAACGTTGGGAGGAAATGCAATAATACAAAGTCAATATAAACAAATAGTAACAACACAATGTTGTTTTTATAACTACAAATAACCGCTAATTTTTCCCCCTATTAATCTACAATTGACAAATATTGTAGTTTTATTATTGTCAAATTTCTTTATTGGCATTAAAATCATTGCGATCGAAAACTATAATGGATGAAGAAATTTTCCTCACCACTGAGGAGGGAAGAATTACTAGTGAGTTAAATCTGTCTAAAATTCACAAATCTAGCATATGCTAGAGAAGAACAGGCCGGTGTTTTACATTTTAAAGCTCTAAGCTTTCCCCACTCTTCCACAAGAAACCTTGTAAGCATCTGGTAGCACTGTCTTCCAAATAGATAAAAGCCTGCATAGAGAAAGAGGATTCGCTAGCAACAGCATTTGGTGTTTTCGAGCACATTGATTTAGGCTTTATTTGATCTCTTCTTTAATTAATTTATAAAGAGAGTTAAACAACATTAATTTTTTATTAAAAAAATTGTTAATAGTAGCGCAAGAAATAAAGTGTTTTAGTTTGGGGGCGTACCTCTAGCCTGTCGGTCCTAGGGATCTTCTGCTGTGTTACTACAGTTTGCTGGACGGCCATGCTTAGCTGGGCCGAGGGGTCCGTGGGAGTGACGAGAGGAACCAGAGGCCCGGCTGCACTAAAGTAGGGAGAGAATGTGCCTCCAACCTGTGCGGGCATCGACGTCAGGTACGGCGTGTTTGCAGCCTGCTTAAATCGACAAAAAAACAATAAATATTTATGTATTTTCCTTTGTATATATTAATTATAGTATTTGGCTAGATAGAGAAGGTGGAATGAAATGTCCTGAGCTTTGATCGCGCTCAGTGTCAAGTCATGACCCTAACAACTACAATATTACACACATCACCCTTTTACATCAGGATATTTACCCGATTTTACTACGACACATATTAGTATTTAAAATATTTCAAGCAATAAATTAACAAGATAAATGTATGGTAAATTAATGTGTTTAAATTAAAAACAAAAATGGTTATATTAACAAAATCAAATCAACTTAAAATAAGAGATATTGATATCGAATAGGTTGGATTATCTTTCACAAATATAAAACCAAAATTTCATATACGAAGAAGAAAAAATCGTGCAAAATAAAATAAACAGAGTTTTTGCTTCGCTTTTAGTTTAAGACAATGTTAAAGTAGAAATTATAGCAAATATGTATTAGCGGAATTTTAAACTCTAATATATAAACTATATGTTTTATCTTTATCTAAATTTGTCTCTCTTTCTTTTACATATTAATATACATAGGTATAAGGTTTTAGAAATTAAAGAAATCAAAACATGATTTTATTTTCAGAAAACTAAAACAGAACTTCATATCAAACATTTTATCAGTTAATAATAATATACTGAACATTAAAAAAAACAAATAATAAAAAACAGAAAAGTGCAATGCAAAAACTCTGTGCTAAACAAGTTTTGAAGTGTTTAGTTCAGGCTTGGTACAGTTTTCTATATTTATAAATTTCCTTTCTGTAAACAAGTGAGTGAATATTTATCATAAGTGCTTAGTTCAAAAAAAAGAAAAATATATTTTTTATTAATTTTAACATTATTGAAGAGTTTCGTATGCAGACAATTATTATATATTAATTATTGTGTATATATAATTTGGCATTAAAACTAAAATAGTTTATTTTTTAAATAACATTTTGAAGAATTTTGATAGTTTTGGTTTAGAAGGTAATAACTAATTACTGAACTGATTATTAGAAATTAGAAACAAACTAAAAACAAAATAGGTTTGAATTAAACAATTTTTTGATTATATTTTGACAATAAACTAATCATTCTTCAATTGTCAAGGTGGAATAAATACTCAATGATATTTATTCCACCCAGTTAAACTGATTTATTCACAAATTTAAGCATTCATTTAAAGTCGACTTAAGAAACACTCAGTTTCAAAAAAAAAAAAAAAAATAGTCAATACTAATTAAATATATCTAATATCTAGTGAAATGTCCTACAAGCAGGAATATCGCTAATAATTCTAAAGAGTGAAGTTAGAAAGTGAATGATGAATGTAAGGAAGGTTTAATGATTATCAACATCGGAAAAGCTCAGAATCAAACATCTTGTCCATATTGTGACAATGACACCGTAATTTTTTACTTGAATTTAAGTTTATATAGCATCATAGAGAAATAACAAAATTATGGTGGTGATTATTAAACAATATCCGATGTCAATTTTATTCACTTAACATTAAGGCTCACTTGTCAAAACCAAACCAACAAACACCTTAGCATTTATTCATTTTCATCCGTGAAAACAGTTGGTATACAACAATTTTGTCCGGGTAACAAGCGCTTGCATAATAAAACCATTGGAACGTTCGGTTTCCAAAAAATGATAATTTAATTCTACTAACTAGAATAATTTTGGAATAAGTTGTTTCAGCCAAAAAGTTTGGGGAACTTACTCATAGTGAATAATACTTACTCAAGGAGCAAAATGGATCATTTTATCATAAAAATCGGCAATAGCTCATTTTATTTTACAGGCCAGTTTCGATTAACAAAAAAAAAAATAAACAGGTCAAGTGTGTGCTAGTCAGCAAACAGCGAGGGTCTGTAGGCCACACTATATAGTGTTTAACTGTAAAGTGTATAAACAGTGTTTTTTTAAAATGCTAAAAAGCTTACTTTGAACCATTCTAAAGGTCTGATATTCTTAAAACACACTCTGATAAATAATTTTTTTGCCACTTAACTGGACTACAACCGTATAAATAAATCGAAAAGACCATAATTATATAAAAAAAAACGTATTTTGTCAATAAAAAATAAAATAATATTTTTTTCGAAATTTCCAAAAAGTGGTATCTTTACTTTTGGTCGAAGAATGTTCAGAAATTTTTTCAGATTTTTTGCACTTCACATAAGCGAGATAGAAGGGGGGGGGGACACGTTTCACACCCACTTCAAACTTGCCTACGCTCGCCCTATCATAGTTATATCCAAAGAATTATATATTTTTGTAATCAGCTCGACGTACCCTTTCATATGAACCCCTCACGGTGTCGAAAAAAAAAAAAAAAAATTTAACCCTAAGTTTTTTTATCCTAATTTCTTTGAAAAATATTTTTTTTAAGTCACTTTATTTTTAAAATATGTGGGTAGGTACAAGACACATATATGCCAAATTTCAAAGTGATCGGACGAAAAGTGTATCCGTGAGATTACGCGAGAGGAAGGACGGACAGACACACGCAGGAAAATATAAGGGGCAAAACCAAGGTTTTGCCTACGGAGCCTAATTAGTTACTTATTAATGATCAGTTCACTGTTAATGACCAACTAAAGTGGTTTAAAACCGGTCGGTATTATATTAATCAGTAAAAAGCAGTAGCTGTAGAGGTTTTTTTTATTTGTCCCTTTGAGATTTATTGACTATGCAATAATTATAATAAATCTATTTCTTTTGAGTTGATTTCTTCATTAGATCAAGTGTTGAACTGATGATAGTGGGAATATAAGAGTTTAATCTTTTGTTAATTGGTGATGCGATCGGAATGAATTGTAAACAGATTATCAAAGCTTAATCAATTCTATTAATCAAGATTCATTCATCATATCAAGGCCGATAATTAGAACAATCCAGTAAAAGAGAGATCAATATTAAGAAACTTCCTTGAGTAAAAATCCTTCTTAGCACTTATGTCAACGTAATTCTGTAAGACGAAGAATGTTAGGACGATACTTGATTTAAAACCAATACTATTACTAAGATTAAATAAATTATGGAATTAAGAATTCAAAATCATGTAATGGATACATTGCTATTAATATTTCTTCTTAGATGAGTGGCCATAATATAGTGATCAACCCTAAAGTTGTTCATGGTGATCTACCTTAATGATGTTCATGGTGATCAACCCTAATGTTGTTCATTGTGATCAACCCTAATGTTGTTCATAGTGATAAACTCTAATGTTGACTAATTTAAATGATTGGGTAAGAGGTGATTAATTAGACAAGCATTAGGTGATAGTGGCAAATGATTGGTTGGGAGTATCAATTCATGAGGTGATAAAGCTTGGTTGAGATCGTTCTTGATCCTATTTTTTTTATCATGAGATGACCAACCCATTAGGGTTAGTCACCTCATAAACAATCAGTATTACATTATTTTTTATAAGGACATCAATGTAAATAATTGTTCATAAAGAAATCAATCCTAATTATGTGCCATGAGGCGATCAACCCTAATGATTGTTCAGGAGATGATAAACTCCGATAAGATTAGTCAAGTGGTGATCAATTATACAAGATGATTAATATCCATCAATATGAATTACTATATGAGAGTAGTTGGTGATGGCATGGACATAACTGCAGTGCGTAAATCAATCGAGTTAAGTAATCCATGGTGAGCCTTGATGTTAATATGATTAGATTAGATTGTTATCAAGAGAGAGAGTGAGAGATGAGAGATAGAGTGCTACTGTACCATAAGGTTGAGTGTAGTGAAGGGGGCGGCAGGATGGCTAGTGGCTATCTGGTTCCCAACCTAGCAAACACATATTATAATATAAACATATCAACAAACACAAATAAACTAACACATACTAAAAATAACCACTACCGCGAACACACTCATACTCCTTCACCATCGAACCACAATTGTACTGCCTTAGATACCACTCATGCAGGCATACCAAAAACGAGTCAGTCAAGTTCATTGTCTATATTGTTACAACAAAAAAGAGTCTAAGACAGGGTAATTTTCCACCAGAACAAGACGTCTTAGTTCCCACATCTAGAACATAAGATTCTAAAATTTTATAACTATTAACGCCCAGGGAAACTCCGGTAATATGGTTTGATAAAATAATGTTCTAATAAATTTCCGCAAAAAATTTGAAATCCATGCAATTTTAATTCTATTTCGTGCCAAAAGTAAAATATTTTTCTTTAAGAGTAGTCTATGATATCAAATGAATAACAATGGGTTACTGTTATGGGTCTCAGTGATTCATAAAAGGTATTCAGTTAGGTGCAAGTAGGTGCTTACATTTATGAAGCAAAATACTCACAACAAACGTATGACGTCAAATTAAATGCATCAATTAGTAGTTTGTGAAACAAAAGGTATCGAGTGAATTGGATGGGGTATTGCTTACATTCTCAAGGGTATGGGTAAGTTATAAATCACTGATTTGAAAATGACTAGACTAAGTTTTCAATTTTAGTTTAAGCTTGAATGATAAAAACGTAATGCCATTTCCATAGAATAGAGTTATATCCTAACAAACATATACGTACGATTCGACATAGGATAAATACGGCCCATTATTTCATTACATTTAAGATTAAACCGTTTAATTATCCAGTATTTTATTTTTATATTTCATTTTAACCCTCCACCAATTAAAAAAAAAACCTTTATGTATTCTTCAGTTCTCTAATCACATTTTATTTTATATTAATATACACTGGTTTAAGAAGTGTTATGTTAAAGCGATTCTCTTAGAATATGCAAATGCATCAACTTTTAGTTATAGTATTTCTAGTAATATCTACAGTATGCCAGTATGAGTAAGTATGTACAAGCTATAAGTAAGTATGAGTAAGAATATGTTCACCAGTTTCTAACACGTTCACCCCAACATGCACCAAAAAAATAACATTCAAAGTTAACCACAATAACATATATATTAAAAATAACCATATAGGACAAAAGTGTTTTTGTGAAGAATTGTGTTTATTATTGTTATAGAAACTGGCCAACATTATTCATGCAAAAATTCCTCGGAAAAAAATATTTTTTAGATTCGTCTGAATGTCAAAGCTTTAAAGTTTTAAATTTTTAATATACAATAAAGTATAAACTGCTTTGAATAAATTATTAAACAAATAATTATTATAATAATTAAAAGATAAGAAACAAAACAAAAATCTAATTTTCTATATATCTTTGTTGTTGCTTCAATTATTTTTAAAGTAAAATACTTTTTCGATAAATTAACAAATCAAAAGATAATATTTTAGACGAATATTAACAAAGTACAAAATTTTAATAAATTGGCTTGTTTAAAAAAAAAACAATTGATTTACGCAAACTCAAAACTTCATTATCACACTCTTTCGTCTTTGTCCCAAATTAAAATGTAGCAGGATTAAGAAAAAAAAAATGTTTACATAAAGCCACAATATCACAAGCTACACGTATTGAAACGAAGTAAAGCAATAAATATAAACGTGGGGTTTTGAAAACGAAATTGGATATAATAGTAATATTAGGTAATTAAAAATATTTACTCGACAAAAAAAAGCAACAATTAAAACAATAAGAATAGAAGCTGAAAAAAACGAATAAACGACATGTTAGAAATTTATATTTGAAATAAAATAATAATAATAAGATAAAATTAGCTTTATTTTATGAAGCAGGGAAAATGTGCAAAAGGGAAGACAGTAAAAAATGGGAAAAATAAAAAGTTAAAAAGTATACACCGACGACTTTATAAAAAGAATAAATTTAAACATAAGCTTGAATGGATATAGACATTTAAAGCTGAGAATAAAAAAGAAGACATTTATAACGAGAAAGAAATGCATGTGTATGTTTGTTTTCCTTGCAATTTTTTATTCACAACATTTCCAAAAAGGTGATGGAAATTTTGAAATGGATAATGCATAAGGGGAGTTGAGTTTGTATACATCTGAAATTTAGGAAGAATGAGAGGAAGTATGTGTAATGTGTGAGAGGAGAACTTAATGAGAGTGAAGAGTAGGTAGATAAGTTGATTGATAGGTGAGGGAACTAGAGGATATGGTTGAAGGAACTAATGGGGACACTTAAGGGAACCAGAAGAGAAAGGAGCAGAAACTAGAGAAAGCAGTCTTAAGGAGATAGAGGAATCAGTTGAGGGTACTTCTTGATAAGAGAAAGAACTAGAGGAAACTAGAAAAGATAGGTGAGGGGGATAAAGGAAGCACTAGAATAAGATTGTAATGATGGGAGGTTAATTCCTTTAGGTGAAGGTACACTGAGGAGCATCTAAAGTATATAAGAACTTTTAGGATAGTAGGTTTAGAAATCCATCTGAAGTAATCTAGATGGAAATTTGTCGTGGTTCCAAAGAAGATTTATCAAAGAGCCGGGGAATCTAATACAGAACAAGAACATAAGAACTAGAGAAGGACTAGGAAGACAGATTGAGGAATGAAGAAGAAACGTAAGTTTTAAGTAATAAAACATAAAAGAGTAAAGGTTTAGTGGAAAAATAGAGAGACTGGAGCTGATAAGAAGATTTGAAAATAAGTAAAATGTGGAGACAAATTTGATATCAGGAAGTACATCGACTGGATCTAGAGAAGATATGAGGGGAAGTAAAATAAGTAGAGAATGTTTCTATAGAGCGATAGGTTAGTAAAATGAAGAGGTACTTACGGCGACGGCGGCGGCGGCTGCGGCGGCAGCAGCGGCTGCCGAAGGTGGTGCAGGTACAAGAGCCTGCCCACCTGGAGCCAGGCCCATCTGCTGCATAAGAGCGTTCTTCAGGGCCAGGTGGTTCCTTCCGTTGATGAGAAGCTGGTCCTTGAGGTGCTGCGGAGGGTGAAAGTACTTGCACGGAGGCTTGTCTCGATTACACCGTCCCTATAAAAAACAAACCACAAAACCATTAGTAACCTAACATAAGAATTAATTGATTAAGAGAAGAGCCATAAGAGAAGAATCAGTGAAAACTTCATCATTGGAGGAATTCTTCTTTAAAAGGATATCTTAAACAACATTGATCACAACCAATCAGTTTAGATAGAATTTATAGATTATTAAAAAAACAAAATCTTGAAAAAATTAGCGAATATTTTTTTTAAGGTTCAAGGGTAAGTATTAGTTTTTAGGGTCCTGATCTGGTTTGAATACCCAACTTTGTGCACGTATTACGAACCCACACATAGACAGTGTTATACATTCCCGAAGGATGACATAACTCAACAAGGCATTCTAAGGTAGGAGTTTCACGATATGACTGCCTCACTTGACACTGTACCAAGTAATTTGGAGAAACATTATATACGAGTATACCTATATCGATTGGTACCAGACGAATTTATATATTAAGGCCCCAATACATTATGCGATTTCTCGTGCAACCAAGTTGAACATCTTGACAATATACTAAAGCTTGGAAATACGTCCATCAAAGGATAGTATTGACCTACAAAAATATATATAAATCATAAATATAAATTGACAGATCTACATATCTTAGGACCGATACAGACTAATGGTGGTATCAAAATCCTTCAACACGCCCATTAACAGTTTAACAGGTTTGTAAAACATATAGCTGCGCCCACAAAAATTTAAGGCGTCTAGATTTTATCAACAAGTTTGCCAAACTTGAAAATTAGTTGGAAGACCAGCCCACACACATTGACATGCATGACAACTGACCCAAGTATTTCGAATAAATGTTTGAAGTTAATTAAATTTTATTTATTGAAATACAAAAACATGTTAATTCAAAGAGAGAAAAAAGGATATAGAATATTTCCCAACAATGTCAGAGGTATAAAACAGTTGACAC
Source organism: Gerris lacustris (assembly GCA_951217055.1). NCBI lineage: Eukaryota > Metazoa > Arthropoda > Insecta > Hemiptera > Gerridae > Gerris > Gerris lacustris. The sequence goes on along the minus strand of OX578278.1, from coordinate 39,982,283 downwards.
TTGGCCGAAGGTCTAGGCAACTAGAAACCTCTGAATCCAATCGTCAACCAGATTAAACCAAATTCCAAGTGAATATATATATGAGAGACATCGAACCCATACTTGAATCACTCCCCTCGTTCCAATTGAACCGAGACAAGAAATGACTCTGGACACCACGAAATCAAATTATCTAGTAATTGGAAGGAGTAAAGGTCAGAGATACTTTCCGTGTCGGATTTCCAAACTTTTATCCCTTTTTTTCTATCTGTCGATTCAAGGGATTTCGAACCGGAGAAAGAAATCAAACACTCTGCCTTCACTTCAGTTCGATGCCGAATCGGACAATATCTAAAAATATCGAGATCTGTCAGCAGGGCTAGAGTCTAATAGTGGAAGGAGAGAAGTTGAAATCCAAACCGCTCCCTAATTGGACCAGGGAGATTTTTTTCTCGTTCCTCGATCTCTCTCGTTGGGGATAATATATATATATATATATATATATATATATATATATATATATATATATATATATATATATATATATATATATATATATATATATCTGCCCTCTTTGCAGTACCGAGAAAAAGATCATAAATTCCCAACAAAAATCCCTTCCTCCCTACCCAGCCCGAAGCTTCAGAAGAAGAAATATTACACCAGAATCAGTGGAATTGAAGGTTCGATCTGTAGAAGGAGAGGGGTGGGGAGGGGGTTGGATATCTATATAAGAAATTGAACCTACCGTAACCCTAAAAGATTTTGATTACCTCACTCCATACTTATATACCGCTTCGTAGAGAAACGCAAAAAGCCAAAAGTATAATTGGGTACGAAATAGCTTGAAGAAGGGGAATTCGAGATCTTCATTGAAATATATCTTCACATATACATATATTTTTCTCTTAAAACCTACCCAATTTCTATTCTCATTGAGTTGGACTTTCCTAATTGGGGATATGAAGGCAAATAAATTCTATACTTCCAATAAATTCTCAAGACTTAAAGATTGTATTTAAAAAGAAATATAACGAATAATAGTATACATATATATAGGTAATATATATATATATATATATATATATATATATATATATATATATATATATATATATATATATATATATATATTTATATATATATGTATATATAATGTATAGATTGGTATGTATACATCACATGTTTAGCTCTAGGATTCAGGCTACTTGTTGTAAGAACGCAAACCTTTCACTACCCCTTAGGCTGCGGTGATCCACAATATAATGAATATAATGTTCAATTAAACTAATTTTTGGTTGTAGATATAAAGCATACAATATAAGAAAAGAGATGTCTGAGAAGATTAAGGTGTTAATTTCTGAAAATATGTGTATCTATAATCTATAAATATATGAAGATATTGGTCCCTTTTTCTTTTCAAAGCCAATAAATAGACAAAAAAAAAAAAAAAATGTTTATTTTAAACCAATAAACAATTTAAACTAGACTCTTTAAATTTGGTTCTGCAATAGCCTGATTTCTGTGTTTCACAACGGAATTTACTTATTTTTATTTTTATATTTGTTAATATTAATAATAATCACCAAAAATGTTAACATTCTTAATCTTGCTTAGGTTCCTACTAGAGCATAAAATTAAAAAATTAAGTAATTAAATGAAAATGACATATTAGAACTTATTGCAATAATTCAAACATTGAATTACAACAAAAATTCCTTGCAAAAGGAAATTAATAGGAACAAATTAATATGTTTCACATCTTTGACAAGGATTAAATACATATTAAATTTTAAAAAAACGCTTGCATACGAGTCTGCAAGACAGTGAGACATTTTTAAGTAACGCTTTTTGGTGTCGTTTTTTGGTAACGTTTTTCGAGTTTATGTGCGTAAGTAAAGAGATTAAAATGTCAAAAAATCCGCAGGGGCGCCGCTGGGAGAGAGAAGAAGTCGGGGCGTAGAGCCAGTTACCGCGCAAGGTGAAAATGTAGCCCCTAAGCTGCCAAGCCCGCGGGGAAAATGCCAAAGGCTTTCTCTACAACCCTCTAGACCAGCAGTTCTTAACCTGTGGTACGCGTACCCCTTAGGGGTATGCGAAAATGTGTAAGGGGTTTGTGATGAATTCAAAAAAGGTTTTTTGTTTACTTTTCTGTCTAATAAATAAAAACTTTATAGTAAAATGTCAGTTAAAAATCTTGTTTGGAATTTAAATGACCTATTTACAGCTGTTTCTACGATGTTGCAATATTAGCAGTAGTGTAACAACACGTCATCTAATATAAATAGTATGTATTTGTAAAAATAAGGGGTTGTTTTTAGTGGATACCCACAGTTAATTATACAAAAAGGGGTACGTGGGTTGAGAAACGCTGCTCTAGACTAGACTTAACTAAGTGTAGTAGAAGAGCACTTGGCTACAGGCTATATAGTGGGGGAGACCCGAAGGCAGCCGAACCTACACGTCCCGTCCTCGGTTACCTTCGAGTCCGCGGTAGGGGAAGGTACTACAGCTTTAGACTGGATTGCAACCCTCCTATAGGTTTCTAAATCCCTGTCACACTTTTCTGAGTTTTTAGAACGCTTTTTGAGGTATGTTCCATAGCCTAAACATAAAAAATGTCGATGTATTACATTTAAAGAGGCAAACAGGTATAAAGGTAAATAAGATTAATTTATTTTTAAAAGAATTACTTTATACTAAAAATATTATACAGGTAAATAATATAATGACCAAATTTTAAGAACTTATTGCAATAAGGGAACAACTTAATAAAACAAAACTTTCTTGCAATTAAGATTTTATGTTTGACTTTTTAACTGTAGACTTCGCAACGAATCAGAAGAGCTGACTCTCGGAGCAGGTTTTATAAAGTTGGCTGTGGGAGAAATATTAAATTCCCAGATCCACAATAAGAGACTTGTCTTAAACTTTATTTATGGTTAAACCAAAGCACGTAAAGTTATGGTTAAACCAAAAATATTTGACAGTAAATTTCAGCATTTTTAAATGGCAGTGGTATTTCGGCAGGAATTAGAAAAAAGCTCAGACAAAATTTCAGGTTGCAGCCGGAATAATTCCAAAAATTGATTGTGATAAACGGAGAAGATAACTAAGTGATCACTAGTTTAGCTCAAATGATACGCTCGAAAAACAAATCAAAACGTTTACCTTCCCGGATAATAAAAGCTCCCCGCTATATTTGAAGATTGTGGCCTCAAATGGTTCTCTGATATCTATCGAGACACAAATATCAAAACTAGATACATCGATATAAATAAGTCCCGCAAAATCTTAAGCGACATAACAATTTCTTGTTTTCAACTACTAATTAAGAAAAGGTCGGTTCCCGTTTTTTTTTTTTAACTTATTGATATAATAGAAATTGTGGATAATAGTGTTTGATCAAGTTTTGAATATACTGAATTTTCGGGGAAAAATTAATTCCCTTTTACAAGGTTGGTCATGTCAGATTTAAAAAAAACTGTAAGCACGTAAAGTTATTGGATAATAATTAAGATACATTTTTTTTTTTGACTGATCCTAGCTATCCTCAATTTTAATTTAGTTTCCAGTCGATATTCCATTTCTATTTAATTCACAGTCCATATCCTCAATTTTAATTTAGTTTCCAGTCGATATTCCATTTCTATTTAATTCACAGTCCATATCCTCAATTTTAATTTAGTTTCCAGTCGTTATTCCATTTCTATTTAATTTACAGTCCATATCCTTAATTTGTATTTAATTTAAAATCGATATCCTCAATTTCTATTTAATTTAAAATCGATATCCTCAATTTCTATTTAATTCTCAGTCGATATCCACAGTCATTATTGATTTCATTTTCAAATGAACTTTAAATGAAATGTTAAAGTTTTGTATTTCTGGGAACGGAAGAAGCGGTATCAGGACAATTAACAGCTAAACTGGGAGAGAGCAGTTTGATTTAACATGCTCACAGTAGCGCTTTTCTGTTGACCGTCAATATAAATCGGACATCGTTGTTTTTCGTTCATTTTTTTGGTTTTTGTTTTTGTTTTTTTGTTGTTGTCTGTTCCAAGCCGTCAGCTTTGGAAAATCGATAAAACAGTAAATCCTACACCTTCAATTATTCAGGCAAGTCAGCCACCCCCGTGCAGGCACCGTGTCGGTCGATAGACTGGTCGGGCTCTCCCTACACAAACCTAGGGGCTTTAGTCCCTTCCTCACGAGTTACAACTGACGTGGCAATAGACTGGATTTAGTAAAGGGCTTGCAAGTCTAATAGCCGAAACAGTAGCAAGTCTTTCTAACCAGAAAAAACGAATTAACTTGCCTTGGGAAAAACCCCAAGTAAAAAAGAAAACAACTATTGGAGGAGAAGAAAAACCCAACAACACATTAACTGACAGCAATTGGAAATCCCCAATCTTTCCCTCTACAGCCCTAATTTATAAATATATATAAAAAAAATAGAGCAAGACTTGCTAGACTTAAAAAAAAGAATGTTTTTTTTTAAACTTAATACATGCAAACTTGGACGAGGTTATCGCCAGAGAATGTTCATTGAAAAACATAACGTTTGAAAAAATGGGAAAATAAATATAAAATATAAAAATAAAATATAATAGCAGAAGTACCCGTGCCATCTTGAAAGGAATACCGTAAAGATTGCGAAATTAACTCTGCTAATATGATGCAAAACCTTTAAGGGTTAAATGCCGGTTTAGTATTTGTTTTTTAAAATGTATAATGAAGTAACATCACTGTATAACCAACTACCACAACTTGCCAATATAGTTAATTTAATAACATATTTGAAAATCTTTAATAATAATATTACTCTTAGCACCTACCAGAGGATCTTTTTAGAAATAAACAGAAAAAATTGCATTCGAAAGTAATAACGAAATGTAAAAATGGTAAAATGTACTGAAAATGGAAACAAAGGTACTTATTTCTAAATAATTAGAATTATAAGTCAGGAGGAGCATTACCACCACCTTATACCTAACGGCAGGGGGATCGTTAAGTTAACAACTTCAACTCCTCTACAATATGTTTGGATAATTAATAGAATGTTAAGTGCAGGAATAAAGTCCCTTTGAAGTCCCCCCTTTCTATTATCTTTCGTAAAAAAATTCAAGTGTTTGATACTCATGAATGGCCGAGTGCTTCAAGGTTCTAAATTGCACTTTACAGAAAAAAACGAACTTTATGTTATTATTATTTTTTTTTTTACTTTACTTAACTTTTAAAAACTAGCTTTGTGTAAGATAAGTCCCTTCTACTTCGTAGGCATCAAGTTACGTTCATTAATATCTTTAAAAAAGCTCCCTTATCACTTGAATGAAGGGGAAAGAGGTAGGGAGGGATGAGGAGAGGGTACATATTTGCATTCAAACATGGCGGCTATAATCAAATTCCCCTTTCTCTTTTCCGAAGGCTTGAAAAGGGTTGAAGCGAGGAACCTATTATATAAATATATAGAGTTTTAGGAAGTCACTTCTCGCTAGTGTGTGAGTGGGGGGAGGGGGGTCTCGTGGGACTTTAAACACAAGTTTCACATTAAACTTACTTGATTTAAATAGAGCCATGACGTCACGATGTGTGCAAAGTCATCGGGTTGGAGAGGGGGAAGTGAGGGTACTTAGCATTGCAAAATAGGGTGGAATAGTACAACTACATGCTTCTCTAACAGAATAGAGGGACAGGAAAATAAAGTTGGTTCTTCAAAATACAGACCCCCCTCTCCCAAACAGCGCTTAAATCGGTCTACCTTCCAACAATTCATACATCTCTACTCTTTAATAAGCTTTATAAAGGAAAGAAAGAGAAACAGGACCGGGGTTAGATTATCTAAACACAAGTAGTAAAAAAAATCGGGTACGGGGTACCTCGGAACTTTTCCTCACTACGAAGGCCACTAAAGTGGCCTTTCCTGCTGCTTCGCAGGAGGAAGCAGCATTGAGCGTGGTCAGTACTTGGATGGGTGGCCGTTTTGAACTAACTGATTTTTTTAATTATAATTTTTCAAAAAAAAATGTATACATTATTTTTATTTATTTTATTTCATTAATTTAATTATTTGAATTTTTGGAGGTATTTTGACTGATGTAAACAAATTTTGAGGTTTAACAAAAGTATCGCAATAATTAATAATTATGTTCGCTTATAACTTTTAAACTAATTAATAGAATTTCATCAGGTTTTTTTAATTTTTTACCGGTTCTAACGATATGCTATATGACAAAAACAATATACTTTCGGTATTTATTAAACGTCAAAGTTTCAAAAATCGATAACTTCAAAATGGCGGCTAATATCAAAATGAAATTTGGTTGATTTTTTTGTCATAAAGGTACATTCGTGCCAAATTTCAACTCGATCTCTGTTTTATTATAACGTTTTTATTGAAATGCAATAATACAAATTGACAAAATATAAAAATATAATTAGACTGACATTTGAACTACGTGTTTTCAAACAACGTGTTTTTATAACTTGTTTTATATTTACAACATGTTCTTCTTTTTCTTTTTTGTTGTATCATAATTTTTTTTTTTTTTTTTTTTTTTTATAAATTTTCAAAACAATACCTAACATCACTAATGAACATAAGTTACACCTAACACATACATACTTGTCAGGTAAACAATAACACTAACTGAGCTTTATAATACAGAAATGAAACAATGATAAACAGTATGATAAAATTATTTATAACTAGAAGGACTGAACCGATCTGGGGTTATGTGACGACCAGATTTTGACTTATAGGAAGGAGGAATTTGGCTTTGTGATGACTTAGAAGGTGCAGCTTGATAATTAAAACTAATTTTTGAAGGAGTTGTTAAAGGAGAAGAATCTGTGAAATGATTTGACTTCTTTTCAGTACTGCTACGGTCAGTCTGAACAGGGGGTGACCATCTAATAAACACTATTTCTCCTGTATTCCGTGCCATTGCTTTCAACTAAATAAGATCTTGGTTCAGGGCCTATTTGCTTAATGTACCCTTCCTGCCAGTTACTATCTGGTTGTTTTTGGATATAAACTTTATCTCCGACTTTGAGTGGTCTTAACTTCTTAGTACGCCTGTTATACTGTTCAGTCATTTTATGAACATATTCTTTATTAGCATTGGACTCTTTTGACTGATTAACTATTTTGGCTTTGAGTTGTTTGCTCGGCCGTGGTATGAGATCCCGTAATGTTCTTGAAATTAGTAATTGGCTTGGGGAACTCATTTTGTCTTTAGGACTGTTTCTGTATTGTAAAAGTGCTAAATACGGATCTGATTGAGAATCCTTGCATTTTTTAAGCATATCCTTGATGGTGCGGATGGCTCTTTCTGCCAATCCATTGGATTGGTGGTGATAGGGACTGCTTGTAATGTGACGAATGTCCCACTGTGTGCACCAATCTCTGAATTCAGCACAATTAAATGGAGAATTGTCAGAGACTAATATTTGAGGGATGCCATGGCGAGCAAAAAATGATTTTAAGTGGGTAATTATTTGAGAAACAGTATGTCTTGTATGAAATTTAGCAATTTCCACATATTTAGAATAATAATCGACAGCCAGGATATCCTTCGAGTTGTCAAAATGAAATAAGTCAATACCAACCTTTTTCCAAGGTAGGGAGCCACGATCGTGGGGTATTAAAGGTTCTTTGACATTAGCCGGTTTAAATTTCTGACAACTTGGACAACTGTCAACATAATTTTTAATATCATGAGTCATTAAAGGCCAGAACAGAGCACCGCGTATTTGCTGTAAACTGCGTTCAACACCTTGATGACCATGATGTAATGACTTTAAAATAGTTTGTCTAAGGCTTGATGGGACAATGAGACAGTCATTGCGAAAAACTAAACTGTTTCTGACTGATAGTTCGTCTCGAAACTTGAAATATGGTTTGACTGAATCGCCGACAGATTGTATATGTTTTGGCCAGCCTTCTTTACAATACGTGACTAGCTTTTGCATTTCAGGGTCATTTAAAGTAGCATCTTTAATTTTAGCTAATTTGCTTTCTGTTATTGATAGATGTGCTGACACAAGACTGACATGAACATCGACCTCAGTTTCTATTTTATTAATATTGAAATTATTTGAGACCAGATTTAAGGAGATTAGTGTGGGTAGTCCTAACACATTATATGAACTATCACATTTTGTTACATAAAATAATATTATCTGTTTACTGGCGTTTCCAATGTCACAGGGAAAGTCACATTTGGCTTTAATATTGATTTTATTTTTAGTGTAACTCCAGAGAGAATCTTTAGAACTACTAGAGTCAATTTGACAGATAAGACCAGCCTTTTAAAGCTTATCAAAAGTAGATTCGTTTAAAAGATTAGCTTGACTTCCCGTGTCCAATATACAGATAAAAGTTAAATCTATACCTGAAGGTTTTACATTGACTAGCCATTGTTCTTTATTACTGTGTGACGCCTCTGGACTGATGACCTGCACGCTGGGTGATGAAGTCATCTTCGTATGAAGAGTGACGCCTCCTACAAATAAACTGGAATCACTGTCACTCTCGTTGTCTTGCACAGCGTTGACAGTCTTCTTGTTATTCATATTTTTGAAACACTTAAGTGCATAGTGTCCTTTCTTCTTACATATTTTGCAGAGGACATTGGCTGCTGGGCACTTGAACCGATGAACTTGACCACATTTTGAACACGATGAAGAAGAAACCTGTCGCTCGGATTGTCCACTAGGTTTCTTATGGTTACTAGAATCGCTAACATAATATTTGTTAGAGCAATTGGTATTGATTTGTCCCTTTTTATAAGGATGTCGTACAGCACGTACGTGTACTTTAGCATGAGGAAGATTGTCTTTAAGTAGCTGTGACTGCTGCCGGGCATTCTCTAAAGCCTTTGCGGATTCTAAGCCTTTTTTTAAATCCGTTATGCCTTCTTCTAGTAACTTTTGTCTGATATATTGTTTGTCTGCGCTAAGTTTTGCAATCATTGCGCTGTTGATTAAGCTGTCCTTCAGCGATCCAAAATCGCAGCTTAAACTGAGATTTTTCAGAGCCGTGACGAACTCTTCGACAGACTCTTCAGGCTTTTGTCCTCTAGAAAAGAATGTGTTTCGCTCTATGGCGAGATTCTTGCGCGGTTTGCAATATCTTTGGAACCGTTCTACTAGTTCCTTATGGTCCACTGTTTCAATATCCACTTGGAAAGATTGAAACACCGGAATCACGGTCGGGCCCATAAAGTGTAACAGCATGGCGTTCCTTTGACTTTCTATTAAGTCTGACTGTCCAGACGCCAGTAGAAACAGCTTGAACTAAAGATGCCAATTCTTCTATGCGTCTGCCAAATTGGTTGAATTAAAATCCAACTTGGGGAGTGTTGACGTCCACGTTGTCGGAACATGACCCAAACTTGATGATGCCGGGGTCTTCGTCTCCGTTGCCTTATTCTGCTCTTCGCCGCCAACCATTTTTAACTATGTAGCCCGAAGTAGAGATCGCGAAACCGTCACACCGCTGCCAACATGTTTTATTATCACGTTTTTATTGAAATGCAATAATAAAAATTGACAAAATATAAAAATATAATTAGACTGACATTTGAACTACGTGTTTTCAAACAACGTGTTTTTATAACTTGTTTTATATTTACAACAATCTCTAACGATTTTTTTAAAAGTTTTACTGACTCAACAAACTGGGTTCAAGATGGCGGAAAATGTTGATTTTCCGGGCAGCACAACTACGTGTAAGGACTGATTTTTGTACCAAGTTTCAACACTCTTGCTTAAAAACTATGGGAGTTATGCGTAGCACAGACAGACAAACGCACAGACACACAGTTAGACAGACTGACATCCAGCAAAAAAACTACTCAAATTGCCTCAAAAACACCCAAAACAGATAATTCCGCTGAAATCTCGGTTTCAGAATTTTTGGGTGAAAACAATACTTTTCCTATTCACCTTCGGGGAAGGTGAGGAAAATTAAAAAACTTGGGTGTAGGCAGGATTAACCCACACTAAACCCCAAAAATCGATGAAATTCAAAACATAATTACAAATACGTCACGAAGAAGGAATTTTTGAAGTGATAAATGGTCAGTTAAGAAATAATACCTAGTGAGTTAACAATATTGCTACCAAACATTGGTAGCCAAATGTCGTCAAAATCGGCCTAGTAGTTTAGACTCCAGGCGACTAGGGGACCTCAACCTCAAAACGTGTAAATTCATCAAAATGAATTTTCATGGCATCACAATACTTTTTCTTTATAAGTGAAAGTAAAAAGAAGAGATAGTACGGTAAATAAATTTATAAAATCAATTTGGTTGAAAATTGTTAAATGATAAATCGTACAGTGACTTTGTAGATTATTGTCATGGATACAACTTTGGGTGACGGATTTTAGGCCTGAAAATAGGCTTGCCGTAACGTAATACTCCAAGTTTAACAAAAAGGGGGGGGGGGGGGGGGGGGGGAGTTAAATATGACGTCACATTACAGCGTGACGAAGGGACTGGGGGAGTGGGGGTTAAGGGCTGGGAAGTACAGTGTTCCGTTTCGGTCTTATCAAACCTCCTTCAACACCTTCCTCCAGGCGACAAGCACTACAACAACAAAACTCCAGACGATAAAAATATCTCACTCAGAAAAAAAACACTATGATACTAAATAAAGAAACTAATACCGAAGAAAAGAAAAAATGAAGTTAGGCAACAATGGAAGGACATTGTGACGCCACACGGTACAACAATGTACCTTGATGATGTGCCAACCTTCCCATACATCAGAAAACCCTGATTTTTCCCTCTCCCCCCTCCCCCTTCCCCCGTGCTTAAAGAGATTATTGAACAAGCATGCTTTTGAACATCCGGAGGGAAAGGGAAAAAACCTTTTCCTCGACAAACATAAAGAAAACTAACTTTTCTCAACATTAACAAGATGTGCATATTAACTTCTAAACCAAAACCGTACACAAGATTACAAGATATTACATAGAATATAATGTACAATATATAAAACAATGTACGCACTGTAGAAATTTACTATGAACATTTCAAGTATCACATTATTAGGTATCCGAGCGTCTAAACGCAACAAATAAAATAATAAAACTAACCTAATATTATAAAACTAACCTAATCCAAAATTAACTGTTATAAATTAATAAGACCAGATTAGAATCTAATAATTATTAATTAACACTTTATAATCTAATTATTAATAAAAAGAGTATAATCCAAAAATTATCAAGAATGAGTTGAAAAAAAAAAACTTTATTTTAAAAAGTGCCAGGGACAAAAAATGATTATAAGATTGATTACAAAAACGTAGAAAAAAATAAATAACTGGGTTATAGAAATAGATAGAATTGGCAACATTTAACTTTATTATATTTTCATAATATTATTATCTATTTTACATATATACATATATATATATATATATATATATATATATATATATATATATATATATATATATATATATATATATATATATATATATATATATATATATACATATATATATATATATATACATATATATATATATATATATATATATATATATATATATATATATATATATATATATATATATATATATATATATATATATATATATGTGTGTGTGTATATGTGTGTGTATATATATATACTTAGCTATCATTATTATAAAAAATAAAATTAGAAGAAGAAAAAACCCACTAAGGGAAGATGCAAAGGGAGATGAGTGGGAGAGATATTATAATTATTAGCTTACATCATTTGAAAAATATATTAGAGTGGGTGGACGAGGAAAAATGAGGTAAAGTCGAAAGATTCGGAGTTGTCGCCGATGAACAAGACAGCTGAGCTCGGGGACAAACTAACAGGCACGATTAATTCTAGCGACAAAAACTCATTTGATTATATTTTTAGCCGATTTTTTATTTAAAAAAACAAAAACAACAACCTTGTTTCTCTTACCAAAACTGTTAATAGATCATGATACAAGTCAAGATTCGAATTAAAATTCGAGTTAGAAAAAAGAATAAATATGTATTAATATAAATTTAAATAACTGCTTACTTTTATTCGTTTATCATTTATTTCCTCCGATATATTTAATCATTGTAAATGTAACTTACAAATATACATACAGTTTAAATAAGAGTAAACATTATGAAGCAACAGATCAAGTTGATGTTAATACTTATGCTATTATTAAACTGACTTGGATATAATATGTGCAAAGCCCAAATACGAGGACAAAGGGAGTTGAAATTTTGTGAAAGGCTTGTCTATAAGACGTATATTCACACACTAAGAGTAAGGGTTTCTGTGTTTACAGCTAATACACATTAAAAAAAATAAAAATAATAATAATCAAGACTTAGTAGTCCCACACGGAGGTACACATTAGAAACTGATTAGTAAACGCAAGTTTCTTGTCAATCACTTGGTAGTCATTCCTATGTAATACAGTGGAATGCCGCACAGCGCTACAAGATAATAACCCATATACAAATTAGTTTTGTGACCAGTTCCGGGTGGCTCCCTCGGCAGGCCTCAAGAGTTTAGTTTCTAAAGTTTCCCAGTTTACCTGAGTTGCTAAGTATTGTACAAACCTTACTACGACACTCAGCAATAAGTAGTAGGTCTAAGCACTAGTACTAGACGGATAGGACGAACCATTAGTTGAACCTAATTATTAGGCCTAACCTTTAGACCCATTTTACTAGCCACATGAAGGAGAGTTCCAGCCATGTCACACCTAATACCGGTGTACATTGTACCGCCGAAGCGAGATGCCTTAAGTCATTATTATTTCAGCAGTATATCAGTATATTTGTAGTCACTAGTATCTCAGTAGATATGTTAAGTCACTAGTATTTTAGTAGATACGTTAAGTCACAAGTATCTCAGTAGTTAGTAGTCACTAGTATCGCAGTAGATTTGTTAGATTACTAAATTAGTGTTAGTAAGCACTCTATCAAGTATCAAATTTTCTTCTAAATTCTTTCTTAACTTCGACAATATTTCTTTTCTCTTTACATCACTCAAAGAAATTAAACTTGATGTAAAGAACAACTGTACCTTTATAACAGCGTAAACAAGAAAATACAATAAGAAAGGAAAAAGGAGACGTGAAAAACAAGTCGCTTCGTCTAATTGCGATATCAAGGGGAACAGGCTTTTAATTGCTGTCGCATTTTGTTTTTCTTTCTCCCCTTTATTTTTGCTCTCTCGATTTATCGTACTTTTCTTAACAAGGAATTCTGGTATTTCGAAAATAGACTTAAGAGTATATATATATATATATATATATATATATATATATATATATATATATATATATATATATATATATATATATATATATATATATTATACACAGGTAACTTTACAGGTGTTTTAATTTGTCATGAAGGGGTTCAATTGGTTTAGATAAAGAAGTCTATATAACAAATCTTGTGAATTTTCTCATTACAAGCTTGTATTTATAAATTAAAGTTCGTAGCATTTTAAGCGATATTAACAATTGTCTGAAAATGTCAGTAATTCGTATAGCGCTGTATTTTTCTAAGGTTAAAGGAAAGAAATATTTTAATCACGATCAAAAAAAAAGAAAAATTTAATTTCTGAAATTCATTAAACTATCGTAAGTGACATTCATAATGATTTCTTTTTAAGGAAAGTTGATATACTTAAAATTATATTTATGTAAGATAAAATAGCATGGAATCAGTGGCGTAAATAGCGCCCCCGCCAACCCCGCGGTGCAGGGGGGCGCCTGCTCTAGGGGGCGCCGAAAAATGATTAAACAGTGATATTTAATAATAAAAATTAAAAGAAACTATGTAGGCGGCATTATTTTATAAATTATTTTTGGGAGAAAAAATATATGAGAGATAAAACAAATAAAGAGTTTAAATCAGGGTGAGAATGTTATGAGATGTTATGGTTTAGAGCTTATTGCTCAGTTTGGTTTTTTAACAGTTTGTTGTGTCACTATACCTATAATATGGGTAAGTATATCGGAATGATTCTCCCTTCTTCATTTTGGACTGCTAGGAGATCTAAGTGTTTATTGTTTATTGCAACTAAAAGTAATCTTATCTAATTCGGTTTTAGCTGTACTAGATAAGAAAATCTGTTCCAAACTTAACAAGTCATACCACAATCATTTTTATTTCCGTGTCTGTCTGTCTGTCGCTAAAAACTACTTGTCCAATTTTAATGAAATTTGGATGGTGGATCATGATAACCTCATTGTTGGTGTTGGTCCCATATAAGTCTAAACCGGGTGCGCACAAATATACATTAATTTCCACCTATAATATCTTCAAAAGTACTCATTTGATTTTTATTAAATTTGGATAGTTTGTCGAAATAGCCAGATTAATTTCAACCGTCTGCGCTCTTTAAAGTTTGCTAAATCGATACTTTATTTCATGTAAAAAATCAAAACAATTTTGACTGATTTAATGAAAACGGGAGAATATTTAATAAATGTTTACTATAATAAGTTTTAAAAGCATAAAGTCATTAAAGTATACAAAATAGGACGCGATGAAGCTATGTGCCACATTAAGTGGCAGATAGATGTGCATAGTTGTATATTATCTTTTAATTTCTTAATTAGGTATTCAGTAGCTTTATGTGCATATGTATAGGTGAATAAGATATTCCAGTTCTAGTCTTTAAGCAAGGAAGAGTTTATTGAACAGATTATTTTATCGTCCCCAGTCCATCTGTCCCAGAACTACTAACATAGAGGGAAAAATAATGGGGGGGGGGGTAATTTTGTAAGCCATAGGGCCCCTATGGCTTACCTATCGGATAGGGGGGCATTTTCAAAAGTTGCGGGGGGGCGCCGGATTAATTAGTTACGCCACTGCATGGAATCATTCGTTTTGCAATTTCGAAATATGCAGAGTAGGAATTATCAAGATAATTCCTCCACGATGATTCCAGGGACAGGCTTCAAATGATCTAAACATTTGTTTATACGAGGTTTGAATTAACCAGAATCATCTAAAATGTAATTTACATAAGTATTCAATAAAGTTGCCCAGTATGTGCTTTCAGTACACACAAAGGGTCGTAGGTAAATTAACAAATCGGACGGGTTCGTTACCCATACTCGGCCATTTAAAAGTTCATTTTATTATAGTTATTATAATGACATAGTTCATTATAATGAGAAAAAAAATCGCCTTCAAATGCATTTTTATCGTCCAAACATAATGAAACTACTCCAAAGTCTCTAACTTAAACCGATTTACAGTTATAACAGATTTTTAAGATTTGGGGGAGGGGAAATCCTCAGTTTTACCTAAGGGAAAAAAATCGGTTGTGTAACTTTTCATAACGAATAATTGCAAAATGGCGACAGATATTAAGTTGGAATACGGAGGAATTATTTCTTTCAATGTGCGCCGACAGACAGACACGAGACCAAAAACGGATTTCTGTCTTAGAATTTTTGAAATCGGAATCGAACTGAAGACTCCAGGCAACTGAGGAGGGATATTGATTTATTTCTTTGTCTACAATTACAATGAACTAAATCAGCCCAGTAGTTTAGGCTCCACGTGTCTGCACCGACTAGAACCTATAAACCGACTTTAAAAAAAAAAACAAAAAAAAATGTTGGATTGAGGGGACCAAAGCGTGTAAATCCATCACAATCTTAAAATAAAACTTTTGCCCCATCACAATACTTCCTCTCTATACATACTACGTATATGAGAAAGTAAAAACCCATAAAGTTTACAATATAAATGTATTCACAAGGTATTAAAATATGTCCAGTAAATTCCTTAGGTGGAACATATAGGGCAACAAGATTCCTCCATGACTCCCTGTCCCAGGCAACCTCATTACATTAACCAGGTTCTACGTCCTGTCAACCAATCGTGTCTCCTTTTCTAGGTTTCCCTGGGTATCGCATGTCTAAGAGATCCCTCTCGTCAATACATTAGTTTGTAAAAATAAAGCGAGGTTTTATCAAGTTAAACATTTGTTGAGTTTTTTTCCCCTCCCAAGGTCTTCTTTTCATCTGGTTTATAAAGCGAGTAAGTCAGTTGTCATGGCAACCAGACCAGGTTCTTTCTTTGTTTTCCTTGTTTTTCAATAGAAGCCAACTGGTGTGTGTCGCCATGGATACGTTCTTAACTAAATTAATTGAAACAAGTCGAGGGTTGGGGCGACCAAACCACCTGTGCCTGAGTCTCCCTTCGTTATTTTTTCTCTATCTTTCCTTATTATTATTATTATACTTTTTTTTTGCAAATAAATATAATTCTGTTTTTCAACGTTAATTTTCCTCAGGGTGGAAGGGGGGGAGGGGGTACTTTTTATACTCTTCCCGCCCCCTCTTTTAATTTTCCTTTTCGGCCTTACCATTTTTAAAAAAGCGTTAAATGAGCAACCGCATCTTGGATATAAAAGAGAAGAGAATATAATGTATATATATATATATATATATATATATATATATATATATATATATATGTGTGTGTGTATATATATATATATATATATATATATATATATATATATATATATATATATATATATATATATATATATATATAATCATATATATATATATATACTTCAATCTTTAATTTCTTTGAAATTGTCAGGGTTAGAGGTTTCGTTTTTATTCTACTTTATTAAAAAATGTTAGCCTTGGAAAGTTTTAATTTTGCTTAAATTCAAACTAGATTGACATCTCTACCTTTCTTTCTATTTTAAATGCAAAATTACAAAATTGAACTGAACAATTTCCATCCAAATACATTTATAAATGAAGATTATTCTCTTTTTGGTACGCAACTGCGAATAAATCACTGATATCTTACTGATTTAAAGTGAGAAGATTATTATTTGCATACATAAACATAAACGCGTGTTCCCACACTTGAATAGATCATTATATGAAAATAATTCGGTAAAAAAAAAAAAAAAAAAAAAAAAAAAAAAAAAAATGTTATGAACAGAGAGGGAAGAGAGAGAGAAAGAAAAAAACTGTTCAGTTACTGCGAAAAAAACTTCCTGTGTACATTTGCATTTGAATCAAGCTCAAATTACAGATGATTACTGTGATAGTCTTCTCGTGACAAATGACTAGAGAGAAGAGGAGGGGGGGGGGGGGGAACGTTCACAGCGAGTGAAAAGGGGAGAAGGGGTGGAAGGGGAGAGAGAACAGCAGAAGGTTTTGTTTAATTTTGGGCATCATCAATCTCAGTGAATCCGACTCTTCGAGGACCAGTGACACTGGCGCCCAACCTGTCTTTATTCAACTTACAAATCCTCAACAAAACTAAAATAATACGAGGCGCCGAGAAGGTTTAACATCGAAACGGTTGAATTCAAAGCACTAAATCCTTTGCTATTATTATAAGAATTCGAGGGTAGTTTTGTACTGCAGAACAGCTCATCTATTATTCCAGAATTTGGGCTCGAAAAGTCCAACTTGTAAGGGTAAAATTGTGAGTAATATAGTATTTGATTAGGGATCATGAGGATTATCGTTGGTCATTTACCTATTTACTAACATAATTAATTCACATTTATATGTATATAAATAATTTTATCACTACGACTAAGACATTATGTTAAACTTGACTCGTTAACTTATCATGAAGATCAGTCATCTATGATATTATTATTTTTAAGTGTAATATGTCATTCTTAAATAATTATGACTATAATTATAGTATTTGAGCATAAATTATTAATGATTTTTTTACTATATTTCACAAGATTTACTAAATCAGTTGGAATCAGTCAACAGTCAACTGAATAATTCAACCAAACAAAAAAAAAGAAAGTAATTTGTTTAACATTTACAATACACTGAAAAATTAATTTTCCAATGTAATTAAGCATAAAGTAATTCCACAAAGAATCGATCGAAAAACTATTAGATGGTAAATTTCTAGGAAAACTGCAATAACTGTATTAGATGGACAATATATCGATTAATATATATAAAAAAATAAAAGCACTGTTATTAAATTACACCAAGAGTTTGCTATATCAAAGTTAGTGATATTGCAGAATTTAGGGGTAGAGAGAAGGGAACTTAGACTGCGTGGTTGGACGTCGTTTCGCCCGGCAATAACCCAGGGCTGCCGCCATAAACATAAACCTAATAGAGACTCCGTCTATAAGTGTGTTTCCCAGTACTTTAACTGGGGCGAGCCAGGCGAACCACAGCTCGACCAATCACAGCCCTTATCCACCTCGATTACAGGGTTGCCCGTTATAGCACTGCGAGATACAGCACCCGTGACCCACCTCCTTTAATACACCTAGACTCCAAACATAAAAACCAAAAGAGTACGACAATAAAACCCTCCCAACTCGCATATCCTTTAATCGATCGAACCGAAAACTAAACTTAGAACGGGGGAAAAAACAATAGTCTTCTCTTTTTGGGGAAAAATAGAGATATGATTTCTGAAGTAATGTGCCATAAAGCTCAAATATATAACTTTGTAAAAGAAGCAATAAAAATATTCTGAACAACGGTTGAGAGTAAAACTTTTAACTAAACTCACTTATCCCAAAACTTAGAGACAGAGAAACTTCTGTTTAACTTGTCGATAGCAAAACGGAAATCATCCTGTTTAATCTGGCCGTCATATTCTTTTGATTAAATTTCCATAGCTGCAATCTATTTAAGTGCTTTCTCTTATCAGCTGCTTCACAAAAAAGGGCGAGGCCCACATCAAATGACACCAACCGTGGAATAAAATCAAAGAAGAAAGGATTAGCATAGAACAGATACATCACATCTATAAATAAACTTAAAGCAATAACGGAATGTTTATATAGCGTCAGCAATTATGCAAAAATTGTAAATGTTAATCTTTGGTTCAAGGTTTAAATTTATATCTTTATGAGAGGTAGTATAAATTATATAGACTGGCTGTATATATATCTAAGGTATTATATTATATCTAAGTTAATAATTTTGCCCATTTTTTCCACTTATTATTGTGTCACCGGTTTTCGTGCATAAATTTACTTGTTTTTGAACATTTTATGATATAAAATTAATAAAATAAATCCTACTCGGCGGGGAAATGAACCTCGAACATTTATTAAACAAAGTGTCATTTATTTGAATAATTACAAGATAAAAATAACTTTTTATACACTACGTTTTTAAATTTTCTGTTGAATCGTATGTAATGTTGATAATATAATTGTTATTGTTATATAATATATAATTTTAGTGAAAAAAAAAAAATAGTTCCGAATTTATTTACTTCACATAAATGACAACCATCCAGAGAGCTGATCTTAAACCTATGAAAGGATAAATCTTTGTATATCCAACACCAAATCTAAAGCATGCCATCGATATATTTGAAATAATAAAATTGATAAATAATATAATCGATATTTCCTGTTTTGCTGTCATTCAATGTTAATCTATCACAAATTTGAGACCCGTCAAAATGAAGATTGCGTAAATATTGGATATGGCAAAACAAATAAAATAACTGCAGGATTTTTTCCGAACTAACTTTCCGCACAGCAAAATTTGCTGAAAACTAATTTAATTCTGCTGAAAGATGGCTAAAAGTATTAAAATAATGCAGTGTCATCGTGTTCTGAGCTATGCTAAAAGTTTCAAATGTCTAGCTATTCGGGAAGTTAGTTAGAAATCGATTGCCAGATTTGTACCGGATAAACAAACAAACAAGAATGCAAGCTAATAAAAACGTAGTAAAAATAGTAAAATATGTAAATCCATCTCAAAATCCCCATAAAAATAATTCGCCCATCTATAATACCAACTATGTATGCGTGAAAGTAAACATTAAACTACTAATAAAATAAATTTAAATTTGTAGAATAATGTATAATATTGTCTTGATAAAATAGCGTAAAGTTTGAACTATTTGCTAACTTTCTCTTTATCGTCCACTTTTCTCTATGGTTTTATTACTAGACCCTTGAAGCTTGAAGAAAATCTGTTTCAATTTACTGAATTGCTTGGTTATTGCGTAAGCGTAGACTAATGCTTAAATTTCCGTACATTTAGTATTCAGGGAAGTTAGAAAATTACCTTGAAAAGCAGTTGGTTTTTTTCCTCCTTGGTTCTGCTTTATTGCTGTTGTTTAATGCTTCACGTCTCCTCCCCCCTTCCCTCTCTCTTTTGCTTTATTTTCATCGGCTACGAAAATTTCCATGCAGCGTAGGATCGGAGAGAAAGGCAGTTAGCTGGTGGAAAGGTGGAAGGGGGAAGGACTTTGAGTTAAGGTTATTTCAATAAAATTGCCCCCTCTCCTTTCTCTAAGGCTGGAAGGAGGGAAAAGATGTAAAGTCGCCCTATCTGAGGCTCTAGAAAAAAGGGAAAAGGTTGAAAGATAAAGCACATTGAAGTTGGCCTGGTCTCTAAGAGGCTGGTTGAAGAGATAAAGGTGGCCACTTACAGAGACAATCTCTCTATCTCTGAGCAGGTATAATTTAAAGAACCCCTCTCCAGCTAGGTTTCCTCTCTCCAGTCAGTTTATCCTATTAGGCTAATATTGGGGTCTCCCCATCCCATCAAGGCATCTCAATAATATAACTCTATCTTGGGAATATTTTGAAAAAGCTATTAGCGATATTACAGACACTCTCAGGCTTATTTGCTGCTAGATGACAAGCTGGTCCTCTCCCCCTAATAATAATTCAAACCTATAGACCTACTTCTTACTCTTCGGTATAAATATTAACTTGTTCAGATATCCCACGAACATTTCCGTTACATCAAGTAGGAAGCTATTGATTTCGGCTCTATGATTATCCATCTGTAGTTATCACTAAAGGGATTTGACATAAAACTGATAATAAACTAATAGTAATAATAAGCAAGGGATATATCACTCGAGAGCACCGAAATAATAAATACAGCGGTTTAAGATGAAACTCTATTACGAGTGATTCACTTAACGATCTGTCCTGTATTTGCTGGTAGTTTAACCCTCTAGTCGAAGGGTTTTGAAATGCTCCGGATTTGCTCCGATGGAGTTGCAGCGAAGGCGGCTGTTGCAGCTGTTCACATCAACCCAATGATAAATGGTTTCGTCTTGCAATCCCAAACGATATTACAATATATCGATCTCAAGTCCTGATTATAATTTAGAGGCTTCGCCAGTCCGAGCTCGACGGTAAATCGACCATTAGTCGAACCCAAGTCCCCTCATCACGACGGAGGCTTGCCGTCCTCGATCCCCCCATTCCTAATTTAAACCACAGCCGCCATATTGGTAACAATCCGCTATTAGGACGGCACCTGTTCGCAGTAACATAGTTAGCACCTATTAGGAATAACAGGGATTTAGACCCCTTGTCAATTTGTCAAAACATTCGATTTATAATTCGTTAATATATCGATAGGTATTAACCCAATAATTGTAGGTAAAGGTTTGTCACCAAACAGAGGTAAACTAATTTCTGGCAAAAGTAGCTTCCTCGCATCCTTGTTAATATTCAAAACTAATTAATTATTATAATCCACATCCTTTAGACAGCAAACAACAAACCTTTAGATTGATTTAACATATTTAGCAAAAACTTCCCACTCGACTTAATTTAATACTTTTATCTAATCATCTGAGGAAAGTCTGTAACTTCTGATCTTTCGATTGACTTCCAACTTATATATTGATACATATCAAGGATAAAGATGGGAAAAGAGTATCACTATAACTATTTATCAGTATTATTATCTAAGAAATAACTATTACGGCGCTGGATCCCAGCGCTGGAGTGTATTTTTCTCTGTCTGTTTCCCGTAGTTGTTAATAATTATAATTTGATTTATATTACGGAAATTATTTTCCTAATGATCAGGTCTTACTATAGGAAAAAGGAATCAGCTACTTTACACATAGACTCTATGTGATCATCAGTGCGAAACATGTCACGAAATACGTCGTGGTCGGCTTTCGGACCGTGGTTACATGCGATTTGCGAATACGTTAACCACTTTGTTTCACCGATCTCCTAAATAACAAACAATATACTCTTAACCAGTCTAACAAACGACAACGCGTAATATTAAGATATTGTTGTAGGATATTTTTACACCCTTAAACTATTATTAAATTAAATTTTTAAGCTAATACAAGCCTGTCAATAATTTTGTTAATAAGTTTGTTTTATGATAATGGTGGATCAAACAAAATAATGGGTATTTCATTGTATATTTTGTTTAAATTATAATACTTAAATTATAATCATTCACACATTTCTCAGAGATAGCTTTTGAAATAGGCGCAGTCCTAAAATTGAAATAACACGTTTCCGCAAGAATTACTCTTATGACACTGATATAATGCTTGCTTGAAAAACTTACGATTGTCTAAAAGACCCTAAAAATCTTAGAAGAAAACAAGTAGAGAATATAAATATACATTTTATAATTCCTTCCTTCTCATTAGCGTGAAAGTAGTAAAGTAACAATTCAAATATCTTTTAACAGCAACGAAAGAAGTATATTCGTTAAATATCAGTCGTAATAATGAGATTTTCTAAACTCAGACTATGTTTAGGTCGGTTATTAAATGTATGTGACACTTCACAACGGTTTCGGGAGCTGTGGAACCCACGTAAATTTTCAGGACTGAAAATTAGAAGGGGAAAGGGGGATCAGTGGTTTTCCTAGAGGTTTCAGCAGGGGTTCAGACCCTTGTGGGGTCTAAGGGCAAGGATTAGTCGTCGTTAGCCGGCCCTCGGCCTGTATTAATTATTCGGTGTGCAAAAAGCCCGGTTTTGTCCCCAGTACCGCACCAGGCTTGGGGGGGGGGGGGGGGCATCTCTGTTCTGTTGGTGGCGAACCGCAACACAATTTCGCTGCTGAATTATGCAAAGCCGCGGTAGGAAAACTACCTTGCTCTTTTCAGTTTAACCCCGTCCTGGTATCCGTTCAACTGTCGGGTGATACCGGGAAATAAAGCCACTTTACTGATTAAAACTTAATCACTTTATTTGCGAAGCCAAACAAACTGTTATCATTTTCATTCTTATTGCTCCGTACCACTTTCATTGTAATTACCGTAAAACGAATTTATCTATTTCTTCATTCTGGTATTCTCAATAAATAAATTGAAAAAATAGTGAGGAGCAGTCAAAAATAAAAATAAATAAACAGGTCAAGTATGTGCTAGTCAGCACACAGCGAGGGCCCATAGGCCACACTGTATAGTGTTTAACTGCTAAGCGTAAAAACAGTGTTTTTTTAAAAAATGCTAAAAAGCTTACTTTGAACTACCCTAAGTGCCTGATATTCTCAAAACACACTATTAGTATTCAGTATTTTTTTGCCACTGAACCGGACTACAACCATATAAATACATCGAAAGGAACATAATTATAAAAAAAACGTATTTTGTCAATAAAAAATAAAATAATATTTTTTTCGAAATTTCCAAAAGTGGTATCTTTACTTTTGGTCGAAGAATGTTCAGAAATTTTTTCAGATTTTTTGCACTTCAATAAGCGAGATAGAGAGGGGGGGGGGGGGCACGTTTCACACCCACTTCAAACTTGCCTACGCTCGCCCTATCAATGTTATAACGAAAGAATTATATACTTTTGTAATCAGCTCGACGTACCCTTTCATATGATACCCCTCACGGTGTCGAAAAAAAAAAAAATAATAACCCTTAAGTTTTTTTACCCTATTTTTTTTTTTTTTAATATTTTTTTTAAGTCGCTATATTTTTAAAATATGTGTGTACGAACAAGACACATACATGCAATTTCAAAGTGATCGGACGAAAGGTGTAGCCGTGAGAGCAGGCGACCGGACGGACGAACAGACACACGCAGGAAAATATAAGGGTTCTTAGTTTTGCCTACGGACCCTAAAAAAGTTTTACTGACGGAGTCAATAAAGTTAGATTTACATTTTGCTTTAAACCATGAAAAGAAAACATTATTTTCCGAAACGACGGTTTGAATCCTCTAATACTTTTTAATTTGCACTTCATATCCACACAGTTACATTATCAAAATAGTAAGCAAGAATCGGAGCACGAGAATCACACGGTTCAAACATTCCTGCACAAGATTTACTGAAATGAAAGAGATAGTCCAGGAGATAGCGTGCAAAATAGTGTCTGACTAACATCAAGCAAGAATTTTGTGCATAAATAAATCTTTTGGCGCCTTTAAAAAATATGTGGTCGGCTAAGTTCGTCTGCGGAACATAGCTTTGCATTTAGCATTTGAAATACAAACCGTTGGAAACCGGCCATGTCCCGCCCTTCTTGATCCAACGTACAAAATTAGTTAGTAGACCAATAATTAAGTTGATGGTAGTTTGTCACTTAATAGGTTAGTTAGTCAAATATAAGTCCAAATCAAAGAGGTCACCTATTAAGTGACAAACTACAATCAACTTGATTTTTGGTCTACTAACTAATTTCGTACTCAGGATCATGAAAATCACATTGCCCACCAAAAAGGGCGAGACATCGCCACTCTCCACCGGTTTGTTTTTTTTAAATGCCAATATTGCGAAGCTATGTCCCGCAGACATACTGAGCCGACCATATATTATTAAAAGGCACCAAAAAGATTTACTTATACACAAAATTCTAGCTAGATGTTAGTCAGACACTTTTTTGCACGCTATCTCCTGGACTAAGAAGTCATGGGAGCCAAATCCATCCTAACTGTCAACGTATACACGGTTAACAAGTTTCAAAAGAGATGCTAATCGAATATTATGTTGAATTTTCAATAGATTCATACCATTAAAAAATACTTAGCCTAGATTGGCTAAGACAAAAGAGATGCCCACAAAATTATAATTAAGACACATAAAGAAGTACGTAGTATTTAATATCAAATTTTTAGGGTCTAACAATTAGTAATGTCCAGGTTAACTAGTTGTTATTACCAATATGTTGTTCAGCATTATTGAGAATGGTTTAAGATTTATAGGTTTGGAATAGCTGAGTGTTTAATGTACTAGCAACTCGCCAGAAAAAAGTCCAAACACCGACATATCTGGTTCGACTCCCAGCTAGGTGAGACATAATTGATGTCCCGACCTGTAATAACCTAATGTTGTTCTATCACCGTCCTGTTTTGATCGAATAAAACAGAATAATAAAAGTAATAATCGAAGAAAACAGTAATAAGTATTTAAATGAATTGTCTAAAGGCAGTTAAAATATAAATTATATATAAAACAAAATATATTAAAGTTTCAAAACGAAAAATCCTTCACAGTGGGTCCTTCACTAAAAAATCCTTCACTAATGGGTAGTATAAATAAAAATTAAAAACTTTTAATTTTTCATACTTTTAATTAGTTGCGATATTTCAACCCCTCCTTGGGAAAAGCTTTTCTTAAATCCTTGAATTACACATCATTTATATTTTATTTCAATTCTCTATCTCCTAATGTTTTATAAATTTTTAAATTCTTTGTAATTTCTTCAAATGTGCGCTACACCTCATTGTCACATCTTTTCATTTTCTTTTTAAGCAATTTAATTAACAAAAGTTACTAAGTATTTTCTTGAGAGAAACAAGTGTCTGATTTAGAACCACTAGAGTGATAATAATAAGGTTAAAAGCCCTGCTTTTATTTATAAAAGGTCAAACTATTAAATTTCTTTCTTTTCTTTGTTCCGAATCTATGTTGGTAATGGAGATCCCCTTTTCTTACTAGAGGTCGGGAGCAAGGCAGATAGTTGTAAATGAGGCCCCAAAAGCACGGGGATCTGTAGGGCCTGCCCCAAGGGACCGATACACTACAATGTAATATAATATATAGTAGTGTACTGGGGGTCCTTAAGCATTAAACTCGAGTAGGAGAGGGAAGCTAAGTCCTTGTATAGAGGCTTTACTAAGCCCCACGAGCCCTATATAACCAGGGACTTGATACTGCCGTGCTAGCCTCTCTATTACTCCACCAAGGGACCGAGGGAAAAGGTCATGGAAATGCCTCCAGTACTAAGGTCAAAACACCGACCCAGAAACAACTTTTTGGCCAAATGTCAAACAACATTTCAACAGAGTTCAAACCTTATACAAATCATCCTCATCTTTCACTTATACGTTAAAATGTTTCGCTGAAAATTAGGAAAGCGAAGCCAACTTTTATAAGTTGAACCACCTCTATCTACTAAATAGCGACTTATTATCAAATTGTCTGTAGTGAAAATCAACTTTTTACTATTTCATTTTTTAGTAATCCTATTAAGCATATGGCCCCACTAAATAAGCTCTCAAAAAAGAAAAGACAAAATCGATAATTAACAAATAATTAACAAATCATATGTTTCAAATCATTGGTTACAAGGAAGAAGAGAAAGAACTAAACCAGAGACAAGTAGGGCATTATCCTCTTAAATAAATATAATCTTCCTAATAAACACAACAAACCACTTTCTTAAAGAACATAACCTTCCTAAAACCTTCCTATATAACACCAACTTCCTAAACAACATAAACTTCTAAAACCTTAAAGAACACAACCTTGCTCAAGAGAACAACCTTATTAATAAACATAATCGGGCCACACACATTCGGGCCTCCTGTTTCAAGGTTTTCCTTCTTGGAGGCTTTTTGGATCTTTATATTAATTTGTTAAATTCGTATTATTTATGTAAGCAATTGTAATTTATAATTATTTTATGTGAATTTGTAAATGTTTTAAATAAATTAAATAAATAAATCTTCCTAGGGAGCGTAATATTCCTAAAGAATGCAACATTCTTAAATCAAATAACCTTATTAATAAACATAATCTTCCTAGGGAGCGTAATATTCCTAAAGAATGCAAAATTCTTAAATCAAATAACCTTACTAATAAACATAATCTTCCTAGGGAGCGTAATATTCCTAAAGAATGCAACATTCTTAAATCAAATAACCTTCCTAAGCAACACTTATTTCTTTAAAAACAACCTTCTTACCACGAATAACCTGCCTAAAAAACGCAACATTCTTAAATCAAATAACCTTCATAAATATAATAAGCTTCTTAAAGAACGTAACCGTTCAAAAGAATAATGTGAGAACAAGTGTGATCATAGCGAGGGTTAGCCACCATTTATGTTCTACACCCCAAATTTCATAGAAACAGACAATATATATAAAATTGCCAACGGACATTTGAGTGTGCTAAAAGAGCATCCTATGGCATATTTATTTTATCATTCATAAGCGCTTTTCATAGCGCTAAACATTGCAGACTAAGAATGCGTGTGCACATCAAGGATGTTAAATAAAGGGGATGGAGGGTTGTGGAGAAAAAGTGACACCATGGAGATATGTAAAATAGAAGCTCCAAAGGGACAAATTACCTTCCTCTTGGTTATAGGTTACCAAAAATTTGTTTATAGTTTCAGGTTATAACCTCATAAAGAAGGTAATGTGTCCCAGTAAAAGGTTGTGGAGCATGCGCAGTATGCTTTTTCTATCCAATTTCTCTTACTTCCATGGGGTCACTTTTTTGCCTTAAACCCCTTCTTAACAATCCATCCCCTTTATATAACATCCTTGGTGCACATATGTACCTATTTAAAAGGCATTTATATGTTAGGAAGATTGTGTTCTTTGGGTTATACATATAGAAGTTTATATTTTTCAGAAAGAGTTGAATTAGTTGTTGCTTTTAACATCGTAATATTTTACTTTCAGTTCAATAAGTAAGTATATTTTATGTAAGTTAACGTAATGATGTAAATGTATTACTAGATGTGCAATGCAGTTGTCTGCTTGCAATATTGAGCTGAGCGTGCATTTTAATATTAAATAACAAACATTTTTATTTATAAATACCTAAAATCGAATCAAAAATAGTAATATTTCTAATCTTTAATTAATAACAGCATTTTCTTCTGTTTATCTATCTTACCCCGCTCTTAATTGAAAAGATGACAAAAGTGACATTACAACAATAACTGCACTCTTAAAGAGCTTTTTAACAACATACATCATGAAGGACATATACTATTTTAACTTATGTACCCCGTACCCCTGTGTACCAATTTGAACCATCAGATTTATACCATCCTGTGGTTGGTCACATTGACCGTGCCGAATTTTGTGAGGATCGGTTCAGCCGTTCAGGAGAAAAATGTTGCACCCCGTACCCCTGTGTATCAATTTGGAAAATTTTATATTTATACTTTCCTGTGGTTGGTCACATTGACCGTTCCGAATTTTGTGCGGATCGGTTCAGCCGTTCAGGAGGAGTATGCGTCCAAACAAATGCAAAGAGAAGTATAAGAGCTTCGCTTCGCTCAGCTCAATAAAAACTTAGTCAATGTAGAACTAAAACCCTAATTTGACGTCATTTTGAAATAAATTAAATGGAGTTTTAGGGAAGATAACAAATGATGTTTGGGTATATATTAATTAGCTATGTATATACAAAATCAAAATTGGCAAGATTCTTAAGTTGTCGTGGGATGACAGATGACAGGGGTTTTCTCTGATTGTATACGCAATTGGAATAATAAAGAGGCAGTAGAAAGGGAATAAGGGAATGTCAAACCTTAGAGAAGTCGACTTTGTCTCACAGACTGAGAATTGAGGATCACGATCTGACGTGAGTTTAGCCAGAGGGATATAACATTCTGGACAACGGTTTGAATATCAGCAGCGAAACCCGGGGGGATCTTACAAATCGCTTTGTTCTGCTACTCGAATTAATATCTTGCGCCAACAGGGGACTTAGAGAGTAAGACCTTTAGGACGGTGTGGAGGTGGGGAGGGGTACAGAGAGAGATAATCTGAAATTCAAATCCGTCCTTCTAAACCTCCGCTGCGGTGAAGAGGGCGCCAGATGTGACGCCCTCGATCCCACACACACACACTGAAGGGCACCCTCTATATTAAACCAAATATCAGGAAGGACCCTAGGGTTTCTAACCCCCCCCCCCCCCCCCCCCTCCCCTTCCTCTCAACCAAACAATCATACAATAACAATATAATTTAAATTTAATAAATACACGGTCCTTTTTCCCCCCGAAATACATATAAATTAAATAAATTCGCGCGAAGGCAAGTTTCAGCTTTCTAAGTAGTCGGAAAGTGGGTCAAATTTAGGCTACATGATATGAAGACAAACAAACAAAAAAAAGTGAAGTTAAATAAAATAGTGTAAAAAGAACGATTTAGAAAATGACCCACATTCACGAAGTACTTCTTAAAAGAAAAAAAATTAAAATTAAAAAACAAACAATTGAATTATAAAGCACAATACATTTATAGAGTTTATTAACGACTTTGAAAACGTTATCTTCCTCAGTTTTAGGGATGAAAATTAATTGTATCCAAGCTTTTTTTTCAGAAAATGATTTACTATTAACATTAATGGTAAATACGATCTACCTTTTTTACTTTCTCATACAAAGAGAAAGTATTGTGATGGCGCGAAAATTCAATTTTGATGGATTTACACGTTTTGAGGTCCCCTGAGTCCACAAAAGTGGTTTTTAAAAAATGTCTGTCCGTCGTCTGTCGTCTGTCTGTGCAGACGCCTGGAGCCTAAACTACTGGAGCGATTTTGTCGAAATTTGGCATACATGTTCAGAAAAATCATACCCCGAGGCAAAATCGAGAAATGAATTTTAGCTCTAAATTTGAGGGGCGCTACCCCCCAAAAACTTTGAAAAAACGTTAAAAAAAACACTGGAATGGAAAACACTGGGGCAAATAATTATGATCTCGTATATGAGAAAGTTTGTCTGAGTTGTCTAGGACCAATTTTTTGTTCTATTTCGATTCTTTTTTTTTAATAGTTTCATTCTAGCTTTTATAAATAACTTTTGGACAAAGGAACACTACTCTTACTCTTATTTATGGAAAAGTGGCAATATCCCTTTGTCTTAAACGTTAATTTTACTAACGAATATAATCTCTTCATTACATTGGAGAGATGATTTATACTTTTAGTTAAATGGTAGGAGAGCGTTAAAGAAAGAATCTAGAATTTTAAAAGATAAAGGAAAGAAGACATAACTACAGTAATAATGAGCTATTATAGAATCGAATTATCCTTAGAAGAGAGAAGTAATTAACTCTCTTTACTATAATCGAACATTTAAGCATTGCTCTTGATAACCAACTTATTTTACACTGGAGAGATAAAAAACCTTTGGACAAAGGAGCATCACTCTTATGTCGTACGAGGGCCGTTCGGAAAGTAACCTCCGGCAGCAGGACGCAGGATATTCTGCATTAAGCCGTGGTCGAGTGAAGGTCGCACGAGCGCTAGTTTGGTTTTTAAAGCATCTTGAAATGAGCGCTCCAAAAACATTAGACAGCTCCAAAATTGTGAAACGTCAATTTTCACGAACTTTTCCATCAATTTTCTGAACAAGTTTATCTGCGTGACTAATGATGGCCTACCACTTCTCTCTTCATCATGAATGTTTTCTTGTCCACTTTTAAATAAACGAACCCATTCACGAACATCTCCTTCACCCATAACACTTGGTCCATACACGGCACAAAGTTCTCGATGAATAGCTACTGCCGAATATTGTTTTGCCGTAGAAAACCTTATAACAGCTCGCACTTTGCATTTGGCGGGGAGTTTTTTTTTTTGAGCGCACGTTTCAAGATGCTATGAAAACTAAACTAACGCTTATACGACATTCACTCGACCACGGCTTGATGTAGACTGTCCTGCTGCGTACGTCAGTGCAACAATGGCGCCGCTATTCCCACTACTTCGCGCACAGTGGCCAATCGAAGGTTACTTTCCGAACGGCCCTCGAATATAGAAGTAGCAATATCCCTTTGTATTAACTGTTAATTTGACTCAGAGTATTATCACTTCATTGCACTGGAGATACACACACACACACACACACACACACAAACACACATATATATATATATATATATATTTTTTTTTTTTTTTTTTTAAATGTAATAACTATTCTTTATTACCAAATAGTAGAACCAATTTAAATAGTTGTCTCACAAATCATCGCTTACCTGTAACAAAAGAAAAATAACAATAATTAAAAATAATGAATAGGTATTTTGTTGCTATTGTTGTTATTTCCATATTCTCATAACAAAACAAACAATTATACCTGTACAAAGGGTAAAATTTAGCAGTTAATTGTATTAAAGGTAATATGTATTGAAATAGTTAAACAAAATAACCAACTATAAAGTAACAAAGAAATAAGTAACATGATTTTGTCCAATTCTTGTTCCAGAAGTGTTACTCCTCAAATAAGTCTATTTTGTTTAAAAAAGCAAGGGTTTGAACTCAACAGATAATACTATAAACCACTATTGATAAGAGTAAATTGGAAATTTAACTCTAATTAACTATATTAAGAAAAGGAAATATTTACACATTAGAGTAATTTGGTGGTGGGTAACCAAGTAAATGAGTACCCTGAAGCTAAAGAATCCACAAATCGTCACGCCAGCACAATTTTATTTTTTTCATAATTATGTACTTGATACATGAAAATGTAAAAAGTGAGAAAAATGCAGTTAGTAGATGAAAAGAAATAGTTGCAAATGACGTTAGATTTTAAAGACTCACAAAAGGTAGTTTAATAATGAACGGTTGCGTAATGAAGATTATAAAGGCTTTTACTTAGCTTTGGAAGATCAATATTTATTCAAGCCACTAGTTAATTCCAACACAGTGCTCTCTGTCTAATGCTTCAAAACAAAGACCTCACTCCAGCAGTACCTAAGCACGTGTGGGAGGGGGCTCCCGAGTCTACTTAGGACACGTGACAGTGTGGCTTGAGTGGTGGGGCAGTAAGGTAAATGCCCCACACGGGGAAGTACGGAAGTAGGGAGGGTAGAGGTTTTGCCTCGACGTGACGCATACCTATAAAGGTTGATTTCCCCCTGAGAAATAGAATAAAAAATTCTATATTGCCTGCGCTGCTGTCGTTGCACAGGGACCTATATCTTTATTTGCTTCTCTTCCACCGCTCTCATTTTTCCCCTGTTTATTTAGTAAATAAACAAGAAAAAGGTCCTGCAACCCCCTGGAGGTGGCAGCTAGTCCCTTGAGAGTGCCTCAATACGAAAATGAACCCGGCAATTTTCAAAACCCTCCTTATTTTTTCTCCAATTTTCCCACGACAGTACAGAATTATGAGTAAGGAAAAAAGAAAAGGGCGAGAAAATAGATAAATTAGATGAGACAAAAAGTGTCCATGTATGGCTTCACTTAGCTTCTCTTAGTAAAACATGTTCAACGCGAAAATACAATTTCTATGCTCATGTCAATACGCTTTAGTTTTATAAATAATATTTAAAAAAAGGTTTAACTATAAGGTATTTAATTTTTATTTTGTCTCTATTATTATCAGTTAATATTATTATTATTATAACCTCTATTAGGTCCTTTAGTGAAGTAATAAAAATACTTGCATACGAGTCTGCAAGACAGTGAGACATTTTCATGTAACGCTTTTTGGTGTCGTTTTTTGGTAACGCTTTTCGCGTTTATGTGCCTAAGTAAAGACATGAAAATTTCAAAAAAAAAATTAAGCGTTCAGTTTTCGCGTTTGTATATTAGGAATTAAATCGAACATATGTTGTGCACGAAGAAAGAAAGCACTTTTCTTCTTTTCAAGTTTATTAAGAAGTAATATTTTAGCTTCTTCACCCATATTTTTATAATAAATTCAAAAACTTATAGTATAACAAAAAAAAAAATAAAACGGCCTCGAAAGATATTTAGGTACTATATTTATTACATTTGGAAATTTTAAGGGGGCCGTAGTTATCAAAAGGTAAAGAAACCACTGCTCTGGACTTGATTAAACGATTAAGTGAATTAGTGAACTGTAGTAATGATTAAGGGCGAGTAAAATATAAAAACGAGAATTTAAAAATGTAGTCGTGTACTTGAAGAATCGTGGCATACAATAGAGTAGGCATGGCGGGACTGAGACTCTTACTCAATACAAGGTATTACATACATAAGACGGGATAAGAGTGAGTCCAAGGTGGGGGAACAAGGCGCGAAGGGAACCAACCTGTCCAAGGCCAAGCTAACATGCCTATACGGACAGTACAAACTCGAGATTAAACAAGACTAGACTATGCAAGTGCAAACTACCTCCTGCAACGGCCTAGTTCCCTGCTAGGCGTGGAACTCTTTTCGACTTTCTTCGGCCCTACGAAGCGCGGTTGGGGAAGGCACTACAGCTGGAGACTAGATTACAAACCTCCTATGCATTTCTAACTCCCTGTTATACTTTTTTGAGTTCTTAAGCTAGAAAGTAACATAACGTTTTTGACTTGTGTCCCATAGCCTAAACATGAAAATGTCAATAATAATAATAATACTCAAGATAAAAGACAAGTGTAACACTCAAATAACAAACACATACCAACCTGATTGTATTATGTTCTTAGATAACCAAATAGTACTCGCATATATATACTTTTCATTTCTTTCCACTCAACCCTGTTCGTCGTTAATCTCCCGAGTGACTTTTTATCAGAAAAATAACAACGGATTTTTCCACAAAATTAACCTCTTGGTTATCACCAGTGCCAAAGTTTATGATGTTCATTTTTTTCAACATTAACCTATTGTCCCTAGGTTACCATTACCTGTGATTCAGTTCTATTTCCTTTCCACTAATATCATTGCTACAACGTCGAACATTTCTCTTATTCTGATATTCCTTTTACTGTCTCTTCTTCTAACTTTCAAAATATGCTCGCTCTTTTTCAGTTTTTCTAGTCTTTTTCAATAATTTCCTTTTTTTTTTTTTTAAAAAAAAAGGCCATCTCTGTAAGACTGTACTAGAGATTCCTAAAAAATATTTTTAATGTTTAATTACATCAAAATTAACGCTCTTTATAATCTTGACTTGCTTCATATGCTCAATATTTTTGTTGAACTTGAGTAATCTTTAAAGGGGCGATTAGAGAACCCAACCTGGAGACTCGAAGTCAAGGTCATGCCCCCCTCGTCCCGAAAACCCTGTCGTGTAAACCACGTTCCTGGACTCGATTTGGGGGTAGAGGGAACCAGATAGAGCAGTCGGATGGAAATTTCATGCGACTTTAGGGAAGAAAGGTCTGGATGCGACAGGCCGCCACTTCACCCTGCTATCCGTCAGTGTAATTCTCTTCGTCGGACCCGATTTCCCTGTCTCCGTTAGGAAAATCCCACGAAAGTATGGTAGCTACTGGGCAGGATGGAACCAGGACCAGACGTCAAGAAACCGGTCGTCTGATCAAACATGAGTTAATTCCGGATTTTTAAGAACATACTATAACAGTTGACCACTTGTAGAGAGAGAGGAAGAATTCAAGGACAGTAAAGGTAGATTAGTGGGATGTGAAAACAGCAAGGGAGAGGTATAAAGTTCGTTTATATTTAATCCCCTGTTAAAATTAAAGCAAATCTCTCTTTTAAAACAAGTTTAATACCCTTCCCTCTGCCTTACTGCAAACCCACGGAGACAGAACAGAAAGCGGAGTAATATTCTAACCAGGAGTGACATCCATCCCCCTTCTAGTGTCACGTCACTCCATCACGCCCCCCTCCCCCTCCACAAACCCTTGGGGGGAGTTTTAAGAACAAGAAGACTCCTGAAAACCCAAACCCCTCTTAGAAAAAAGTGTAAACAGAGTGATATATTAAAAAAGTTTGCCCCCTCCGTGGTCCTTTTCACCCTGGGGGCTACCACTTACCCCAAACAGCAGTTAAAAAACTTCTTGACTCAAAAACCCTAAACTTATACCCCTCTTAAAAAAACCAAAAACATTTCTATACCTCTTCTTTTTTTTCATTTATATTTAGAATTTTTTTTACAATACCGTTTTTTCTAACTTTCGACAGGAATATAAAAACTACATTTTATTTATTTACTATAACCACATTTTATAAATAAACATATATATATATATATATATATATATATATATATATATATATATATATATATATATATATATATATATATATATATATATATATATATATAATTTTATGCAGATCCCTGAACTTCTAATCAGATCTGCTAACTATCAGATGATTCTAATAGATTCCAAACATTTAATAAACTACATATACTAATGTTCCAAATGTAAACAGCAGACTTCCATTAGAAGAAAAGCATAACACTTTCTTTTTCCTTAAGACTACCCACCTCATGGATTTAACAGATCCATTGCAGCATTAGCAGGAGCCAAAAACACACTAAAGAAGTTTTTTCCCCTTACCCTCTTTTTCAACGTCCAACCAGCCTTAAAATCTCATTCCGGCCAATCTCATTGGCCAACTTTTGTATGTATATTATATAAGACTTTCTTCCGAACAAGAATTAACCATTCAGAAGTATTTTTATTATAATTTGGTGTTTTGTCTCTAATTAATAAACCAAATTTGAAACTCAATTAATTTTCTATTTCTTTTTTTCACTCATAAAGACTATGTTATTAACTAAACTTTGATTATTCCCATTGGTTTAGTACCATTGTACATATCCTCAAAATAACAAGTATTTACCTAGACGAGAAATAAACGAAAATATATTAACGCCATTTTCAATATTAAGAACATCATATTTCAAGATGGCATCGATTAATTTTATTTAATATTTGATTAATAAATAAGCTCGTTGTAGTCAATTTAGTTTATTAGCAATACTAATGAGGCTATTGCTTCAACAATGCAACAACATTTTATTTTAATTATTTTTTCAGACAGACCTAAAAATCCCCTGCTCTTTTAATAATGGGACTGAAGAGAAGAGACGGAATGAGATTGTAAAGGCAGGTTTAAGGTGGAAAAAAGAGGGGAAGGGGAATACCAGGGGAAAAGCTTCTTTATTTTTTTGGTCCGTAAATGTTACCCCTTGTTAAGCATCCTAAAGTATGTCCTCCTCTCAGAACCATGATATAAAAATAAAAAAAAACTTTGTTACTAAGGTACGGTCGGTCGAAAATGAGAACATTATCTGTTTACATATATTAAACTAACAAACATATGAACTTCATAATAAAAGAACAGATATAATTCCCGAGAGTGTTAATTGATATATTTAAAACAAGGAACAAATTTACCTATGTATAATTTGGTCACGTTGAACAAGCAGCCAAAAAACCTCAATGATTCACAAGAACTGTTAACGTTAGTTGTTTCTTCCCGAGAATTTGTGGCATTTACTCATGTTTGAGAAGTGTTGATTGTCTCAATACTTACTTAAGTATGAGTAAGTATTGAGCAAATCAAAACTTACTTAAGTTTTAGTGAGTTTTAAGAAAATCAACATTTGAATAAAATATAAACTAAAAGAAACTAAAATCATTTATATAATCGAGTAGTGTCCCGACGACAACGCTCCTCGAAATGATTTGTTATTGCAAAGCTAAGGCAACCACATTTATTCCCGTAAAAATGAATGTTTGTTTTGATTTGTTGGTCTTCAAATAGATATAATAACTCATCTAAACAGATATCTAAATTAATTTACTTTTTTTTCAAAATATAAAAGGGCACGTTTAATATAGAAGGTTATAATCAGCAAAATCGGAAAACTCTCTACAAATCGAAACCAGTTAAAACACATTGCCATTGTATTTCTTTAAATCAATTAATTGCTTTTGGTATTTAAGTATTATTAACCAGACTAAGTTTACATCGAATGCCAGCAATTGTGGTTTATTGTCAACGAACTGATTAATTTTGCTCTTTATCTTTTATTAAAGAGAATAGTCTGCATTAAATTTTATCTGATTTAGTTTTTGACAGTAAACTGATTAATTTTGCCTTTAGGTTACATCCAAGAGAATAGTTTACATTTAATATTATCTGTTGTGGTTTTTGACAAAAATTATTTATAATTTATTTTATCTGAAATATTATATATATATATATATATATATATATATATATATATATATATATATATATATATATATATATATTACAAGTGGGTTGAATATGATTTATAGACTTAACCCAGAAGCGGAGAGGATCAACCTCTGGCCAATATTGAATTCTACAATATACATATTATATATGTGTGTGTGAGAGAGAGAGAGAGAGTTAGTGTGGGCGTAGTATTTGAAAGGGGTTGTACAGTGAAGGTGCATTATAAGATATTTGACAGGTTTGAGGGTTCAGGGTTGACAGTCTCAAACACATAGGACTAATGACAATGCAATACACAACGCACACAGAAGCAAACATAATCACTCCTTGGCAATGCGCCAATTGAGTACGAACAACTCTAAATCTGTATAGGCTTTATTAAAAAAGGTTTTATTGTTTTTGGTATTTGTTGCAGCTGTTTATCTTCCTCGTCCACAATTCTAGCCATTAGTAAAGGGTTTAACTAAAGCAACGCTACCTGTTATTAATTCATACAATATACCTACTATTTAATTATATTTACACATCTTAAATTTGCAGCCAAGTGAAGTCTGAACTACTTAATACTAGGCATCGCGTGGCTCTATCATTGAAGCGAGCGTATTGCAATGAAATACTGAATATTGAAATTTATTAATCATGATGAATGTCATAGATGAAGAGGAGTGGAAGAGGGTAGAGTAGGGGAGAGTGGGGGTACTCGGTACAAAGCTTTACTTCCTAAACAAACCATACACTATACGACTATAACAATCTTCACCACCCGCGGTAGCTTTTAAACAATTATTATAAATGTATCTCGTCACTACGCAAAGAATTTTGCTTGTATCAAGTTGAAATTTTGCATACCTGTTTCAATTGTGCATTAGATGGTGTATATGAAGTTTTATTAAAATCGTTTCGTTAGAACGTAAGATATCGGTAAAAAGATTGTTTTCTCTATTATAAACGTTTAGGTCCGCTTTAATAGTTTTAGCGATCTTTATTAAGTCATAGCGGTGTCGCTGTTGGTTTTAGTAAAAAATGTTATTTGTAAAAAATGTTCGTCTCATCGAGTAGATGATGATAGAATCTTTTCCCGTCCTGAAATTCCAATTTAATTTTTGTACCTCTCGTTTACGCGAGCTTTGCGCGCGAACTCATGGACGGATCACGCTGTCCAACGAACTTAGCCTGAGTATTAGTAAGAGGAACATGTATACCAAATTTCAACTAAATCGGTCAACTTTTACTCAAGTTATCGTCACACGCGTAAACGTTACTGACAGACAGACAGACAGACAGACAGACAGACAGACAGACACGGAGCATATTTCGTTGAATGTAGGAAGCTCGCTACGCTCGCTTCAATAAAATATTCTTAAAAAATCGAACTACATTCTTCAAATATATAGAAAATACCTGGGCTATGTAATTACGTATTTATTTATACTTATATTTAAATGTTTCTCTATTATATAATATAATTATATGTTATATAATTAATAGGTATACAACCTAAAATGTGAGTCGACAATCCTATTTTAATTACGTATAGTGCGTCTAATACTGAACTAAATTTAGATGCTTAAACTGATAGAAAGAAAATTTATTTTAACTAAATATGCGATGCGGGGTTCCTCGTTATTCATTGCATTAAAAAGATCTAAAATTCAAAGTTAACACCTTCAGAATAAAAAAAACAAAGATTTAACCTCCGTCTATATATAATTACAACCACTCATATGGGGTCCGAGCTTACCGAAGGTAAAGGAAGCAATGTGATCATTCAAAAAATCGATTTTAAAAGACAATTTTTTATGACTCTGATTCCAAAATTGGCATTTCAGGCATCAGGAAAACATTTTTGGTTCCGTGTCCCTTTGTCGCTCAATTTTTGCCAACTAATGTATCTTAAAAACTACTAGTCCAATATTAATAAAATTTGGATGGCAGGTCACAGTTAGCCCATTGTTGGTCCCATATAAGTTTCAACCTTCTGCGCCCATTTTTTCTTCTTCCAAATCCGTACAAACATTATTTACACCTATACCTTTAAAAGTACTCATCTGATTTTTATGAAATTTGGATGATTAGTCAAAAGTAGCCCGCAGATATCCCCAGTTTAATTTCAAACGTCTGCGCTCTTTAAAATTTATAATTGCTCCTAAATTGATACTTTAATTCATGTAAAAAATGAAAACAATTTTCACAGAATTGAAAAACGGAGGAAATTTGACATTAAAATCATAAAAACTATAAAAGTATACGAAATAGGACGCGAGAAAGCTATGTGCCACACTAACTGGCAGATTATTTTTATTTACACGACGATCTCCTCTCAAAATAATTTTGAATACAAATAAAAGAGGAAAAATTTAAATTAAAAAAAATATATATTTGAAGAATAATTTGGTATTTAACAAAATCAAATTAAAGGTACGAAAATAGATTTATATACAGCCAAACATAATCTTTTAAAAACTAAACAAATAAATAAATAAATGAATAAGAGGTAAGTTCAAATTTCAAATTAATTCATAATTTAATGGAAACATGTTTATCTTATACTGGTTTATTACGAACGGAAGTTAGTTGTGCGGAGTGAAGGAAGTATCTTTTTATTCATGTCATATCAAAGACACCTTATTTCTTGGTTTTTAAAATTAATATTAAAAATTAAAAGATAAAAAGAACTTTCTATATACTACGTTTTTAAAATTTCTGTTGAAGCATGTATAATGTTGATAATATAATTGTCATTGTAATGTATAATGTTAGTGAAAAAAAAAATACATAGTTCCGAATTTATTTACATCACATAATAATGACAACCATCTAGAGAGCTGATGTTAAACCTATAAAAGGACAAATCTTTGTACAACGGATCTCACCAACACTGAATCTAAACCGTGCTATTGATATGCCCCTGTGTAGGGACAGTAAGAGAAGAAAAATGTGTACAAGTAAAGAAGTACAGATACAGAAAAATTAAACCTGTACCTAGGATACAAGTGTAAACTAACCTGGGTGTCACACGTCAATTAATTTATTTCTTTGTTTAGTTTTTGCTGTCATTCAATGTTTACCTCTTCATAAAAAATCACAAATTTGAAACTCGTCAAAATGAAGATTGTAAATACTGTGGGATATGTCAAACAAATAAAATAACTTGCGGATTTTTTCCGAACTAACTTCCCATACAGCAAAATATGCTGAAAACTAATTAAATTCTGCTGAAGGTGGCTAAAAGTATTAAAATAATGCATTGTCATCGTGTTCTGAGTTCTGAGCTATTCTAAAAGTTTCTAATGTTTAGCTACTCGGGAAGTTAGTTTAAAATCGATTGCAAGATTTGTACTGGACAAACAAACAAACAAACAAGAAAGCAAGCTAATAAAAACGTAGTAAAAAATAAAAAAGAAGTAATGGTAAGAAAATATATAAAATACTTTATATATAATATATTACGCTGGTGTACTAAGATAAATAATAAGGTCTTGGAATTTAGAGCTAAGATTTTGCTGGATATACGTGTTGAATTTAATTAAAATAGGTTCAAGCAGGGTAGCCACACGTATATGCACAGACAGTCAATTATTTTTTTAACTTTAAATTTTAAAATGCTTTCTCTAAATAATTTTTTTTAATCTACTAAGATATATTATGAAAAAGCAAAAATAGACGCCAATAATAATTTGGGTTGGAATTTTATTCAGCTGCAACATGTTCCAAAACGAAAAAATTAGTACCCAGGAGACTTGATGTCAGTACTCCACTTCTCAGTACTGACCGAACTATAATGAATACGCTTTGTTTTTAAGGCATTCGTTTAATTGTACAATTATAGCAAAATAAGTGGTGTTGTTAGTTTATTTATTAATAGATGGTTTTTTTTTTGTTTCTATTTTTTAAACACCAATATAGAATAGTTTTGACTCGAGAAGCAGTGGATTAAGCTCATATTATTTGTAACGCGTTGTTTTAGTTATTCGTGGGACTAGAGACTAGAGATGAAAATATGTTTGCAGCTGCTATAAATAAAATGGGAAGTAATTCTGTTTTTCTTTACTTTACGTTTTCTCGTCTGACATAGGTGGAAAAGTACGAGAGGAATAAAAAGGCATGGAGAGGCATACGGGGAGCTAAAAAAAAACCCTACCCTGCAGTAATTTACGACTCCAGGGCCAATATACCGTCGTGGGGCATGAAATATTGATAGGGCACCCGAACCAACCCGGGGAAAATTCGGGGGTGCCCCCGCGTACGTTTCCACGCTAATAAAACAAGATGTGGAGAGAGGGGTTTCAGGTCCCCTGGATATCTGAGAGGGCCACCATCTTGCTGAGGGACGCCGTCGTAAAAAAATCCCCCCTCCCTTCTCTCTAACCTTCCTAGGCTCCATGTCAAAATTGATTCCAATAAAAACAAGAAAAACATGTCTAGGGGTTGTGGGAGGGGGGGGGGGGGGGGGGGGTAAGGACGGGACAAGCATAATTGATGGACCTCTAAGCCACTGTGTGTATACAAGAGGAACCCACAACCATACAAGGGGCAACCCTGGGGGCTCCCCAATCATACACGAAAACACCTATGAACAAAATTGAAATTAAATATATTTGTGTATAATATTATTATTATTAAAGACAACTAAAATAAAAAAAAATCACTTCAACGCCAGGAATTGAACCACGTATCCCTGAGTTTTCGAGGTTTGTCTATATAAATAATCGAAGTCAAAACTTTTTTCAGAAGTAAAAGAATAAAGATACCACACACATCATATAATTTATAGCATATTACACACACATACATAAATATTATATATACATATATATATATATACATATATATATATATATATATATATATATATATATATATATATATATATATATATATATATATATATATATATATATATATATATATATTACACACATATATATATATTATATATGTATATTATATATTATGTGTACACAACATCTATGGGCTTATACTACTTCAGGTAAAGGGGTGAAATTCCCGTATACCCTTCCCTTTTCCAAGTACGCACAAAGTACGTGTAGGGAGGGGGAAGGGGGTGGAGTTGGTCTGCCAGGACGAGATAAGCTAAGCCTTACCCCCTTCCTACACTGAGCGGGTTTTCCCCTTCCCCCCTTTAAAATTACTTTGACGAGCAAGGGGAAGGTTTTATCGCACACACGCTCAACACAACACAGCAACACACCTGATAACATTGTACACACACATATTCTACAATACGTGAGTACGTGCGCACAATTCAATGTTCTCACAAAGTTCTAACAGACACACGAAGTTACTGTAGTAGAAAGATTAACAGACACAGTGATTCGCTTCTTAATACCAAGCCTCTGTGAGGCAGCGCAATTCTTACATCTAAAA
Organism: Gerris lacustris; assembly: GCA_951217055.1. Lineage (NCBI taxonomy): Eukaryota > Metazoa > Arthropoda > Insecta > Hemiptera > Gerridae > Gerris > Gerris lacustris. Next base: position 39,940,064 of record OX578278.1, on the reverse strand, counting down.
CCCACAATGTGAAAGAAAAAACTTATTTCTATTGTACTATATACTATTTCTGTTTCCATCCTAAAATCCTTAAATCTCTAACGGGCAGAGGCCTAGCACACACACACACACACACATATATATATATATATATATATATATATATATATATATATATATATATATATATATATATATATATATATATATATATATATATATATATATATATATAATAAAAAACAAAGAAGCAATATTACTGTAACCGAAAAATTAGGGCAAAAAACATCGTCGGGAGGTGGACATCGTCGGGAGGTGGACATCGTCGGGCCCCTGATGAGTCGGACGCGACGAAACGATGCAGGACATGGCATAATGCCGAGCCAACATCTTAATGACGCAATGTCTGATGTTGGAACAGTTCCTATGGGTCACGCTTAGGTGGCCCATAGGAACTGTTTCAACAAGTGGAGTTTAGTGTATTGTTCTTGTTCTGTTAAGTATATTTTTATTTTTGCAAATATATATCATTTCACGATATGGTATATGTAGGTAGAATATATGTAAGAATATCACCAAGCTTAAAATTTTGTTTTACAATAAATAATTTTTATGAATATGAATACAAAATTTCGTAGATTATTTCAGTAGTTTAGATAACTTTTCATCTACTGCAAAGTCAGTTGAAATAATCTTTCAACTTATAAATCTATAAAAAAAATTAGAAATCCATTCAAATCCCAAATCTATATAAATCTATCAAAATCTTAAAAACAAACCTATTATTACGCCCTCAAACTGTTTTCACTACACAGCACATGACAAAACAAAAATAAGGGGAAAGGGCAAGAAAAAGAATGTTTTGTTATCTCATTTTGTTTTGGCTATCGTAAGGATAATAACATGCAAGTAAGTATAGTGTATTTCTGTACTAGGGGGTCAGAGAAAATGTTTCTTTGTACAAAACCCATACATCCTTATCATCGAGGAAAACCACAAGAATTAGAACCTTTTCAACAGGGGAAGGGGGAAAAATAAAGCCTAAAAAAACCACAATACCACTGGCTTGGGTAGGGGCTTAGTTCCTCACCAGTGAACCTATTCGTAGTCACTCGAGCCTATTTATAGGCAACGCAAGCCTTCCATTCCATGTACTTGGAATACTTAACAATTTTGAAAAGGGTAAACAGGCAAGTTTCGCTCGGAACACGGCTCAGACTAAGTACAATAGCCTTGTCAAGCTAATAACCTCGCCAATATAACTTCCGAATATTCACTGGAAATTGCTATTCCATTCATTCCTATTCCTCGCCTTGCATTACATGCAGTACATTCTCGAGCCCCTAAACAGCAATATATATATATATATATATATATATATATATATATATATATATATATATATATATATATATATATATATATATATATATATATATATATATATATATATATATATTTATAAAATTAAAAATTTATAAATAGACTCAATAAAAATTATTTTATTAAAACCATTTGTTTTTTATTACTACGTGTTTATTGAATAAGTGGAAAATCAGTTTTAGTAAAATGTTCAAAATGTAAATTCAAAATGTTCCCTAAACCTAATAAACCACACCACCTAGTCACATCCTATCGTCCAATTAGCCTTCTTCCAATCTTCGGCAAAATCCTAGAAAAACTCCTTTTAAGACGTATCTCAAAAATATTCCAGTCATCCAATATCCTACCCAATCATCAGTTTGGCTTCCGCTCTCAACATTCCACCATCCAACAGTGTCATCGCATTGTAGACTCCATCTCGTCCTCCCTTGAGCGGAAACAGTACAGCACTGGTGTCTTCCTAGACGAGGCCCAGGCCTTTGACAGGATTTGGCACCAGGGTCTTCTGTGGAAACTGGAAACTAAAGGGCGTCCTTCCCTTTACCTACTACCTTATCCTCAAATCCTATCTCCATGAAAGACACTTCCATGTAAGCTGTGGCTCTTCTCGCTCACCTACGAGTCCTATACTTGCTGGTGTACCTCAAGGAAGTATTCTAGGTCCTTTGCTGTACTCCTTTTATACATCTGATATTCCCCAACATCCAAGTACCCAAATAGCTACCTTTGCTGATGACAAATGCATATTTTCCTCCTCCCACGACCCTAATATAGCAGCAACCAACATCCAAAACCACCTTATCCTTCTTGAACCTTGGTTGAGGAAATGGAGGATAAAAATTAATGAGCAGAAAAGTGTCCATGACACTTTTACTCTCAGACATTCAACTTGTCCTCCAGTCATCCTCAACCAAGCAGTGATCCCACAATCCTCTTCCGTAAGATATCTAGGACTACACCTTGATCGACGATTGACTTGGGCTCAACACACCAAAACTAAACGTACGGACACTAACAGACGATATAAACTGCTCTTGCGACTTCTTGACCAAAGATCCCACCTATCCCTTTATAACAAAATCCTTATTTATAATACAATCCTTAAACCCATTTGGACCTATGGAATTGAGCTCTGGGGTTGCACCAAGCTCTCAAATTCCTATAGACTCCAATCCCTTCAATCAAAGATCCTTCGAAAAATCACCAATTCCCCACCATACGTTTCTAACCTTACAATTCACCACGACCTAAAAATTCCTTTTGTTCATGACCTCGCTTCTACCCGTTATAAACATTTCCATGAAACCTTAAATCACCATCCTAATCCTTTAGTCACATCCATGGCATCCCTTCATACCCCTGATCAACCACCCCGTCGGCTGAAGAGGCATTGGCCTCGTGACTTGCTACTATAGTTCACAACCTCAACCGATGAAGTAGATTAATGTTACGCACGACAGGAGTACTACCACTGGGTAGCCTCTCCTCTCACGAAAATCCATGTCACTCAATCATATTGTTATCCTTATTACTTATAGCAAAATGACACTGCAAGTAATATATAATATGTAAAATTAAAAAAAAAAAAAAAAAAAAAAAAAAAAAAAAAAAAAAAAAAAGTAGTTTCAAAGAGGTTAAAGAGAAAAAAAGGTCAGAAAAATGTAAGGAAGGATTTTCCAGAGAAAACCCTTGCAGGTGTTTTGCCGGGGATGCTACCTGCTTTATCCCGCGCACAACCCCTTTACTACACTCTCAAGACATTTCCCATCACTAGTCAGTTCTGACAAAAAGAAAATATCCCAGGGAGGATGGCAAAATTCCAACGACAAACTTTTTTAGTAGATAAAGGAAACTCTGTTAAGAAGAAAACATTCTGATAAATTGTTTGTAAACAAAAAAATTATTTTAATTTTTTAGCGGTATTATTTTTGGTTTTCTTGTCATTCCTAATGTAAACTGTAGTTATAACTTTGACAACTAAGTAACTATGTTTTTATCAAGAAAGCCGAAGATAATAATTTAAAGTGAAAAAGGTAAGTTGTTCCGATTTATAGTAGGGGGGGGGGGGAGATATTGTTAAAGAAGTGGTGGATTATTATTATCATAATTTTCTTCTTCCTGCTTTATTTTGTGCAAACACCATTAAACTGAGGATATTCAATTTCACTTCAATTATAATCCAATTTGGAAGTGTTGTTGTTTTGAAAACACCAGTTAAACATCGTGATTGCTTAATATAGGATTGGGTTTCTGAATGAAGGAGCTTAAAAGCAAAATAAATAGGAGACATCTCATTTATAAATATATACTAATATTGTCCAACAAATATCCGTATTGAAACTAAACCAAAAGATGTTAAAGATCTTTGAACATTGATTATAATTATGTATATATTGATAATATTTCTTGATGTATTAATTTAAAAAAAAAAAAAAAAAATGTGCGACAAGAAGTTAACAATTGAAATAAGCTAGTGTTCCTAGTCTACATAGGCATACTACTGCTCTTCAACCATCTAACTTAACTAAAAGCGCGGTCGGTATCGTTAGTGAAATTTCAGATTCTCATTAGTTTAATACTGCATGTGTTTCTAGAATTAATGTATATGATTAAATTGTAATTTTATTTGTACATAAAACTTGTTTAAAGGTTAAGATGAACAACACCTAAAATTTAAGTTTCACAATCTCTCTGTAAACTACAAGCAACTCACTCTCTCTCTGTACAAGCAATTAATTTCTCGAGTTAAAGCAAACTTTGAAAAGGACTAGAGTTAGAGAAATATGTATAGGGAAGGAAAGTAAAACAGAGGCCTTGCCGGTCGTCGTAAGAGGGGAGGACTTTAAAGTCTTGATAAGGACCAAGCCCTTGCACGAAATACTTCCAAGTCCAAGGAGAGACTAACTAACTTAGCTTCACATCACGGCATATGAACACGGCAAGTCTCACGAAGCCGCCGAGTAAAGCTTACAAGGGACTATTATAAAGGATAACGTTTAACGAGGAGGACGTTAAACAGCAGACCACAAGTCCACAGTAAGGAATAATCCACCTTATCTGAAGCCAGTTTAACCGTATACAGAGGTGTTTCACAGCTTCGTAAAATTATCTATCGCAAGACCCAGGACAACAAAGATGTGGGGGAAAGGACGAGTTACTTAAAACCCTCCTCAATGCCTTATGGCTTTTCTTATCATAATCACTTTTGAAGCACTTCATACGTCCACCACTTTCACAGCTATATCGATACTAAGTCTCAAATCTATAAAAAGACAACTAAAATGCGTAAACACCCAAAATCGAAACATCAGAATGTTTTAGTAAATTACGCGTCGAGTGCGGAAAGTAGCATTTTGCATGCGAGTGTGGAGATTGCACCCGAACGACAGCGAGGGTAGTAAAACCACACGAGAAATGCAAAATGCCGTTTTCGCACGAGTTGCGCACCGTACTTTATCTACGATTGTTAAATTTAAAAAAAAAATACAGAAAAAAAGCTTGCTGTAGGTAAGTTCGTATCTCTCCTTGATAAAGATGGCATTAATTCTTTAGTTGTATTTTTTGCCGAATTAATTATTTCTGGAGGAGTATAATTCTCCACATTTTCATCAGTCACTTGATTCACTCATTGTTTTTCACTAAAAACTCGATATAAACAGTTACTTTAATAAAAGAATAGCAAATTAGTTTTGTAATATGTAAACAAACTCGCTAATCGTGCGTAAAGCTGAAGAATTCCTCTTCTTTACCGCCCTAGGGTGGTAAAGAAGAGGAATTCTTCAGAACTATGAGACGCGCATGCGCAATGAATACAAGTACGTAAAGAATCACTTTCTACGCATCTAAACAGAGATACAATGTTTATATTTCGTATCAATCGTAGATAAAATCTATTTTGTTCCATCAATATTAAATTTAACATAGAAGTTTTAACATAAACTATATTTAATACAACTCATATTTCTTATACCCATCAACCATTTAAATATCAATGTAATCATTATAAATAATAATAATTGAGTTTTAGCCATGACTTTGTTAAAGAAAGGGGCTACACACATATTTTACTTAACTACAAAATAGATTTTTACCGAAATGGTTTAAAATAAACCAGTTTTGAATAACATATCTTCAATAATTCGCATTTAGATATTTATTTATTGATTACTTTATTACTTACATTTAAAATTAGATTAAACTTAATCAGACCAATTAAAAGATACATTTTAATCAATTGGTTATTATCATTTTTAGGGTCCGTAGGCAAAACCAAGGACCCTTATATTTTCCTGCGTGTGTCTGTCCGTCCGTCCTGTCGCCTGCTCTCACGGCTACACCTTTCGTCCGATCACTTTGAAATTTGGCATGTATGAGTATTGTACCTACCCACATATTTTAAAAATATAGCGACTTAAAAAATAATATTTTTCAAAAAAAAGGGTAAAAAAACTTAAGGGTTAAATTTTTTAAATTTTTTTTCGACACCGTGAGGGGTATCATATGAAAGGGTACGTCCAGCTGATTACAAAAATATATAATGCTTTGGTTATAGGCGAGTTTAAAGTGGCTGTGAAACGTGCCCCCCCCCCCCCCCTCCTCTATCTCGTTTATGTGAAGTGAAAAAAATCTGAAATACTTCCTGAACTTTCTTCGACCAAAAGTAAAGATACCACTTTTTGGAAATTTCTAAAAAAATAATATTTTATTTTTTATAAAATACGTTTTTTTTATAATTATGGTCTTTTCGATGTATTTATATGGTTGTAATCCGGTTCAGTGGCATAAAAATACTTTATCGGAAGTTTGTTTATGTGTTTTGAGAATATCAGACCCATAGGATAGTTCAAAGTAAGCTTTTTAGCATTTTAAAAAACACCATCAATAGGGTACTATTTAAGCTATACAGTGTGGCCTACGGACCCTCGCTGTGTGCTTACCAGCACACACTTGACCTGTTTACTTTATTGCTATTAACAGAAGAATTCAGGATACGAAGCTAATACTACGGTATAAAAACAGCGGATTGAAGCGACACGCCAACCCCGTGTCATCCAATACATATAAATATATTTGTTGTATGTGGGCTGTTGCGCCACATATTAATACTATTACGAGTATTTTACAAACAGACACATTTTAAAAACGTACAAACGTACAACTTAAACCAAATAATTATTAAAACCTAGAACTCTAGCGACATACAAACTAAATGATCGAAAGGTCAAGTTTAAATATTCCAGCAACGATGAATGTTTTATTATGTAATTAAGTAGGTTAAACTGATACTGCTTAATCAATTTAATGACGATTAAATTCCGTCAAATTCATGACTAATCAGTTTAATTATCATATTAATTATTGAAACAGATATGTATAATTGATTAAATGGATTAGGCCCATTGTAATTAATATCCAAACCTAATATACCTACATTTTTTACTTTCATTTAACGTCATTTTCTTAACCGTCGTATTATTTGAAAATAGCAATCATCACAATAAGGCTTTATAACCGGATATAAACCTGATTATCAAAGCATAAGGTTATTAGACGCCGAGGGAATCAGCCATTTTACGAAAATATTCATTACCACGCTGGGATTCGAACCCTAATCATTTGTTATAATGATATTTAGGCAAATTGACAAAAAATACGCAAACCGCTCGGCTAAGCCACTGGCCCCATCTGTGGCAATTACTATTTATAATTTATTATTATTCTTTAAGGGAGATCGCTGTTTCATAAAAAAACCGAAAAAAAACTTTTTTTCTTTTTTTTATAATTTTTACAAGCAAGAATAATAATAATTTAATACAGGTATTTACATGAAAGAGAAAAACAAATTAAAAAATTAATAAAGAAGAAGACTTTTAAGAAAAGTAGGAAAAGAAAAAATAAGTACAAAAGAGAAGGAGGAAAAAACTTTTCTTTTGGAATAACCTTAAGAATTTGAGCTTGGGCTCGTTAGATACATAACGAATCCAAATAAATATATATACACTTCTTGGAAAAAAATTAGTACAACACAGCGAAGCCAAAGTTATATAAAAGAAAACCTTAAGAAAATATTTACCAAAAAATCTAAACGAGGTCTTTTTCATAAACAACACACAAAGAAAAATAAAAACTTAAAACGGTAAGGATGGCATATCTGAAGGAAGGTACTTCATGTTAAGAGGCGTAAAAAAAAGTTAGGGGGAGGAAAGAGACCATGCAAGTTTAAATAACCTTACTTATTGTGGTTTGGCTTTTTCTGGAAGGGGGAACTTACTTCTGCTTAGAGTGGTAAACTTAGCAATATATATAGCTAGGGCCCAATTCCTTGAGAAGCAACACCAGCGTCTTGTAAGAATTGGTCCGCACCCCTCTCCACAAAAAAGGTAATTGCATCATTAAATTGCCCAGGACTAAAGTAAAGGACTCCACCCTTGTCGTATACTAGGGCAAAGCCAAAGGACTTGAGAACTTCAACTTCCAACTTCAAAACTTATTTCTTTTGGTGTTCAGGTGGATAGAAGGGAGAGGGGAAATAGTACTAACTTACTTTTTTCTATTCCCTTTTTCTTTCAAGTAGGTTTTCTTGGAATAGGGGGGGAAGAGAAAAAAGGAAAATGCCCAAAACTTTGTAACAAAACAAAACTACAATTATATATATATATATATATATATATATATATATATATATATATATATATATATATATATATATATATATATATTGTTATGGGAAACAACTACTTGAAAACAAAGCCAGACTTTTGCCGTCTTAACGATAAATTGGTTCCTTAACAAGTTGAAATTAAATTTCCTTTTTTCCTTTAAATAAATAAGCTGATTTTTTTTTTTTTTTTTTTTTTTTTTTTTTTTTTTTTTACATCTCTTCTGGTTTTTCTTCGAAAGTATTATTTTTCCTGAAAGTTTAGTAAAGTTTTTTTTACATGTTTTAAGTCTATTTCAAAGACGGTGTTTTGTTTACCTTTAAATATATTGTTAAGGAGTTACAATAATTAGTTTTTACGTTAAAAAATAGAATATAATACTTTAGTTACAATTTTCTAACCAACTCTTCATTATTTAATTATTAATACTTCTTGTATACTTTCATTTAAGATTTTATTTTATTAATTTTTCGGAAACTTGAGTTGCCACAAGTTTTTTTTGCCACACTTATTTTTTAAAATGGTGTTTTGTATTTTAAAATATATGGTTTAAGGGGGAATAATTAGGATTCTTTCCCGATATCCAAGAATAAATAAATGTCCAGGTAATTTTTTTTATGTCTGAACAACAGTTTTACAATGTAACAAGCGACTACATGCTTTGCTATTAAGTAAAATTTAAATAAATTATAATAAGTTAAAAACTGATTAACATATCAGTGCTGATGATAGGAAAAGTAGCTCTGCTCCCGAAACGTCGTTAGATTATTACAACATACTCACTGGACCATGTCCAATAAAATGATTGATTAAAACTGTTATTGCATAGTAACATAAGCAAGTTCATTGAACACTATAAAATAGACCTAAACATATCATTAGGCAATGTTATTAAACACTAAAATAGAGCTAAACGTATCATTAGGCAATGTTATTGAACACTCTGTACAACATACTGAACCATTTTGATAAAAAATGTTATTTGTTAATCTATAAAATAAACCTAACCATATATGGATAATCAATATTATTGAACAGTGTAAAATAGACCTAACCATTTTGATTTTTGATAAGCAATAATGATATTGAATACAGTAGAACCTCGTTAATCCGAATTAATTGGGACAGGGTGGTTCGGATTTGATTCGTCCAGATTATCAAATGTGATGCTGATAAATCCTAATAACGACAGAAGTATGTGTGCTAAAAAGGATAAATATTATTATTTGAATAAAAAGTATAACACAGTTAAAAACATTTAGTCCAGGCAAATTAGTAAAAAAAACAGCAAATGGAGGAAATAATTTATACACTTTTGAAACTTTGTGAAAACCTTTTTAAGGGGTCTAGTAGTAAGAAACAGTAAAGTTCCCTCCTCTCGAGGGGGCGCGTCCCCCCCCCCCCCCCCCTCCCCTCCTTAAAGTCCAAAATTTACTTATTTTTCACTTTTTACGCAAAACGGTTTAATTTTTTAATGGAAGTGTTATTACCAAAATTATTCCTCACTAAATTCTGCACAGAAAAGGTCCTAAAAAGGTGCATGTTTGAAGTGGGACATGCCGTTTTCGAGATATTGTAGTTGGATAGAGATAAAACGCATTTTTGCGAACCAAGATATCTTAAAAACAACACATCGGATTTTAATGAAACTGGGATGGTAGGTTATACTTAGCCCATTGTTGATCCCAAATAAGTTTCAACCTTCTGCGCCCATTATTTTATTGGAAGGCCTGAACCAAAACTTTACTAACTAACCATTATTTTATCCTCCACATGCGCACAAACATACATTTATTTAGACCTATATCTTCAAAAGTACTCAACAGATTATTATGAAATTTGGATGGTTTGTCGAAAGTAGCCCGCAGATAGCCTCACATTAATTTCAACCGTTTGCTCTCTTTACATTTTCTAAATTGGTTCCCTTTTTGTCTGTCTGTTGATCAATTTTTTGTGTGTCTGTTATGAATTAAAGTATCAATTTATCAAAATGTAAAATTATGATGTGTGTGGAGTATAAAATAATGGGCACAGAAGGTTGAAACTTATATGGGATCAACAATAGGCTAAGTATAATCTACCATCCCAATTTTATTATAGTCCGATGTGTTGTTTTTAAGATATCTTGGTTCGCAAAAATACGTTTCATCTCTATCCAACTACAATATCTCGAAAACGGTATGTCCCACTTCAAACATGCATAGGACCTTTTTTGTGCAGAATTATGTGAGGAATAATTTTGGTAATAACACTTCTTTTCAAAAATTAAACCGTTTTGCGTAAAAAGTGAAAAATAAGTTAATTTTGGACTTAGGAGGGGGGAGGGGGGGGGACGCGCCCCCTCAAGAGGGGGGAACTTTGCTGTTTCTTACTACTACACCCCTTAAAAATGTTTTCACAAAGTTTCAAAACTTTATAAATTATTTCCCCTGTTATTCCTTATTTTCCTGGACTAATTGTAATTATCAGCTGCAATATTTATTAACAGTTAAGAAACTAATAGAAATTATTAAAAACTCTCACTAAATTTAGGGTTTCATAGATCCTTCTCGAAACAGTAATTATGCCGAGAGTGATGTGTGATGAGTTAAAATATATCCCAAATAAATCCCCCCTCCCCAACCACCGTATTATTCGACTAGTCCCAAAATTTTGAAATATCTCATGCAAATACCTTATTTTGGGGCGATAAAAATAACAGGGAAAAAATTCCCAATTTTATAAATTGCAAATTTTATGGGCGCACGTGGGCAGTGCAGTACGCCCAAATTTTATTTTTTTTTAATTTTGAGTGGGATATGCAATGAAAGCTCCTGACGTTTAGCTTACAAATGTATATATGCTTGTTTAAATTTTGCATTCCTTTTGGTTTATATGAGTTAAAATATACCCCCAAACAAATGTGCCCTCCCAACATGCAAATACCTTATTATGTATTAGGCGATGAAAATTTCCCGATAAAATTTAATTTACCTTGTTGTCGTTACTGATAAAAAACATTTTGACCCCCGGTGGTTCGAATTAGGGATCTTTAATGTTTGTTTGATATTCGGGGCCTTCCAACTAATTTTTATTTTTATTTTTATTTTTTTCGTATAAAGCAGGATGGGGAAATAAAAAAATGTTTTTTCATAATATAATAAGTTAATAACGTATATGCTTAATAATCTATATGAAACCCTAAAAAGTACTTTGGATACAAGTACATCCCTGTGATTTTCTGTTATGTTTTTAATTAAGTTCCCTTTTAGCATGCTTGTTCGCACCTCGGTGGCGTTCAGATCAAGAAGTTTCTACTGTACTCTGTTATGGACCAATCTATAGGATGGATTTAACCATTTTGATAAGCAAATGTTATTGAACACTCAATCTATACTATAGACAACCATTTTGTTAAGCAATGGTATCCACCCATCTATAAAATAGACCTAACCATATGGATAGGTCAGGGTATGATAGGCAACCCCTATCAATAATGTCCCAAGTAGGGACGAAATATCGCAAAAAACGTAGTTGGCTTTTATTATACCCCTGTAGACCTATAAAAGAAAACTTAATTGATATGCAATGTTATCGGACATCCTATACAACAAACTTAACTATTTTGATAAGCAATCTTATTGATTAATTAAATAATCTATAAAATAGATAACTATTTTGAAAAACAATGTTACGAGCCAATCCACAGAATAGAGCTAACCAGTTTAATAAGCATGAAATGTTATCTAAACATCCAACTTAACTATTTTAGTAAGGAATGTTACAAAACACTTTATACAAAAGACCAAGCAATTCGTCAATAGCATTGCTTGTCTAAATGTGTAGAGCAATAACGTCGCCAGTTTCAAAAGACAACTCCGCCATAATTATTATTACTAATTAACAACGTTTCGCAGTCAATATCTTATCTACATCTAGGGGAAGTAAAAAAGTAAGGGGGGGGGGGGGGAATGAATAAATAAAGAAAAGGATAAACGTGAAAGAGGTATGGAACCAAAATGTTTGTGGATTCTTCCAGATGGTTCCCTCAATACAGAATGGTTTAATTTCCATTAAGTTCTGGTTAGGGGGAAGTTGAAGCAAGTGGAAGACTGCAGAAGACACTAGAACAAAGCAGAGAGACTTCTAATTGAAGTGCTTTGCATATTGTATAACCCTTATACACTTCACAGTCTGTCAACTCTTTCCTGTTAATTAATTAACTGCGGCTAACCTCTAGATCTAACCGCCCAGTATTTTATATACTCTTTCTTTTTCACACATCAAATCTATTCACGTTTTACAACCTATTTGGATTTTTTTCAAATAAAAGGCCAATTAATTAACCATTTCAAAAGATTATAATTTTCAATTCTTTTTACTTACCACTTAATCTTCAAGTCAATTCTCACTAATAGATACTTGCGAGGAAGTCTAAGATATGTTCTCCTATTCTCCAAACTTCCTTATAAGTGCTGTTGTCTCTTTGGACAGTATCCTAGTATCATACATCCTCTCCTTTACATCTCGCACAACCATGCTATTCCTCAGTATCCCCCACAGGCATTGCCACTTTAGCAGATGACAAGGCTATCCTTTCAGTTAATATAAATATTACCATTGACCATCCAAATACACCCTAAATCACTTGCAACATCTTAAGCTTTGGTTAAGGAAGTACAAGATAAACAAAAACCAAATTAAAAATGAGCACGGCAGTCTATGTAAAAAAAGTCTACCAATTATTGTGGCACAAAGCTTCCTCGCTTAATATACTTTAATGATTTTATGCTTTTACAACCTGTTTTTGAAAAATGTATTTAATTTTCCACGTTTTGGGCGCTGAAGGTTGAAACTTAGATGAGACCAACAATGGCATAATTTAATTATGACCTACCATCAAAATTTCAATAAAGTAGGACCAGTAGATTTTGAGATGAGTAGACTCTCAAAAATTAAGCGACAGACAGACTCAGAACTAAAAATGTTCCCTGATGTCTGAAACAGATTTATGTCTTGGAATTTTTGAAATCAGAGACAAAATATTTTCGTTCTTCAGAACGATCAATTAGCTACCGTTACCTCCGGTAAGCTCGGGAGCAAAATTATGTTTCAGTATATTTCTTCCTCTCGCGGTTTTCTAAGATTTCAGATCGATCACATTGCTTCCGTTAACTTCGGTTAACTCGAAAGCAAATCGGACCGACACATACAAGTACATAATAACTTGGTCCAGCGTTTTTAATTTATTAGTTGCTTTCGTAGCTACATTTAATTATTATTGAACGTTTCATCAAAATGTATCATACAAATAACTTCTCCTCGGCGAGGAATCGAACCCTCAACACAGACTTCAGAGACATTTTTAAAAACACTTTTTGGACTCAAGAAACCTCAAAACCTGTAAATTCATTAAAATCTCCAAATTGAATTTTCGCACCACCACAATACTTCCTTTTTTATATTTATATACTACGTATATGAGAAATTTAAAAGAGATAATAAGAAAATATTATCTAAGTTTTAATAGAGGATGGACGTAGTCGAGTAAAGGGATTCCCAATTTACCTGTAACCACCTTCTAGCAACGTTTAAACACCGACACATTTGGTGACCATTAGAATCCCAGAAAGATTAGATATTCCTTCACACTGATGATTATAGTAGATGTTTAAAGTGGTCGATTTCTCCTCAGGTAATAAACCAATGAGGAAATTTTACGTCCTGATAAGAATTAGGTTATTACAGATAACATTATCTATCTTAGCATCAGTGTGAAATATGCCACATCTTACTGGGATTTGAACCATAGCCAGATAACATGAAAAATCAACTCTTTGTGGAGGAGTTTAGAGTCATAATTATCACTAGAATTTAAGTTCAAAGACTTAATAAATTGTCTCAAGTAAGTGTTTTATGTATGTTTATACTTAAATTCCATTCAATAAATATTGCTTCTTGTTATGCAGTATTATTTTAAAATCTATATGCAAAATTAGCACCTTTATCGCAAATGTTAAATTAGTGTATTAACCCGTAACTGATGAGGTGCTTTTTATGTTAATTAACTGGTGAGGTTGTGTTACAGATACCCAGAACGTTTCCCCCTCTCAGCAAATTTACTAGTTGGGATAAATAACAAATAGCTGCATAAAGTATTAAAAGTAACTTTTATTTATAATCTAAAACAATTCTTTGTACATAAAAACTAAATGGGGTCAACAAATAAGAAAATTAAAAAAAAATAATAAAAGTTCGATTAAAATTTTGTGTATTGTTTAATTTAAATAATTTGAATATTTGAATAAAAATTTTGAGGAAATATTATTGTATTTATGAAATTTAATGTTAATACTAGCCGGGCTCGGCTGGCCTACGGCCAGCCTGCGTCCGTCTAGTGGTCAGCCAAATGTATTATGTTGGACTTGTAATTTGATTTATATATATTTAATTATTTTCATTTTTTTTGTAAGTATTTGCAGCTAAATAAGGACATTTTTTAATGTTACCCCCTTTAAAAATGAAAATAATAAGAAATACTACATAACTACATTAAAAGGTCTAATCAAGAGCTTTCCAACGATATACATATAAGTAGGTGTTGTAAAATAAGCACATTTGTACCCCTGTACCAATAGGTACCAAAAATATATTTAAAAAAAAAACAAACAATGTAAAAGCCCATAATTTAAGCTAATGAATAAAAATAAAAAATAAAATAATATATAAAAAAATTATTTCACTCCTTTTACCTGAAACAAAAGTACAAAGCGGTACAAAAGTACCCGTACAATTTTTTTTAAAAATAAATAATCAACATGAAATTAAAGTACTTTTCAAGGCCTTTTAAATGATATGCGGCAAAGAAATAAAATCCAAAATATGAGGTCACGTGACACGGCAGTCGGGAAAAAGTTTACTCTCAATTTCTCAGAAAATAGGGCGATTTTTTAAAATAATAAGGTCTTAAACTAAAGGGTATTAGTGCACGGTTTCAGCGCCCCAATCGAAATTCAAATCGGTCAAGAAATGTGGACGCTGTGAGCGCCCAAACTCAAAATTTCGAAAAATCGAATTTTATGAGAAAATTATACATTTTCCAGTAGGCCGTATAACTTCGCTTCACTAAAGATACACGAAGCACTTGTTTGCGCTTACCCCTCGAACCGGATTCAGTTAGCCCGTGTAAATTACTACAAGAGTCAACTTTATTCCCCCCTAAATAACCACCCTTGTACCCTTCGTGTACCCCGAACTGTGAGGTACCATGACTCGAAAAGTACACGGAAATTCAAATTTAAAAGTAAAACGGGGCAAGCACGGTTATTTTCTCTATCTAGAAATGTAATCGCCAACTCGGTACCTTGAAAACCCTAGGAGGAGATACGCCAACCATGAAAACAAATGAAAAAAAATAACCCGTTAAAAGTGTTTTTTCCCCAAAAAATATCTGAAACCTGAAAAATTTTAAAAAAGTTTTTCACAACTTTTGTCAACTTTCCAAGGGCTTTAAAACGATATGTATATATTTTCTGTACCATTTGTACTTTTTCTGATCGGTGAAAAAAAAATTTCCAGATGAAGCCCCCACGCGGGGGTAAGTCGGGGGGAAAAAGTATGTATACTTTTCGGTACAACTTTGCGAGCTTAAAAAAAGCCGCCAAAAAAATTTCAAACATTGTACCTTTTTTAAAAAACTTTTTAACAAAAAGTACTTAAAAAACCCACTTTTTGACCGTAGGTCACTTTGGACTCGATTTTCGATACTCGACCATTCAAGTTTCGTACCAAAAGAATTTTTCCTTGAAAATACACTATACCCTAAGTACATTACACTAAAAAACCAAATTAAAAATCCAATCCACATCCCAAAACAAAAATCCTAAAACTCCCTTATTTTACCCTTTGCTCCCCCTTTTCACCCTCAAGGCGTACTCAAAAGTACCTAGTTACCGATGTTTGGTCAAGCTCATTTTTAGTTATTTAAATGAAAAAGCCAAAAAAAACCCAAAATTCCGACATAAGTTGGTATACATGTAGCGGTACTTTTTTCACGGACCCCGTAAACACTGAAGGGTTGCACTTATTTTCACCCCTCTTCCCCCATTTGAAGCAAAATTTAACGGCACGCCCGCCCCCCACCACAGCTCGGTCGGCCTTCGGCCTCCCTCGCAAAGACAGTGATGAAGAAAAAAGGTGTTCTTTAATTTTAATAGTGTCGACTAGTAAAAAAATTAAAAATTAAATTGTTATTATATAAAAACAGTTTTTACTATACAAATTACATAGTAAAAAAAGAGTAACTTAACTGGTGAGGTTGGGTTAGGAATACCCTGAATTTCTGAAAATAGCCCAAAAAACAAAACAAGTCACGTTTAGCGCAACCAAAGATCTTCAAACCAACAGACAATAAACTGATTAGAAGACATGAGAGGACACAGGCCCCACCCTAATCCTCTAGTGATAATTTATCAACAAAGTATTCCATGGGTATCTCACACCCAACCTCACCAGTTACGGGTTAAGAGTCTTGATTACAAACAATTACAATTTATTCATAATTAATTAAACAGTTTAAACAAGTCTGTATTAAAACAACTAACTAGTACAGGAATAATATAATTGGAGAGTAGATCGCTTGTTAGTTCGTTGTTAATTAAGCTTAATTTAATTTTAAACCATTCAAATAAGATTGAATCCACAACAGATTGTTGTTGGTGATTGAGTTACAAGTTAAAAGTAGAATCGTATAGATAAGCGTGGAGTCACTTGATTAGGAATTAACTATTCCTACGAGATATGCTCTAAAAAGATTAAATATTTTCTAAATAACATCATTAATTCGGTTCATTTCTCGAAAACATGAGCTGTATTCGAAATTCGTAACAATAATATTACTTCAAAACTTTATTATAGTATTATACTTTTCTTATAAATTTAAAGTAGTTAAGGGTAATTAAGATTTATAAAGTAGCCTTTAGATTGTATTAATGAGCGTGCTCAAGTTACTTGCTTATAAATAAAAACATTGTCTCTTCATCAAAAGTAACTTAATTTTAATAAAGCTGGCTTTCACCACTCGGTTTCTCGGCTTCCACTGGGTATTATCAGAGCTGAAAAGACGAGTAAACATTTAAAAAAGAAAGAGCCAGCAGTGTAGGAGTTGTGAAAGAGGTTTAAACTGACTGAATAACTTCTGTGTAGAAAATAATATGATTATGTATTAATATAAAACAGTATTTGACATTTTCTTTAATTATATATATATATATATATATATATATATATATATATATATATATATATATATATATATATATATATATATATAAATATATATATATATATATATATATATATATATATATATATATATATATATATATATATATATTTTTTTTTTTTTTTTTTTTTTTTTTTTGTTCGTCAATAAGCAATTGTGCAAAAGTAGTAAGAATCCCAAGGTAATTATTATTTTCATATCTTGAGGGAGCGTGGATTTATGAAGGAGGGTTTTGAGGAGAGCTAATCAGGGTGGGTGCAGAACAGCTCCGGTATATTACGAGCCTTGTATACAGGGGGTCGTCAGGGAAACACCGCAGCCTAACGGGGGGGGGGAGAGAAATTGTAATATAGAATATCTGCGCCTTGGATTTTATACAGCCTGTTTACACAGTGTATCTTGAGGCAGTACAAGTCCCGTGTCTCACCAGGATATAAAGGTTTAAAAGAGGGCTTGTTTGTATCTAGCGCCTTTCTCCTTCCGATCCTAAAATCCTCAGGGCTTAATCTCTTCTCCGCTGTAATCCCTTCTCTCGGCACCTCGTAGCTAACTCTTCACAAGGCGGTGTCACCTTGGCGGGTTTATAGTTGGGCCCGGTAGGGTAGAGTCGGAGAATTCTAACGCACCGCGCGTGCCAACATATCTCAAGCTCTACAACCCTACCACTAAATCCCTCTTTCGTATTTTTCTAAACAAATTCCTTTTCATCACGAATCTTTTTCTTACCGTACAAAAGGTTTTACTTTTTCTTTCCCTTCCACTAAAGCTCAATGCAAATAAAAAAAGTCTCTACATAAAGATATATAACTACGTACATAAATATGTATATAAAATCTGCTTGTATAAACCCCCAGAGTTGGGCCTCTTCAACTGCACAGGGGCAGGGTTGCCACCCACTACCCGACAAAAAGATGTTTTCAGAGTCGTGGATGTTTTTCAAACGTTTCTACCCTTCTCTTCCTCGAGCCCATTTATTCCTCTGATATTGTTCTGTGTGCTTTCAACTCTAAAACTCATTTAAAGCGAAAGTGGCTGCTCACTTGTTTTGACAATGACTCTTAGAAGAACATTTAGCAATTCAGACTAAACATTAAATCTATTCTAGCACTGTGAGTCATAATAATACAATTTATATTCAAGTTATATCATCAGTAAAGAATTATTAACCAGGCGTTCCACAAAAAACAAAAGGAGTTTATTTCAATCTAAGTGAATTGATTGAATCGTTGAAGGCGCGAGTAACATTCCTTTCACTTCCCTTCGCTTAGCTTGATTGTTTCCATGAAATTGCGAGTAACTTTCTACCTACTTCCCTTCACTCAGTTTGAAAATGTTTACTTAATTTTCTTTCAAATACCATCATCATTGTTTTAAATGTGCTTACTAGTTTTTTAAACATTATTTAACGAACTTAAATTCTCTTTAAAACTAAGCTTCTTTAACAAATTGAATTATGGAACTTATTAAACCAAATTCAAGTATATAGAGCCCAAGAAAAATACAAGAAAGAAAATCAAAAACATTAATTCTAGAGTTCCAGGCCTTAACAGTACAAGTTCAAAAACTTAACTTTTCAGTAGAGCCATTTCAAGATTTGAAATTTGTTTTTTTCCTACCATTTTCACATTTAGGAGCGTATGAAAGCAAAGTTGATTACTGCTTTGTAGGAAAACAGTAATAAACTTTGCTTTCATACGCTCCTAAATGTGAAAATGGTAGGAAAAAACCGAATTTCAAAACTTGAAATGGTTCTACTGAAAAGTTACGTTTTTGAACTTGTACTGTTAAGGCCTGGAACTCTAGAATTATAAATGTAAGGATTTGACAATTTTTAAACCTTACAACCAAACTAATGAAATAGTAAAATTGCTAGAACACCAGGAATTAATTCTGACTATGAAAAATGTAAACACTAAAATAAAAATCTAAAACAAGGCCTCAAATTGGAATATGACTCTGGATACTCATACTTATCATTCCAGGTAACATAATTAGTTCAAGGAATGAACAAGAACATCCTATCCTTGATCTTGCTCCAATCACGAAACGGACGAGTGTTTGGGTGAGAAACGTTTAGAGCACTTATTCGACATTAATACCTATAAATAAGCTATCACCAAAAAAACTCAAAACTTGATGACTACATTGACCAACTACTTCGAACGTTTAAAAATAGACTGCCAATTGGTGTGGCACAGCTTCCTCGCATCCTATCACGTACTTTATTGATTTTATACTTTTGCAAGCCAATTGTTTCCCCCGTTTTTTTAATCTGTCAAAATTGTTTGGAATTTTACATA
The DNA here is from genome assembly GCA_951217055.1 of Gerris lacustris. NCBI lineage: Eukaryota > Metazoa > Arthropoda > Insecta > Hemiptera > Gerridae > Gerris > Gerris lacustris. The sequence goes on along the minus strand of OX578278.1, from coordinate 39,920,481 downwards.
AATTAAAAGTATCAATTTAGCAAAAGTTAAAGAGTGCAGACGGTTCTAATTAATGGGCTATCTTTCGTTCTTCAGAACGATCACATAGCTTCCGTTATCTTCGGTAAGCTCGGAAGCAAAATAACGACCACACGCGAGGCTTATGTTACCTTAAAATGTTTTTCACATTTATTTTTGTAAAAAAAGTATATACATAAATGTTTCAATTTCTCTATTTTATTAAACAATCAATTTTTACTTTTTCATATAAAGGGGAATTATTGGAATAGCGCAAAAATTCGATATTGATGGAATTAAACGTTTTGAGGTCCACTGAGTCCAAACTAACGGTATTTAAAAAAGTCTGTTTGTGCAGACGCTGGAGCCTAAACTACTGGGCCGATTTTGACGAAATTTGGCATACATTTTCATAAAAATCATACCTTGAGGTAAAATCGAGAAATGAATTTTAGCTCTATATTTGGGGGCGTTACCCCTCAAAAACTCTGAAAAAAAGTGAAAATATTATTTATCGAAAACGGTTCCGAGGATGTAGATTTAAAAATTCTAAAATGTAGTCTATTTAAATACAAATTTAACAATATAAGCCGGTTTCCCGGGAATAATCAATTCCTGAGAAAATAGCTTTAAACGCGGATGTTCAATAATAATTAAATGTACCTACATACGAAAACTAAGAAATGGAAAACACCGGGCTGAGTAATTATGAACTCGTATATGAGAAAGTTTTTTTTAGTTGTCTCGGACCGATTTTTTTTTCTTTAAGAAGCACTATGATTTTCTTTAGAGTTACACTTATATTAATAAATATCATAAATTAAATTAATACAACAGAAAAATGAAAATATATTGTTTATGATTTCGAACGCTCATCAGTGCCCAAAAAACCAAAAAACACCTCTTTTCAACAATTGGATTTCTATGGAGATTGAGTGATGTAAAAAAAAAAAAAAAAAAAAAAAATTAAAAAACTAAGATATTTTTATCCTACTATATTACTCACGAATTTGTTTAAATATATGAAAATAAAAATTTAAACAGATATATTTCTGATCTTTGTGTACGATGTGAAATAAAACAGATCGACTTAAACAGTCTAGTTTTATTACAGCGATTTGTTAATAACGGAGTTGTTTACATAAATACGGTGTATTGTTTTCCATCAGCTGTATTGTTTAACTTGTCAGTTGGTCTCTGAGGTTTTTTTTGCCCAGTCTAATTCAAGACCCTCCATTTTTCTAACTTTATTTACAATTCTGGAAAAATTCCTAAAAAAAAGCCTTTGAACATTTACATCTCTCTTCTTATTTCTTCATAAAATAATACAGAATTTCTATTTTTTACTACATTAGATTACTTTTTACAATACGCTATTAACTACATAACATACAGCATCAGAAAAAAACCTTATAAGAAAAGAAGTCACAATAACAATAAAAACGAGAAGTGAAATTAATATTTAGAACAAAGGTCTGCCAACTTAAAACTCTCATTTTTTACGAAAATGGTTTCAACGATTTTAATTAAACAAATTTAAAATCACAGTCCATTTAAATACAGAAATAACCATATAAGTCGATATCATAGAGCCCAACCTAGTTACTAAGTGTAGAAAAATAAATACTATGAAAACAACAAACCTTTCGTGGAAAAAAAAAAAAAAAATCATATTTCACACAATAAAATCAATAATCAACCTCCTAAAATAAAATAAAAAATAATGATAACGTTACATAATTCCCTTCAGTTTACGTCAGCGCTTGATTAAAAATTAAACAATTTCTTGCTTATCACGAAATATCATAAAGTCAACGTTATGAGGAAAAAGGACAGGTGTCAGCTTAAAGATACGATTTTTTTTAATAATAAAAAAATATATGCCATCATCAATTTATTTATACTTCTTTGTTACAGTAGCAAACGTCAATCTATGCTCTAAGATGCAAACTGGTAGTCAGAATACACATGCAATGTAACTATACTAGGTTCTCACGACAAAATCGGATCTATTCGGCCGAATCCACTGAAAACGCTTAATAATACGTTAATCTTGCGTTCTTATACGTTGATCGTGTTTTACACGTTAATAATGCGTTCTTATACATTCCTTAATGATAAAACCGAGATAGCATTGTGGTTCTCATATTGATTAGATTTTAAAACGCTAAGGTTGTATTCACGAATTAAAATAAGATTTAAAATAAAATATAAAAGAACAAAAATTGAAACTAGTTGACCCAAGTTGTGGGTGAGGTACGCTTAGTTAATTTATTAAAAGTACTTCTAAGTTGATATAACGGGTTAAGCTTAAAGTCGTAGCCATCTGTCGTTTGACCTGGTTATCCAGCCGTTGTTTTGTCGGGTGCAAATCTGCGTAAGCAAGTTTTATCTGTGTTCATCAGATGTAGCGGAGTATGTCGGTAGGTCGGGTTGCCATAGCAGGGTTTCTTTTTCAAAGCTCGTAGTTTATGTATTGCAGTTTACTTATCTCGGTTTGATTATCATGTTTTAAGACTCGTTTTGGTCGTATGAAAATTAAATCGACTTCGGTCGAGTCTTATTTCCATGTAAATACTTAGTAACCTTGTTAATACTAGTACCAAACCGTATCTAAAGAATCCATATGTCCTATGTCCGTCTTTTATTCCCTTGCTTTATAAAATTATATTGCCGACAACTCTCTCTCTCTCTCTCTTTCTCTTTCTCTCTCTCTCTCTCTTTCTATATATATATATATATATATATATATATATATATATATATATATATATATATATATATATATATATATATATATATATATATAAATATACCTTCTATCTTATATCTTCAAATATTTGGAATCATTTAAGGAAACAACGTTCAGCGGTACTTTATCTCAGCTGCAAATGTTCTTATTTTTTTCACTTTGTAAGCAAAGTGCATGTTATTTTATTTAGTAATTTAGTGTCGTTATGTCGAGAAGTCGTGTACGTTATTTAATTCGATTCTAGTTCGACATCAGGTTTATCAGACCTGACAAATCCAATCGAATCTCATCTCCTTTGTCCCCGCCACGATCTCTTCCCTTTTGCTCTTTCTTCCCTTACGTTATTTCATGCATTTAAATAACTGTTTTTTGCATTTGCAATCATATCATACACACACGCGCACACACACACACACACACACACACACACATATATATATATATATATATATATATATATATATATATATATATATATATATATATACAAAAACAAACTCAGGTTAGTAATTTATCTAATCTAACTAATCTGCCATGAATGGCACGAAAAAAAATTAAAAATTGATAAGGTGCAAAAGGATGAAACTTATATGGGACCAACAATGGGCTAATTATGACCTACCTTACATCAAAATTAGACTTGTAGTTTTTAAGAGATGTTGGTTCGCAAAAATTGAGCGACAGACTGACAGCCACGAAACCAGAAATGTTCCCTGATGTCTGAAACGGATTTCTGTCTTGGAATTATTAAAATCGGAGACATCAAATATTTTCACATAACTTCCGTTACCATCGGCAAGCTCGGAAGCAAAATTATGTTTTAACATATTTCTTCCTCTCGCGATGTTCCCTAAAACCATTTTATTTGCATTGCATGTTTAAATGACCTAATTTGGTGTTGATTTCTTGATGTTTATATATTTATTATTATCTTTATATCAAATAAAAAATCAAAAGATTAAAAAGGACAGTAATAAAAATAGTCTGCCCCATTAATCTGGCCAAGCTTCTTGTGTGTTGTTGGACGAATGATCTATGGATCTTTTTCGATTCCACACTTATTATAAGCAATATCAAATTTCAATTAATTTGCTGAATATGTTGAAATTAATATGGGACCATCTGCGGGCTAATTACGACAAACCATCTAAATTTCATTAAATCTAACGAGTAGTCTTTAAGATAATATGGTGGTTCTTCACTTATGTTAAACGACAGACAGAGATCAAAAATGTTCCCTGATGTCTGAAACATATTTCTGTCTATGGATTTTTGAATTCGGAGACAAGAACAAATTTTCAAATCATGCTTCCGTTTTGAAAATAATATGCAAATCTGATTTGTAGACTTATGATCAGTGGAAATGAATTATTTTAGTTTTCAAAAAAAATTAAGCTACATTATGAATTACCTTACATTGATTACTTGTGTAGGTATCCAGGAAAAAATCCAAAACCAACCTGAAACATACACGATAAATAATAAAATTTATTTATTTAAAAACGATAAAATATGAATGATCAACTAAACAACTAACAATCAAAAAGATCAAAATTAAACAGATTACAGTCAAAGAACTGCAATAACTAATGACCATTTCCGGTTTTACAACAACAACACCAAAAATGTCTCAATGAAATTTAAACACTATGGTTTGAGATGTGATTCCAGGGCGGTGGCTCACTTTTATATGCTTATGGTAATGTGGATAAGACAGAGATCTAAGGGATCATCTGTGCACTACATTGTGAGTAAGAAAGATAAGATCTGGTTTTTATTTTCCACGCTGACAATTTGTAATTACTCTCATTATTCTGAATAATAGGATACAAGGAAATTGTGTTGTTGACCAGACACAGTTTGTAATGTTGATTTGGAATGGAAAGTAATTGGATCGACCGATTCCAGGGTTGATAAGTGGGTTATCTGACAGGGCGGTGGATCCCTTATATGCTTATGGTAATGTGGATAAGACAGGGTTCAATTTTCTGGGTAGGGTCTTGACCCAAGCTGTTTCATACTTTGCCAACTGCGAGCAGTCTCAACTCGTTAGTATTCATAGACCCAGTCCCTAGCACACTTTCATCCCTTTTTCTATTCTAATTTGTCTCTCCTGCCTCTATATAATTCCCTTTCAATCTCATCCTCTTCTAAACTTTTGACACTTTCTTTATTCCGGTTTTCTTTATTCTTATTTTTTTCCTCTCTTTGTTTATCTCCTACCTCAATCATACCAACCTCTCTATTATTCGCTCTTTGCTTTTATATACAACTCCTGCCTCCACATTTCCCCTCCCCGCCTCTTTCCCAATATTTAATACTCTTCGTGAGATATTTATTCTTTATATTCTTAATTTCTCTCTTGCCTTACTTTCTTTTGATCTAATCTTATCCCTTCTACATTTCTACTTAAACCTCGCATATAATCTAAATTCTTCACCCCATTTTCTACTTCCACTTTCTTAGTTATTTTCTTTTACTGCCCTCTCATTTCTCTATTTCATTTGAACTATTCTGGTTTGTTATGGTCAGTAGCATGGCGACTTCAATTGTTCTTGCCGCCGAACGGTTTCGGATGAAGGAAACGTCCGACCAGATTATAAACATAAACGCTAGTGCGAATACTCAACTTAATAAACTTTATTATCTTTATCGCTTCAAATTTATGAGTAAAATAAAATAAAACAACTTCACAAAATGAAGGACGAAGTAGGACAGTAACGGTACAAATTTACGGAGCAGGGGGATGTAAACAATATTTTAAACTTATAAATAATATAACTTTTAAATCATAATAAAATAGAGCTAGGGAAGGTAATATTATGGTTACTAGGCCGACCGCTACAACAACAGAAGGGTTACGAACGTTCTCTGTCGAACTGGATAATCATCCTGGTGGTCGAAGTACTCTAATAAAACTTATTCCTTTCATTCACCACATCCAGGGAGCTGAATCCAAATGCTAGTGTTCTAAAAACGAATACATAATCCATGTAGGTGAGTCCATTGAGCGAACCCCGGCATCGTCCTGTTAAATGCAAGACGGAGAAATTGGCAACTTTAAACATATACTTGATATGGTAATCAGAGTAAAACATGTCTTATTCCCCTGGGTTACCACCAGGTATACCGTTAATGACCTTGATTTTAGACGTGAGTTTGAGAGTAAGCTAAGCACGCGGCTACACCAATCCCCTACTTAATCTCTACTATGAAAATAACAAACTTCCTATTTTTTTACAAAATTCAAATACATACATACATACATATATATATATATATATATATATATATATATATATATATATATATATATATATATATATATATATATATATATATATTTCAAAAGCACTTAAGAAAGTAGATATAAGAAGAGCCCTTAATTCACCCAGAGAAAATAGAGTAAAAAAAATTCTTGGCATTTCGATCTCAGAAGATTAGGAAATGAAGGGGGTCCCCAAGAGATCGTGCCATGTAGAGCCCCAGGTGAGACTCCTCCGCAGATCAAATCGAACCGTATATATAAGAGATGGAGGAAGGTTTCTATTATAGGACGATGCTGAGGCCGTGGTATATAGATTCCTAGGGATCCAGATGAGGAATCCACATGGAGGCAATAAAGCCGCTTCCTTCACCAGGTTATTGCTTCTAGTCCTCGGGTCTGGAGATCGTTCCTTATAAGCTACCAGCCTTCCCGAGTATATCTCCTTCAGGGGATACGGGGCTCCCTCTTCCATTTTAATTGCATTCCATTTGCATTTCGCTCCGCACTGCGAAGGAAAGCGGAGAGGGGGGAAGGGGGGGGGGGGGGGGTCATGAAATACGAGTCCCTGCCTAAAAAACGACCTCAATTTCATGACATTCTAGTCTACCCTGAAATAAAACTTGGGGAAAAATGAGCTATCTAGTTTTTTTATATTAACCTCTATAATACTACCTCTAATCTCTCCACTATTAAATTTAGAAACAAAATATAGTCTGTGTTCTTTTCCAATATATATATATATATATATAGTATATATACAGGGTGGTCCAAAAGTCTACCCCCCCCCCCCCCTTTAACTTTAGAATGGTTTGAGATATATTAATGAAACTTGGGGGCTCTCTACCATGCAAAGGGAAGTTTCTTTTCATGCAATCACCCACTAGGGCCAACCACCCACTTTGCCCCGAGGACACCCAACTTTAACATTTCAAATTAGAGTGTATATTTTTGATAGCATATTTGAATTCTAAAGTGAATAATAATAAACTTTTACTAGAAACTATTTTTTCTATCTCCAATATTATGCCCCCTACAGAGGGGCAAAGATAACAAAATACGCTGAAAAATTTAAACGGTTAGAGATAAATTAATGAAACTTAGGGGATCCGTACCATGTAAAGAGAAGTTTGTTTTCATGCAATCGCGCAGTAGGGGCAACCACCCATTTTGGCCACCCAACATTAAAATTTTAACCTGGAGTGTATATTTTTAATAGCAGATTAAGATTCTACGGCGAAAAATAAAAATATTTTATTTCAAACTTTTTTGTCTATCTCTAATACTTTGCCACCTACAGGGGGGCAAAGGTATAAAAAAAGGTAGATTTCAGCGCTTGGGGGCAAAATGGTGGTTGCCCCTAGTACGCGAGAGGATGAATATACACACTTCCCTTTTCATGGTGTTATCCCCCAAGTTCCATTAATTTATTTCAAACCGTATAGATGTTATAACGGTCTAAGTGTTATTTTTTTACTATTTTCGAAAGGGTCATATTGCTATTATTGTCCCCTTGTAGGGGGAAAAATTTTGGAGATAGCAAAAAAAGTTTATTATTTTTCACCGTATGCAAAAATGTAAAATGCAATACAGAATAATCTTCTTTTCACACATACAAGGCTGACGACTTTTAGTAGTCAGCTAAAGTTGGTGGTATATACAATAAATAAAAATGAGTTTATATCACTTTTTGTAAGAAATAAAGCACTGTAATTATAAAATATAAGTTTATTGGTCTATACCACAATTTCAATTTATCCATACGACCGGATTTCGTCCGGACTGTCCGGATTTGAAACATCTGTCCGCTTTTGCGTACGGATTTGTCCTTTTAAATGTCCGGAGTTTACTTAGCTAATGGAAAACGCAGCAAAAGCGATGATAGTGTCTATTTGGACGTCTGAAAGAGGAAGATTACCTCTGGCAGTTGTAAAAGAGTTTCCTATGTTCTTATGAGTTTGTTATTTGCTTTAATATTAAAGCAAATTCTATAATGACATGCTCAGAATTCCGTGACAAAATAAAAAATGACTAAAAGCCTTTTCTAAGGAAAATTTGTTTATCTGAAAATACAAAGCAAGAACTAATGAAGGAACCCCCCCTGGACCTTTCTGGACATATTTTCCATGTCTGAATATCATAAGTTGGAGCGTTTTCGGATTATTTGATAGAAATATACTAAGTCATCGGCAAAACAGAAAATTCTTATTAACCTATTACCTATTTTGCATCCGCAATCTACTTCTTTCTTGATACAGTCGTACTACTAGTACGGCTACCATTTTGGACGCTATTAGGTTAATGTTTTGTAGTTTGTACCACAAGGCTTTCCGATCTATTCTATCGAAAGCTGCAGACTGATCTACGAAACAAGCGTATAATTTATATAGTAGTAATCTAGTGATTCCTACTACAACGGTTAGGACGAACCTCTTAGCCGGGGCACTGCTGTGCCTCGTGATTCTAATTATTGAATAAAGACAACTGAGGATGACCCTACAAAGGGTTGAAACGCGTCTTATAATGGAATAGGGTCTTTAATGTTTACAACTTTGTAATTGTTTACAACTTTAATGTTTACAAATGGCTTATAACATTTAATTACTCATATATGTATATATCAATATTGTATTTGTGGAACGGAGAGTAAGTGCATTCTTCATTTCAGAGACTTGGGATGTTAAAATAAAACTAGCATAAAAAATAACCGATTTAAACAAAATTTGGCATACAGGTGCATCTATGCATTTGTAAAAACTGTGCAGTTTTTGGAAGTTTCACATCGCGACATGTTTCCTGGTCTAATCGACTTCTTTATGAGCATCGACTTCTTAACTCGTTCATTATTTCTTTTCTAATAAGGCGACCTTCTAACGTGTATCCATTAAAATCTAAAATATACTTTAAACGTGTATTCATCGAAATATAAAATATACAATAAAAATAACAAAAAAACACATTTAAAAAACCAATTTATTTTTCATAATTTTATGAAATTAAAAGAATCTTCCCTGCATGTCTCGCAATGGCTACTATAAGGAGAAAAAATATAAGATTTTTACTTTTTAATAAAAAAAATAACCCTAGAGAAACCAACAAATAAAAACTTTTAATATAGTTTTTAATGTATAAAAAAATTAATAATAAAGATTCCTTAGTCCTTAGAGTAAGCATGAAGAACTACTTCTATTCTTGGTCTATACTTGAGAATTCAAAGAATTAATAAATAAAAAATTGAAGTAGTGATAAACAAATTTTAAAAATAAAATAAAAAGTGGTTTTAAATAAGATAAACCTGGGAGCCGAGAGAATAAATAATGTTTCGCTTCTATGTGGGGGCTTTATTCGGGGGCAAAAAATCTTTTAAGAAAAATTTCCCCGAGGAGGTTTACTTATCTACGAGTAGCTTTCCACGGTAAGAAAAAGCAGCTCGTCCAGAGAAAACTCTCTCAAGAGACCACGGCGGGTTAAAATAAGCTTTTCCATAAAATTCTAATTTGTCTGATTAATTGAAATACAAACCCGGGACAGTAAATAAAAAAAAATGGAAGAGACAGGTCGTTTCTGAAAAGAGGGACGAAGCTTTTCCCTTTGATTTTAATAAATTCCTCCCCCCCCCCCCCATCCTGGAAAAGCCGGTTCTTAGTTTCTAGAATAAATTATTATTTATAAGGCTCTGGCATTATGAATTCATTGGGCTTTGGCTCTTCATTCCTATAGTTGGTAAGAGGGGAACCGGAACCCCCCCCCCCCCAGGGGAATGAAATATAAACCCCCCGATAAATCCTCGTTTTAAATTACCCCATAGATTTTTATGATGATTTTTTCCTCCTTGATCCTCTAATAATTTCAATTTGTAGGATAAAGAATAAACGCACAATCTTAATTCATAACAAAAATAAATATAAATAAAACAAAGATAAAGATCGTTAAATTATTTATATTAATTAGGTAAAGTAATGCTCTCTATTATTTCATTTCAGCAAATTTATAAAAATTAAAATGTTTAATTTGTTTTTAATTGTATTCAACAATTGTTCAATGAATGACCCCCAAGGATGGACGTCTTTGGTCACATCCAAAATACGCCTTTGTAAATTTAAAAAAATCGTGTCAGTGGGTCCACCAAAACACCTAGACAAATATGCCATCACCGGAACCGGCAAAATAGTCTTCTTTTTTCTTTTCCAACCTATATTTTTAGGTTTTTTAAGAATTTATTTTTTGATGTTATATCAATTTTATTTGTGCTTATTTAGACCTTTTGTCACCAAATCATAAACTAAAAGAATTTAATTTATTTACATTTGATGTTGTTGATTAATATTTTATGTGGCTTAATGAAATTCTTCAATTAATTATTTCTACATCGAAATCTATTTTTTTTTTTTTTTTTTATTTATTTTAATTCATGAATTATTTGTATTAGTATTTGCTCTATTTAATATTTAATAATTTAAAAAGAAACCTCTCAATATTAATGCGGAGTTTTTTTTTTTTGTTTTTTTTAAAGACATTTCAATCTTAAGCAGAATAACTGGAATTTATTGATAAAAAAGATTTCTTCATTAAAATTTTCCCTTCATCTTCTTGATTTTTTCAAAGATTTTTTTTTTTACCAAAAAAGGTATACATATTAAAATAATAATTGACTTCTTCCCAGTTAATTTATCAAACCTTTTTAAAAAATCAAAGAAAAATAAATTATACAAATACTTGAGTAAAAACGAAGTTTTGTCTAAAAAGAAAAAAAAAGTATTTAACTTTTTTAAATTCTAATTTATCTTTATATTAGTAAGAAAAAAAAGGTTCTCCTCAGGGTAAATATCGGGGACCTCTTTTATTCTTGGTTTTCACTTCAAAAAAGAAAACTTTTTTGGGGAACTTTTCCCTAAAAAAGGAAATGAACCTCTTATCAAAAAGGTTTAGATTAAGAAGCTATCTTTCTATTCCTCCATCTTCCATCTCTAAAGGAGGGGGAAGGTAATCAAAGATATGAATGAAAAAAAAAGAAAAGGAAACTCTACAGAACTGAAAATAAAAGAGACAAAATAAAACAAAACAAAAACGTATTAAAAAGAAAAGATGAAAATTAAGATACTAAGAATTGATAAGGAGGGATAAAAACCACTCAGATAGATACTCGATAAGACAAGGCCGAAAAAATCCTAAATCTGTGCAATTTCTCTTTCAGTTTACTCAACCCTTTCAACATTTCAGAAAACCTAGAATTTCATTCTCATTTTAGGAAATAAAATCTCAAGATATAAACAAATAAACAGCAAACTTAAACCATTCCTACCGGTTTTATTCTTTTTAATTAACTTTTCTTTCTAAAGACCTTCTTTTGCTATATATATATATATATATATATATATATATATATATATATATATATATATATATATATATATATATATATATATATATATAAATATGTAAAAACAGAATTACGAAAAAAAGTAGTCCACTTTAAAACATATCTACAATTACAAAACATAAATGTCAATGGAATAGTAACAATAATAAAACTTTTACTTCATGAAAATATGAAGTGGGAACGTATTTCATGAAGTAAAAGTTTTATTTTTGCTGGAATGAAGACTCCAGCAGCTTCCTTTTCTATTGAGATTCTCCAACTATTCAATGCGACATGTGACGGATCATGTGGTTTCATTGATAATCCTTAGAATTAATTTTGATAAATTAGTATGCGAATAGATAAAACTTGTGGAAAAAGATTTTTTTACTGAAACTTTAACTTAACTTAACTATATTATTTATATATATATATATATATATATATATATATATATATATATATATATATATATATATATATATATATATATATATATATATATATATATATATATATGTGTGTGTGTGTGTGTGTATGTATATATTCGTTTAGGCGATGATTGTAAAAAGTTTAATTTAAAGTAATATAACTTGAAATGAGAAAATAAAGATAAAAATAAAAAAAGGAAATACTAGAGAAAAATATTTAAAAAAAAGACCCAATAAGACAAATATTGAAACGGATAAAACAGACATTACTTTTCAAAAGAAAATAAAAGAGAAAACCCGAGGATAATTATTAATAATAAAAGAAAAACCAGTTAATAAAGAAAACCTAGAGTAAATATTATTCACTTGACTTGAACAACTCATTATTCAAGCCCTTTTTTCTTAGAATTTTCAAGGAGTAAAAAAAAAAAAAAAAAAAATCAAAAAATAAGTTTTTCTTTTAAAACCATAATACTTTTAACATTTTAAAGAGGCAATAAATGATTCATTTTTCCTTCTAATTCCAAAATGAATTCTTAAAATTCAAATTCTAAAATATAAAGCCGCATTTCTATGTTCTATTATTGTACAAGTATTAAAAAAAGCCTCTATTTTTTTCTATTCTACCTTGTTACATAGCTATCAAGACAATTTTAAAATTTAGTGCTTACAAACAGGAACAATTTATCTTCACCTAATTATCTCTTGATAACAATTTAAAACCCAGAGCCTTTTCAATGTTTAATCTCTTCCCCTCTTTGCTCACTTATACAATCTGTTTGTTTTCTTTTCAATGGGAAAAACTCTTTTACTAATTAAAATAAAGAAGAAAATAAAAGTAAAATAAAGAAGAAATAATAATAATAAAAAGCCATTTAAGAGTTGTTTTATTTAGGCATATAATTGAGATAAAAGAGCAGTAAAAGAGTCACTCTTTATTTGAGTTTAACTTCACTCAGGATCATTTTAATTATCCTCCAGCTGTTTGTCTCTTTAGTCCTTAATCCTTGTTCCTTCTTTCTCTTCTTCCAGGACCAATCTGTCTGCTTTTATTTCAACCCCCTCCCCTCCCCTCCACAACAACCCCTCATTTATCCGGAAACCATCATTAACATTTTCTAACTCCTTTACTCCCTCCTACTTCTCTTCCTTATTCCAACTATCCTGATCCTTACACCTATTTATTTATCCCAATGTCCTGTATTCTCCAAATTTTACTAGTATTCTTTCATGTATCTTTTTATAAATCTATTCATATAAACTAATAGTTTTGTCTGTAAATTGATCAGAATTAAAAAATATTGTATAAAAATAGTTATGTTTCTAGAACTTCCTTTTCCATTTCGTTAATATTCCTTGTTTCTCATATTTTTATAAAATCATTTATTTATAAAATTTGATCTTTTAAATTTTGTTTATATACATATATCCTTCTTTCTTATATTATATTGAGCAGAGCGAAGCGAAGCTCTTATACTACACTTTGCATTTGGTTGGACACATACTCCTCCTGAACGGCTGAACCGATCGGCACAAAATTCGGCACGGTCATAGTGACCAACCACAGGAAGGTATAAATCTGAAATAGTCCAAATTTGTACACAGGGGTAAGGGGTAAGCGGTACAAAAGTTAAAATAGTATATGCCCTTCATGATGCATGTCGTTGGAAAGCTCTTTAAGAGTACAGTTATTGTTGTTATGTTCACTTTTGTCATATTTTTGTAAAATAGAAAAACCGGAAAAAAATGCTTTTTAATTAAAATTGTTAGAAATATTACTATTTTTGATCTGATTTCAGCTGTTTATAAATAAAAATGTTTATTGTTTGATTAAAATGCACCTTAGGCCCTCAGCTCAATATTGCAAGCAGACAACTAAATTGCACACCTAGTTATTTTATCCTTCTTTCATATATTTTTATTATTTCTTATACTTTAATCAAGTCACCTGCTTCTAAAATTGATTCCTCTATTTCGTTCATTTCATTCGTACTTACAACTATAATAATTTTGTGAGAACACCTCGTTTGGTTATTGAACTAAACCTCTTTTATGATGAATCCCTGTCACACATTGGAGAAAAAACAGTCGAGGATCACTTGGTTGTCCGGGACAAATTTTGTAATATCATTTGACTCACTTTCCGATAACCTGGAAGCTGAACCTAGCACAGATTATGCATTTCCGATGAAAACCCAATAATTAGTTTCACCATTAGATTTACAATATCGTTTGTATCCCCCATACACGATGAAACATTTTGCGCAAACCTGATGTCGGGCAAATTTAGGCCATACACGTCAAACATCATCAAACAGCCCCATACATGGTCAAAATGTTTGCGCAAACATGATGTTTGTGCAAACATTTTTACCATGTATTGGGGCCTTAAAGCAAGCTTGATTGGATTCCTGTTACACCCGCTGCGAAAGAGTCCGCACCTTGCGCATTAGTCACCGACAACCGCCCGCGCGTCTCCGAATCTACGTTAGGCTCTATCTCTGGTTCTACTGAATCGATTTTCGATAATCTTTTATTATAATTATATTATACGTCTGTACACGACGTTACCATATAAATATATATAATTATTAAATATTTATACATATACCAGGTCTGTTCAGAAAATAACCGAATATTTTGAATTACGATCAACGCGGATATATTTAATGACGTGTGGCTGACAGCACTGAGTTCCGCACAACCTCTGTAAGCACATATGTTCTTAGATTGTTGATATTTCGTTTAGTTTTTTGTTTAATTGTTATTTGAGTGCAATGTGTTAAATTAATAGTTTTAACTTGTAACAGAAACGTTTTAACTATTGAAAGAAACTTACGGAGATAATGCTCTTAGTCGGACGCAATGTTACTAATGGTTTTCACAATTAAAAGAGATGGTCAGTCAATTGAAGATTACCCTCGACCAGAAAGACGACTTTAACTTGCAAATCACCGATTGTCTATCAGAGAAATTGCAGAAAAGGTTAGTATCTCTGTTGGGTCATGCCATGAAATTTTGACTGAAAAGTTGATAATTCGTTCCAAGTTTGTAGATCAATCAACATAAAGAAAATCGAGGGGACGGACGTTGAGTTAATCAATGACGATATTCATGCAAAGGACACTAACGGGAGCTTTCATATAGCAAAGACATTGAGACAAAAGTTCAATCATCAAAATGAATTGGAAATCAAATTCAGCATATACCTTAAATGCCACTTCAAATTAAGCTATTACGGTCTGCTTCACGAAGTGGAAAGAGCGCTTAAAAAGTGTTTAAATAGCGGAGGGGAGTACTTTGAAGGGACATTTACCAATAATCTGTAAAATCAATAATAAAGATTAAAAAACAAATTAGTTCGTTTATTTTCTGATCAGATTATAAGAAGAAATTTTGGCTGCTAAATTCGACAAAAAAATAGAAATTCAACATACATTACACACAACAATACAAATTACATAAAAAATTAAAACGTTTTTATAAACCACGCACTAAAGAGGATAATATAAGTTTATAAAACAGCCACATTACTACGAGTGATTTCAGAGTGATAATCTTATTCCTTAGTTTAATATACATTCATTCTATTTTTTAATCCTACACTCTCAATTTTGGTTCTTATTTCTTTCTCTCTTTTAAATTGTTCATAGTTTTTGCAATGCGGGTTTACAGTAAAGATCGAGTAAACCATGTTTTTTAATAACGTATCTTATAGTACCCTAATCTTTAATTTTACTAAACAAAATTAAAATGACTAAATTCTTACGTTCTTCTGCGTTCGTATTAAATCAAATACCAATTATTTTTTCTTCCTAGTACATCAACTTTTGCCTTTATTTATTTTAAATTAATATTTAAAAAATCAAAAAAAAATCAAGAGATTTCTGCATACATTAAAATAATAAGATTTTTTTTATCCTGCATTTAAAGTGTACAAAATCAATGTAAAGTAAATATCCCCTCGTCCGAGAAAGGAAAAACAAGACAAAAACGTGCTTTTGTTCAATTTATAAGTTATCTCTAAGCTTTTAGAGGAGAGGGAGTTTTTTTTTTTAAAAAAAAGCTGGCGAGGTATTTTCCAGAGCTCCTGGAAAAGCCTGAGTAGGGAGTTTTCGTTTTTAATTTTCCAATCGATTGAATATTCAAAAACAAACGGCCGGGAAAATCAGCCGTTTATCAAGCGAAAGGACCAGAGATAAAACACCTCTTCAGAACCAATAATATATATTATACCCCAATAAAAAAAGCACACAAACTTTAAGCAATATTACTTTTACCGAAAAATTAGGGCGAAAATCAAACAAAATAACTTTGTATACACACACACATTAATACATATACACACACACACACACACACACACATATATATATATATATATATATATATATATATATATATATATATATAAATAATTTATGAGGTGTAATTCCAAACCCCGAATCTTTTTTTACCTAAAACTAAGGTGTCATAGAGCAACGAAAGTAGATTTGATTTAAGCAATATTAAGACTATAACTCTACCATAGAAAAACGAAATTACACGTTTTCATGATTAAAGTTACTCCATGATGGATATAAATATGGAATGAGCCGAGTGTTATCCAAATTTACGGTTTAGGTATTCATCCATATTGAAGTTTTCCATTTTTTACGAAGATCAACAAAAAAAAAAAAAAAATGGATCTCCCAACTATTTAACTTCTAACATCCTCCTGGTAGGGGTTATTGTTCATGTTATACGTTTGTGACGTACCTACTTACTAATTACCTATATATTAAGTTTCAAGTAGTTTGATAAGTGCAATAGCGAAATTCAAGGAAGAGCCTTGACTGTATTCATTGCTAAGGGTTATAATTGATTTAATTTAATGTCTAACTTTAACATATAAAATGTATTAAAGAAAAATTCATTCCTAAACTCTATCGATTAAATCTTGGAAGAGATTGATCTAATGGACTAATCCTCATTCTAAATTAATTGTCCTCATTAATAACTCTACTTGTTTACTATATATATTTTGTATACTGAGAAAATATATTTTGTTTCCGAGCTTACATTACTGTGATAATTACAAGAACAACATTTTTTTCATAAAATACAAAATCTTCTAGAAAGAAATGGGTTTCAGATTTATTGAAATTCGGATAGTTCAACTCCAGATGGTCAGTCCCATACCAATTCCAACCTTCTGTGAATATTTAAAAGGTCAAAACAACCAAACTTTTACTTCCCAGTAGGGTACTTCCCAGGATTACTTTTATGGATTTTTAAATCTCACGTCCTAATTTATTAACATTTATATTATGAAATATATCTCATTATACTCTTTACACTCTTGACTATTTGTCCAATAATAGAACGCGAGGAAGCTATGCAACACACCAAATGATATTCTTTTTTTACATACGCACAAATACTCCCTTTATGTAAATAAATATAATATAATAAACGTATAAAGCTACAGAAAAAGATTGTTTGTACAAGTTATCCTTTCTCGCATGTTGTCGGGAAGAAGACCTTATTTGAAGCCAATGTGTAAAGCAATATAGATTGGTTTGGATTTCCTTATTTACCTGAAAGAGTTTTAGACTAAGAGGCCTACAGGCTTTCCTCCAAACACTGAAGGGACGGAAAGGGGAAAAAGGTGTGAAGAAGTTTACGCTCCACGCAATGTAATCACACTGAAGGTAAAGGTTTTAGATGGCTGACAGTCTTCACTTCTCAGAGGGGAGAAGACAAACCAACCCCCGGGGGCGGCAAAACATCTTCAGCAGAATCAACAATAACAAAAAAAACTGCATAAATCACACACGCATTTCTACACTGGGAAAATATACTCCTTACTCATCCTACCAGTATACAATACACAACCCAGAGCCAACATACAACGGAATGAAAAATACATACCAAAAGAGAAAAAATTTCTTATGCAGACCTACAAAAATGCCCCAATACATTTAAAATGAATATGTAAAGTAGTGTATAATATAAACAGAAAAACACATTCGGAAAAGTCTTGGATCGCGAATTTCCGTATTTAAATTTCCCCTATTTCTCTTTAAAAATATGATAACAATGTCAGTGTAAAAAGAAATACCACGAATAAGTCATATTAACTTTCTACAGGAAAGATAAGTCAGTCCTGCAAATTCAAATTAAGTTTTTTAAATTTCTAGTGATACTAAATTTAAATCCACCAATATCTAGTATAATCAATTAAACATACATATGTAGTGTTTAAAAGGTAATTTTTTACATTTCAGTTTCGATTGCAGAGGGGACAAATTAATTTTTATCAATATCTCGGAAAGAAGATATTTTGGAACGTTTTACAGGGATACATTAATATTTTTTAAACCAAAATCCAGAACTTTTTTTAGTCAGGGTTTCGTGGGGGAAGCGCCTCCAAATTTATTTATAATTCATATATATTTATTTATAATTGATAATAGGGGTAGTATGTAAAATTTAATCGAAATCGGGCTAGTAGTTTAGACTCCATCCAGGAGAGCAGTTGGCTCCCCTTTCAATAAGTTAAACAGCATCGGATGTGGTCACAACTTGAATGTTGCCACCGATGTGGGTATAAATCCCAGAACAGGCCCCGCTCGGTGTTTATCCAAGGTAATTGTAATTATAAGGTTTATACAGCTGATGAAATTCCACACTAACCCCGTGTCATCCACGGTCGGCGGTGTTTATGCGTACTCCACGATAGTTTACGCTCCACGCGTCTGTCTAAAACTAACTTTTATGTCTCGGGACCTGACAACATGTATTTTACATCCATCATCGAATTTTTATGTAGTCGCATCGATTATTATTATTTTATTATTTTTAATTGATAACCCAATTTTAAGCCATCATAATACTCTCTCTCTCTCTCTCTCTCTCTCTCTCTCTATATATATATATATATATATATATATATATATATATATATGTACACAACGTATATGAGAAAGTAAAAACAGTTGTTTAAGGAAAAAGATAGGGTTTTTGGCTTAGATAGATGGGCAATGCAAGAATGTGTAGCGGGTTAATTATATCGTACAGTTTTAGTGAAGAGATAATTTTGCTAGAATAATTAACTATAATGTAATTAATAAGTTATTATACAGAGTAATAATAAGCTGGTACCAGCTTATAAGCCTATACAATACAAGGTGTAAATACCTTAATTATTTATTATATTTTCTAATATAATAACACTTAAATAAATTGCGTTTGTAAGATAATTTCAAGATAAAAAGAACTTTTTATATACTACGTTTTTAAATTTTCTGTTGAATCGTATGTAATGTTGATAATATAATTGTTATTGAGATATATAATATATAATGTTAGTGAAAAAAAATAGTTCCGAATTTATTTACTTCACATAAATGACAACCATCTAGAGAACTGATCTTAAACCTATATAAGGACAAATCTTTGTACAACTTATCTCCCCAACACCAAATCTAAAGCGTGCCATCGATACATTTGAAATAATATAATCGATATTTCCTGTTTTGCTGTCATTCAATGTTTATCTATCACAAATTTGAGACCCGTCAAAATGAAGATTGCGTAAATATTGGATATGGCAAAACAAATAAAATAACTTGCGGATTTTTTCCGAACTAACTTTCCGCACAGCAAAGTTAAACTAATTAAATTCTGCTGAAAGATGGCTAAAAGTATTAAAATAATGCATTGTCATCGTGTTCTGAGCTATGCTAAAAGTTTCAAATGTCTAGCTATTCGGGAAGTTAGTAAGAAATCGATTGCCAGATTTGTACAAACAAACAAACAAACAAGAATGCAAGCTAATAAAAACGTAGTAATAAATGAAATAAAAAGTTAAATTACCACAGATCATACTTGAGCAATGAAATCAATATTTTTTTGATAATAATTGTTTATCAATTCGGACATCTCCGTCATAGATCAAGTGTTAAGAGAAATTTATCTTTAACTCAAAGCTGATTATATAAAATTAATAATTTTTATTTTATTAATAAAAGTAAGTTTTTAGCAATACTGACACAATGATTTCGGCATTTAAACGATGCTTCACGTGAATATAAAATCATGTTTAAATTGTAATTTATAATGTACCTACTCTGGACCTACAGACTTGAACTTTGGGTTCCACGAATCCAACATATTTATCTCCAATTATTTGGTTAGCGTAGTTCAACAGCCAAAGTGGGCTTTGGCTTTTTTAGAAATTAGCTTCTATTTCATTTCTTATTCACGAACCATCCATCCTCTCTATACTGGACCTTTCCAGGTCATCAATTTGACTCAGCTGAGGTCATCCTCTTTGTCGCTCCCTATGTACTTGGTTATTCAGTTACATCTTAAGTATAATGCCACCCTTCATCCGCCGCTCCACATGATTCTGTTCTACTATTACTTTTACAGCGTAGCTCTATAACCCAGAGTGGGCTTTGTCTATTCCCCATCATTTGCCTCACGGATCATCCATCCTCCCTCTATAAAGGACTATTTTCTCTTCATGTACTTAAACATTCAATACCTTCTGAGGCATCCTGTCTTGCTTCATCCGCTTAACCAGTTAAAGATTCTTCCCTTAAAGTAGGATAAGAAGTAAAATATGTCTAATCCCCCTGGTTCAAATTTAATCCAACTAAAATTATTGTTGTTTGCTTACACTTTAGTCCTCCCCTTAACACTAAAGTGCAAAGCATAAGTTGCTCTCCCTAGAGCACCTTTACTTTACCCGTGTTACTTCCATTGCTCTCAGCAATAGCGGAGCCTAGTGGAGCTATTAGGAATCACCAAGGGAAAGTTAAGTTGAGTTCGTCAAGTTTAAGGCGTCTGGAGTAGCACCACTATCCTCACAAGTCTTGACAAACCAAAACTAAGCTAGAGGAACTGTTTAATACATAAAGTTGGCAGGAAACTAACTCAACGGAACTTGGCCAGCTCCAGGGATCCGCTCCTCATCCTGCTCAACATCCGAATCCCGATACAATATTATAAATACCTTTAAACCTTCCAGCTAAACCTCATCACAAGTTCCCCCCCCCCCTCCCCCCTTACTCTATCCAATCTCATTAATGGAATTTAAAGTCAATTTAAACTATCCGACAACTTTCACTTAAACAATATCTAAAATCATCCAATTGGAATCCAAAATGGAACATAAAAACCTTTGTCCCAAATTAACAAATCTAAATGACATAGAAACCCCGATTAAAAAATCATATTATTTAATCAATATCAATTTTCAAAGTTTTGTAAAGTCGTTGTTTTCTTACATAAATTCATATACCAACATTAGTTAACCACAGACAGAGGGATCAGACACTCAATACATTTACTTGATGTGATCATCGTGGTAAAATGTGCCAGTACATCACTACAGATTGAATAAACTATAAAAATCATCACAATATTAAAATAAATAATTACCACATACCTTTTTAAAATCCTAGTTATTTGATATCGTTAATTCGGAATAAAGATAAATTAATTACCTGCAACAAACAAATAAACATAATTTGATTAATTTTTAAATAGATTACAGTTCAGTTTAATTCTGAAATTTCGATACATAATATAAAGGGAAGTAGTATACGTTCGAGGAAGTAATTTCTTGCTTCTCAAACAAATTTAATTATGAATGAATATGCATGCTTTCCTAAGTATATATTAAGTAAATTTAAATTTTAAATGTTTGTTTTGTTAAATGTTGTTTTTCCGGTGAAATCCTTTTCCCGGAGGATTTTAAGTTCGACGCATTCTCAACAAAAAGTTAAGGTTTTGTTATCTTATGCCGTATCTAAACATTCGCACGAGGGGCGAGGCGAATGTATAAACGACTCACTTGTCATTCGCCTCGTCACTCGTGGCGCTCGTGTCTGTAGCGGTTTCCTGGCACGAGTCAAAGGCTTGCAACGCGAGGCAAGGAGAGGCGAGCTCAGTGTTTACACAGTCGCTGTTTACTTCGCAACGACCCCTTCTCTTTATCACGCGATTTCTTGTTGATTTACTTTTGTTCTCTTTAATTGGAGAATGGAATGGACAAGTTTTTGAATTTGTGGAAATGTGCTATGGTGAACCAGCAATTTGGGACCTAAAACATCCACTACAAAAAAACAAAAAAAAAACAAGAAAAATGACACCGATTCATGGGTTCGAATATCTTTAATTTTTTAATATACCGATTTAGTAAAAAAAAAAAAAATAAAATAAATAAATCTCCAGAATTCATGCAAAAAGCATTACTACAAACATATTTTCATACTTCATCTGAAAAAAACCAAAGCCTAATTTTTTAATAATATAAGTGCAATATAATGCAAGTATAAAAATAAAACATAGGTTAATACTTCTGTAATAAATTGGTTGCATTGTAATCAAATATAATGAAATGATATTTAGTACACATAAATAAAAACACACTGTTCAAAAATAAATAAAGTTATATCAAAATATTATATAAACTTAATATAAAGATAGTATATAACTAAAATAAAACGGATATAAACTTCTATTTTCATTTTCATTTAACTTAATCCACAGGTGTGGTTTTATTGTGTGTACTAATTGCCATTAATTGCGTTAGTAGTTGAATTACTAGCGAGTGCCGGCGAAGCACGAGGCGAGTCGCGAGCGCGAATGTATAAACGGCCACTCGCGTTGTGGGGACGAGTGGACGAATAGGCCTCACGAGTGCCGGCGAATCACGAGGCGAATTTCACGAGCGCGAATGTGTAAATGCGGTATTAGAGTTAACATGGTGAAACTCTCCACCTCTGAAGAAGCTTCTAGTAATGTTACGAATCTATCCCTGAAGAAGCTTCTAGCAGTGGTACGAATCTCCACCCCTTAAGAAAATTACAGTAAGGTAGGGGCACGGAAAGTCAGCCTATAACCTTATCGACAGGCAAATATGCACCGGAAAAGCAAGAATTCTGACGAGACCATTCTCAAAAGACCTACGCTTTATGGCCCAACACTTAAATGCATTAATATTTACAGGGGACAACAACCTTTAAAAACTAATTTTATGCTTTATTAAATAATCATTAAAAAGGGCTTAGTCCATACTTAATCTGTGAAAATTAGTGATATACAATTTTCACATTCAACAGAACATAGTCCCCTAAATCAAATGGTTTAAGCCTAATCTAGCATAACACTAGTATTGATTGTGAATGTGGATTGGAGGCTTGATTGTGGAGAATGCCGAAGATATATTCGGATGCATTATGATAAAATGTGGATGTATATTGTATATGTATGTTTTGAGAAGTACACCTGAGGTTTCCGGGATAGATGGACAAGGTGAAATGGGCCAAGGTTTAGGGTTTTAGGATGGTTTAAGGTGACAGGTAAGTCAAGTCAAACTGAAGCTCTTTAATGAGCGGTGGCCGAGCGGCTAGGGACACCTGGACCGAGGCATTCATTAGCCCTTGTAATGTCCCAGAGTCTCCTCACTACAGGTTACTAAGCTGATCGTTCCCCTTCCAAACCGTATTTAGACAATGTCCGTTCCCGAGCCGGTGGGTTTCAAGAGAAGTGACGGGGAATCTGAAACAAGACCAATTATCCCGGGGGAACCCTAATAGCCCTGGGATCCCAACGTACGGGGTAACATGTCTCTACTTAGTCCATAGAGCATGCCTGCCCATACTCCCTATTGCCATTCAATCATTCCTCTCAAAGTATCGATTGCACAGCTTGACATGGCCACAATGGACGCACAGGTCTGCAGGATCGATACCTAACCCTCCGCACAGCCTGGTCGATTATAGCAAACTGACCAGTGTTACCAATCCACAGTTACACTACCAAGGAGAAGTTTAAATCCAAGCAAGTTAAACATGTTTATTCATACATCTTCAACTGCATGGTAACACTGCTAGTTTAATTTACATACTCTAGACTTGAACTTTACTATAACTATAAAACGAAGAAATATAACATAATGGATTCGAAGAAATAGTCTCACCAGGTAAACAAGATTTCTACAATTACCAATGCATTTTACAATCTCTTTAAAGCCTTCATCAAAATAATAAAATATAACTTATTTTAATTTGTAACTGCGTAGGCAAAAACGAGGAACCTTATAATTTCCTGCGGTTTTCTGTCTGTCCCTCGTCAACATCCCTGTATCTCCGAAAGTAACAAAAACTTGAAATTTTGCAGTTATGTTACGTGTAATAATCCCTAAACAGAACAAGAAACCCCCCAAACCGTAAAATTAAAATCTGGGGAACGGGTTTAGGAAGAGAATCCGAAGTTAGTTTGATTGGGTTTGGACAATAAAATTTCATTTAAAGGCGTTTGTTTCACGTTATTATAATAAACTGGTTAAAAGTTATACCATTAAAAACTTTTTGCCTCCATCTTGAAAGAGCTGGGCCGATTATGCGGGTTAACAAATACGTCCGAGATATTCAGATGTAAAACGTCTGAGCCAAATTTCATCTGAGTTATCAAAAGATAATAAAAAAGATGATTTTATTTTCTTGATTCATAAAATTAATAATTGATTTTATTAGATATTAATTAAAGATAAAAATATGCTTAGCAAAAACCCTTCGTTCCATAAGACGACTGAAAATTCAGAGATGTATTACTCAATTTTTTTTACACTAATATTATATTTCCCATGACCAAATTTGAATTCCGCGCTTCTATTTTACCACAACATTTCCTAAATCTATTATCGGAATAAAAAATGAGACAGAAATAAATCAATCACTTTATTCATAATACATATTTATATTGTTTTTTTTCACTCTAATAATTCTCCTTAATATCAAATTTAAACAGAAAGAAGCTCGGAAGAAATAAAAATTAAAGTTTTTTTTGTTTTAAATATATGTATATACACACACAAACACACCCACACACACACATATATATATATATATATATATATATATATATATATATATATATATATATATATATATATATATATATATATATATATATATTAAAAAATCGCACACATCACTTACCAAGGGAAGATTTTTTAAACTAATAAAAAAACCAGAAAATGTAAGAGTAAAAATAGAATTAATAGAACCAAGAAAAGAAATAGAGAAAATGTAGACTCGACAACCGCGTAATTCAACCACCTCCGCGCGTCAAAGATAACAAATAACACTTCTCTTACACGAAATTTACCAACAGTCTTCTCAACATTTCTTTAGTTTATACTCAACATGTGTGTTTGTTTTATTAGTTTCCATAAGAAACCAACAAGAAATATCTAATACTAAAAGAGATTCTCCCGGAAAGAGAAAAAAAAAGTGTTTGTTTATGAATTTCTATCTTGGATATTTTATAAATAAGAAATAAAAAGAGAAACCTCAAAAATATATGATTGAATTTATAAACTCACAATATTTATAAAAAAGAAGAAAGATCAAGACATTGTTTATGAATTCTTCAATGTTTAGGTTAAAAAAAAAATATTGTAAGGAAAAATGTTTAAAGACAAAAAAAAAGATTTCATAGGATACAGTTTCAACTTTAAAATTAGTTTTCTAAAACAAATAATATATTTTAAATTATTTGACACTTATTATTTCTAGTTGAAATCAAATAATATCAAAGGCATTACTTTTATGTAGTTCTTACTAGAATAAATACAGACGAAAAAAGAAAATGACATAATATTCGATTTTAAAGAGCTTGTTAATGTTATAAAAATCTATAATAATGATTTTTCATTATTATAGAATTTTTCATTTAGTGGGGTTCCTCATTAAAATTATTTAATGAATAATTTTAATCTAAAATGAGATTATTATTTTATTTGTTACATAAACATTTTCAGAGCTCATATTTATAAGATTTTTTTTTTCTAAACACAGATCGTAAAGTTTCTTTAACGGCCTGGGGGACTGTATAATAATAATAATAATAATAATAATAATAATAAAAAACCAAAAAACAACCAGGTAGAAAGGTGGCCTTGTTTTCTTTATGGACCATCACGGCCCATTAATAGAATTTAGAAGAGAGCAGCCTAGCGAGAAAGAGGGGGAGGGGTGGAAAAAATATTTCCGGGCTGATACCTCTGGTTTTTTAGGAGGGGGGGGGGAGACCTAGGTTTGTTCAACTCAACACTTCTGTTGAGACGCCCACGCCTTCCTCGCGGCCAGTGACGCGCGTGCGGAATTAAACTTTTCACCGTTTTACAGGCACATAATAACACCCTTTTCATTCTATTTGTAATGCATTTGTGCTATCTAACATTTATTTAAATGTGCTACAGGGTACATTTATGCAATCGATTTTGCACGATCTTTTCAATAGAACTATTATTTTATTTTCTGTATCCTTTAAGTCACAATTAGCCTTAACATCGGCCACTTTGCACGTCTACTTGATGAAATCATCAGAGTAATAGTTATTTACGCACCAAGGGAGTAAAGTAAGTGACTGCACCCTGAGCGAAGCCGAGGGGGTAAACCACAACATTTACTAGTTTAGTTAATTATCGCGAGAGTGCAAGTAATTTTTACTCCCGAGGTACGCACAAGATTTTATTTTAAATTATTTTATTCAACAAAAATACATATTTTATATTTAACTAAAAAAAAAAAAATAGTTAGATATAATTTTAACAATTCTCAAAATAAGTTTAATCACGTTAAAATTAAATTATAGATAGTAATTATTTTTATTTTAATGCTAAAATTAAATGGAGAATCAGCTGGAAGCTGAGTCGTTTATTGAATGGTATTGACAACTGATGTATTTACATATGGATTAGTTTATCTACATTTAGAAATTATGATTTCACTTTTAACTTGTATGTTTGTTTTACTGATGAATCCACTATGGCAACAGTTGTGGAGGTAACATGACATGTGTGAAGATGACATAATAGATTTAGATTTAGACATTAAACATAAGTTAGACCATTAAATGTGTGTTAGCACCTTATTTTCTTGGGCTTTATCTAGGGCAACACTGGAGGGAATCATGAAAGTTCATGATTCCCTTATTTTTCATTACTCCCTGTTTAACCCGACCGGGTGCAATGAGTAACTTCCCTCCCTGAAAACTATAGGGAGGAAAGTTCACTTTTTCTCCCTGCTAGAGGTAAAATATATTTAACATCTCTGGGTTTCAAACCATCACCAGACAAGTCGGTAATTTGATTTTGGTTCCAGACAAGTTACGAGGATACTCTCCACCAAGCTTTTTCTTTATAAACCACCCCTTAATCACATAAATATAAATACAGGGTAATTTAGGTTTAAGTTTCATGTTGGATGTTTAGTCCAAAATGGAGTAAAGAATCAACTTCCTCTCTTGCGTTTAGTAAGAAACATACGTGTTGTATGTATAATTTATTTTATAAAAAAATAATTTAGTGAAGCACATAACTTCCTCGCAGTCTAATATTGGACCTTATATTTTACATGAATATAAAATAATGTGAAAGTGTCATTGTTTGGACCTCTTTCGATTTCCAGTGGGGTTACATATATTTTTATTCAATATCAAATGGTTGGAGAAGGGTTCAACTAAATATGGGACCTAAATTTAGATCTTCAGAATGATCACAATGCTTACCATCGATTAGCAATGAAACAAAATGAAAAACTCTTTTGATGTACCTAAAAAATTGGCTTATTTAAAATTTACAAAAGAAGGTAATACATAAATAGAATAAGGGTAAAGCAGAAAACAATAGAAATGTTGACTACCAAAAGGTGCTAGTAAAGAAAAAAAGAACTAATATTCCCCTTTTCAAACTACGGTTCAGAAAAGAAACGATATCTAGATTTATAAAACATTAGCTTTAAAGAAACAAAAGAGAATGTCCGCATACATAAAATACAAAGTTGAATAAAATTCGTTCGTTTTTGACGAGAAAATATGTACGTAGGAGGTAAAGTAAAAGAGGTTAAAAAATACGGACGGCATGAAAGTATGCAAGGGAGGGGGGAGGGGGTGCATAAGGCACGCTCGAGTTAGTTTTATTTGATATTTGGTTGAATAGCGCGGGTAGCTTCTCCCTCCAGCCACGCCAGGTAATATATCTTAGGGCAAATTGTCACACCGGCTAAAAGACAAGGCATTAAAACAACCTCCCCACCCATCCACCCAACTTCCAAGTGATTTACGACCTCCAAACCATTTTGGGGCTGGATATATTTAGAAAAAAAGAAAAAAAATAATACATCACTGGCTGCTTCTTTCTTATTTTTTGAGAGAAAAAAAAACAAACTTCTTATTCAGATGGAGAAGAAGGTTATTATGGAGATCCGAGCGGAAAATACAGGAGGTAAAGCCGTCGGGAGGAGGGGATCAACTCAGACCTCCACTCCGGAGGAAGAAGAAATAAGTCTAAAAGAATAAATGGTAAAGTATACAATGATCGTGCTTAGAAAACGAGAAAAAAACCCGCAGCTTCAAACAAAAACTATTAAGGAAGACTGCAACATCGCCAATTGAACAGAGGGTTTAAGTGACATTGATCGATGGTTCCGACCAAACTAAAATTTAGATGGGCAACGAAAACATTTGGACTTTAAGCACCAAAAGCACCAAACATAAGTTTCTTAGCGAATTCTCAGTCCCAACTATTAATTCAACGTGTGTCCTGGAATGCACCATGAACTGAATCGGCGACAAAGAGATGTCGTAAAAAAAAAATAAAAAAATAAAAATAAAAAAAAATAAAAAAATAGATGGTCGACTAATTGATAACAGACGTTGAACGATTACAAACAAGAAAATGCTTTAAGGCAAACAATAAAGCACCAAGGAAATGGCAGCATTAAAAATTAATTGTAACAAGAAATGTGAATTAAATGACTTCTTTTTCCGGAGGTTAGTTGCAAGTAAAAGTTTTTATGAGGGATTTATTATCAGAGTTCTAAAATTGATCATAAATCCCTCATAGAGAAAAGAACTAGAATTTAATTTCCCAACTTTCGAAAGTATTAGATCGTGGAATCCACTAAACTAGTTTCTTCTTCTAATCTTCTTCCTCTCATAGATTTTTTCTCTAATACCATTCTCCTCTCATAGGTGTAATAGTTAATTTGTGCTTTAATAAACACAAACAAAAAAATTCAATAGCCAGTAAAACAGAGTTACCTGAAAAATAAATACATTTAAAATAGTTAAATAATTATAGATTTATAAATACTTTTATGAAACATTTAACAAATCATCACAAATTATGATAGTGGTGAATAGAATGACATATCAATCATTAATCATACTTATAAACCATAAAGAGATACTAATTTAACGATGTGGAGTTCATTTAATATTATAATTTAATCAAGTAAACAAAGAAGTTTACTGTTAATAATAATTAGTAAGATTATTAATCAATAACACCTTTTATATACCTTGAGAGAGACCAATTCTCCACATTAATTATGGCCCAGATACAATCCCACACACAAAAAAAGCAACCAGAAAAAAACAAGAAAAGATCCCAGATATATGAGGACCCAAATCTGAAATGTGAAATGCTCAAGATTAAGATCAACTGGAGATTAAGAATGAAGGAAAGGGACAATAAAGAAGTTCTGACTAAGACCTCAGGGACGTCTCAAGGGACTAGAATGTAGAAGATGATCTAAGGAGCCTGGGGGCGAGGAATTGGCAACGAAAAGCTTTGGATCTGGATGAATGGAGAGGAATTGTGGAGGAGGGCCAAGACTCTGCAAGGATTATACTGTCACGGAGTAAGTGAGTTACTGCCTGAACTAAAATAAGAGCTGATTGAAATAATTAAAAAAAAAAACACTAGTTCTATGATTTTTTGCAAGTAAAACAACATTAAAGCCATTTTAAATCCCATAATTTATTAAAACTTCAATCACTTCATCTTCACTTTATATAATATATACTATATTTAAGCTTTGTACTAAGTTCCATCTCAATACAATAATTCCACTTTTAATATTTGTTGAATTGAAAATCCGGCTCCATTATGTCCTTTTTCATACGCTAGACTATAAATTTTCCGTTTTCCAAGGTCTAGATTCTAGAGACTTCGGAAACACACACTTTGTATTATATACTTAACTTATACGATTATTAGAATTGGTGTTTCTCGTTAGCATAAGGAATGAATCTACCGATACTTCAAATGATCAGAAATATTGTCAAGAATAATTT
The DNA here is from genome assembly GCA_951217055.1 of Gerris lacustris. NCBI lineage: Eukaryota > Metazoa > Arthropoda > Insecta > Hemiptera > Gerridae > Gerris > Gerris lacustris. The sequence goes on along the minus strand of OX578278.1, from coordinate 39,890,533 downwards.
CAATGCATGAGTTTAAAATTTGAAAAAAAGAATAAATAAAATAAACAAATAGGTTGAAAGAAGAGAAAAAGAAGATTTAAAGCAAGGACCAATCGACGTTTGAATTTGGTGGTCAGGATTGGTTGAAACGATTCGATTCGAAATAAAAGTAAAGGGGAAAAAAGCTGCAAGGAGGAGGACAAAAGAGTAACGATGAACTGAGTATCAAGGCGAACAAAGAATGCCTGAGATAAACAGAACCTGAGCTTCTAGAGTCGAACTCAATTCCCTCCAGCATGCTTCCACAAACCCAATGACTGAGTCTAATGCCGCAACAATATGACATTGCAACTTCAATTACATGTGTCAGATAAACTTTTATAGAAACTATATCTGCTGTAGAAAAGACCACATTTACTACTTAGAAAAATAAAAATACCAGTAAGAGTTTATATTTCAGTTATGCAACATCAAGAAAACTTCAAATCATGATTTTCAATTTCAAAATTCACTAAAGCTGGTCACAGTATGCAATAGTTCCGAGACAAAACTTTCTCTTGTACATACTTATTTTTACACTCTTTTATTTAGCTTCACTTGTATGGGTGGTACAAATTTGGTAATACATTTTTAACCACCTTTGCGACAGCTAAGAAAGCTGCAAGTTTCACAAATGTATGTATTAGTCAAAACTAACAAATTGTCCAGGAGATAGCGTGCAAAAAAATTGATTGACTATCATCAAGCTAGAATTTTGTGAGAAAGTTAATCTTTTGGTACCTTTTAAGGATAATTGGTCGGCTAAGTTCGTCCGCGGGACATAGATGGGCAATAGGCATTTGAAAAAAAGAAATGGGTGGAGAGGGGCCATGTTCCGCCAATTATGGGGGACAATGTGATTTTCATAATCCTGAGTAAAAAATTAGTAAGTAGGCCGAAAATAAAGTTAATTTAAGTTTGTCATTTGAAAAGTGACCACTTTGATTTGGAGCAATATTTGAATAACTAACCTCTCAAAAACTATCATCAACTTGATTTTCGGTCTTCTAACTATTTTTGTTCTCAGGATTCAGGATCATGAAAATCACATTGTCCATCATAAAGGACGGGACATGGCTGCTCTCCACCGGTTTCTTTTTTTCAAATGCCTATAGCCAAGCTATGTCCAGTAGATGAACTTAGCCGACCACATAATCTTAAAAGGCACTAAAAGATTAACTTGTAAAGAAAATTGTTGCTTGATGTGTCAGACTTTTTTTGCACGCTATCGCTATTTCCTGGACTATAATAATTAATGTAATGAAGATTTTCAAAGGGATTTTTTTTTTTTTTTTCATTTTTAACTTTTATTAGTATTGTGTTAGTTCCAATTCTCAATCTTTAAGTAGTACATATTAAAGCTTTTATTTCTCAGAAATTTCATTAAGCAGTTTAAGCTCAAGCACAATTAATCTACCCAGTCAAACGTGTAAAACGTCCAAATCAACTAATGTCAGAAAAAAGTTGCATTTTTTCACCATCACAATACTTTATCTTTAGGTTTGTATATTAGAGAGTAAAAATATATTGCCGGAAAAATTTATCTGGAACAAAACAATTTTTGAGTTACTTTATTTTTAGGGATATGTGAATGTGATTTTGATTCGAAGCAGATTTGAATAAGGTGGGTAGAGGGGTTGATGGACCCCAATGAATATTTATTTGGAGGTGGGGGCAAGGTAATGTGATGGTGTTAGAATCTGGGGTTTATAGCCCCCGGCGGAGGAGCAATAAAGTGCTTCCATTGATAGCTCCGCTCCATTTCCCTCCTAGTACATATTGTCTCCGGGTAGGGGGAATTATTATTGCACTTCATCAATAAACTATAACCTTGAATTCCCTTCAGTATAATTCACAACATGATTTTCCCTTTCAATTTAGCCCTTTCAATCAAGCCTCTGATTCCATTTAAGTTTATTATAAAATACAGTATAGAACTGAACTAATACATTATAGGTAATATTACCAAAATTTAGCAATGAATAAAATTAAATTGCTTTAAAAGAATCAGCGTTAATAAAAATAAAATGGTTGTGCTTGAAGTATTACGAAAAAATGGTTTCGTTGGTATTTCGAACATGAAATTATTAATCGGCAGAGGAACTGCCGATAATTTCCTAGGGGCAGTTAATAAGATAGACCAAATAGCTATTCTTACTTTCTTTTAATTTTTAGGTAAGAGGTTATTTATTTTTTTTTTTTCAAAATGCTTTTTGACAAAGTTGGTGAAAAATTAAACCATTTTCCTTAAGCGTTATATATAAATGTGTAATCTACTCTTTCATACCTTTTATTTGATACCCCACTCAAAAGTTGTTATTTAAAAAAAATGTTTGCAAGACGGCTGATATTTCTGAGATCACTATATTTTTCCTGTGTGCGCGTCAAAAAGATCGGTAATACTGCAAAATTTCATGTTTTATCTCTTATGATTCAGAAGTTGCAATAACTTTTGTTCCAACACTTCATATTACAGAGTGACTGAAATACAGAAAGACGCAGGAACGAAATTATAAGGGTTTCTTTTTTCTGGTTTTACCAACAAACCCTAAAAAGGTTTAGGAGCATGTGGAAGTGAAAGTAATGTGCACTGCACTAAAGGATAGAATTTATATGGGGCCAAAAGAGGACTAATTATGAAAAACCATCAAAATCAGAATAGTTAAGTGATGGCTTCATATAATAATATTAATTGTAAGGTCTAAAGTAAAAATTAATATGCTCACTTTGGCGATATTTTGACCCTTCTTTGGGTCACCTTCAAGCTGAAAACTACATTTATTGTAAGTAACTACAGTAAATTTTCTATATTTTGTAACATAATACATACTTAAATTGATTTTGCTTCCGAGCTTACCAATGATAACGGAAGCTACGTGATCGTTCTGAAGAGCGAAATATTTTTAGACCTCCAATTTAAAAAATTCCAAGACAGAAATCCGTTTCAGACAACAGGGAACATTTTTGGTTCCGTGTCTGTCTGTCGGTCTGTGTGTCGTTCGATTTTTGTGAACAAACATATCTTAAAAACTACTCGTCCGATTTTAATGAAATTTGGCTGGTAGGACATAATTAGCACATTGTTGGTCCCATATAAGTTTCAACCTTCAGCGCTCATTTGTTTCTTTTCACAAGCACAAAAACATACATTTATTTACACCAATAGCTTCAAAAGAACTTATCTGGGTTGTATAAAACTTTTATAGTTTATCAAAAGTAACCCGCAGATAGTCCCAGATTAATTTGGACCGTCTGCGCTCTTTAATTTTTGCTAAATTGATTCTTTAACTCATGTAAAAAATCAAAACAATTTTGACGGATTAAAAAAACGGGAGAAACAAAAAATTTGACAATAATGGCTTCTAAAGCATAAAATCAATAAAGTACGTCATAGGATGCGAGGAAGCTATGTGCCATACCAATTGGCATTCATTTTTAATTGGATTATATACGGGTTACATACCTGACTAGAAGATTACAACTCAAAGTTATGTTTTAATCTGACCTTGGTGGTTATCAAACCTTGAAATAATTCCGTTTTAGCTATAGGGGTAGTCATTTGTTGAAAATATTTGAGGCTCTTTTGGATGTTAAATTATTTTGCTTGCACTTACAGTTTGGGATCAATTTGTTTTAACTTCCATAGTTACTCTATATCTATCAATATTAATTGTAGAGTTATGAATACAACTTCAACTTAACTCAGAAATAAAGGCAATTTCTTAACATTGTACTTAATATACTAAACCCATTTTCTCTTCTAACTTGAGTTTATCTTTTCATGTATGATACAAGTTTTCTAATTTATTAATTGATTTAACCCAACTTTCATAACACAAGTCTATTTATGTATATTAGTGTATAGCTGGTCGAGTATTTGAAATTGTATATAGGTGAAATGCTTAAAATTGATATAGTAATTTTGTATGACTGTAAATAATATAATTTAAACTTATTTGGATTAAATAATGATAATGATTTTATTAAATTATTTAATATGTTGTAGCATCCCGGAATACAATTCATTAAGTTCCCTACAGTATTTTTTGTAATTGATGTTGTTATATCTTTTGCCATTTTTTTATAATTGGCTTCTGATATTAGAGTTCTGGTTTCAGAAAAATTAATTTGATTGTTTATACGTTTGGAATGTATAGTAAGGGCAGTTTCATCCTCCTGTGCTCTGATATTAGCCATGTTCTACTTTTGCCGGTTACCACAAGTTTGTCGAGTTTCACCTATGCAAAGAATCGGTCAATCTTTACATGGTACTTGATATAATAAGCCCATTTTATCTTCTAACTTAAATTTATCTGTTCATTTAGTATGATACAAGTTTTTAAAATGTATTAATTGGTTAGAAAGCAAAACTCAGTTGGCAATCAAATGTTTTGTATGATTTTGCAATATCTTCAGGAAGACCTTTAATGGAGCATAGAATTGAGAATTTAACAATTGGATTATTGCGATATAGGTGGTTTATTTATACTCTAGTGTCACCATTTGTTACCTAATCTCTTAGGGAAGAAATTTGTAATCAATTTCTGGGAAACTTGGGATTTCATGACCTTTATGTCTGTGACTTTAATGGCTCAGGAGATTTAATTCATAGATGTTTTCTTTTTTTGTGATTTGACTTAAATTAAAAAATCTATCTCCCTTATTTTTTTTTTTTTTTGACTAGTCATAAACCCATAAGTTTAGTATTAACTCTTTCCACATTAATATCATAGTAGTTTAATTGTTGGCTATTTTCATATTCAACCGTTTGTAGTAATATATCATAAAATTTAAATGATAAATGATAATGTATATGATAATATATGATGAAATTGTTGTACGACTGACACACAGGCTCGAAACCAATCCCCCTTTCCCTGATGTCTTAAACGGTTTCTGTCTAGGAATTCGGAAAATAAAAACAAATTCAAATGACCACAATTCTTCCGTTAGATTCGATAAGCTCGGAAGCAAAAATGATGAAATTTTAAAAACAAATTAATTTTAAGTAAGCAAATAAGGAGTCATAATGAAGTAATCGATACACAAGGTATACTTCACATTCTTACAATTCGAACATCAAATGCATTTTACACATAACGCCAAAACGATTCTTGTTAATATGATTAATTAATTACTTCGTGGGAAACATCAAAACTCAGTCGTAGTCTTCAACTAATAATGAGATTGAAATTTCATTTGGAAAATTAACAAGGGAAATCTCAAGACGAGAAGGTAAACTCAAGTCTTGTAGGGACAAGTTGGGGGAAATTCCAAGTTAAAAGGGAAACTCCTGACGCAGATGGCGACACTCCCAAATGACTTCAATTAATTTCGAGGCCATAAATTCCTAAACAGGAGCGCACCTGGCGGACAACAAGCTAAACCCTGTCTCTTCGAAGCGGTTCGGATACGGAGAGAAACTCTTCATCCCCGCGAGTGGAGTTAATTAAAGCCCATTCAAATGAGACTCTACCCCTACCCCACCTCGTTTTGTCGTTCGGTAAGAACTCAGGCAGAGGATCGGGAATGAAACGAGGCAATAAGGTGCAAAACCCACCTGGCTCCGTTTATGAGATATGGAGCAATATTAAGACACTACAAGCAACGCCTCGTTACTTCGAAATGTTAAATTTCTGTTTTCTTTTTTCAGTGGTACTTTTATAGCTCGTAATTTAAAACGATTAAAATTACTCACATATCTAACTAATTAAATATTAAAACGACTACACTTCCGCACACGTACATTTTCTTACTAAACATATCATAAACAGCGAGGATTGACGCCAAGCAAGATTCCTTAATAAAAGAAAAAACATTTAAAATTATTCATACTGATTAGCTTTATGTTACGTATTGTCAAATTAGTTCAAAATTCCGATGTTTAAAGAAAATATTGATGTTAAAGTAGGGCAATAACCTAATCACATTTAACACTTAGAATTTTATGAATTTACCATCAGCGCTTTTCATAAAATATCGTTTAAACAAATTTAAATTGTTTAATTGTTAAATTGTTGACGATGATAACTGAAAAACGACGTGCAAGGGCAAGATGGCAACAGACTCGTTACCCGACTGACAAACTAACGTTTAACAGACTAACTAGGAAATTGTCGACAGCACTAACAGACTACAAATCTAGACAGTTTGCGGACTACACTGACAGACTAACCACTGAGGACAAATCACTTTGGTATATGACACGTAAAATCCTGAAACATAAAATAAATCCCTCTCCTCTCCAAAAACCCGATTTATCATGGGCAAAAAGCGATGCAGAAAAAGCAGAACTTCTTGGCCACTATCTCTCCAACCTCTTCTCACCCCATCCCGATATCCTTGACCATAATCATTCATCAACTATAGAAGAAGACCTATTAACACTTCTTGAATTTTCCCCTCTTCCTAAAGCCTTCAATCCCTCCGATGTTTCATACACAATTAAACACCTTCCTTCAAACAAAGCCCCTGGTTACGATTTAATCACTTCAAATATCCTGAAACAACTTCAAAAGAAAGGAATCCTCTACCTAACCCAAATCTACAACTCTGTTCTCCGAACCACATATTTTCCTACTCTCTGGAAATTTGCAAAAATAATCACGATCCCTAAACCTTCAAAACCCTCTCACCTTCCAACCTCCTACAGACCCATCAGCCTCCTTCCTGTTATGGGTAAAATTCTGGAGAAATTACTCCTTCGGCGAATCTACCCCATAATAGAATCCTTAAACATAGTCCCAAACCATCAACTTCGTTTCAGATCCTTTCATTCAACCATTCAGCAATGCCACAGAGTTGTAGATATCATCTCATCCACCCTTGAGAGGAAAAAGTACTGCTCAGCTGTCTTCCTGGATGATGCTCAAGCTTTTGACAGGGTTTGGCATGCTGGCTTACTCTGGAAACTCAAAGGTATCCTTCCATTCACATACTTCCTCATCCTTAAATCATATCTAACAAACCGATTTTACCACTTTTCCTACAACCTTTCTACATCTCATATCTACCCTATAACTGCAGGGGTACCCCAAGGTAGCATCCTCGCTCCTTTCCTATACAATGTTTTCACCCACGATATTCCTCAACACCCATCCACCATCCTTGCTTCCTTCGCAGACGATAAATGCATCCTCTCCACCCATAAAAATTCTCGTACAGCTTCTGATATCGTTCAAGAACACCTAAATCTTCTCGAACTTTGGCTAAAAAAATGGCGCATAAAAATAAATGAAAGTAAAAGTGTCCATGTGACTTTTTCATTAAGACATGGAAACTGCGAACCTCTTTTCCTCAACCAAATCATTATCCCACACTCTAGTACTGTCCGCTACCTTGGGATATACCTTGATCGAAGACTTACATGGGCACACCACACAGCAACAATACGAAAACGCATCTACACACGATATAAACTACTACAGAGACTCCTCAACAAAAAATCTAAACTCAACACACATAACAAAGTACTCATATACAACACAAAACTCAAACCTGCATGGACATATGGCATTGAATTATGGGGCTGCACCAAACGTTCAAATTCCTACCGCATCCAATCCTTACAATCAAAGATCCTAAGAACCATAGTAGATTTAGGGTTGGGACATCGATGTCGATGTATCGAAAACATCGATGTATCGGACTAAAAAATCGATGTTCAACATCGATGTTGATCTTTCGATGTATCGGTCAACATCGATGTTTTCCTGAAACATCGAAAAGACCGATGTTATCGATGCATCGCAGCCTAAAAAATGGACGACAACGGAAATCGGGGACGACAAGGGAGAATTTTTGAAAGTGGTGACCTTTTTTTTTTTGCTCTTCAGCTTGGAGGACCGATGTCGATGTATCGAAAACATCGATGTTTTCTTTCGATGTTTTGGCTAACATCGATGTTTGTTCTTTCGATGTCGATGTATCGAAAACATCGATGTTTACCTATCGATGTCCCAACCCTATAGTAGATGCAACCTACTACGTCTCCAACCAAACCTTACACAACGACCTCAACATCCCATTCGTCCGAGACCTAGCCATTTCCCGCTACAGATCCTTTCACCACTCAGTTTCCTTCCACACAAATCCTCTTATCCGAAACCATTCCTGATAACCCTCCCAGGCGCCTGAAGCGGCAATGGCCTCGTGATTTATTAGCCTAAACTCCTAAAAAGCCTAACCTATGTAAATTAATTAATTATTATCACAGCCAATAAGCTCTGTCACTGGATAGCTGTCTTATATCTGCCAATGTCAAGTCACTATTATACACTTATCATTATTGCTTATAACAATGAATTGCAGTTGCAATAGTCAATAAATGTTAAAAAAAAAAAAAAGTACACTGCCAATTAGTGTGGCACATAGCTTCCTCGCATCCTATCATGTACTTTATTGTTATATTAACATTAAAGTTTTATTACTTTATTGTTATATTGTTTATTGTGTAAGAACAATTAACATTTTTTAGCGATCTTTAACACTTTATAGGGGTGTCGCTGTAGGTTTTACTAAAAAATTTTATTTGAAAAAAATGTTCGTCTCATTGAATAGATAAGGTTTGATTTTTTTCCCGACCGAAAATTCCTATTTTAAATTTGAAGTTCACGTTTACGCGAGCGTTGCTCGTGAACGCTTGAACGGATAACATTGTCCAACGAACTCGACCTGAGCATTGGTAAAATAAACATGTCTACCAAATTTCATCAAAATCGGGCAACATTTACTCAAGTTATCGTCGCACGTTTCACGATTCGCGGACACACAGACCGACAGACAGACAGACACGGAACCAAAAATGTTCCCTGATGTCTGAAACGGATTTCTGTCTTGGAATTTTTAAAATCGGAGGCATAAAACTTTTTTGTTCTTAAAAGTGAACACAATGCTTCCGTTACCTTCGGTAAGCTCGGAAGCAAAAATAAATAAATAAATTGTTCTCCATATATTCCTGTCATTTGTTTGTAAAGAACGTAATAAAAGAAGTCGTTTCCATTGGGTATTACACACGTTTACAATATTTGTACACAAGTGCAACTATTTTCTTCTCTAATTTTCGTCTCTAAGAAGTCAGTCATTTTAGTTCTAATCTCTTTATTAAAGGTTTAATTGTTGGTGATGAAGCATTTAGACTAAGGGCTAATTAGAGGAATACTACTCAACTAACTAATTAAAGACAACAGAGAAAGGAAGGGGCAAGCAAAGGTGAGTCAAGAGGTAGATTGTGCCTCTCATTCAAGGTGGGGATAGTATAGAGGTGCCTCACACATAGAGTGGGGAGAGTATGGAGTTAGCTCACCTCTAGCTCTAACAGACAAGCTGTTAGCTCGGCTAAACCTTATAAAGTCAACAGAGAGCTCTCAGATTCACTACAAACGGATTAGTTGGTCTTTAGTCATACACAAACAATCACTTACTCACCTTTAACATGCAACTCTTCAAACGACAAGCATCGCTAATACATCAAAAGTAGCAAACCAAATCAAAGAATAGACTGCCAATTAGTGTGGCACATAGCTTCCTCGCATCCTATCATGTACTTTATTGTTATATTAACATTAAAATTATTGTCATATTACTTTATCGTTATATTGTTTGTTGTATAAAAACTGTTAATAGTTTTAGCGATCTTTAACACTTCATAGCGGTGTCGCTGTTGGTTTTACTAAAACATTGTATTTGAAAAAAATGTTTGTCTCGTTGAATAAATGAAGTTAGATTTTTTTCCCGACCTAAAATTCCAATTTTAAATTTGAAGTGAACGCTAGGACGGATAACGTTGTCCAACGAACTCGTCCTGGGCATTGGTAAAATAAACATGTCTACCAAATTTCATCAAAATCAGTCGACATTTACTCAAGTTATCGTCACACGTTTCATAATTCGCGGACACACAGACCGACAGACAGACAGGAGACCAAAAATGTTCCCTGATGTCTGAAACGGATTTCTGTCTTGGAATTTTTAAAATCGGGGACTTTCGTTCTCAAAAGTGAACACAATGCTTCCGTTACCTTCAGTAAGCTCAGAATCAATATAGCTCTAGACTAGGGAGCTTAGCACTAATAATAATTAAAAAAATAAACCCATACAGAAACCCAGACATAATAAAAATTACGGGGATATATAACTAATAATATGTAACTAATAACCAATCTTATTCTTTAAATGAGATATTTGTACAATGAACCAAAATAAAATCAAAAATTGGTAAAATTAAGTCTGAATTGAATAAAAAAAATTTAATTTAATTTTAAAAATTTATATTTTTTAAAAATGTTATTTTAAATTTAATAGTCTTTTTACAAAGACTATTAAATTGATTTAAATAAAAATTTGGACAGAGGAAAAAATAGGATAACAAATTAAGCCTTTAGAAAAAATAGAAACAACTATTCTAAAGCCCCACTATAAAATTAAAGGGACGAATTTATATTATTTTTACTGTTTAGTGATTTAAAATCATATAGAGAATATCTTCTTACCCTTTACCCTTAAAGGACCCACCTACGACATTAAACATTTCATATAGAGAAGTTTATATCAGCTTCACTGAAGTTTTTAGCATTAATTCTTCAAGAAAAGTAAAAATCCTTTAAAAAAAATCTTTTAAACAAAAAAGAACTCAAATTCAATTTATGTTATTACAATTCTGATAACGGGAGTTGAACCAGAAGCGCGCAGTCTGGTTTGGCTTTTCATATTACGGTTAACTTTTTTGAACATAAAATACTTATGTATTATCTTTCGAAATAAAATGGAATTATTCCAAAGAGATAATACATTTTCAGAGTCAAAGTTTTAAAAACTAAAATAACCATTATCTTCCAAAACCGGGAACGGTAATAATATTTCAACTGTAGGTAGGTAAAACGTGAAATATATTTTATATATCTATACCTATTACAAAAAGTTATTTTTTTTTGTTTTATTAAGCTGCGTGCTGGAATGATTTACCGGAGTAGCGAGGGGTTATTAGATGCAAATAGGGCAGAGGCAAGAGGTAAGAGGCCTCGCATTCTGACAGTCTGATCTCAGATAAGACTGTCAGGCTCAGGGCACGCGAGACCTTCCCTCTAGTCACGAATATAACAACTGCCAACCATAAACGCAAAAATAAAATCACAATGCCGTGAGCATAGCACACAACATGGAAATTATGATAGATAAAGTTAACCTAAATAACTTTAACCTATACAAATTATATAACCTAAAAATAATTCATTTTCGACAAAATAAGACAAATAAGTTATTCGAGCAAGGCAGAACAAGCCAAGCATGTCTCATCAAATAAAACATTTCCATTCAAATTTAAAATTACTTTTAGATTTTAGTTCCTCTAATAATTAAAACTACATATAATGACAAATCAAAGATGACGATTCACCTCTAAATGCACATCATGTCACACCAAAATTTGTTGTAGGGTTTAATTATTTCACAACTAATGCCACAAAGTGCGACTGAACTATTTCTACTAGGTTTTATAGTGATAAGAGTGATATAAGAAACTACTAAAATTAGTAAAGGTAGCACTTAGTCCTGGCATATTATCAGGACTCAACTTTTATTCACTACTTTAAACTTCATACAGTATAATAATTATATTAAAATATTTTGTAATTTAATATCTATGGTATATAATTAATTGCATTTTTTCTGTTTCCGATTTCAAAAATTCTAAGGCTCGGGACTGTATGATGGTCGGTCTGTCTGTCAAAATTTTTGCGAACCACCAGGTCAACTACTCTTCCGATATGGATGGTTGGTGATACTTATAACTTATAACTATAACAAAGCGTAGTAATTACAAACCCGTACATTAAAAATTGATATAGAGGATGTAACCCTTTTCATTAAGTCATAAAACAATTTATACTTCAGCTAACATTGGAGTTTTTCTAACTTATAAAACTGTATCACTATCCCATAGCAACTACATAATTCAAAATGTACATTAAATTTAATTAAACACTATGTCATGTTAATTGAATTATTAAATGCTTTTTTTATAAACATAAAAAAATGTATATCACGTGATACATTTCTCCCCTCATTTATAAAATATTTCATTACAACTATTATTCATATAAAATGAAGCAACTTATACTTTAAGAGCTCATTCATTATCCCTTTTTTATTTATTTTAATATAAACAATGCATTCTTAATTTTAATTAGACCAGTTTTAATTTTTAATTGCATTTTCCTTTAAATTAAGAATATTATTGTTATTTACAAATTATATTACAAATCATAACAATCAATCGTTAATGTATTTTTTTTAAAAATGTAATTTGTTTATTTAATTTTTTTTCTTTTTTTTTTTGTTTGTGTTTTATTAAGTTTATGATTATTATTAACGAAATAAAAGACAAACTAATTTATAAGTCATAAGGAGTAACTTCGTGACCGGGGGAAAAGCTTATCTTCAGCTTATCACGCGATCCACTTCCCTGAAACTATTCTAAATAATTAATTTCTATTTTCCTTTTATTTATTATTACATTCCAGCATTTTAGTACGTAAAAGCTTTAATTAATTAATAATATTACATTAAAGAGTGCGCTGTGAGCGCAGTTAAGGTTGGGACAAGCACGATTTAGCTCTTTTTGCGTGCTACAAAAGTAATTAGATCTATATATGTACTGTACATACGTATATAAGTATACAATGTTATATCAATAATTCAATAGGTGAGGGCGATGTCCTCTACTTAAGTTTGATGTCGTAGGATTCACTTTTTCTCTCTACTATTCACTCTTTATTAATATATTATATAAGAGTCTAACCCTCAATAACACGCACAGTCTAAAAACAAAATGTTCTGTGATATTCTCAAACTATGAATATTTTTTTAAACTAATCATAGTCATAATCATTTCAAAAGAATGATTAAGTTTAATGAAAAAAAATAAAATATATATATATGTATAATTAAGAGAAAATACGTATTAAAAGAATGTGATGTAATTTCGCCGAATTATTTAATAATAGAACTATTAAAACTATTAAATTAATATGTTTGTTTGTTTGTTAGTCCGGTACAAATATTGCAATCTTTTATTAGCTAACTTCCCGAGTACCTAAACATTTTAAACTTTTAGAATACCTCAGAACACGATGACAATGCATTATTTTAATCCTTTTAGCCATCTTTCAGCAGAATTTAATTAGTTTTCAGCAAATTTTGCTGTATGGAAAGTTAGTTCAGAAAAAATCCGCAAGTTATTTTATTTGTTTTGACATATCCCATAGTATTTACAATCTTCATTTTGACGGGTTTCAAATTTGTGATTTTTTTATTTATTAAGAGGTAAACATAGAATGACAGCGAAAAGTAAACAAATAAATAAATTAATTGACGTGTGACACCCAGGTTAGTTTACACTTGTATCCTAGGTATAGGTTTAATTTTTCTTGCATCTGTACTTCTGTACTTGTACTCATTTTTCTTCTCTTGCTGTCCCTCCCTACATAGGGGCATACCAATGGCACGGTTTAGATTCGGTGTTGGTGAGATCCGTTGTACAAAGATTTGTCCTTTTATAGGTTTAACATAAGCTCTTTAGATGGTTGTCATTATTATGTGAAGTAAATGAATTCGGAACTATGTATCTTTTTTCACTAACATTATATATAACTATAACTAACAATGACAATTATATTATGATTCAACAGAAAATTTAAAAACGTAGTATATAAAAAGTTCTTTTTATCTTGTAATTATTTGGTTTCAATCTCAAAATCGTATAACCTAAATTTAACTCACTCCGACTATGTAGAAAGCTGAACGAACGAGTATATTTCGACTAATATACAAAAATCAGTCATTAGATTAGTTTACAGAAGCGTGTCAACAATATATTTTTTTTTTTTGGTTGGATTTACATGTTTTTTTTTCCTTTAATGTGATATTATTCCTTTAATCTGTGTTTTTATTCCTTCTATATTAGTCTATATTTTTTTATTACTTCAATCCCAATGTTTTATTTCAGTAATTTATGTGTTTTTATCCGAATAATCTTAATGTTTTTTAATTATTATTTTAATCTATAGCTTTTTATTCCTTTAATCTATATGTTTTTGTTACGTAATTTGTCAATTTGGTTGTATTCCTTCAATATATATATGTTTCATTCTTTTAATCTTATGTTTTTATTGAGCCTTAAATTCCATCAAACACAATTATGTTTTAACAGTAAAAACATAATTCCAATATAATTTTTGAGCACTGCATCGTACTTTTTCACAGGCCCATTACACTCTGAATATAATTATGAAAAGAATATTAATACTATTAGTTAACCACACACACACACACACACACACACACACACACACACACACACATATATATATATACACATATATATATATATATATATATATATATATATATATATATATATATATATATATATATATATATATATATATATATATATACACATATAAGGTTACCACATACATATATATACATATATATATATATATATATATATATATATATATATATATATATATATATATATATATATATATATATATATATATATTTATATATATAAACCTTATTCATCGTAATTTATTGAGATTAATTTGGGCAATTAAGGGATGAATTAGTTCACCCATTAGTTAGTTCATCATTAGTTCTAAGATGAGATTATCAGCAATTATAATAACAGCACTTCCTTAATCTACATATTGTAATAGTCCAGGGCCACATACTGACTCTAGTTCTGACGCCACAACTAATCGGCCTGCAGCCTGTCCCTGCTTACTTGATAATAATTAACTTACAATTGAGTCAATTGACAATACTTCGGACATACATATGCGGGTACCTTCCTACTCACATTAGTTTGTAACGACAATATAACCAGCAATTACAACGTATGGACAAATAAGTCTAACATTTAACGCAAGGTCAGCAGCACTGTCAGATTCTTCAAAGTACAGAGGTCAAGGTCATTAAATAATAAAACAATCTGTAGAAAAGTTTTGAGCCTAATTATCACCAAAATACTAAACATTTTAGTTCAAAATTTGAGTTAATAGAATTAAATGTAGCAATCGTTGTAAATATAATCACATTAAAACTCCAACTTGATATTTTATATTTACAGTTTTTAGCATAAATGTAGTAAGGGTTGTAAATAACACTACCTTAATAACTCAAATTTAGCGTTTTCAGGATATATGTGGCAACGTTGTACAAACATTTCCTTCATAATAATTGATACCTAACTCTAAGTTTTCTTCTTAAAATAAATGTGTAAACGTTGTAAATAGTGTCACCTTAATAATACTACAACAGCTATAATTTAATGTATAAGTTCTAAGGTTATTCTTAACAGGTGACTTGAAAACGGTAATACGAAGGTAAAGGATTTTCGTAAAAAGGGAATATTTGGCACGCAAGTTGAGCACAGAGTGTGTATACAATGTAGAGGCAGTAAGGGCATGACAAGGAAGTGGACCTAGATTCTAGAGACCCTTGCTCAAGCCTTAACATTCTGACATGCACCAGAGTTATAGACCCTTTGGAAATTCCCTTCGTTCTGGCAAGGTGAAAAGAGCTTCCACCGTACCAAAAACACCCCCATTCCCCACCTATTTAAACCTTAAACCTTAGCGGCAAAACAACACACGCACACAACAGACAGTGTAAAAGAAAGCCCTTTAAATCACTCACATCCACAAACACACACAGGTAACCCCAGAAGATACCTTTTAAATCCTAACGAAAAAGGGATCCGAAAAGCCCTTGGAATAAATTAGTCCTTCTACGCGGAGCTTCTAATATGAGATATAACAAGTTAATTTAATGAGCCACCCTTAGGTGAAGAGAACAACCTCACCCCTCCATGTTTTATCAAAATTCTACAAGAAAAACACCCCGAACCAACTAAGTTAAATTTAAGAGGGGAAACCGTTGAAAACTGTTATTAAAATATATATATATATATACATTTTTTTTAAACAAAAATCTCTCCCCATATTTCCAGTGATGTTTCTGTGTTTTCATTTTTTTTTATTAAAAAACACCCTTAAACTTCATTAAACCACTAATCCCCCCCTTAAATCTCAAATTAAGTAACGAATAGCGAGTCTAAAGCCCTACTCCCCATTATAAACTGTAGCATTAAAAAAAAAAAAAATTAACCAACCACATCAATTAATTCCAAAATATTAACTCGATATAAAAGCAAAACACAATTTTTTTTAAATAGCTTTTTTAACAAAATATAGAGACAAAAAGAAAACTACACACACACACACACAAATATATATTTATGTATATACAAAAATAAGCAAAGAGAAGTTTACAAATAAACAACAACAAAAAATGCAAATATACATTAATAACAATTATTAAATTTGGGGTCCTCTTTTTTGGCCCAAAGGTGAAATTATTTAATACCGAAATTATGAGGAGGTTTGGAAAGAGAAGGAAAAGGGGGGGGGGGGAGGAAGGAGATAAAATTAAATAATTGATAAGTCCCTAAAGTCTCGTTTAATTACGAGTTCTGGAGGGGGCAGGGGAGGGGCGAAAAGGGAAAGGGATGAAACTCGCTTCGGACTCGAGAGTTTGTTTTAAAACTGAAAATGTTCAACCGAGCAAAATCGAACCCCTACATAACCTTTCTCTCTCCCCACCTTTTTTTCATTCCAAAACTTATTTTTTTACAATTTTTTAGTTATACTTTTACTTTTACAAATAAAAAAACCCTAATTAGGATAGATGAGTTGAAAAAAAAAATAATAAAATAAAAAAACACCAAAAGAAAGTAGAAACTCAAATTTTAAATGTTATATACATAAAATATCCCTTTTTAAAATTACATATTTTGTAAAGTTGAAACAGAATTTAGATATTTAATTTTTTTTTTATAAGTTAATATAAAATTTAATATTTAATAATCTTTAAAAAATAAATAATATAAACACTCTTTGAACATTTTTGGAGAACAATTGAGCGGTAGTTGAAGAATAAATTTTTTAAATAATTGTAACATAGATTTTCATATGCTTTTGATTAATTTGTATACCAGTCTCACAATTAGTGTCTAATGTAACAACCTTTATGAGGGAAAAAATAAAGCCACTTAACCTGTAGGAGGGCACTCCGCCAGTAACATTTTTGTTAGCCTAGTTGGCTAGACCACAAAATCTCGAGCTCTCATTGGCTCCCTTTCTTACCTTTCTAGGTAGACAAAAAGTAAAGTAAAATAAAAGAGGGGGGGGGATAAAAAAATGGTAGATAAAAATGGTAGATAAAATCCAAAATCACATTAGCTTTTTTAAGGACCACTTATTTTGACAACTTTAATGTCATCATAATAGCTAATTTATATTAATCAATTAACTATTTTGGTTTCTTTTTTCAATGATTTCACGAATTTTGTTCGCTTGGGTAAAAGAAAAATTAGGAAAAAAAGTAAAATTTTAAAATTAACTTACATAGTTCACATTAATAGAAAGAAAATCTGATCATTTAGTGAAAGCACTCACCTGGAAAAAAAAGAAAATAAATAACAAATTAATGAAATGCATTTTTTAGTTTATTGTTGTAGTTTTAATAATTATTACAAGCTGTTGGCTTGTGATTGCATTTAAATTAATTTTGCTGGAGAACAACTCTTTGGCCATAAAATATATATATATATTGCAATTAAGCATTTATGAGCATTATATTTGTTTACTTCTCCGTAATACTTCGATTTCAAGGAGAGCACAGATATTAGAGTTTCTTATTTTCCGTTACTTGGTTTCCTAATCTCATTTTCACCTGAAATTGGACTTATACCATTTCGCTCAATACCATGCACATTATTTTACTCCCCCCCCCCCCCCCCCCCTTAATCTTATATGTCCCGATCATCACAACATTAGGGTATTACAAGACGGGGAATCCGTTCACTTCACTCATCCACTCGATGTGGTCATCAGTGTGAAATATGTCTTAACTCTCTTGGATTCCCAACACACCAGATAAGTCGGTGTTAAGGCCTAGGTTTCAGGCGGAGTTGATCATTTTCTTGAAAAGAAAATTTAAAACATAGAATAAAGCTAGGGAATTCTCGCAAAGAGATGAAAAATAAAATATTTGAAAAAGTAAATATACCTAGTGATTAATTATACTCATAAAAGCCCTAAAAACATTTTTTGATAAAATGTATTAACGAACAGTTTACCAATATAATTAATCAAATAATTTTTACTGCTCTCCATAAATTTATATTTTAAATTAAATTTGGTTGTTTCGATCATCGTTTTTTATGGAACTTAGTCGCGATGAATAAAAAAAGTAGAGTAAACATGATCTTTTTATTATCAAATATCAATAACGTGTTAGAAGTATGGAAAAACGTCCATGGGTTCAGAATTGAATGAAATAAATTAAATAAATTTGTTTAAAACGGAACAGCATGTTCAGCTATATATATCATAAGTGAACTGAATCAACTAACTTATCATAATTTAACTTAAGAAGCCCTTTTACTTTTTACTTCCCTTGTAAATTTTCTCGAAATCGAGAGACGAAGTCTGTGTTTCGAAACTCGACCAAGAGATAGATTTTTAATCAACTGCCGGCTTAAGTCGATTTACAGTTATATATATATATATATATATATATATATATATGACATATTTATATAATTATATAATAAATATGTAGGAAGGAACATAAAATTAAATGTTTCTAGAACTTAAGTTTCACTTTAAATCAAATTATAATGATTATTAACTACGGGAGACAGACAGAGAAAAATAGAGATAAATAGACCCCAGACTATTCTTTCTCTCTCTTATATAGTCTGTTATATAGTTTGTACACTTGCAGAAGTAAAAGTAAAATAAAATAAATTAAATTAAAACAACTCAGCTAAATCTTACCATTTCTTATGATCCTCAACCACATATTCTTTTGCAAATAACAGACATTCTTATTTTGTAAATATTCATTCACTTATAAGAACCAGGACTAAAGTGTATAAAAGTGGAATTTTATGGCAGTTCATAACTCAAGAAGAAAAAGGTAGAAAAAAATGCCACTGGGGATCGAATCAAGGATCTTTAGATTTCCAGTCTATAACCCCATAGTTATGTTGGACAATAAACTAAATCAAATTTATTCGTTTGAGTGGTTTATTTCCTTTATACGCAAACTTTAAAACATTTTCCAACGGAGCAAATATATATAACAAAAAACGATAATAAGTAGAGTTTTTTTTTCAGGTTTTGACATGAGATGCTGTTTCCATGGAGCCTGAAAGATAAAGAAGCTCGAAGGGGAAGAATTTACCCTAGACGTCGGAAGAAGAGGCGATATCGACAAAGTTGCGAATCTAAGAAAGAGATACGGGTTTGAGGTCTCGAAACAGCGCTATCTTCTTGCGAGAAAAGACCACATGGGACTCTTAGGTTCTCCTTCCGAGTCGGTACACGGTTGAAGATATCTTTAGAGAGAGGAGACTCGGGAGGGCGGTACTTCACAGTAGAGTTAGATGCGGTCCCGCGGGACCTTCTTCTCGAGGTTTATCTGCCGTTCCGAACCCTCCCGAGATGCCAGCCTACCGAACTTTATTACACCAACCTTTCCCTTGCAACCCTCCCAGTAAACTTACTACCCTGAGGAGAGGAGTGCCGAGTTACGAGCCCTACTTGCAACTACTAAGTCCTCAACGTGAAGGAGGCTTAAAACATTGCTCCCTCTCCACGGCTTGCAACCACACTCCTAACTTACTCCTAGAGCAAGCAATAATACGCACCATTAAACCGACCGAGACACGACTACAACTAAATACATAGAAAACCTTAAGAAATTATTGCGTCTCTAGTTGCCGCTAAAATGTTCCACCCTAGAGGCAACTACTTCACCCTTTAGAATAACTAAAAACTCAAACCCATAACCCACAGCAATAAAATACTTGACAAAACTAGACAAATAAATCAATACTTCAACCTTCCAACTTTACATCGTAACTTCAAACATTCTCCTCGTTAATTCTATTACATTTAACTTACCATTAAACTAAAATTATCTATTATCATAAGTTTATTGATAATACTATACATCACTGATAATAGTATCATTAATAGAAGCATAACAACTACCCTCTCATATAACTACTCATAAAATAACTACCCTCTCATATATTCCCCCTATTATACCCATAATGTAACTAACTTCTCATATAAATACCCTCAATACAACAACCCTCTCATATAACTACCCATAAGATATAATAACTTCTCATATTACCTCCCACAACATAACAACTCTAATAACACAATCCCTCGCATTTAATTAAATGGATATATTACCAGTAGCGTTTTATAGATGAGCATTATTAAGATGGGTTCGAAACCTCATGTTGGACAGTTACCGTTCTTTTGTTTTAAAGGACAAGTGTGCAAAATTGCAAGGAGATAAAAAAAAACTGTTTATACCATTTTTACTATTGTCCAAAGCAGGTACTAGTACATAAGATTTAGTACTAGTACATAGTTCGAATCTATGTAATAGTACATAGTTTAAATCAATGTAATAATACATAGTTAATATCTATGTAATAAAACATAGTTCAAATCTATGTAATGTACATAGTTCATATCTATGTAATAGAACGTAGTCCATATCTAGTACTAGTAAATCACCCAAATTTAGTACTAAAACATGGCCCAAATCTATAACTTGTACATAGTCAAAATCTATAACTTGTACATAGTCCATTATATGTTTCTTACCTTATAATACTATAATTAAAATCAACCCTTTTTTTTAAAAAAAAAACAAAAAAAAAAACAACTCGGGCTCCGCGAACCTGCACATCCCGATTGTGTATTATTTATATAGACTACGTCCGAAATTATAAAACATGAAACATACTTTTCCTAATATCATTTAGGTATTCTATTTATGGTTAAGTACGTCCGTTGGATGGAGGGATTGAGCCATGAGAGCGAGTCTTCCAAATGCCTGTCACAGATTTCACAGGGTTGGTTATCGATAAAGAAGGTTTCCTGGTAAAGCAGATTATGTAGTCGTCAACAGAAAAAAATGACATTATTATATAAGGATTCATTGCAATAATCTGGTACAAAATAAATAACTCTTAAGATAAAATAAGTACTCATAAAAAGAAGCTTATTTGCTTTTAAAAAAAAAAATCTCTTGAATTTTCTATCAACTGTTGTTGTTTGTAGAGGGAATTTATTAGTGTATTTTTATTTATTTCTAACCCCACCCTCTTTTTCTCCCTGTGGAAAAGGAAAATTCCTTTTTTCATATTGTAAGAGAGCCTTAAGGTACAAATTGAAGGCTCAACAGAAAATGAGACGATGAAGGGGAATTCCAACGAAAGAGAGAGTTTTTGGGTTTCTCACAGGTAAAAGATACAACGTTGGGAGAGTGGTTAAGGGGATCAAAATTCAGAGGGAATAATTAATAGGAAATTTGGTTTTGGAAGGGAATTACCTCAGGACCAGGTTTGGGAAGGAGAGGAGTTTATGAAAAAGTAATTAGCTTTCAAATCCTCTTCTTTCCCTTACTTTCGTTCACTTCTAAAAATTAATAATTTTCTCTTTACTTGAAAAATAAAGAAAATATATATGTATACACAAATATATGTATATTATGTTGACTTGAAAGTTGAAGGGACATACGGAAAGAAGGAGAAATAAATTATTGTAATGGTGGGAGGGGTGACCAACTGAGAGAGAATTTTATTAAAATGTTATCCAAGAGAAAAATGAGAAGTAGGTGTTTGAGAGGGGGGGGGGGGCATTATAACTTTAAACTGCAAAGGGGGAAAACTGGACTCCTCAGTTTTCATTGCCCTTCTGAAGGTCCAAAATATGATAGGTTTTGAGGAAGAGATGATGTTAAAATAAGAATTAAGAATTAATATGGAGCTGGAACAGTAATACGCATCCAATAAAACTCTCTGGTAAAATGTTAAATTGTTGTACTGATTTTAAGGCTTCGACGAATTAAAGCTATTTAAAATACTCAGCCAATTAGTGTGGCACATAGCTTCCTCGTGTTCTATTTTGTATACTTGATTTTACACTATTAAAACCTATTATTGTCAAATTTATTTAATTTTTCCCCTTTTGTTAACCCATTCAATGCGTAATCCAATTCATGAACCTACTTTAGTGACTGTATATATCTAAACAGTTTTAAAAGTTAATTTAAAAATAAAAAAAAGTTTGGATCCACTGTGGATCCACCCGCATTGAATGGGTTAACTGTGAAAATTGCTAAATCAATTTAGCAAAATTTAAGAAGCGCTGAAATGAATTGAAATTAATCTGGGGCCATCTGCAGGCTACTTTCGACAAACCATCCAAATTTCATAAAAGTCAGTTAAGTGCTTTTGGTGATATAGGTGTAAATATCTGTATGTTTGTGCGCATGTAAGCACAAATAGGCGCAGAAGGTTGAAACTTATATGGAACCAACAATGAGCAAATTATTACCTACCATCCAAATTTCAATAAAATCAGATAAGTAGTTTTCAAGATATGTTGGTTCTCAAAAATTGAGCTTCAGACCGACAGACAGACACGGAACCAAAAATGTTGCCTGATGTCTGAAACGGCTCTCTGTCTTGGAATTTTTAAAATCGGAGACCTAAAAATGTTCGTTCTTCGGAATGACCACATTAGTGACACCCATGATGGACTGGGTCAATAACAACCAGCTAAAGTGGTTCAGACATGCAGTACGAATAGACGCTACCCGATTCCAAAAACAAGCACTGGAGGCAAGGACCGAGGAAGAAGGAGAGTGACTTGGCAGGACACCATTAAGAGCCTAGTACTGAGGCGAGGCATGTCCTGGACTAACGCTTTGGTAGAAGCTATAAGGACCGATACCGGTGGAAGGCTTTCTGTCGCCGCCCTACACCTCACGGTAGAAGGGTCACCGACTAAGTAAGTATTATTATAACGTCTATTTTAGATTCCTTGCCAGATTATGTAATGATTGTTTCTATTTAAACCTATTTAAATATGTATTTAGTAGGGAAATTTAGCTCAAAATATGGGTACGTCCCTTCCAAAATACAACAGCAAAGAGTAAAATTTTAATTTTTCAAAAACGGTTACAATAATTTTAATTTAAAAAGCCGCACACCCGCATTTACCTTTTGGAGTATATTAACTGATATACGGAGTATATAAACTGATATACGGAGTATATAAACTGATATGCGTGGCCTGTACAGGTGTATATGTCGGACAATCGCCTGCTGCATATCTGTGATTGTTAAACGGAGACTGAAATTAATACTTAATTCACCACTATTATTACTCAGATAAAGGCCTGATGGCCCAGGTATGGGCGAAAATTTGCATCTAATATAAAAATGATTTAAAAAATATCAGTTTTTTAATGATCATCCATCGGGTCCTACATATTTATTTTTTTTAACCCAGTTTAAGGAGGATTTGAGGTTGTTTTTGACAGAAGAAAATATTATTATTTTTAAGAAACTACATTCTATTATTTAACAAATATTGTAAGGCCGGGCTCCATGCTAAGAGTCATGTACTTTAGAAGCAATAAACAATCAGCATTCCATTCTATTCTCTGTTCACTGAAGATGATATAAAATGTAGAAACGCGTTTGTTAATAATTAATTTAAACATATGGTGACAATATAGTTTTGTTACTTATTATTAACCTCTCAAGTCATAATTATAAAATACTAACCATGGGATATGCCCTAAATATCTTAAAGCCATAAAGCGAATAGAATCAGATCAATGTGAAGACTGCCGAGAAAAAGGAGATTTGGAACATGTTCTCATGAGTCATGACTTGTAGAAAATTCAATGAAAGTAGACAATTTTTATTTAATAAAATTCCGAAAAGATTACGATAATATCTTTAAGATAAGATCTTTAAAGATAAAGACGTTTACGAAGATATACAGATTCATCAAAAGAGAAAAAATAAAAATCTGATTAAAATAATAATAAATATATTTTATAATTAAATATTATTTAAAATACTATATACCATTTTTATGGCTGTATGGTAACCAATGCCAAAAAAAAGTATTTCTAGTGGATTTCTTGTAAGCACGATTACTCTCGAACGAATTGACGTATAAATATGACACTTGGACCAAAAAATCAAGTTCGTTGAGATGAGGATCCCTACTGAAAATGGGATCTTTATGACGTCATTAGCCCCTCCTGATGAGTCAGCAAAGGTTTTAATAAGATTTAAATACATTTTTGTACAAATAATCCTACCACGGGTTTCCGCAAGCCAAGCGAATTTCCATTGGACATTTGTAGTTCAATGTTGTGTAGTTTAAATTTCTTTTAAACAACTAGATTATGTTTAACTAAGCAATATTCTAAAAACCCTAATACAACTAAAATATTTTTTTAATTTTTCTTAACTGAAAATAACACTCACAATGGTGGTAGTTATGAAGGAACTACACGACATTAAACTATACAAATTTCCAATGGAAATTCGCTTGGCTTGCGGAAACCCGCGGTAAAATATTTTTCTTATAATAACAAATTATTCTTACTATTTTCCAGGGCAGATAATTCAGTATGTTGAAAGTTATCATGGATTTATAAAATATAAATCCACCAAATGATTATTTGTAGATTTATGTTTGGGTGTAAGAGAGATTTGAATGTACTCATTTGTTAGGAAAGCAAGAAATAATCGTTAATTTGCATACAAAACAACTTTTCACATTAAAGTTTTAGCTAAATGTAGGCAGGAGGCCAGAGTTCTGCACTGCGTCTTAGATGCCGTTTAAACTTAAACGCTTTCGGAAAAAGATCCTCAGGGGGCTTGGGGCTTAACCTGGCTTCCTAATCAGCTTTGCCTACATCTGATTATTTCGGCGTAGTATAGCTAACATTGGTCACTCTATTACCTGCCCATTGCAGACTTATATAAATTTATATATATAAATATATATATATATATTTATATATATATATATATATATATATACATATATATATATATATATATATATATATATATATATATATATATATATATATATATATATATATATATATATATATATATATATATATATATATATATATATATATATATATAACGGGTGTCTGTAAAAGGTCATTACAAAAGCCAACCATATACGGCCCTGAAGTTACAATTTTGAAATACTCGTATTTTTACATTTCCTCACCTATGGTAGGAAAAGTTATGTTTGTACCCAAAACATTTTTTTTTGCGATTTCATCTGAATTATCCGTTTTGGATGTTTTTAAGACCTCCTGAGTGGTTTTCAGTATGACGTCTATAAGCGTGTTATGATCGTAGCGCCCAGGGTAATTAACCTAGAGAGTTGAAACTTGGCACAAAAATCAGTCCTTACTTCTGGCTGTGCCGCCCTGAAAATCAATATTTTCCCGCTATCTTGAACCAAGTTTGCTGAGTCAGCAAAAATTAAAAAATAATTAAAAAATGAAAAATATAGTGGAGCTCCATCGTGCATAAACCACATATCTCTCCGAAGTTGCAAAGGTAAACCTCTAATAAATATGCGCAAATAATTTTTTAGATGCTGCAAATTAATTTCTCCCGTTAATCTTTGTGGAAGAATGGCAGGACAGACAATATAATTTCAAATTATTCCAGCCCACATATTAATTTTAAATTTGCGTTAAAATGGTTTAACTTGATTGCATGCGGATTTTTATCTGCATAAACGTGTTCATTAAAACCAGGTCCATTTCAAGATCACGATGAAAGAGATCTTAAACTGGTATCTCATAGTATGGATATAGCAACTGTTCTTTAAGGACTCCATGAGCGATACTTTTGGATACTGCCATTTCCCTACCTAGTCGTTTGCTTACTTCTGGATCTTCTCCAACACGTTCTAAAATGTTTTCTTCGGCTTCAGGAACAGGTATCCTTACAAAATTCCGCCTTCCATGATCAAAGGTTTTAGGAGTAAATTGGCCGGTCTCCCGTAGACAAAGATCTCCGCAAATATAATATTGCTGAAAAATATTGCACTGGGAATAGAAACAGACCCAAATCTCATGTGGCCATTCATCCGATAATAGCACGCGAGGAAGTTATGTACCACACTAATTAGCAGAATATATTTTACTTACATTTAAAAACTAAAGGCAAATCTGGAATGAAGGAGACATTTTCAGCTTTGGAGTAAAGAGAAAGAGAAGAAGAAATTCTACGCCTTTAATACATAAAGGTCGGGGAAAAGAGAAAAAGGAAAAATATGGCGATAATTTCTTCTTTTTTTAAAAAATGTGGAGGGGCGCAAAAGCCTGGTTAGAAGTGATAAAGACAGCTTGAGGAGGGAATGAGAGGGGATGGTTTCACCAACTTATTATTATTTTAATTTTTTCTCATTTCTATTTCCCCCTTCCATAAGTATAACCTTTCAGGTGTACCTAATCCCGAGTAAATGAGACCCACCTTCCCTCTCTTAAAAAGAACCCCTCCTTCCATCATTTAAGCCAAGAAGAGCGGAGGAGGTGAGTTTAACAGAGGGGGGTCAAAAACAAAAAAAAATTAAAACCTTTCCAAGTCTAAAAAAGAGGGGGGAGGGGAGAAATAATAAATATAATAAGAAAAAGTAGGGGAAAACCAGGTGAGTTTTTCTTTTCAAACGAATCTGAGAGGAGAAAGTAATTTGGTTAAGATTTTGGAAGCAGGAAACAAATTTAAAAAATAATACAAACAAATTAAACAAATAGAGTTAATGAGACAAAGAATAATCAGAGTCGTAATTCAAGCCATTTCATCCTTTAAACTTTAAATAATCACATTTTTAAATAAAACGACACATAAAAAAAAAATCATATTTAGGAATCTATCGCCCAAATTCATATATGCACCCCTCCGCAAGTCCGCAGGGACTCGAACCACGACCTTTGGAACCATGGAATCAAGAAAAATGCTTTTATCATATGAGCTAAAGCGGAAGATTGATTTCTATCCGTCAAAATGTATTATTATACTGGTCACAGAAAGGGCGGACTTGATTTAAAACTCGTTTTATGAGGACTGGTACAGCTAAACAAATTGGGGAATCTTCTTCACAATATTATTGATGGCGTACGACTAAAACAAATTTTGTTACCCAACCACACCCGTTCACCTATTCTTCAGGTATGGATTCAATCCTTTATTTATAATAATATAGCTTAGGGATATTATAATATTATAAATAAAGAATTGAATCCATACCTGGAGGAATAGGTGAATGGGTTTGGTTGGGTTATATCAGTAACAGACATCATAATATAGCTTAGGGAAAGGGAACAGACGAGGTGGGAAGATATTGGAAGAGCTATTTTTGAAAGAAAGTGGGGTTGGACGGGTCATATTGTTAGCTGATAACAGATGGACAATTATGGAAGGTCAGGTGTCCAATGGGATGAGAAAAAGAGAAGATCGTGCGGAGGAGTGACATGGAAGTGAGTGGTTGAGTATAGAGCGGAATGGTAGGATGAGACAGGTTTATTCAGATGTATGGTTGTACAGAAACTAAATTTAGAGTTTTAATTTGTTACAGTATTGAAGTAACCAAAAGTAATCTAACACTATCTTTAATTTAGCTTGCATTTAAGTGTTGTAATTTTTTTCAAAATGAAGGTGTTTCAACTTTTTTATATATATATTCTTAGAGGTATTTTATAAATTAAACAATAATTTGAGGCAATTCAGAACACACAATGGAGCCAAGGCTAACAGCCGATTTACAAGTAGTACTATATATTTTTTTAAAATTCTGAATAGCGAAATTATTTCTAAAAATATCCAGTTGGGTTGAACAATTTCAAACAAAAACTAGAAAAGGAAATTTTAGCTAGAATAGTTCGTTATGTGTTGAAGTAGCGTAAAAATGAATTAAGTTAAAATTTAGGGGTTCAAAGTGGACGTGAAAGACATTGGTCACTTCTACTCGGCCATCTGTGTATCAAGGTCAAAGTCATGTGGTCGATCCCATACCTAGGTATTATGATTTAATATGGTTCATTATTATTGATCACACCATTATTGCTTTGGTGGTAGATAGGTGAGTGAAGTTGCTTAACTCCATTCAGGGTTAGTAAACAGGGCTCAAATAAGAGGTGTAATTGCGAGGTTCGAAAAAGTGGTTCTGCTACTAGGAACTTGCAAGTCAAAATTTCAAAATTAATTATTAGCATTAATCCTAATTATTATGAGTGCCACGGCCAAAGGCCGATTTGAAAAAATTAAAAAATAAATTTATAAACACACTTACCTATATTATTTATAAAACTAAAACTTTCTATAAAGTGCAATTAAACTAAATTAAATCCTAATTTATTCCAGCTAGATGGTGAATAACAAACTTGGTGGCACACATTTAAAATTATATAAATTATTGTGGTTGTTATTATTGTTAATCATCAATTAATCATTCATTATTATTGTGGTTTTGTTTCTATACTACAGACCCATTAATATTTTAGATACAACCCACGTTTTTTATGTTAAAACAAAAATATATATTGTTTAACATTGTTACATCACAAACACTTTACTTGATGATAACTTTAAAGTAAATGCTAACAAGTATTTTTAGGCATTTTATTTTATTACAATTATTATTATTTAATTTCTCTTTTTTTGGAGTGGGTTGTAGCACAATTAATTTATAAGTACTTTGTTACCTAAGAAGTGAAAAGAGTTTTTTTGTTTGTTTGTTTGGTAAAAAGAAGATAAGTCCTAACTCAGTTTCATTCCCAAGGGTGTCTTAATTATTGATGAAACAGAAGGGGAAGAGAGAAGGAATAACGTTATGAAGTAATCTTAACTAACTCCGCAGTAATCCTTACACTGTAGGGTTCTTTTAATACAGAAAAAAAACCCTTGAACCTTATTTAAAATATAAAACAAAACGAAACCACATCTAAGTTATGTCTTTTGATACAAACGAGTATTTACTGTTTTTTTCTTTTTTTAATTTATAGAAAAAGAAAAAAGTTAGTTATTTCCCACATTTTTAACTGAAGAAATGTAAACTCAAAATTCTAGTTAAAAAACTTGAAGTAAAAAAAAAGGTTGAAAAGAATTTGAACAGAAATCAGATGATAGATGATTACGCTCAGCAAAATCTCTTTCAAATGATTTTAATTCTATTGTTCCATTATTAAAGTCAGAGGAATTAAAATCTAGTTAACAACAATGAAGCTGAACAAAAAACTCGTTATCTAAAAAGATCAATAAAATAAAACCCAAGAAGAAAAGTTCGAAATTAAGTATAATTTTTTCCATATTTGCAATTTTTTTATTTTTGTTTTAAATGAACTTTAAATTGAACAATATAAAAGTGCACAGCTAGACAAAAAGAAGAAATATATATATAATTATGAATTACATCTTATAAGTTTAAAAATTAAGTTAACAATAAAGTAAAGAACAAAAGAAAAAAAACTTTTTTAATATGTCTCTAAAAAGGAAAATCAATAACAAAAGAAACAAGGTTAAAAGTAAGAATCATTTTCTTTTTATACTTGAACTTTTCCCCCCTTTTCTTTTTAATGAACTGTTTACAATAAAATAGAACAAAAAAAGTATTTTTACAGAGGGGATACGAAATGCAAATACAATTATGTTTTAATTCAGTAAATAAAAAGACGTAAGCAAAAAATGCAAAACTTGCAGAAATAAATAATAATCACGTCATATCTTGATAAGTCTTGATGCAATATGAATTCTCAGCAGGAAAAATCCAAATGAAAATAAAAGTTCTTGGATGCAGAACTTTGCATTTTTTATAGTCTGAAAATGAATTTAACTATTAATGGCATTATCCCTGCTTCATTTAAACTTCGATAGAAAAGGGTTTTTGTATAAAATATAACAGCGATGGTATTAAAAAAAGAACATAAATAAAGAAATTAATTTGTTTTTGGTCTAATGTACATAACTGTAGGTTAGGGGTAAATTATTTAAAGTCCAATTTTTTTAAACCTTGGCTTTTTGCGATGCATGTACTGCGCATGGCGTTGGTAGATTACTGCGGTAAGTAAATCTTAATCTTCGGTTAGTAAATAAATCTTCCGACATTCCACGTTCAAAATGCTAAAATACAAAACCTTTTTCCTTCATATTTCTTTATCATAAAAATCTAAAATTGCGTCTTGTAAAATGTGATCTTCCGACATTCCGCTCCAATAATGGGAGCGAAACTTTAGGAAGGTTTTAGGTTTTCTATCCATGTAAAAAGTTTTTACATTGATTATTTTTAAAAACTTGTACAAGGATTGAAAACCTAAAATCTTCCTTAAGTTTCACTCCCATTATTGAAGCGAAATTACGGAAGACCGCATTTTACAAGAGGCAGTTTAGATTTTTATGATAAAGAAATATGAAGGAAAAAGGTTTTGTATTTTAGCATTTTTTTTCTCCTTTCAAGGGGATCGAGATTTATAATACTCCGAATGACCAATTGCAGATGGTATTGTAAATAACAAATAATAATTTTGAAAAGTGAATAAACGAAAGACCCATTTCATTAATAATGAAATTTCTACTCACTTAAATAAGCGCAAGAAAACAAACAAATGTATAGGATAAACAAAATAACGAAGTAACACAAAAAAGGACAAACAACAAAAAAAGAGGGAACATTTAAATTGGCGAGAGTAAGAGGGGGATGGATGAGTGACGTCGCGTCGTGAAATACCAATGAATAATATATAACGTTAGAAGGGAACAGAGCTTCTTCGACAACAGGCTTCAACTGCGAGGGGTTGGATCCAGAAGGACGAGGGTGTCGCCTGGGCTAAAGTGTTTCCACTTGGAGAAAAGCTTAGAGGGAGAGGAACACGGGAAAGTTGAAAAGGATTTCCCTCCAGTGACGGAGTGTCATTAATAATGCAGAAAAGAGAAGAGGACTAGATGCAAGTATTCTCACCTCACAACACACTTCTGTCTGCGGCTGAAACCATCCACCGACCATATAAACCACCTACATCTTACACAAGCCGTCTTTTATCCTCAGTTATTCTCTACATGCAAAACCCCCCAAAAAATACCTCTAGACGAAATCCCTGACTTAGTAATCCCTTAACGATAATAATCATTTGATTGCACGAGCAGAGCCATCTAACAAGCAGATAACAAGGGGGCCTGGGTAGCCCGGAGTGGAGAGCGCTTGCCTTTCGATCATGCAAGTGAAGCAGCATCGGGCGTGGTCAGTAGGACGGGGGTGTCCACTTGACCTTGGGCTCTGGGTTCAATTCCCGGACTGGGCCCTCCGCTCAATGTTCACCCAATATTGTTTAAATAAATGGGTAGCTGCTCGAAAGAGTAGCGCCACCAGGTTTCGGCCTGGAAACCATGAAATACACTCTCATTTCGAGTCACATCGAAGGAGAGTCATGGTTAACGACCAGACACTTCACTCAAATGTGAAGAAGTTGGGTTCCTAACCCGGGGTTGTTCAATGGGCCTCCTAAGTGGCCTGCATCTTCGGGCGTAAACCCCCCCCCCCCCCCGGAAAATATATGTATGTATGTATGTATGTGGGTGTGTGTGTGTGTGTGGCTGTGTTAATTATGATTTTCCAATTTCTTTCAGCACCATTAGGGACGGGGGATCGGGCAACTTTACATATCTACTCTATGTGATTACCAGAGTGAAACATTCACACCTCTCTGGGATTCCAACTCACCATCGACTTCAGTGATACGGCCACGGTTTCAACTAAGTAACGAGCACCCTAACCAATCGGCTACGCCGGCGCCGGTCCCCTAAATAGAATATTGTTGTTCTTTTTGTCACAGGAAATCATACGTTTACACTTTTATGAACAAAAAATCGTTTAATTTTCATTTCTTCTTAAAAATTAACATTTTTTTAAAAAAGAAAAATATAGACGAGAGAGTCCTCTATAAATATAAAAAGAAGCTTATGTTTAAGATGGGGAGAAAGGAAGACGATGAGATGCCGTTGGTTAAACAATGTACCAAGAGATAAGAGACGAAAAACACTCGACTTAAAGAAGAGGCAACACTGGTTGGGGAATTAAAACTTCAGAGGACTTGAGGCATCACATTCATTATCCTCACCTCCGTTCTACCTTACTTCAATAGTTAACTAAATCCCTGTCCGCAAAGAGCCAGACAACCATTCGGTTTCTATTAGTAATTCTTTCCTCGAACAACAAGTTAACAAACCATAAGGCGTGCCATTTGAATAACTTAACATTTATAATTAATACTGGTGAAGAAACGGAATTGCTTAATTTAATAACATATACTCCCTCATTATTCTACCAATATAGCAAAATTCTTTAGTCTCATTGATATGCTCGAAACCACCAGCCTACTGGATGCAGGAGAAATTAATTTCTAAATAATTCGGACCCATTTCTGATTCACAATTCACATACAATTCGGATAATTTCTCAGCTTAGCTCAGTTGTTGGAGCATTAAAGGCTGTTTAAGGGAGCTGTTCTTTGTTTCACAGCGGGAGGGTACATTTTTTTTTTCTCGCATTTGTTTTTATTATTGCCCGAACATTCTCCAAAACTTAATAAACTATTCACTATCTTTTGGTATACTCTAATCTTGAATCAAAGCCACATCAGTACTAAGCTGTAAGGAATAGTGTCTAATCTTTTTAATAAATAACTAATCCAAGTACAAGAATAGTTAATTTCCAATAAATCATCGTAAAACCACACATTTTATTGCTGTATTATTCTTATTTCCTCTTCTACAACATCCGCCGGTAAACTTTATGTAGGCTGTCAGGAGAAGGATCTTTTAGTGACAATTTGTCTGTTCTTAACTTGCGACAGGCGAACATCCCTGCCAATAAACCATATAGGATACGTCCTTCCACGAGAGAAAGGGGGAAACCAATGATGGGAGGGCAAGGAAAAATCTAGTTATTCGAAATTTATACCGCTACAGATCCGAGCACACACGAATACATTATACCTTGGAAGTATCATACATATACATAAACATACACGTACGACAGAACTAAGGAAAATAAGGGGGAGAAAATGGGAAAGGAAAACGGCTAGGAGAGAGAAGACATTATATTTAGTAGTATTCTGGCGTAGTTTCGCCTCGACTCGGCTATGCTCGGCTTGTTCAGGGAAGGAACGTTACTTCCCCCACCTAGTTCAAACTCGGGCTGATGTGGGGGAGGGGGGGGGGGGGGTCTGCCTCACAAGGAATATATAAATAGCAAAATATACGCGCTCTCTGAATACATAAATACCAATAATGGCTTTAGCTTATATATTCCCTCTCTTTCTATCTACATTCGATGTACAATATGTACGAGTGTCAATATTATATATATATATATATATATATATATATATATATATATATATATATATATATATATATGTGTGTGTGTGTGTATACGACGAAGACAACCATTGACGGTGAACACAGCAATATATATACATAATCAATAATGCGTGTGCATACCCACACTAAATAAATATACACACTATGTATTTGATATACCATAAAAAACTCAGAATGTAAAAAAAAATAGATAAGTCACAATACGTATATCCGAAGATATAAATAGAAAAAAACTTTACGAATCTTAAAAGCAAAATCAAATAAACACACAGCTATTCTTTTTTCATTTCTCCTTCCTATGCTCTAAATTTATACAAACGCCAGGATACATAAATCCATTTGAATGTTCTTTTACACTTTGACATCAATGTTAGTTGAGTCAACAGCAATTTGTGGAACTTACTTACTTAGTACACAACTTAATTTCATTTCATTATCTAACTTGGTAATTTAGTAAAAAGAAAAAAACCTTTCTAAGCTTCAATAATTTAATGTCATTTGCGCCTATAATTGACAATCATCAAATTAAAACTATTAAACAAAAAATCATTTAGTAGCGAAGGACAATAATCCGGTCGGTAAATAAATAAAGCTGTCTCTGAAGAAATATTTGTTAAAAATTGAAAGGTAGTTTTGAAAGCGTATATAAGGACAGTAAAGAGACTAAAGCCCAAGGGCAAAGTAACAGATTTAGTTTTTCCAAGCTCTTGTTTTTCTAGAACCCTCTTATCCCAGCCCTTCCAAATATTTTTGAAGGGTCCCCCCCCCCCCACCCCGTTCTGCACCCCTGAGGGCTCGTCATTCCAGAATAATTAATCCCCGCCTCCACTCCGGTGTGGAGTGACAGCCATCTCCCTCCCGTCCAGACTACGCGGTGGGCATTGTACACTGTGAGTGACAAGGGGAGGGGGTACTCGTAGTGACGTAATGACAACCCTGGGGGAGCACGATATTGGCAACCCTTTCTGACAAAACCAATATTCAACTTAGTGGAAAAGGAGAACAGGTCGGTTACAACATCTTCCAGAAACTGAACACCCCCTTTTCTTTTCTCTTTAAATAAAAACTTGTTCTAAAAAATGATTGAATAAACACAATGCGAAAAAGAAACAAGGTTAATTAGAAATGTTTTAAAAAACAACAAAATAATGTTTTAGTAATCAGAATTTCTGTTAACAAGCTACAATAAAAAAATTATAGAAAAATACATAATACAAATGGTTGAGTACAAGTCAATAACAGAATAACAAAAAGTTAATCAATTTGATATAATTTAAAATAGTTATCATTTTTAACATTCGGTAATACTTCATAACAAGTCTTCAATTTCAAGCGATTATGTAAAAACAAAAATCGGAAACGAGACAAACCATTATTATCATATAATTTAGGTTTCAACCACATGGGTCTAATTTGAGCATGAGCAAATCTTAATTAAAACAGCTGATAACTATTTAAATTCTTAAAAGGAGTTCTAAAGCCATTATCTGATTATAAACCAAATAAATGTAAAAATTTGTTGCTTTTACCAATATTATTATTCTTTATTAGATATTATTATTAAATATACATATTTATATATTATATGTAAATATTTTAAATAAATACATATAAAAACGAAGGTATAATAAAATAGAGACTGTAAATATAAAAGGTAATATATATATATATATATATATATATATATATATATATATATATATATATATATATATATATATATATATATATATATATATATATATATATATATATATATATATATATATTTATTTATTTATATATATAAAAGCTAATAAAGGCGAGACCATAAGGAATTGAAAATAATAAACTAACCAGAATAAGGGCGGAAATAATTGAAAACCATCTTATATATATATATATATATATATATATATATATATATATATATATATATATATATATATATATATATATATATATGTGTGTGTGTGTGTGTGTGGGGGGGGGGAGAGAATGTGTACTGTTTTATTCTTGACGTTAAGCTAAATACAAAGCTAACCACGCAAGAAAAAGTAACGCAAAGTAATTTAAAAAGACAAAAAAAAGTAAATTGAAGAAAACGATTTTCCAAAGCATCTTTTTAAACAGGAAAGACGAGGGGAGGGAAAATTTGGAAAAATAAAGTTTGAAGTCTAAAAGCTACCAACCTTCTCTCCTTACTACGTTTCAAATACAAGGAAAAAAGAAACTAATAATAATAAATAAAATTGTAGGCAAAGTGTGCTATACAGAACTGGCCAACTTGGCCTCCTTTGCAACCCTTTCCTTTTGGAAAAATTCCCCCCTCTACTCTTACTGTTAAGAAGGGGAAGAAGTCTAAAGAGAAAGGATAAAGGATCTCATTATAAAAGGATACCGAGCAAGTAGAAAAAACACCGTAAGGTTATGCCAGCCGCTTTTCTTTTACTGTTATTTTTACCCCCTCGTTTTTTATATTTTTTTTTGTTTTATCAAAAAAAAAATCTGTTCAATATTTCCTCTACTTTTTCTTCCCTTTGTAACTAATACAGGGTTCTCTTTAAATAAGGGAAAAGGCGAAAGAATACAAAAAGAGAACTGATAGAAAGTATGAGGTGGAGGAAAAATAATTTAAGGAAGAAAAACCCTTCTTGGTAGGTAGAGTCGGAAAAACAGCTCAAAGTCAAGGTAGAAAGCAAAAGATTTACAGTGATTCTGGGGGTTAAAAAAGGAAAAAAAGAGAATTTTTCTGGAGAAGGAGGAAAGAACTAACGGCGGGAGGGATGTTGGGGAATCAGGGACATAAATCAACCAGCCCGTCCTGCCATCTTGATTCTTCACCCGCCCTGGTAGCCATGTTTTTAATAATATATATATACACGCTTCGACCCTTCTTAACTTGATTTTTTTAATTTATATATATATATATATATATATATATATATATATATATATATATATATATATATATATATATATATATATATATATATATCTGTGTGTGTGTGTGTGTGACAGTGTTTATTCACATCAGATAAAAATGAGAAGGGTTTTATACTGTAAAGTATTATTTTATTAAACTATATTTCAAGTCAGGTAGTGTTATTTTGAAACTATTTTAATATTATATTACATTTATTTAAACAGTTTAGGGGGAAAATAAATACATCATTTCGTTCACAAAGCAGCTTTACTGTAAATTTTTACTATTTTATTTTTCTATAAAATAAATTAAGCATAGTCAATTAACTTCTAAGAGAGTCCTACATCTCTGATAAGAATATCATAGGAATCATGAAATCCTTCATTCCCATTGTTAACTTATAAAAAATCACAGGGAAGTACTTGCGTCCAAGTACTTTTTTGGTGTTTTAAAAGATGATTAAGCATACCCGTTATGAAATAATGATTTTTTTTCTTCTATCTCAAGGGTCCCGGGTTCGATCCCCCGGGGGGTCACAATGTTTTTCATCAGTAATAACGACTAGAAAAATTACATTTTTTCAGAACATTTTCATACTTAACTGAACATAGCCATGAATTATTTTTAAATTTTAGGACCAGCCGTTATATAGTGTTGGGGGGGGATTTTTTGGGGTATATTTTGACTTATAAAACCAATAAAGATGTAACATTTAAAACACAAATATATATTTGTATCCTACTCTTCAGCATATTTCATTTGATACCCAACTCAAAAGTTTAAAAAAATAAAATCTTGGGCGCACTTCAAATTTTTGCGCCCAAAATTGGCAATTTTTGAAAATTTGGTATGCCCTCCCGGAATTTCATCACCCCACAATAAGGCATTAGCATGAATAATTTCGAAATTTTAGGGCCAGCCGTGGTATAGTGGTTGGGGGGGGGGGGATTTTTTTGGGGTTTATTTTGATTTTTTTACCTAACAAAGAATGCAAAATTTAAAAATGCATATATATATCTATCTATAATATAAGTGGCAATGTCCTGATTGACTGACTGACATAGAATCAACGCACAGCAAAATCTGCTTAACCGAGAGACTTGAAATTTTGAGGATATACTCGGTTCATATCATAGGCATCCACTAAGAAAGGATTTTGCGAAATTTTTATTTTTGTACCCAGGGGTACGGGGTACAAATGTCAAAGTAATGAAAACCCTTCACGATGCATACCGTTGAAAAGCTCTTTAAGAGTGCTGTAGAGTGCTGTACAATTATTGTTATGTACATTTAGGGGGTAAAATGGAAAAATATATCTATATCTATGTATAAAGAACTAATAATTGTTGTGTCTGTACATTTATCCGATTGGGCTAAAATTTTGTATTTATTCATTTATTTATTTTATTTTTATTATTATTATTATTATTTTATTAAAAATATCTTTATTGAATAAAACATATTAATACATAAATAATATTTTAGTACATCAATTTATCTATTTTATTGATTTTACATTTTAGCTCTACATAAGGTTATCTCTAACCAATGTACAGGGATGTAAAATGACACGGGAAGGGGGGGGGGGGGTTACAGAAGGAAAACACACTGCTTTTCCTTCTTAAACATTTAGTCGGAATGAAAGTACAGTAATTGTTGTTATGTACACTTTTGTCATATTTTCATTTAGGAGGGGGTAAAATGGAAAAATGTGTATAACTACATCTTATATAAATGAAGAGTGTCTATGAGTGTTTTTTATCTTATAGAAATGAAGAGTGTCTATGAGTGTACTGCTTACATGAGATTATAAAGTTAAAATGTTGGTACAAAGGAGTACGGGGTACAAATGTCAAAGTAATTGATAGGTACCCTTTATGATGCATATCGTTGAAAGGCTCTTTAAGAGAAAAGTAATTGTAATGTACGTTTTTGTCATTATTTTAATTTAGGAGAGGGTAAAAAGGAAATGTCAACGTAAGTGTGTGTGCGCGCGCGCGCGAACGGGCGCGTGTGTGTGTGTTCTTTATTCAAATCTACTGTTTTATTCCGATTTCAATGAAAATTTGCACACTTGAAAGCAAGGGGAAAAGGGGGACGGTCACTGACTTCATGCTTTTTTGAAATTTTGATTTTGGTACACAGGGGTACGGGGTACAAATGTCAAAGTAATAAAAACCCATCACGATGCATACCGTTGAAAAGCTCTTTAAGAGTGCTGTACAATTATTGTTATGTACATTTAGGGGGGTAAAATGGAAAAATATATCTATATCTATGTATAAAAATCTAATAATAGATTTTGGAGGTTCTTGGGTACAATGTTAAGCTTAATTCTGCGGGTGATAAAGGATATAAAAAGATTTCATAGATTTATATGGAGCTGAGAACGGGGCTTCTAAATAGATTTCAAAATTCTTATTTCATTTTTCATAAAAAATGTATTTAACCAAAATTGCAGAAGAAACTACTGACCATATTTTATGTTTTGTGGAAATTTCTGTAGGAAGAACTGTTAAAGAAATTACTTTTCAATCTCTGTCAAAAAATATTTAGATTTATTTTAAGATATTAAGGCAATAATTAATAAATCACGCCTTACCGTGCCTAAACCTTTACTAACTTAATCATGACCACTTCTTTAAAATTCTAAAAAAAAATCTACGAGTGTATACTTAGTATAATAATTTCTAAATTATATTGATAACTGCCAATATAGATTTTCTAAAATTTTATCCCTAAGAGGAACATAAGGACAGAGTAAGAAAAGAAGGGCAATTGAGCCCAGACCGATCTCCTAAAGTTAGGAAGTTTATACTTGAGAAAGAGCTCTTATTTTGGATGTAAAATAAAACACCCCGTAGCGAAGCACGGGTATTCAGCTAGTATATATATATATGCGTCCTACTCTTTAGCAGCTTTCATTTGATACCCCACTCGAAAATTTAAAAAAATATAAATGTTTGAGTTTACCACATTTTTGCGAATTGCGCATGCGGATATTCCAATTTAGAACTTCTGCATATTTTTCCTGTGGTTGGGTCAAAAAGTTGCACCACTGTTTCAAATTTCATCACTTTCGCTAAAACGGTTCGGGCCCTATGAACCAAAGAGCGACGGAGGGACGGACACATCACCTTTTGAGAAGTATCTACAAAACCCTAAAAAAATAGTTGGTTGTTTTGACTGAGATTTTGTGGTACCAGTTCATAATTATGACTAGAGAGGTTAAAAAAAAAACTCAACAATATTGTCACCACAATTTTTTTTTATAATTAAAAATACGCGTTTCGAGTAACAATGTAATCTTCAGTATGCGTGTTAACTTAGGAGTGAATGCTGTACTATGCTAATATATAGGTATGCGTCCTACTCTTCAGCAGCTTTCATTTGATACCCCACTCGAAAATTTAAAAAAATATAAATATTTGAGTTTACCACATTTTTGCGAATTGCGCATGCGCATATTCAATTTAGAACTTCTGCAAATACTTCAATTTTGCATAGGATTTTAATAGTGCATTAGGAAATTTTTTATGACTTAGCAAACTGGGTTAATGACATGACAAATTTATGATTTTCCGGGCGATTGACTTTTGTACAAAGTTTCAACTCTCTAGCTTAAAAACTGTGAGTTTATGCGGGACACAACCCACACACACACACACTCAGACATCTAGTTAAACACGAATGGTATTAAAAACAACAAAAACGGATTATTCTGTTGAGATCTCGGTTTCGAATTTTTAGATAAAAAAAAATACTTTTTTCAAAACGGTAAAAGAAAAATATAGTCTCGGACATTTATTTTTAATAAACTACTTTATAAAGCTTATTTTATCAATTAATTTATTCTCAAATAAAAAGCAATAGAAAATGTTATGTCAAGAATAAAGTATCTACTTGAACGTTTTTAAAAAGAATAAAAATAGGAAAAAAATAAATAAGCACGAGGGAGAGTACAAAGCCCAGAGAAATGGTGGAGGAAGGGTAGGGAATATAAATCTCTTTGGAGAGGTTGGGGGGGGGGGGGGGGTAGAGCTACGCTCTAAGAGTTTCTGATAAGGTTTTATTTAAAGCAAAATATACAGGGGAGAGGGAGCAGATCTCTCGAGATACCCATGCGAAAACTAAACTTACATCTCGAGGACTTTTCCAACAGCCAGAAATAAACAACTGAGATACAACTAGCAACGACCTAATACTACACTGGCAACGAGAAAACATTTAGAGTTAAAGGGGCCAAGGGCGAGCGGCAGGAAAAAAGTTCCTCCGGAAAACAGATTTGAATTGTAAAAAAAAAAAAAAACCTATACGCCTTGAGGGATCCGAAGAATTCCCATTCTCCTGGGTCACCGGCAAAAATTCCAAGACTTAAGAAGCTGTTTTTTTGTTTTGTTTTTCTTCCTCTCTTTCGGAGTAACTGTTTGTTGTGTAACGACAGGTTCAAGAGAAAAGATTTCCCCCTTGGATTTCCTTGAAGGACAGGAACATGACAAAAAGAAAATGAGAATTCAACCAACCACAATATCCTGCGGAGGAAAAAAAACCCTCAATTTTATTCCTATGAAAATGCCAATTTGAAAGTAAAACAGAGAAGGATATAAAAATAAAATTCTTTTAGTTATTTCTCTCCCTTTCGTCTATAAATCCGCTTATAAGATAAAGCCAATCTTTACATTTTTCAAATATCCCGAAAGAGTCCGAAATACATTTCTAAGTATCAAATCTCATACCTTTAACCTTTGCGCTTATTCCATTTAACAATTAGGCTTGACCAAACCATTTATTTAGAGAGACCTCTCCTTTTCTTCTATTCTATCTTAATGATAACTCCATAAGGATATAAGATATATAAGCAATATTTGGTTTTCCCGTGATTTACAACGGAGTCTGTTTTGCGAAAGTTTGCTGTTTTGCTAAAGAGTCTGTTTGCTGTTTTTTTTATTTCATGGGTTTATAAATGACCATAAGTAGCATTAAAGTTATTTTACTTAGCGAGAATATCAATATGCCACAGAATATCCTAAATCCTTCCCCTTATTTTTATACCTCCTGCTCGTGGATCATATCTAATTTGCTAAAATCCCTAATTAGTAATTAATTCCACCACCTGGAGAAATATATTTAAATGTGAACTTCCAGCAAAAGCAGAGGTATATCCCTTCCCCAGTGTCTTATTAATTCCCTGGGTTAATTTTTTTATTTTTTCTACTAATACGCTAACATCCTAAACAGAGATGCCCTTTACCAAGAATTAATATTTTAATTTCAGAAGATCAGGCTAGGCTCAATTCCTCTTCTGTTTTTCTTTTCCCCCTTAGGAATCATATTTACAAACCAATTCTCGACATATATTAATATTATTTTAGAAATTATCATTGAAAATATATTAGAAATTATTAGATGTAAAAGGATCTCTAAGCAAGACCCTAGAGGGAAGGAGGACCTCTATGCAAAATCAGCTATAGCTTTTACCGTTCTAGAGGTACTGTGATGGATATAAATGTTCGCCACATTTAATCAAGATGGCGAATCGTAAAACTATTTCTTAGCGAGCACCTAAGGGGGTAGGGGAACATCCATGCAAAATGTCTGCTCTCTGGAGATACTACGATGAATGAGTGAGAGTGGTATTTGGCTTTTATATATATAGGTAGATAGTAATTAATTTCACTTG
The DNA here is from genome assembly GCA_951217055.1 of Gerris lacustris. Taxonomy (NCBI): domain Eukaryota; kingdom Metazoa; phylum Arthropoda; class Insecta; order Hemiptera; family Gerridae; genus Gerris; species Gerris lacustris. The sequence continues at coordinate 39,848,551 of OX578278.1, read as the reverse complement.
CATTTTTAATTTGAAACTGTCAATGATCTTTACATCATTGTTGTCTTGAACATCTTTATTTCAGACGATCAAAAGAAATCCTGTGTCATCAGCAAACAGGCGCTCTGCTATAATGGTCGTCAACAAAGGGCTGACAAAGCTCTTTATTTGAAAGGCAAAATGAAAAGGCAACAGGTGGACTGCTACTGACTGCTGAAAGGACATCTTTATATATTTTTAAGGTAATGTCTTAGAGATTCTTGTATTTGGCAGAGCAAATCTTTATTCTTTCCATCAATAAAACTGTTGTAAAACTAAGATTCTTTAAAACATTTTTTTTATTTTCCTTCTTTTCTGTAGTTATTAATCTTTTGTATGTCTGACGTTGTTTTCAGAAACACAAGAGGCATTTTCCGGAGAGAGAATACTTTCCGACGCTGGATGGATATTGTGTGGGACGCAGTGGAAGCTCTGTCGCTGTTAGACGCTTCCCTACAATGTCCCTCTTTAACAATAAAGAGTATAATAGCCGTCTTGTTGTCATTGCTTTCACATTTCGACCCTCTCCACCCCCTTTCTATTCCTACTTCTATTCGGATTCAATTTGCAAAGAGAGAAGGGAAGGGAGAGTTAAGGAATGCCTTATTTGTAGCTAAAGGGCAAAAAAGTTTATTTTTAGTTCCATTTAAAGGACTTTTCTTGTTCTTTTTCTACACCAACCTTCTATTTCCCTGAAGAAAATTCATCACATTTTAATGTCTTATAGCCCCTTGCTTTATCTTCTTGTACTTTCAGAGGGTGCAGTCTTTCTCTACTAGATTTCCCTGTACTATGTGTTTCCCTTATGTGCAAGTAACATATTATATTCAACCCTCATGTCCCCAGCAAAATATACGATTTTTGTCCTTTCTTTCATCTATTTTTTTTTTTTTTGTATAGATAGCAGTTAGAGGATGTTCGGCCGGTAATGAGTTTTATACTCCCCTCAAGCCACGAAAGAACATTCATGAAAGCTCAATGATGCGTAGGTTTTTTGTAGTAGGATCCCTTGAAGCTCATCCAAGGACCTCATGCACCATTCTCTTCACTTTTAGGTTTCCGATGTAGTTAACGACTTATATCTCTCCTCCACGAATGAGTAAGGCAGTAAAACCTTTATTATTTAAGTTATTGATATAACCTTTATAAATAAAAATGGTCATCTCATTTCTGCGTGGTTGTTGTTGTCATTCTTTAGTGGGTTCTACCCTCTTTTAAGAGCGTCTTTCTTCTTTGGAACGACGAGAGGGTATCTTCTAGTTGGACCCTACGCTTTCAAATCCGTTGCTTTGGGATTAGGTTCTAGTATGGCAACCCATTCTGATCCCTTACTCATCCGTAAGAAATGTAACTCTTCCACGGCCTTTTAACTCTGCATGCACCGCTGATCTGAAGGACGTACTTTTCGAGCCCTTTCCATTTGTATGTTATTCGGGAAAGGGAGCGGAGCCACTAAAAGGGGAAGGGAGAGCACACTGCCGGAGGGCCGAAACTTTCTTGTTCTCCCTCGTTTATGGACCCTTTTTGCCCTTTTTGTTTCCCTTTTCTCTGCACCCAAAAATTCATTACAGTACAATTCAACGATTCGTTACTAACGCCCTTCTACTAACAGTAAAACATTTTCTGACAGTCCCGCGAGACGAACCACACTGAAACTTTCGCCATCCAGCGTGTAAAATGTCAAACGGCGAGTCGACCTTTGGAAAGTTTTCATGAGCAATCAGAGGAATCGGTTCTTGTATTGAATTTCTTAAAAAAATTTGACAGATTAAAAAAACGGGGAAACAATAAAACAAATTAAACAATAGTGTCTTGTAAAACATAAAATCAATAAAGTACGAGATAGGATGCGATGAAGCTATGTGCCACACCAATTGGCAGTCTATTTTTTACTCAAACCTCACCAGCGAATATCAGTATAAACTAGTACCGACTACTCTGATAATAATAATAACATATGTAATACAAATCAGTCATATATTATTACCAAATCATACTGTAAGTAGTTCATGTGTATCAAATACTTGTCATTATACTATAACAATAAACTAAAGGATTTCAATTTGCACACAACTTTTAAAATTTGTCACAACTTCAATTTTTGACATTATACAATCAATTTAATTTTAAACACAAAAAGTTAAATATTTATCGAAGGAAGTAGTTAGTTGTATTTTGTTCGATAAGTTTGTTTCTCTGTTTACGAGATTATTGAGAAATTGAATGCAAAAGGTCGGGATTTTGTTTTAAAACCAAAACCCAATTCCAATCTGTTTGTATTACATGATTTTTCTTTTGTCTGTTGATGTTTGCGGTTGAGTAATTGGTATTAGTTAATATTAATGGTGAGGGTTTAGTTCACTCGATTTAACGCCTTCTTATCGATCCAGGCTGCTACCGACTACCTCACACCTGCTCCTAATGATTCACCCGGTACTTTTTTCAGAAAGCAAGTATAGGAGGCACCAGAAAAGATTGTGTCTTTACACATCACATTATATTTACAACAATTAGAACATATTTCCACAAAATGTGATTTTTATTATAAAAAGGACATACGTATTAAGTTTGATATAATATCATTCAAATAGGCCACATTTTCATTATAAGTTGAAAAACACGTGTGAAACGTTATGCGTGAAAACATACGCGTCATTAGTGGAAAATAGCGAAATTCCCTAAAATCTCGAAGATAATAATCAATCATAAGAGAAAAAAGTCTGTTTTTCTGATTTAAAAAAAGCGAAGGAAAATTAAAAAAAAAAAACAACAACAAGCAATAATAGGACGTAAAAGCAAAACATCAAGAGTATACGAAATAGGATGCGAGGAAGCTATGTGCCACACTAATTGGCAAACTTTTTTGTAAAATTATTTTTCCTCCTAATTCCTCTCATCTTATGAACAGTTCGACTTTGGAAATGCCACGTGTTGAACTTTAAAACGCAAATGCGAAAATACAAGAGAAAACAGGGGGAAATTAATAAAAGAGCAAAGCTATAAATCTAAAGAAGGAGGTTGTCATAGGGTATCGTTTAAGCGAAAGCATCTTTGCACCGCTGTTACTAGAGCAAATTCTCACAGTGCTTTCAACGCTCAGAATAGTAAAATACATCATCCAAGAAGAAAATAAACTATAACGGCTATATATGCTATTTATTTCATCTATTGTTTAACCCTATCTATAAATTGAAAAGTAAAAAAAAATCCTTTCATTTATCTTAAATTTATTATATGAAGTATAATGTTATTTATTGAACGATTTTCTTTATTACAGCTGCAAAAGACATTTTAGCGTTCAAGAAAAAGAATTAAATCGATATTGTAACTTTTAGTTATTTTATTTTGTTTCCTATGTTAGAAATAGTCAGCAAGACATGTTAAATAACAATTCAAGGGTCTTAACGAGGAGGAAAAGAAAATGTCATAATTAAAATTTCACATATAATATTGCGTGTATGACAGACGACTAAAAAAAAAAGTATTATAATCATTATGACATTTTATACACTTAGTTTTGAAGGTCATGAAGAGTAGAAAAAGAATATGCAAATACTCATTCTTTGCCCAAATTTTGAAAACAAATATGGCCTAAATGTGGTTGTTAGAAAAAAGTTGATGCTTTTATGGCATGTTACATATCATTCATTATATAAGGCTCTTCTTAAGTTTTCCACGAAACATATTTCCTGGTAAGCATATCCAAAACAAATATCGCAGTATACTCAATTTCATTATTTGCAGCATTACTAGTTATAACAATTTTGATAAATATGTAATATAATATTAACTAGGTGGATTATCGACAATGAATTAAATAAATATGGCGGAATTACCGATAATTCGAAAAATTTATTTTCTTTTTCAATTATGGCATTTATAAACCAATTCTTGTTTATGTTTATACTTTGAAAATATACATTCTTCCGAAGTATTAGCAATTAGATATTTATGAATTTTACTTTTGACAGATCGTCGCTATCCTTAATTTTTATAAACTAACAATGTAAATCTATTACAAAAAGGTTGTTAACATTTCCATGGTTCAATTTCCATTGAGATCAAATTTATTTTGCTTCCGAACTTACCGAAGGTAACGAAAACTATGTGATCGTTCTGAAATTCGAAATTATTATATATCTCCGATTTAAAAAATCCAAGACAGAAATCTGTTTCAGACACCAGGGAACATTTTTGGTTCTCTCGCTCTATTTTAGCGAACCAACATATCTTAAAAACTACATGTCCGATTTTAATAAAATTTGTATGGTAGGTCATAATTAGCTCATTGTTGGTCCCAATAAAAGTTTCAATCTTCTGCGCTTATTTGCTTCTGTTCCACATTCGCTCAAACATACATATATTTACACCTATAGCTTCAAAAGTACTTATCTGATTTGTATAAAACTTTTATTGTTTATCGAATGTAACCTGTACATCGAATAGCCCCAAATTAATTTGAACCGTCTGCGCTCTTTAACTTTTGCTAAATTGATACATCAATTCATATAAAAATTCAAAACAATTTGACAGATTAAAGAAACAGGAAAACAATTACACAAATGGGAAAACAATTAAGCAAATTAGACGATAATGGCTTGAAAAAGCATAAAATCAATAAAAGGACGTGATAGGATGTAAGAAAGCCATGCGCCACACCAATTGGCAGTTTATTTAATAAAATAACTCAAAAACATTTTTTTTTACTGGATGGCAACTATATTATTTTTTTATTCAAATAGAGTAAAATTTTAAGTTTCATTTTTTCCCAAACGGCAGCGTCTCTAAATTTAGAGCTAAAATTTATTTTTCGATTTCAACTCTGAGTATACGATTTTCTTTATCATATACAACTAAACTTAATCAAAACCGGTTCATCAGCTAAAGCTCCATCTGTCTTCTGCACAGACGACAGGGACATTTAAAAAATCACTTTATTCGACTCAATGTGGGATTCAAAACGTGTACATTCATTTAACTCCAAATGTACTACGATATAATATATATATATATATATATATATATATATATATATATATATATATATATATATATATATTATATCGTAGTACATTTGGAGTTAAATGAATGTACACGTTTTTGAAGATGGTTTTCAATTATTTCCGCCCTTATTCTGGTTAGTTTATTATTTTCTATTCCTTATGGTCTCGCCTTTATTAGCTTTTATATATATATATATAAATATATATATATATAAATATATATATATATAAATATATATATATATATATATATATATATATATATATATATATATATATATATATATATATCTATATATATATTACCTTTTATATTTACAGTCTCTATTTTATTATACGTTTTTATATGTATTTATTTAAAATATTTACATATAAATATATATATATATATATATATATATATATATATATATATATATATATATATATATATATATATATATATATATAAAAACACACATACATGTATGTAACGTATTTATAAGTGAAAGTAAAATGTGCACAAAATTATTTTTTAATAATGATAAGATAAATGATAAACTCATAGATATTTTTTTTAAATGTATAATCTGCATTTCATTTAAGAGAACCTTATGACCGTAAGACTAAGTGCAATGTAAATATATGAACGTTGTTGCTTAAGTGTACAGTGAGGTTTGCACTGATTAATACATTTTATGACACTAAACATTGACTCAGTGTTTATTTTCCATATCACACAATATACAGTGTGTCTAATGATAAAAGTATTCAAGAGGAAATTTTTTGTATAAAAACTCCTGCTTGTTCTTAAACCTCTATCAATGATAATATTTTCTATATTACAGACTGTTTAAAATTACAAAAATCGCTTAAATCTTATTTAATTTTACGAAAATGAAATAAATTACTTACAAATAAACTAATAAGCCAATATAAGAAAAATTGCGCGCTATCACAAAAAAAGTTGAAAAAACACATAAACCAGTTGCGTGCATTTCATTTTTTTAAATATACCAGTTGCGCTCATATATTTTTTTATATTATACCCGTTGCGCGCAGTTCAATTTTTCTTTATACATCAGTTGTACGCAGGTGTTTATGTTTCCACGGTTCATTATCAATTTTGTTAAAATAGTGCTAAAACTGTTAGGCCTGCTTCAAATATTGTAGGCTGTAGGTTTCATTTAACACAGGCATGGTACCGCAATATTACTTCTCGAGGGTTATCTACAGTTTATAAAGACAAATCAAGTGAAATCAGTAAATGGTTGAGGCTTATGTTTGGTCTTCCATTTCTCTGCCCTCAAGATGTGGCAGAGTGTTTTATTTTAGACATACTACCAAATAAGCCAGTTGACAAACAAGTGTTTGAGTTTGCCGAGTATCTCCTTAAAAATTACATATATGATGACAGTACATTTTCTCCCTCTTGTTGGCTCTGAAAGGACACCAAATGCATGCGAGGCGTTTCAGCGCCATTTTTCGGATAATTTTTATAATAGTCACCTAAACATATTTTCATTCACTGAAGTTTTGAAGGACATACAAATTTCAACAACTAAGCATTTAAACAGCCTAGAAGTGTCAAAAAGGTGAGGAACAGATAAAACATTTCGTTGAGGCGGAGTTAGAAAAAAAAAACAAAAAAAACAAATTCGTACTTACTCGGCAATTGACTTAGTAAAGGCTTTAAAAGATCATTATGCAAAAAAAAATGTATATTTTTTAAATTTTTGACTGATATTTTTGTAAAATAATAAGGTTCAATTTAAAATACACTTATCAATTATAAATATGCTTGCTTTTATTTGAAACACCTACCTTTCAAAAAGTAACATAGCTAGGAGAGCAACTGGTATACGAGTATTGTTCAATTTTCTATACGCACAACTGCTATATTGGATTATGTATGATAGCGCACAACAGGTCGACAGCCTATTGTCTAGCATCACAACAAGTAATTAATAATTACACCTCATTAAAAAACAACTATCGCAAAAACCTCAACAGTGTTTTAAACAAAATAAAGAAAATATCATTCATCACAAGTGTATTTCCAACTATTTTTGCACCAACAGTGCACACTACAGGTTCGATTACAGTGATCAAGGAAAGAATAAAACCACCATTAATTAAGCACGCTATTGAAATTAAATTTTTGATGTGTTATAACATTTTGTTTTCGTTTAAAATGTATAATTCTTGTTGATACGTATCTCAGGACTATATTAATAAAAAAATAAGAAACAAAGAAATAGTACGATTATAAATAATCTATTATTTTGTCTTAATGCTTTATATGATTTAATATTTTTGGGATAGAATTCAATATTTAATTACCTTTGAGATTGCAGATTTAGAAAAATAATAGTCAAAAGCTCACCTGAAACAAACAATAAAGACAAATTAATAAATTTTTAAAATAATCATTAAATTAGTACTTGATTTTTAAAATAAAACGATGTGTGCTCTTGAGCACACAATAAATATAATAAAAATCAGGTAGCTTTTCTGCTATCGATATGGCACGACCCTGTCAATAGAACTACTAAATTATTTCTAATTTCTTTTAAGTTCAGATGAACAAATAATTAGGTAATTACTAGAAAATAATTTGTTGACAATTGACAATAAACTCATCAAGGACTCATTAACAAACTAAGTTCATTCTTTGATAAATAAATAAAAAAGTAGTATATTATGTGGAAAGAGTGTTTCTTTGAATCCAGAAACTAATCAAGTTCATTCATGGAATCTTATACAGCACAGTAGTAAGAAAAAGTTCAAACGTATCTGAAATAAATTTCAACGTTTTCTTTTTTATTATCCTCATTCTTTTTTTGTAACGCTAAGCTCTTTCATTTTACTCTTTCCTTTTCATCAGCGTCAATTCAAATTGATATGTGAATAAAAGTGCTTGATTGATGCTTATCAATGGTAGATCAATCGAGACATGTGTCTCTGTACTGTTCACGGCCCGAAATCAGGGCACCTTAACAATGATTTGACATGAATTTAATTCGGTGAGACGCACTGCACCAGCGGTGATTGGAGCTTTCTTTTATAATTAGACACGAAGAATATAAAATAAATAAAAACAAACAATAACATGTTATGAGGACAACAAGTAGCCGCCCAAATTAATTCTACGAGGGTTCGACTCCCAACAAAAGAAACAATCAGTGTCCCCCTACTCGCTTCCAAAAATCTCTGATTACAATGGTCACGTGACCCCTTCCCCTTTCTCCTCTTCCATAACTAACACCCCCCCCCCCCCCCCTCCTTCCCGAGTAGTCGTCGTGCCGATTCAACAAACCCCTAACAAGAGTAGATTAAATGAAATCACAAGGTAAAAAAGGGGTGGAGAAGCCGATATCGACCTCAAGTATTCCCTTTGAATTTTTATCGATTGATGCTTCATTTTTTACTTTCTTGTTTACTTAGTATATATAAAGAGGAAGTATTGTGATTAAAAGAAAAATTCGATGTTGAAATATTTATGGACTAACTATGCGTGGGAGTCAAAAAATGTTTAAAATTGTTGTTTCTAAAACTAGCTAATTTTAATGGTATTTACTGGAACCTAAGGAACATTGGTTCAATTCTTGGGTGGTGAGGTACATTTATATTGGCCTTAACCTCTTACTGCTTTAAAAGTGTAATTTAGTAATTATTTTTATTATTATTTAGTTATAATTTTTATTAAGTAATCCGCTATAACCTTGCCTCTAATGTAGTCTTACCTCTAAGTTATAATAGTTAATTTGTTACTCCGTTAATATAATTTAAAATTGACGACTTACTATGTTTTTATTTCTTTAAAAAAGTAAAATATAACTTTTAAACATTATAAATTTCATATTTGCAATAAATCGATAATAAATCTTAAAAATAACCGTGGGGGTTAAAAGAACTCCGGCATATTCTTCAAATGTATCCACCCGAAATAATCATCTTTGTGTATACACTTGTTTAAAAGTGGGATTATAAAATGTAAGTAATACAAAAAAAAATAAAAAAATAAACAATGTAATAAATTTTATACCGAATAATATATATACATATATATAATATAACTCAATCCTCCAAAACTTATAACTCCAAACGATTTGCTAATATTTAGAAAAAAATAATTAGATATTAAATAAAAATCTTGATTATTCTAAAGAAAATAAACAAATTACCTGAAGGTAAAAAAATAAAAAAAAGTAAACCCCAAGTTAAAAAAGTAAATAAAAAAATCAATGAATAAATTTCTCTACTAGGAGTACCTTTTGGGTTTTTAATACATAATAATTGCCTAATTTTCTCCTTCGCGGCGCCCACATCCAACACCAACTAAAAATAATAAATTTTAAAATAATGTCTATCTCCTCCCTCCCCCACAAAAAAACTTCAAATTGAAATATTGTACGTCTCTAGTTTAAAAAATATATACCTATATTTATATATTTCGTATGCTCATTTAAACGTAGTTTTTTAAATCACATTTGAATTTAAAATTTTTTTAAAATAAATTAAAACTCGGAATATTTAGAATAATATAAAAATGTAATTTGTATAATCGTGGTTTATTAAACTCTTATATATATATATATATATATATATATATATATATATATATATATATAGGCCACACTGTATACTATACAGTGTGGCCTACGGACTACTATACAGTGTATAAAACAGTGTTTTTTTTAAATGCTAAAAAGCTTACTTTGAACTATTTTAAGGGTCTGATATTCTCAAAACACACTCTGATAAAGTATTTTATCTACGATTGATACGAAATATAAACATTATATCTTTGTTTAGATGCGTAGAAAGTGATTCTTTACGTACTTGTATTCATTGCGCATGCGCGTCTCATAGTTCTGAAGAATTCCGCGCTAGCGTGGTAAAGAAAAGGAATTCTTCAGCTTTACGCACGATTAGCGAGTTTGTTTACATTTAACAAAATTAATTTGCTGTTCTTTTATTAAAGTAACTGTTTATATCGAGTTTTTAGTGAAAAACAATGAGTGAATCAAGTGACTTTGACGAAAATGTGGAGAATAATACTCCTCCAGAAATAATTAATTCGGCAAAAAATACAACTAATGAATTAATGCCATCTTTATCAAGAGAGAGACACGAACTTACATACAGCAAGTTTATTTTTTTCTGTATTTATTATTTAACTCTAACAATCGTAGATAAAGTACGGTACGCAACTCGTGCGAAAACGGCATTTTGCATTGCTCGTGTGGTTTTACCACCCTCGCTATCGCTCAGGTGCAAACTCCACACTCGCATGCAAAATGCTACTTTCCGCACTCGACGCGTAATGTACTATTTTTTCCAGTGAACCGGACTACACCCATATAAATACATCGAAAAGACCATAATTATAAAAAAATCGGTCCGAGACAACTCAGACAAACTTTCTCATATACGAGTTTATAATTACTTAGCCCAGTGTTTCCATTTATTAGTTTTCAAATGTACATTCAAATATTATTGAACTTTTCATCAAAATGTATTATAAAAATAACTACTCCTGGGTGGGGAATCGAACCCCGGCTCTCTCCGTCCGCGTTTTAAGCTAATTTCTCAGGAACTAGATTTTTCCCGGGAAAACATTTTAGAATTTTTTAATCAAAATCGTCGGAACCGTTTTCGAGAAATAATTTTTTTTCATGTTTTCTCAGAGTTTTTGGGGGGTAGCGCCCCCAAATTTAGAGCTAAAATTCATTTCTCGATTTCGCCTCGGGGTATGATTTTGCTGAACATGTATGCCAAATTTCGTCAAAATCGACCAAGTATAGTTAAGGCTCCAGGAGTCTGCACAGAAGACAGACGACAGACGACAGACGACGGACAGACATTTTTTAAAAACCACTTTTTTGGACTCAGGGGACCTCAAAACGGGTAAATCCATCAAAATTTCAAAATCGAATTTTCGCGCCATCACAATACTTTCTCTTTATATGAGAAAGTAAAAACGTATTTATAGTAGAAATTTCCAAAAAGTGGTATCTTTACTTCTGGTCAAAGAATGTTCAGGAATTTTTTGCACTTCACATAAGCGAGATAAAGGGGAGGAGGGCACGTTTCACACCCACTTCAAACTTGCCAACGCTCGCCCTATCAAAGTTATAACCAAAGAATTATATATTTTTGTAATCAGCTCGACATACCCTTTCATATGATACCCCTCACGGTGTCGAAAAAAAAATTAACCCTTAAGTTTTTTTAGGTACAAGACACATACATGCCAAATTTCAAAGTGATCGGACGAAAGGTGTAGCCGTGAGAACAGGCGACCGGGCGGACGGACAGACACACGCAGGAAAATATAAGGGTTTTGCTACGGACCCTAAAAATGATATAATGAATGAATGAATGAATGAATGAATTGTTTTATTTTAACCATAATTTTGTTACATTACAGTTTTCCTTTTTAGGGTTTTGTAGATACTTCTCCAAACCCTTATACCGAGGGTGATGTGTCCGTCCGTCCGTCGCTCTTTGGTTCACAGGGCCCGAACCGTTTAAGCGAAAGTACTGAAATTTGAAACACTGGTGCAACTTTTTGACCCAACCACAGGAAAAATATACAGAAGCTCATAATTAGATTTGCGCATGCGCAATTCGAAAAAATGTAGTAAACTCAAAAATGTATATTTTTTTAATTTTTGAGTAGGGTATCAAATGAAAGCTGCTGAAGAGTAGGACACAAATATATATATGATTTTTTAAAATGTTGCATTCCTTATTAGTTAAATAAATCAAAATATACCCAAAAAATCCCCCCCCCCAACCACTATAGATCGGCTGGCGCTAAAATTTTGAAATAATTCATGCTAATATCTTATTGTGGGGCGATGAAAATTCCGGGAGTTCATCCCAAATTTTCAATAATTGTTAATTTTGGGCGCGAAAAAGTGAAGTGCGCCCAAAATTTTATTTTTTTAAAATTTTGAGTTAGGTATTAAATGAAAGCTGCTGAAGAGTAGGACACAAATATATATATGCTTTTTTAAAATTTGCATTCCTTATAGGGGAAAAAAATCAAAATATACCTCAAAAAATCCCCCCCCCCCCAACCACTATAGATCGGCTGGTGCTAAAATTTCGAAATAATTCATACTAATACCTTATAGTGGGGCGATGATATTTCCGGGTGTTCATTCCCAGGTTTTAAAAATTACCAATTTTGTGCGCGAAAATTTGGAGTGCGCCCAAAATTTTATTTTTTAAAAATTTTGAGTTGGGTATCAAATAAAAGCTGCTGAAGAGTAGGATACAAATATATATTTGCTTTTTTAAAGTTTTAATTATCTATTGGTTTTATAAGTCAAAATATACCCCCAAAAAAATCCCCCCCCCAAATTTTATATAATGGCTGGTCTTAAAATTTTGAAATGATTCATGGTTACACCGTATGGTTGGGCGATGAAAATTTCCTAAAAAAATGTAATTTTTCTTGTCGTTATTACCTATAAAAAACATTGTGACCTCCCGGGGGATCGAACCCGGGACCCTTAGCATCGAAGAAAAAAAATCATAATTTCATAACGGGTATGCTTAATCATCTACAAAACCCTAAAAAGTACTTGGACGCAAGTACTTCCCTGTGATTTTTTTAAGTTCATGTGAATTACACTGTTTAGTCATAAATACATAATATAAATATTGACTGAAAATAACTATAATATAAGAATAAATAATTAGATAATTTATGGTGAGGACCCTTAGTAGAGAACTGATAGCTGTAGAGCTATTAGTTCGTTTAATGATGTTACAGCTTTAATACTGCTTACTTTGTTAATAAAATGTAAACAATTTATGCTTTATAAATGACAAGAAAGTTATTTATTCAGTTGCTGCTATAGTTTAACTTAAATACCAAGCAAATTTAAGTGCTTAATCTTACCACCAGACGTCCAATACCTTTCAGCGTCGCATGGAGCAGATAAAGGACGAATAGCGCTATTATTATAATACCAATGGCCTAAATAGAATAGGGTGCAAATCCGTTCTAGACTCGGTGCAAGTTTGATCTGTCGAAATAACTTTCCAAGATATAGACTTCAATTCCATACCAAAAGAGATCAGGGTAGAAAACGGGTCGATTTTACATCGGCATATCTCGGACGAGCAGAGAAGAGGCCTCATCATTTCACGCACCGGATTCCGATTAAAATCCAACGGACCGCAACCATCCTACTTCATCGGACAATACCACCGCAAGCACTTCAAACATTCCGCTCTCCAAAACTCCCAAGTGCCGTCGACCCCCCCCCCCCCCCCCAACATCTCGAGAGGGATAAAATATCCCTTTTCAAGTGTTACCAGATTTTCACGAACTAGACACTCGAAATCCTAGGAAATCCTTTTCGCATTCCTTCGAAATTCGACCCCGGAAATTATTAGCGGCATTTATGGTTCGGGCAAAACTGGAATGGGAATTAAACCCTTTTTGGAGCATAGAATCCTTGACATCATCGTGGCAACAATCGGACCGTTGGTTACACCATTGCTCAAGGAGTTCAACCCGAAAACACCAATAATATTCAATTCCATCAAGTGAGATTTTACTTTAGAATTTAGAATGAATGATCCCAGTCATTCTAAATGCTAAAGTAACCCGATGTTCACATCTAATGATGAGGTACTTTACTCTTCTTGATATTTTCTTGATACAGTTCAGTCTAAAATTGTAAACCAAAATTTAAAATAGACCATAATTGATGCAACACTACTAAGTTCCTAATAACTGAAAAAACGAATTTTGGAGAGTTGAAGTTCTTTTTTTAGCAAAGTTGGAAATAAATAAACAGGTCAAGTGTGTGCTAGTCAGCACACAGCGAGGGTCCGTAGGCCACACTATATAGTGTTACACTGTAAAGTGTATAAACAGTGTTTTTTAGGGTTTCGTTGGTAAAACCAAAAGAGAAACCCTTATAGTTTCGTTCATGTGCCTGTCTGTCTGTCTGTCTGTCACTCTGTACGGTTCCAATAACTTTTGAATAAAAAGAGATAGAAACGTAAAACTTTCCAATATTAAAGATCGTTTTGACGCGCACACAGGAAAAATATAGCGAACTCAAAATTATCAGCTGTTCAAATCCAAAATGGCGGATAACTCACGTCATGCGAAATTTTTTGTTTTTAAATTTTAAGTGGGGTTTCAAATGAAAGGTATTAAAGAGTAGATTACAAATATATATATCACTTAGGGAAAGTGTTCAATTTTCGGCGCCATTTTGTCAAAAAACATCGAAATTTTGTGTGTCCCCCCCCCCCCCCTTAAAATCGTATTTCCGCTCATACTAAAAATATAGAAAAATATGCAAAATGTGCGGTCTGGTGGGCCATAGAAAAAATAAGATTAGCAATTTGATCTGATTTACTGGAAATCCAAGATGGCGGATAATTCATGTCAGACGAAAATAAATATTTTTTTTAAATTTTGGGTGGGGTATCAAATGAAAGGTATTGAAAAGTAGATTACAAATATATATATCACTTAGGGAAAGTGTTTAATTTTCGGCGCCATTTTGTCAAAAAACATCGAAATTTTGCGTGCCCCCCCCCCCTAAAATCGTATTTCCGCTCTTACTAAAAATATAGAAAAATATGCAAAATGTGCGGTCTAATAGGACAAAGAAAAAATTCAACAAACCACTTCAAACTTGCCTACGCTCGCCCTATCAAAGTTATATCCAAAGAATGATATATTTTTGTAATCAGCTCGACGTACCCTTTCATATGATACCCCTCACGGTGTCGAAAAAAAATTAAAAAAATTTAACCCTTAAGTTTTTTTACCCTAATTTTTTTGAAAAATATTTTTTTTAAGTCGCTATATTTTTAAAATATGTGGGCAGGTACAAGACACATACATACCAAATTTCAAAGTGATCGGACGAAAGGTGTAGCCGTGAGAGCACGCGAGAGGACGGACGGACAGACACACGCATGAAAATATAAGGGTCCTTGGTTTTGCCTACGGACCCTAAAAATGAACAAGTAAACACCATTGTACAAAGAAGATAGAAAATTTATCTCAACGACACACTTTCTCTCACGAGATCAACTTCTTTTCAATTTTTACTAAATGAATTAATAGAGAAAACAATGAATATCATTGTTTATCAATTTGTAAATTGGAACACAATTATTTAATTATAAACCTTCAATAATTACGATGGCTATTAGTATGTTCTTTGTACAATTCATAATATTCTGTTGTTGGATTTTATTCAGCGATATATTATTATTTATTTATTAGTTACTAGACTATAAATCTCTCTGAACGGTTCTATACGACTACCTAACGACTATGTAATTAAACTATATGTTTAATTACAATAATAAATTATTCATTTGATTTTATTCATAAGCGGTATATATTAAAAAAATATACATTTACTCCTAAATTTTATATTAAAAAAAAGTGTATTTAATAGTATTTACAGGAAAATTTAAATTTATACAGATTTTTATATAGTAAAAAAAAAAGTTGACACAATTTGAATAGGTTAAAAAACTATTCTCAAATGATTTAATCACTCTACATCGAGAGATTGTTGAATTTTAAATTGCAGCAATTATTACTGTACTTGATTAGCATACATTAATCATCATAGATAGATTTAAGAATTTAAGAATCATAAATAGATTTAATTGCTTTTAACTTTTATCTTAATTCTTCTTATTTCTAAAACTATCTATTTAGAGAGACATGTAACAAAGGTTTGAAGCAAATGAGTTTAAACGGTATCGGGTTCGAATCGAGGCCAAAATGTAATTTTTTAAGAATAAACTAAACTCCATGATTTACACAAAATATCGTTATATAAACAACTAATTTTACATGTTGTTTCTTCATTCCTCACAACATAGGTACTCAAAGAAGAACCTGTCATGATGCCTTCAAGCAAGGAAGTCTAATAAAGAGTTTAATTAATAATTCGTGATTAGAATGAGGCTGCATTTGTAAGCCAAACAAGCAGCGTTATTGTTTATTGTAACGGGTGTATTTTCAAATTTATGGAAATAAATATTAATTTAATTTCACAAAATGCAAAAGATAGGGAGTGGGGAAAACTTTTTGACAGAGAGTCAGACAAACGGCCTCACGAAAATAATAACAAATGATTAATCAAATTCCGAGTATGAAAATTTTAACTTTTTCTTACTTTCTTTTATAAGTCCGGAAGTTTTCCTGGGAGAGGAGGGATATAGAAAAGAGAAGAGGGCTTTCCAAATTAATGCTAATTCTCAAACACGGTTTCTCAGGCGGCTCCCCTCGTCCTCATGCCTCAACTTCTGCCGTAATTTGGGAAAAGAGAGAGGGCAGCATTGAAGATAAAAGAGGGGAACTAAGAAGAACGGGAGGCGGGGGAGATAATAAAATAATTTTGAAATAAATGGTTTTTGTTGGAATGAAGTGGGAGGAGGAATAAAAGGGAAGTCTCATAATGGTGTCACCGGGAAACTCTTTAAAGGGAGGGGATGGTTTGAAGTGATTAGGGAACGAACGGAGGGGCACACTGAACAAACCTCCCGCTCCAAAACAGTACCCTTAGTTTAAAGAAAACTACGATAACAATCTACCCCTCCGACTCGAGAGACGCCGAGATAAGAAATGAGAACCAAATATTGGCCGAATCTTATCTTTTCTAGATCGTCACTCTCCCCTTCTAACCGACTTTCTTCAAACCAAATTTGGAAAGAAATGAAAAGACGATGTGACGCAACTAAGGGAAGATAAGCCTAAATATATTCTTGACTGCTAGTCAGCCGTAAAGTGGAATTGATAACTGAATTATGTCAGCCTATCAACAACATTTACCGAAAAGCAAGAAACTCAAATTGAGAGATCTAAATATGCAGAATCGTAAAATTTCTGAATGCACATATAAATATATATATATATATATATGTGTGTGTGTGTGTGTGTGTGTGTGTGTGTACATACACAAAAGTGTACATAAGAATTAATAGAAAAAACAAAAGTAACATGATAAAATAGCATGACATCTAAGTTCAATAAAAAAAGAAGAAAATCCGTCTTATTGCATTTTAAGAATGTAAAAAGTAGGGTAATAGGTTTTCTTACAAGCAAGTGTTTCTTGAAAGACAAGAGAGTTTTTCCGCTTTAGAGAAAACGATTTTTTATCCCAAAAAGAAAATCCTGCTCGCAAGTATAGAATCGAAAACTTCTAGGGTCCCCCCTCCTAGCAGTATTAAGGTCAAAAGATCTCGATCGGAAAATAGAGAACACATTGTGATTCTCTAAATAAATGTAAAGAAAGGGGAAAACTCAGTGAAGAGTTTGTCGCTTAGCAACGACACTACGACACGCATCAACAGGAGAATTGTCGCTGTTCTGTGTCACACGATAGTAAAGACGGAATTAAACTATTACATTTTATTAGCGACACTCGGTCGGAAAACTTAGTGATAAGTTAGATTACAGCTAAGCGTACACAGTTGTTACCGACCTTTCAACACAAAACTCACTCGAGTTTCCGCAAAAGGAAATTCAGAGAACATTAAAACTTTGGCCGAGCCAAGCTATATGACAATACAAGGGCCGATCATAGACAGCTAGCGGTCTCTACAGGTCGGTCCAACAACGTATCCAGTAAAACCTTATCTCGTTTTACAAAAGGTTAAGCCCCGCCCATTCTCTACCCGAGTGCTAAAAGGGCCCCAAAACTCATTGTACTTAGCCCTTGTATAGGATACCTCCTTCCATCTCGACACTGGGCAGTATCATTAGAAAGACTCCCTAACCCAGATATTGTCCAGTCGTTACGAAGGGGGGGGGGGGGGGGGGGGGCGACCCCTTGAAAACTCTAGCCCCCAGAATTATCCCAAGCCGACCCATTGTATTCCAAAACCCCCTGGCGATAAATTTAATAAGCACTTAAACCTTTGCCTTTTCTTGCAGGACCGTCCGCTTCAAAGTCATAATCAATTCATAAATCTTGAAGGGGGAGGGGCGTTCACACAGGGAAAAGGGGGCTTTTAACACTCGGATAGAAACCCCTTATAGACCTGGAGGCCCGATTTCCCTACCCCTATATCCTAACTATCGTACTAAAATGTCTTTCCCCCCCATACCTTATACAAAGTTATTAAACATGATCAAATGAGAAATTAATTACACTTGCCGAAACTTTACGATTAAAACCCTGGTAGCCGAGAAAGAAGCCGTTAATATTTTAACGGGCTGTTAAAAATATATAGTAATTTCAGTTTGGAAAAAGAGAAACGACGACCGGGGCATATAATTTAACAAAGGGTCCAGAGGACAGGAGGAGGAATAAGGGGCTGATGCCTAGGCCTTAGCCACTTCTCTACCTTGCACATAAATATCTTCAAATATGACACCCTTCTCGTAAACATATCAGCTTATCCCATGTACTAACTACAATAATGAGAAAAAGTGAACCTTCAACCATTAAAACTACCTATATTATGCTCGTCAATTCATAGCCCCGTTATAACATCAACACATACATTATCCACTTGAAAACCAATTTTCCACCAATCATTATGTTATATTACACAGCTTTCATTACCACTTCCACATTTACTTCATTACACAATATCTATTCTATAATAAACTGTGATTAAAAGTTGGTTCGTTTTTCCCTTATCAATTTTAACAAAACAATAATATGTTTAACTTCGAATTTCAAATAATTAAACTTCGTGTTTCAATAATCCAGCTAATAGTCCAGTCAAATTAGGTTTTCATCTTGCATTAAATCATGTAGTTCCAATTTTTTCAGGAATGTGTTCGGGGTGGTCCCCTGAACAACGCCTAATAAAGTCCCATCGATTTCAGGCGCCGCGGGTGGGAGGAGGGGGGCAAAAGGTCACATTTTTCAGTTTTCGGCGTTTATCTCGAAAACAGTACGACGCAAAGAGAGTGTCATTCAATTCAACATTAAAGCTGATACAATTCTCTTTCAAATGATATATCCTATTTAAACCTAAGTGTTGCCATTATTGAGATATGAGTCGTTGAATATTAAAAAATTAAAAATAATTGGCAGTGGTTCAGGTATCTGGTCAATCATTTTCTTTTAACTCTTTGCCCTTCCACTATATCGAAAACTCGTAGGAACGAAAGTTGTAGAGCGAAAAATTTCCTTAAAAAATGAATCTAGTTATGCTAATTTATCTTCACCCGGTAAATAGCTAGAGCGTTTTGAAATTTAGGGGCATTTCAACATTTTACTAGTAAAATGCTTCTAGTGACTCATGTTTTGTTTCCAATGTCTGTAACGCTATGTAAACAGTCTCTCACGCGTTTGCGCCAAGTTATGATCGTGTACAATATTTTTATTACAGTAACAGGTCGTTCAAAATGAGTGAAAAGTGTTTAATTTGTAATGAAACAGCTGAAGAAGGTGCAAGCCAAGTGAGTGATAAAGGAATAAAAACGTTAATAAGTGCTAGTCTTACACGAAGAGATGAAAGACACGATTTTTTGAGACATGATGATTTGTTCCGAAGATTGAAAGGTCGTGTCATCCATGTGGAGTGCAGAAAACGATATACCAAGCCATAGCACAATGTTTCCAGCGGTATGCCAATGAAACAGCAAACATCGCAAAAGTTTTTTATAATCCTAAATCTTCACCAGGGGACATTGCTGAAGCTGGGGAATGAATGTTCCTGCTCATGTTCCAGTCCCCGTTAAAGTATGTACCTTTAATTTTTCTCAGACCTTACTGACCCCA
Source organism: Gerris lacustris (assembly GCA_951217055.1). Taxonomy (NCBI): domain Eukaryota; kingdom Metazoa; phylum Arthropoda; class Insecta; order Hemiptera; family Gerridae; genus Gerris; species Gerris lacustris. Next base: position 39,828,795 of record OX578278.1, on the reverse strand, counting down.
TTAGGTAAATTTAACTAATTAATATTTAATAATACGTTATATTATTATTTATACAATAATGATTGAATACCACTATCAACAATTCTAATCTATATTACTCTATTTTGTTCACTGATACATATGCTTCGTGATTCGTGAAATCCACAGCAAGAATGAAAGCTAACCTGCGCGCTTTGCCGCCCACAACAGATGCTGCACAACATTCATGCAGAGTGTTTCTGGAGGTGCAGCAATGGTTGGGGAACGAATCCCTCCTACCTGAATGTTGGGGATGGACGAGAAAATATGTGGACACCTTACTCCTATCAAGACAAAAGCCCCTTTGGCACCAGACAGAGTCCTCAACACACCGTTGCACTACTGGCTGCGGAACGAGGTGTGGTTGTCGGAGAGCCGGGAATGCGGGGATCAACTGTTCCCCGGTGTGCAGTAACTGTCAAGGCTCGTGTACAAACAGTGTTCCTATCGAAGAAGACTTTGAGCAATTTGATTGTGAACAGCTTGGCTTTTTTTTTTAAACTTTTTCCGAAGTATCATATTGACGGCTTTTAATAAATGAGAAAGCAGTTGATGAAATAAATTGCATATATAGTCAATGTTAGTATTTGTTGTTTGAACCTTTTTTTGATAGGATCAAAAATTGGGTAATTTTTGATTTTTATGAACACATTTTATACATCTTGGTTTGATTTATTACTTCCTCCTCTCTAATACAAGTGTCCTTATATATATTGCGAGATATAGATTTACGTACTTGTATACATAATTTATTATTTATACGGGTTATAAATACTATACTTATCTAATTAAACAGCATACGAAGTGATCAAGAGTGTCACAGACATTGGAAACAAAACATAAGTCCCGGCAATCCTGGCTCTCCGACAACCACCTTCTTCAGCTATTTCATTACAAATTAAACACTTTTCACTCATTTTGAACGACCTGTTATTGTAATAAAAATATTGTACACGATCATAACTTGGCGCAAACGCGTGAGAGACTGTTTACATAGCGTTACAGACATTGGAAACAAAACATGAGTCACTAGAAGCATTTTACTAGTAAAATGTTGAAATGCCCCTAAATTTCAAAACGCTCTAGCTATTTACCGGGTGAAGATAAATTAGCATAACTAGATTCATTTTTTAAGGAAATTTTTCGCTCTACAACTTTCGTTCCTACGAGTTTTCGATATAGTGGAAGGGCAAAGAGTTAAAAGAAAATGATTGACCAGATACCTGAACCACTGCCAATTATTTTTAATTTTTTAATATTCAACGACTCATATATCTCAAAAACGGTAACACTTAGGTTCAAATAGGATATATCATTTGAAAGAGAATTTTATCAGCTTTAATGTTGAATAGAATGACATTTTCTTTGCGTCGTACCGTTTTCGAGATAAACGCCGAAAACTGAAAAATGTGACCTTTTGCCCCCCTCCTCCCACCCGCGGCGCCTGAAATCGATGGGACTTTATTAGGCGTTGTTCAGAGGACCACCCCGAACACATTCCTGAAAAAATTGGAACTACATGATTTAATGCAAGATTCGCCGCCATTTTGAGCTAATTTGACTGGACTATAAATCAGAGCATTCGTAGCTTTAAGTATGTAGAGCAATATTTCGAAAAGAAGAAAATCGTGTTCCTTCCTTTTATATTCGTCTACTACTATTTTAGAATTAAGTATCAGGTTCCTTAGTATTTAATTTTCACCCTTACCACTAATGACGATAAACGTTTTCTGAAATAACTGGGCAATTTCATTTTTAACTCCAGGTGCTCATATCATTGTTTAATGTCATATATATTTAAATTAAACTCACAGAAGGATATAATACATTGCACATTAACAAACAAGAGCTCGATATAATATATTATTAATATTATATCTAATAAATAATGATTTGATTTTTAGGCAACCACAAAAGTCAAAAGTAGTTACAAGTAGAAATAATCCCATAATACAACAGTTCAGAGATACAGTTACTTAATGCGTCAAATATACAAAGGTGAGTGCCAAATTCAAATATTTTATACTAAGAAATTTGCTTCATAATATGTAGCAAGATTAATTTCTTAATAATTCCCAACGCTTGTTGGGGAAAAAATGTGGAACTGAAGTTAAAGCGTAAAATTAATCCTTAAATCTATTATTGAAACTAAACTAGTTATTCTTTAAACTACGGAAGACAAAAAAACAACTAAATTCCATTTGGATATTTAATGTTCGGAGCAGGACGATGTCTAGATTTTTGTTTAGGTAATTCATAAATATTGATTAATTTAAGTCGTAGGCACAGTTATAGAAGTTCTCAGGAAAATATTTTCTCCTCTATCCGTTCATAAAAATATAATTACATAAAATGAAATAAGGCTAGACATTCTAAATATATACCCCTAAGGTCATTTCAAACAGAGAAAACTTCTAAATGTCACTCTCTCCAATCAATAAACGTTTTCTATTCCATCATATACATTATTAATTTCAATCGAGAGAAAATCAATTGAATTGATTTTGTTCTCCAAGTAACGCCGAGTACATTGGATTCCGAGAGGTAACCAATGAGGGCTCTGAATTATTAAGAGTGGTTAACCTTGACACAATCCCGGCTCTGCGATTGGCTCCTTGAAACTTACAATTCAATCACTACATCAAAGGCGACCAATTAAACCTGTTCAACAGACATTAACCTCGTTTTCAAAGACGGAGTGCGATTTGATTAGAAACCAATAGAGCCCTACCGACCAATCGGATTTACTGAGATAACTTAATCTTTCATTTACTTCCAGGTTAAAAGTAATTCTACCAAAACTTTACCATTCATTCAAAACTCTATAGTTTTTTTGTAGTTTATTCCTTGAAATAAATATTATCTAGGAATTTAACTTAAAGGAGAGTGTAAAAAAGTAGAGTATTTAGTTAAAAAATCAAAGTTCGTAGTCCTCTACAATCTATGACGTAAATTAATGCTCAATTAAATAGCGTTTTAATTAGAATATAACTAGAGTTAAATTCTGCAGCTCAATTCTTCCGCCGTCAAAGCCAGCAGATCTAGATCTCTTTACTACGTTTGATAAGTCGGACCCTTCTACCTCCTCTTCATTGTAGTTAATTATTTTATTTGAACCCCATTTATGTATAACGACGATATAGGTTCAAGACTTGGAAGTACCAAAAATTATCTTACGTCATTCGGACTCCAGGCTTTCATAAATCGCTTTCTCGACAAAATAAAACAACACAGATGCTTGGTGGCCCAACAATCTCCAATTTAAAGTAGCGAGAAGTTTTCGTCCAACTATTCATCATAAAGCAGTTGAAGAGGAAGAAGAAGTGAACATGAATTCGTCATATTCATGACAGATTTTAAAGTGGGACTCGCAGGGAAACAAGAAGCGCGGTAGACTAAGACACAAGTGGCGGCTCTCTGCAATGTTAGTGCTAAAAGACTTCAATATACAAGGGTCTAGTAAGACAAGAAATCGGTAAAGGCAAATAATACAATAGACATAAGACAAGAGGCCAGTAAGACAAGGGAACAGGAACACAAGATCTCAGTAAGACAAGGGACCAGTAGTAATACTATAGAATCCAATGAGACAAGAGGCCAGTAAGAAGGTAAGGCTACCAGTTTAGTAGTTTAAATCCTCCACGGGTTCATAAGGACTGACAGACATTTTTAAAAAACACTGTTACTGTCTCAGATGACTTTAAAACGCCTAAATTATCATTAAAATAACTTGCAATCGAATTATTGCACCATCACAATACATTCTCCTTATATATATTTCCTAAACAAGAAAGTAAAACAATACCTTAATTAAGTTGTCTTCTATTATAATGAGATTTATTTTTATTTTTTCATGTACTAAATTAAAGTGTGTAGTAATAAAAAAATTAAAAATAATTTCTAAACACTCAACACAGGAAAACATTGCTTTTTATTTCATTTAATTGAAAAAAATACTTAATTAAATTGCGTATGTAAAGTAAATCAATATTATCAGAGTACCCACAAAGTTTTGGTGGCAACCAAGGAAGTCATAATTTCTACACGAGCAGGCATTTAGGAATATTCCCTCTAGCGTTTATATATAAATGCGTGCAGTATAGCGGGGACGCTGATAAAGTAAGCTAAAGAAAGAGGAGGACAAAGTTAGGTACTGAACATGATCTGGCCAGCTGTCAGTCTTCCCACAGTACTTTAAGTAATTTTATTTTTTAATGCAATGTACAAGTTGCACGAATATAACCACTTATCTCCCTCCTTCACCATAAAAATTAATATCAGGGTAAAAAAAAAAAAATAATAACAGATCAATAATACACTCAGAGCTACCAACCTACATGAAAGAAAAACAACTTCTAAAAAAAAACAAAAAAAAACACCTCGTACTACTTGCTTATACATACGAGTACATAATTCCTTGGTTATAGTATGAAAAAAATCCCATCCCACTGGTAATAGAATCACAGATCTTCTGCTTTGTAGGCTCTAAATTCATTATCATATTATGGACATTTATAAGCGAAATTTTTCTTTACAATTCTGTACTTGAGAGGAAATATATAATTTAATGGTTGTAGAATTTATTGAAATTTATCATTATTTAAATTATTATGTACACTGCATTACGCAGATAGATAGTAGTGGTAAAGTATTGTAACTTTTCTGTAAGTAAATTAAGAGACAATCAATCCAAAAATGTTCTCAATTTTTGGGCTATTGGGTTTTGAAAAACTGATCAATTTTGAGCGAGTAAAAGATAGCTCTCTTGAAAGCTCTAAAATATAATTTCAAAAATTTTAACCTCTGAGGTACAAAATTAATGTATTTTTAGTAGGATAAATATTTCAACACATAAAATAGTGCCTTTAATTGTCTTTAGTCTCTAATATAATTAATATATAAATTATAATTAAAGTTATGTAATTTAAAAAAAAATAAAAAATAAAAAATACGATATTGGTTCTCGATAATTATAACACTTTTTCTCGAGAAAGAGGGCACTTTACCCTCCTACTAAGGGGGCAGGAAAGACGAGAGAAAAGCGATAAAAATTATTACTCCCCCCCCCCACAATTTTAGGAGTCAGGATGGCCTCATTTTTTAACCATCAGGAGGGGGTTAAAAAACCCAATCACACAAAAGGTCTTCCTTCTTCTTTACTAGAAGTTTTAAAGCTTTCAAACATTTGAGTCCCCCCCCCCCCTCTACAAGCCTAGCCAGGGCTTCAATTTCATTAAAAGCTTTCAAAGCGAATGGAAAGAGGCAACCTTGGATAAGAACCGAGCCAGAAAGTGGAGAAAAAAATTCATTTAACAAGAAAAGAAAAAATCGACATTTTTTTTTTTCTTCCTCTTTTACTCTTATAGCTAACCAAACATAGATTTTTTTTATGTTATATTTATTTTTAAGGCTTCAGTTAATTTCAACTATTTATAAAATATAAGTCTGAAGTAAGAAATAAAAAGAATCCGATATAAAACCCTCTTTTTTATTTACTGAGATCCTGTAATTAGACATAGAGGGTTAAAAAACTAACTATGTAGCAATAAAAAAAAAAAATCAGATATAATAAACTCACACAATAAAAATAAAAATAACTAAATACTAATACAAACCATCGAGATTAATAAAAATAATTTTATCTAAATTCTAAAGAAAATAAGTTAACAATTTTTTCACTAAAAAAATTAATAAGTTATATCCATGGACTTATTGTTTGGTATCAAAACTGGTAAACATCACATAAAATGGATAATTAATTCCACTTTTATACAGTGTACTATTTATTCAAGCAACAAAACAACAACAAAAGGACATAGCGATCACGCAATTTTATCAAATTTGCGTGGCACATAACTTCATCCGACCTATGGCGAATCTGTTATGATTTTATGCTGTTAGAACTCATTATTGTCAAATTTAAGTAATTTCTCCCATTTTAGAAAATCGTCAAAATTGTTTCTTTTACAAGAATAAAAGAATCTAATTAGCAAAACTTTAATAAGCGCAGGCGATTGCAATTGATCTGGAGCTACTTTCGACAAACCATACAAATTTTTTAAAAATTAGAGAATTACTTTTACATTAACACCTATATCTAAATAAACGAACGTATTTTTTTGCACAAATGGAAGAGAAATAAATAGGAGGATGAGCGTAGAAGGATGAAACTGCAATTATTATTTTAAGATAAGAATAAATCCATACTATAAAATATTACTCTTTGCCAATATAATGTAGAAGCAATTTAAAAAACAATATACAATCTATATATATATATATATATATATATATATATATATATATATATATATATATATATATATATATATATATATATATATATATATATATATATATATACACACACACCGAAACTAGGAAATATATTGTCTACTAAAAATACATATTTTATTATTCCCCATAAAAAAAACTCTGTATCCCCGAAAAGGGTAATAAAGAAATGAAAGAAAAACCCCTATATTGCACATCCCAATCCACTTTAACGAAAAAAAAACAGGAGGAAAAAAAAATTATATATTTATTACGTTATCACGATAATCATCAGAATAATGTAATAAACTGCCTTAAATCTTCTGGAATAACCTTTCCTCTCCTTTTTCCACGATCTCTCTCGATTTTTTAGGTTATTATGTCGGAGAAAAGAGGCAAAAAAAAAGATTAGTTCTTTACTTCATTCAGTTTTTTTTCAGGGACGAAATATAATTCAAGGGCTGTAATAGCCTCGTTTAAAACCAACCCTCACACCCTTTAGCTAGCTACTAGATGGGATATTTATACAGAAGGAAGGTGGCGGAAGATCATATTTTAACAAATGATACAGTTATGGTGGAGATGAATAAGTCCTTAGGGTAGAGAATAAGGGACCGGGGGGCCTAATAGCCAAGAAGTCTGCAAACCTCACTCCACCCCTGTATCTAACCCGGTGTTGAACACCGTGTCACAGATTCGTTTCGGCTATTTTGCCGTCAGGAAGCGCCACTTTTCTAGTGGAAGAAGCAAGGGGTAGAAGAAATTAAGTCTTATTACAAGCGCTGTGGGGCCCCTAAAACCCTGAAAAGGGTGGGGTCTTGTTTATACTACGGTTACGGCTCACTTGGGGGCCCCGTCACACCAATTTTTTCTATTACGCCCTCCCAAAAAAATTTCCTTATAAGAAAATCCTACTTCCACAAGAATATACTCTTTCAGAATATTAAGTAAAGAAAGCAATTTTTATCAAAAGAAAAACAGTAATAACAGTACCTTGTTTTGTTTGAGTGTTCGAAAGTACTTGAAAAAACTTTCAAAAATAGCCTCCCTCCTCATTCTCTCCTATATTACCCAAAGTTTTTTAACTACCCGTTTTAAAGATGGGAAATTAGGTCGCTTTTCTAATAATAATAATGCAGAGATTTGCATTCTACCAACAGACCAGGCTCAAGCCCTTTGCATTCCGGGAATTACTTACCAACACCCTGAAAATAACTCAGAAAGAACTGAAACCACTAAGATGTAAAGCCGCGTCCACACCGGACGCGCATTCGCAAACAGGGTTTGCAAACGTTTGCAAACAACCACAAACACGACGTCCACACCGGACGCGCATTCTTGACAAACAGGGGTTTGCAAACGTTTGTTCTTGTTCCCAGTTATTTTTCATTATTTTCTTGTACACTACATCATCAAGTACTAAATAAAACTATATTGCACTTGCATTAACTTTGTAATATGGTTCTATCAAAACGCGGTATAAGCGCCGGCTTATTTATTATCATTGGTGAGTTAGTAAGACATGGCAATGGTAAAAGAAGACGAAGAGTCTGGATGTCAAACAAATTTCTCCTCGATCATCCCTGATTTTAGATTATTATTTCTACAAAAATAAAACGCCAAAACATATAAAAATTTTATACAAATAGAAATCTGTTCTTTTAATGGAAAAAAGATAAATATCAATGTAATATTTCGTCTTGAGGGCCCATAGGCCTGTACCTTAAGTAATAAGCTTGGAAGCAATATAATTATTTTAAAAAATAGTATGACGCATTTTTGGACTTTTATGTCATATATATATATCTATCTATTTATCCGGTTATTTTTATTACTACGTTTTTATTAGCTTGCTTTCTTGTTTGGTTGTTTGTTCGTTTGTTTGTGCGGTAAAAATCTGGCAATCGATTTCTAACTAACTTCCCGAATAGCTAGACATTTGAAACTTTTAGCATAGCTCAGAACACGATGACAATGCATTATTTTAATAATTTTAGCCATCTTTCAGCAGAATTTAATTGGTTTTCAGCAAATTTTGCTGTATGGAAAGTTAGTTCGGAAAAAATCCGCCAGTTGTTTTATTTGTTTTGCCATATCCCATATTTACAATCTTCATTTTAACGGGTTTCAAATTTGTGATTTTTATAAATGAGAGATAAACATTGAATGACAGCAAAACAGTAAATACATCGATTATATTATTTAAAATATATCGATGGCACGCTTTAGATTTGGTGTTGGGGAGATCCGTTGTACAAAGATTTGTCCTTTTATAGGTTTAAGATCAGCTATCTAGATTCTCGATGGTTGTCATTTATGCAAAGTAAATAAATTCGGAACTATTTTTTTTTTTCACTAACATTATATATTATATAACAATAACAATTATATTATCAACATTACATACGATTCAACAGAAAATTTAAAAACCTAGAATATAAAAAGTTCTTTTTATCTTGAAATTATCACAACCAAGCATTCGTTCGGACGAGCGGTTCCGTCCACACCGGCCGTGCATCCCTGTTTGCAAACGTTTGCAAACACGATGCGCGGCCGGTGTGGACGCGGCTTAACAAAAATTATAAATTTAATAATAAAATGTGATTAGTTTATTCATACAAAATTATACAGAATATACCTCTAGATGGACTCAAAAAGTTCTATTTATACTCTTTTCAAATTTCAGCTTGATCCAAAGGCAACCACATTTACAAAATATTAAAAGAATATATATATATAAATTATACGATAAAAATAAAGAAGAATTTTAAATATTCATATCACAATAAAGAAGAATTTCATAAGTACCAAATTTTCGGCAAAAAACGAAATTACTACTTTTCGACTCCTCTTTTTAATTAAATAATATGTTCGTGCTACTCTTAAGTGTTTTACTTGTAGGTTTAATATTTTTATTTTGAGCTAAAAATGGTTTATATAAATTTAGTATTTTAAAAGCTTTAAATTACCTCAGGAAGATTTGGATTGAAATATTCAAATTTATTATTTTAGAAAGTTATTAGATATCTTAATGCTGCTTCAGAATCACTCTCATTCCTCTAATCTTGCATAATTTCCTTATAATTTTTCATTTTAAATGCTTTTGTTTAAATATTATAAACAATTAATATAAGTCTTTAAGTGCAATGTTTTCTAATAATACTTAATATAAAAATAGTATTATCTTCTGTAGAACTATAGCCGTAATTCATCCTCATTTCCCCTATGACTAAGAATCCCTGAGTTTTTTTTAAACGCGAGAAATAATAATATTCGAGTGAATAATTTTATTTCCTGTTTTAAACAAGTGAATAACAAAAAATAGTCGAGACAGAGTCTAATTTTTAAACGGACCCCCCTGGCCCCTGGCACTCCATAAAATAACCCACATGTACTTTTTCGTGGCCTTATTAATTGACCCCAGGCAGGACTACAGCCTCTACTCAAACGACTACAATTAAAAACATTAACCAATGAAACAAACAAATAACAATCTACTGCGTAGGCAGTTAACCATTCATCGTCAGGACAAACGCAATAATGAACCAGATAATTCTTTATAGTTAAAAGAACTTAATTTAGAGGACCCACTAAATTTAATAGTACTTTTAAATTAAATTTAAAATAGTCGGCCAATTAGTATGGCGGATAGCTTCCTTGCGTCCTATTTCATATATGCTTTAATTATTTTATGCTTTTACAACCTATTATAATAATAAATAGATAAATTTATTTATTTTCTCCCCTGTTTTTAAAATTTTCTCAAAATTGTTTTGATTTTTTACATTAAAATAAAGTATCAATTCAGCAAAATTAAAAGAGAAAAACTCATTCTCTACTAACTTCATTTTCTAAAAGAGGGAAATTGCTAAAAACAACAGACCAATAAAAAAAAAATTAAACAAAAAAAAAATTAAAAAATAAACTTTACTACAGCGAAATTATTATCCTCTTACTAGGCGCCACCAGTAAGTAAAAAGCTTCTTCATTGGCGCTATGAACTGAAACAAACTTACAACCATAACCAGGCTTCACTAACACTAACCGACTAGCAGCAGTACTGTTCTTTACAGGTCGGCAATAACTAAATCGGGGGAAAAAGTCACTTTTTTGAAATTTTAACTCTTCCAACGTTATTTAAGAATCAATAACGTCTCATTTCGGAAGTACTTTATATTGAAGGGACAAAGGAAAAGTGCAACTAAAGCAAATTAAGGATTTAAAACACAAAAATTCTATAATATGAACTATCTGAGATTAAAATGTTATACTTCGTTTTATTATTAATAAAATAATCTATACTTTTTTAATTAGACCTGATTAAAAATATATCTACCTGAAATATCTAAGCTGTCAACTGCCTATAATAATAATCAAATAAAATCTATGCTAAACAAAATTAAATTTTAAAAAAAGTTTATGAAAGCAATAATTTATTAGAGAGACGATTAAAGTGAAGGGATGGTGGGGGGGGGGGGGGGGGAGTTGTTTTGTACCAGGTAATTAATACGGGCGTCAAATTCTACCTTGGCACCCCCGCTTCATTTCAATTAATTCTCCCAGATGACCTAATTAAATAATCATCACTAAATTCCACTACTTTATTTTAAAACAGTTAAAAGATTCCATATCAACCTTTGTTTTAAATATATCATTTAAGTAGAATAATGATTAACAAATTTTAACAAAACTTGAAGTTAGTGCGTATTAATTTAAAATTTATAAAATGTTAATCATCTATAATAAAATGGATAATATATGAAACATTTTACACATAAAATTGTTAAAAAACCACACAAACTAATGTTTAAAACGGATCAGTTCGACCATTTTAGATCACCACCATCATGATTCCTGATCATGATCACTTATCATGAACAAACAATGACCTTGATTACCAGATTTGGATCATTTTAATTTAATGATTTATAGAAGAATATGGAAGTCTATAACTAATTTAGCCGTATCAGCTATTTGTCGGGAATCACTTCTACTAAGTATTTTTAGTTTTACTATGTTTAGAACGAATACTAAACATTTCAGCAAAATACAATGAGCAACAGATACAAATTGTATAATTAAAAGGTTGAAATCGAACATGTTAGTACTAATAAATAAAGCAAACACACTTACACACATATATACAAAATTTAACAAAACAATAAACCAAATAATTATTAATTGATTTCTTATATTCATTTTAAAGCTAATGTTTAAACAAAGTAGGCTCGTTGCTTCTTCCTGATTTAACATCAATTTAAGTAAATATTTACCGAAACAAAAAAAGGAAAAGTTCAAATACACATTTCCATTCTACATAAAAAATGTAAATAGAAAGAAACGACAAGAGAGAGATAGAGAGGGACAGGAAGCAATTGTAAATAAGGTAAATTCAAATGTAACACTGTGAATATAAATGTAAAGTAAGCATATATTAAATTTGGGGGGGGGGGGGGCAAAATAAAATAAAAGTTTTATGATTTTAGATGACATGTTTGTATACACCGTGCACGCCATTCAACATCATCTTATAATATATATTTCATTAAACATTTTCCTAAAATCAATAGTTATTTACGCACCAAGGGAGGAAAGTAAGTGATTGCACCCTGAGCGATGAAGTTGGTTCCTGAGGCGAAGCCGAGGGAACCATAGCGTTCACTCCCGAGGCGAAGCCGAAGGAGTTAGTTATCGCGAGGGTGCAAGTGATTTTTACTCCCGAGGTACGTACAAGATTTTACCTCCAGAAGGGAGAAAAAAAATAATTGAATAAGATTTTAATTTTAAAGTATTTGATGTTAAAAAAGTAAACATTTTTATATTTAAAGAAAATTGATATATACTAATAATAATTCACCAGATAAGTTTAATCATGTTAAAATTAAATTATAGATACTAATTATTTGAATTTCAATGCTAAAATTAAATGGGAGATCAGCTGGTAGCTGAGTCGTGTATTGAATGGTATTGACAACTAACGTATAATCATCCATATGAGTAGGTCTACATTTAGAAATAATGATTTCTCTTTTAACTTTTAGTTTGTTTTACTGATGAGTCATCATGACAAACGTCGTGAAGGTTATGTGTGAAGATGACATTATAGATTTAGACATTAAACAATAGTTAATAAATGAAATGTGTATTAGCACCAAGCTTATTTACTTGTGCTTATCACTTGGGCAACACTGGAGGGAATCATAAAAGTTCATGATTCCCTCCTTTCTCATTACTCCCTGTTGAGCCCGACAGGGTGGAATGAGCTACTTTCCTCCCTGTAAACTAGGGAGGAAAGTTCACTTTTTCTCCCCGCTGGAGGTAAAATGATTTACATCCATATTATTTCATTTTAATATTATTTAATAAGCTAATGCAATACGTTAAGGCAGATGTAAATTGAATGATAGTATGCTAAATTATACTTGGACGATAGTAGGACAAATTTAAAGGATGTAAGCCAGATTTAAATAAAATAACAGATATGCTAAAATTTAATAAAATGGTAGGTGAATTGAATGGTAGTAGGAATAATGTGAATTATAAATAACAGTAAGCCCTATGTCCATAAAAATCTAGTGTGCCAAATTAGAATTAAATGATGGTATTTAAAATTTGAAATGAATGCTAGTAAATAATTTTAGAATTGAATGGCGACAAACCGAATGTACTTGTAACAGTATATCACCTTAATAAACAAATTGAATTTTAAAAGTCAATATTCATATAATAATGTTAATGAGATCTTTATATCAACAAAAAATCTAAAAGTATACTTTATCCATTACATATTTTTAAACAAATTCGGTTCCAAGCCGACCGTAGATAACGGAAGCAATATAAACATTCAGAAGAACGAAAAGTTTGTATATCATTTGAAAATTCCAAGACAGATATCCTTCAGAAATCATGGAAAATTTGTTGTCCCTTTTCTATTTGTCGGCTTTTCAGTTTTTTGCGAACCAATATACAGGGTGTTGAAAAGCTGTCACTCAAAAATTTAAAACGAATATTTTTTTTTTTATCATGGGGCTATCAGTATTTTTTTTTTTTTTTATCTTTTTCTCAAAAGTTAGATTTTTCAGTAATATAACAATACTTTTTTCGGTTCAAAACAAAACATTAAGAAGAAAAATATTTTAAAACTTTGTTTGACAGCCATTTTGGAACGGAATCAAAGAGAAAGCTTGGGTTTGCGGCATATGCTTTTTTCAAGACTTCTTCAACGATGGAACTTATAATTTAAGTTGAATCCAATATGACGGCAACCAAAATGGCCGCAAAAATAAGTACCCACCAAAAAAGTATTTTTTTTTTATAAATGATAAAGATAGCCACAATCCGGAACCTTTTATCTAGAACTCGTATATATAACTTCGTAATTAGAACCGGAGATATTCAGCCATTGCCGGACTTTTTGAACACCCTCTATATTACAAACTACTAGTCCGATTTTAATGAAATTTGGATGGTAGGTCATAATTTTGCCCAATGTTGGTCCGATATAAGTTTCAACCTTCTGGGCCGATTTGTTTCTTTTCCACATGCGCACAAACACAAATTTATTTTTACCTATATCTTCAAAAGTACCCACTTATATGATCTTTTTGAAGTTTGGATGGTTTGTCAAAAGGTAGTTCGCAGATAGTCCCAGAATTTAAATGCTTAATTAGGCTATTGTTGGTTCTGTATAAGTTTCAACCTTCTGCGCCCATTAGCTTTTATTTACACCTGCATTAAAAGCACTAATCTGATTTCTAAGAAATTTGAATGGTTGGATGTATACTTTTATTCATGTAAAAAATCAAAACAATATTGACAGATTTAAAAAAGTAAAAAAAAGGGGGGCAAATTTAAGAAATTAGACAATAATGATTATGATTAGTAAAAGCAAGGCATCATTTAAGTGCGTTATAGAACGCGGGAAAGCGATGAGCACAATTCTAATAAGTAAGTTTCTAGGCATGAATATGTCATAATTTACAACTTCCTTGATTTAAAAATTTAGTTATTTTTATAAAATAAAATAAATTTTTTAAAAAATCGTCATATTAAAAAAATGTTCCGTTCATTTCGGTTGTAGATTAAAAAAAAGAAGCAGGACCAATGAAGACAGAATAAAAAAAGGGAGCAAGTTTGAAAGAAAGAAAGACAAAATGTAATAATAATAAAAGTGGAGTTGAAGTTTTGATAGTGTCTGTGTGTTGGTGTGGAAGAGTTTAGGAGTGTTGGGAGAGTATAAGAATTAAAACTGGAGCTCGGAGGCTGGGGAGGGATCCTGCCAAATTGCGTTTAGACCGGTAGAAGACAAGGCAGTCGTGACCGCACTGTTAAAACTTTATTACTACGGGGTCACGTTAGAGTTAAGGAAACCTTGCTTCTCTTCTCCTACAGCTCTACAACCACTTCTTCACTCAGGGAGATGCCACATCCCACCTAACCTTACCCGTCAAATAAAATACAGCCGCTTCCCAAATTAAATTCAACTTTTTCACTTTCATCTACCTGGTAAAAAAAACTTGCTTTATACTTCCTCATATATGCATATAATATAAAAAACAGATGTATATACTACTACATACAGTAAAAATGTACTATACATAGAGTATATAAAAAAAAAAAATAAACTGCCAATTAGAGTGGCACATAGCTTCCTCGCGTCCTATCGCGTATACTTTAATGATTTTAGGCATTTAAAATCCATTATTGTCTAATTTATTTCATTTCCCCCCAAATAAAGCCTGGTCTCGAGGCCAATAGGCTCGCTGTGCTATTAAAAAGGTAGGTCAAATATAGAGGTGGGGAACCAAGCCATCTTCAATTCCCCTCGTCTATCTCCCTCCCCGCGTTCTCTCCATAATAAAAACTATTAACAGTTTTAGCGATCTTCAACACCTCATAGCGGTGTCGCAGTTGGTTTTATTAAAAAATTAAATTTGAAAAAATGTTTGTCTCATTAAATAGATGAAGTTAGATTTTTTCCAGACCTAATATTCCAATTTTAAATTTGAAGTTCACGTTTACGCGAGCGTTGCGAGCGAATGCTTCGGCGGATAACGTTGTCCAATGAACTCGTCCTGGGCATTGGTAAAATGAACATGTCTACCAAATTTCATAAAATCTGTCTACTTTTACTCAAGTTATCGTCACACGTTTCATGGGACGAGGACACACAGACCGACAGACAGACACGAGACCAAAAATGTTCCCTGATGTCTGAAAAGGATTTCTGTATTTGAATTTTTAAAATCGGAGACATAAAATGTTTTCGTCCTCAAAACTCGGTAGCAATATTGTGATGACATAAAATTAGATTCTGAAATTTTGCTGGATGTACACTGTACACGTTTCAAGGTCCTATGTCCAAAAAATGTATGTTAGTTTGTGCAGCCGAGTGGAGCCTAAACTACATGGCCGATTTCGATTACATTTGGCAGATAAGATTAGAAAAATCATACCTCCAGGAGAAATTAAGACATTAATTTTAGTTCACACGTTCCCAACGACATCGTTACCGAAAAAGATTAAGAAAATTAATTTTGATTAAAATAATTCTAAAATTTATCCATTTAAATAAATAAACCATATAAGTCGTTTACCCGTTAATTGAGAAAATATATATATAAATGTAAAAGGTGAGGGGTCGATTCCCCACTGGAGAGGAGTTAGTTTTATGGTAAATTTTGATAAAATGTTCTATATTAATTTTATACAACAAATAAAACTCGAAACAGCTAATAAATGGAAAACATTTGACCAAGTTATTATATATTCGTAAGACTAGTGACACACTTCGCCACCCGGGTGGCGCTACCCGGTCAGCAATGAGAATAGAATGCAACAGCCACGAGGTGGCGCCACCCGATTGACCGTCCCACGGTCTAGCCGCCACCTGGGTGGCGCTAGCCGGGTGGCGAAGTGTGTCACTACCCTAAGGCTTCGGCCACACCGAGGCTACCTCGCTTGGAGCCTAGTGGCTTGGCGAGTCGCCAGGCCACTAGGCGCCTGGATTGATAGCGGCCCCACCGGAGCTACCTCGCTTGGAGCCTAGTGGCTTGGTGAGTCGCCAGGCGTGTAATCCATGTGAACCAACCTTCTAGAACATACGAGAGCGGCCACATCGCGCGCTTGGTTTGGTTACTAGGCGAGTCACCTAGCGAGTCGCTAGACGAACGGTCCATTCTGTTCTACATGGCGACTCACCAAGCCGCTAGGGTCCAAGCGAGGTAACTCCGGTGTGGCCGTAGCCTAAGGCGGCTTTCACACCGAAGTAGCAAGTCGCAGGATGCATGCGTCCTGGTAACACCAGATTATCTAAGGAGTCGAGGTAATTGAACGAGAGCCTACACACCGAAGATGCAAGTGCGACGTGCGACTCGAGAACCAGCCGGCTGGTTCAATTACCCTCGACTCCTTAAGATAATCTGGTGTTACCAGGAAGCATGCATCCTGCGACTTGCTACTTCGGTGTGAAAGCCGCCTAAGAGATAGTTTAGTACGTGTTGTATAGGACAGACTTTTCATAATACAAACTATGTAATTATGTATTTTAATGTTAATATAATTTTAATGTTTATTCTTTTTATTTGAGCAGCTTCTTTCAGTAAGACAAATGATGAGTGAACAAAAAACAAATAAACCTAGTTATAAGAATCACAAAAAAGTAAGAACGTACTTTGTATAATAACAATTGATACAAATTACAAATAAGTTTAAGGGCTTTTTACAAATTGTCACTTTTTAGAGGAGATAAGTATTTCTTAATTACTTATCATTACGTTTGAAACAAACGTAGGTTATGAATGATTTACATTACACATATATCATATAAAAACATACTCCCTTTATTTTTAAACTAAAAAATGTTCTTGTAATAGATATTAAAATGCTGCGATAATTAATTAAATGGCGCAATAAGGTAATTATTTTTTCGAGGAGGTTTGTGACATGATAACGTTGACCTGTAATAATGTTATCAAGAAACTAATGCGTGTGGTCGGTAAACATATTAGGCATAGAAAGGCAGGAGTGTGGCTCGTTTATAGCCTCGTGATTATACTGATGGATATCGATTTCACCTTAAAACGAAAGAAAAACGGAGAATCTCTCGTGTGGAATGGCTTGTCGAGTAATTTAGTGAAACGAGAGACCGTTTTGACTGAAGGTGCCGAAAGAGGGAAAGAGTGCACAAGAATACGGACTGATAGAAGGGTAAGGCTCCCTTGAGAACGAATTTACAGGTAATATTAAAGAGAACGAAAACGAGATAGTCCATGCATAGCGTTACTACTGTCCATGTCCCTAGGGTTCTACAGGGTTAAGCCACATCAGGACACGCAAGAGAGGGTAAGGGAAAAGCAGTATTCGTGGCGTGTCAGAAGCCAATCTTATCGCCTTGACGCCATCTAACACCGCATAGAAACGCCGCTACAACCCAGCAAAACACATAACTAAATTCCAGGTGCTGCCACATTCACAGAGAAAACCAAAACATCTACCAAACAATTAAAGTAAAAATAAAGCCAAGCGCCACAAATAACTCAAATGCAGTTTGTGTTTTAATGATATAATAATTAAACAAAACAAAAAAACAAAACAGATAGCAATATACAAACCACTAAAGGAGTGACAAAGTACACCTATGAAATATATGGAATCCACGAATGTCAAATGCAGCCATAGAAACGCATGCTAGTTACAATTTAAACTGCAGACAAAGTAGACTCTGGGACAACATTAGAAGTTATACAAGTGTCAGAGCATTTTCCAGTTTTTTTTTTTTTTTTGTTTTTTTCAACAAAAAAGGTGGCATTAACTATTGACTATATGGCATTAACAATTTAAGAAGGAAACATAAAAATATTATAAAACAATATAAATCATTATGGTACAAAGTAGGCTACCTTACGGCCCGTGTATAATCTGATCATCAAGTTCGACAATAAATATTATTTAATTTAATTCAATATTTTTTAAACAACTTTTCGATAGCCAAACTTCAAGTTATAAATTGTTATAGTTAATAGTTAAACCTTAGTTTTTAAGCACAAGAAACAAGGAATTGTAAGTGTTGAGTGTTGCATTGTATTGTGCAAATTGAGTTCAGCCTTGTTGAAGATGTTAAATGGAAAACAGCCAGTGCAGTATGGTACTTCTACTAAGTGCAGCCAACTAACTTCACTATGAAGCACAACTTAGCTGGACTTAACTCAGCTCAAGTAAACTAAACAAAACATTAAACAAGGGCTTGTTGAAGCCTCTGAACTTTGCTACATCGGCACAAAATCTTCATTCTATTGGCAGTTTCTACATTCAATATAAATTATAATATTAAACGTTCATCCGTACACAAATACTATTTGAAATGAGTTTGAATGGGTTTAAACACACTATGTACTGCATTAATTTAAAGCACGATAAAGTACTGCTATGGGTGGTCCCCCCTCTTACGATAACCATGTCTGGGTAAATGTATCATCATTGTTGCTTCAAGCAAAATCAATTAAATGCAATTTAAATTTAAAACAAATTTTAAGGTTATTATCTAAAGCAGGGATGCATAGCGGATTTAGTATATAACCGATGTGTCTCAAATAACAATGACAAAAAAATTTCCGGCTAAATAACACCAGAGGAAAAAAAAAAAAAAAAAAAAAAAAACTACAGCAATTAACATAATTCGATAACACAAGAGAATTTCAAATTCCAATGTTGAAACTGCCACGGGATTTTTTTCTTAAAATCCAAAAAAGCACTGCTGTTTAGTGCGTGTTTATCTCCGTATGCTATACACACACAAAACATTAAATAACACCCCATGTTTGCCTCATGCAGATAATAAGTACAGAGAGAGTTCCCATATTTCCATATACTGCAGACTACGCCCTTAAAAAGCATCCCTAAAAAACATTCCCAAACACATCCCATTCTCATGAATTTTGAAGCATTCTCTAGTTAAAATACACACATACACACACACACACACAAACATATGTATATATATATATATATATATATATATATATATATATATATATATATATATATATATATATATATATATATATATATATATATATATATATATATATATATATATATATATATATATATATATATATATATATATATATATATATATATATATATATATATATATATATATATATATATATATATATATATATATATATATATATATATATATATAAGCTAAAAATGCTCTAAAAGCTGATATTTACCTAAAACCAAAAAACAAAATTATCTCGAATTTTCAAATCACCATGGGGAATACCAGTGCTTTTCTTTATACGTTACGGCCCAAACGCTCCATATAATATAAATACACACACATACGCGCGCAAATATATAATACACCTAATTAGTTTGTAACGGACACCATATTTTTATTTTTTATTATTATAATTTTTTTTTACACAACAAAGCTAGGATTAATTAAAATTACACACACGTGTATATAATAAAACCTATATACAACTATATTTGTTCGTGTGTGAGAGAGAGAGAGAATTTACTAAACTGACTTGTGTGGAGTTGTAGTAGTAGAGAATCAATTATGTCGAGATAAGAGTTACATGAGTGTGTTGTTGTAATATTACGTTGAGTGTATAAAGGTTTAATAATTCACTAATATGCAGTTTAGTAGTGGATGTTGTTGGTAGCGGAGTAATTAAATTCTACTGCTGGGGTTCCTATGTTAAGTTTTATCTCGCTATGTACTGAGCTAGAGTTCCCTTGAGAGTGTAGTCCGTCTCTAATCTAATTAGATTTTAACGCAATCGATTTCATTTTAAAAAAGAATAACATCAAAATTCACTAAAAACTCTTAATACCTATTTGTTAAAACTTTGTAATATTGCTTTTAAACTTACCGAAGGTAATTGTTATCTTTCTGAAGAATGGTTTTTTTGTGTCTCCTTATTCTATCATCATTAGACAGAAATCAGGGAATGTTTTTGATCTCGTGTCTCTCCGTCGCTCTATTTTAAAAACAACCAACAACTTAACCCCATATCTTAAAAACAACTCTTTCGATTATAATAAGATTTATATGGCAGGTCAAAAATTAACTGTTAGACCCATATTATTTTCAAACTTCTACGTCAATCTTCTTCTTTTTTTCTGCATGCTTACGACTGTACCCTTAAAAGTACTAATTCTAATTTGTATTAAATAAATTATAATAGTCTGAAGTCATTTAATATTGAAAATTACAAGATAAAAAGAACTTTTTATATGCTACGTTTTTAAATTTTCTGTTGAATCATAAGTAATGTTAATAATATAATTGTTATTGTTATATATAATGTTAGTAAAAAAAGTAGTTCCGAATTTATTAACTTCACATAAATGATAACCATCTAGAGAGCTGATCTTAAACCTATGAAAGGACAAATTGTTGTACAACGGATCTCCCCAACGCCGAATCTAAACCGTGCCATCGATATGCCCCCGTGTCCCTACACGGTAAGAGAAGAAAAATGAGTACAAGTAAAGAAGTGCAGATGCAGAAAAATTAAACCGATACCTACCTAGGACACAAGTGTAAACAAACCTGGTTGTCACACGTCAATTAATTTATTTCTTTGTTTACTTTTCCTGTTTCTCTGTCATTCAATGTTTATCTCTTAATAAAAAAATCACAAATTTGAAACCCGTCAAAATGAAGATTGTATAAATATGGGACATGTCAAAACAAATAAAATAACTTGCGGATTTCTTCCGAACTAATTTTCCATACAGCAAAATTTGCTGAAAACCCATTAAATTCTGCTGAACGATGGCTAAAAGTATTAAAATAATGTATTGTCATCGTGTTCTAAGCTGTTCTAAAAGTTTTAAATGTCTAGCTATTCGGAAAGTTAGTTAGAAATCGATTGCAAGATTTGTACCGGACAAACAAAAACAAGAAAGCAAGCTAATAAAAACGTAGTTAAATAATATAGTTTCTGATGTAAAAACACACAAAGATGCTAAGAATGAGGGGCTATTATAATAAAAATTAATATATAAAGTAAATAGTTTGTCTGAGATGACTATAAAACATTTATAAAATATGCAGGTACCAAAAGAGGCAAAATATTCTTTTAATCTATTTAATCATTTGAGATTTAATTTTCCATGCAATACTTACATTGCATGTAAGTATTGCGGGTTGTGTATTTTTACTATACATTTTCAAAGTTGCTTAATTTTTTAAAGTATGTCAGTATGTACATTGTACAATGTACTTTGCCCGATTGGAAACTGAACGGCCTTAAAAAATTCTTATTGCCCATATCCAGGAAAAAATTTTGAGTCAGAGTAAAATTCAGGAGAACTCTCGAACTACCTCTAGAAAAGTGGGGATAAAAAAAGAATGTACATGAGAAAGTTTGTTTGAAAAGATCACATCACAGACTGAAATATAATTGCATTAATAGATTTTATAACTCTGGATAGTGAGTCATATATAATTTTATAGCTTTAGTTTATTGTTGGTTTTTTCCCTATCTACTATAATTAAATAACATTTATGCCCCAAAAAGTAATACAATTTTTTTTCTTTGAAAAAAAAGCGTGCATGTGAGAATAATGCTTAATAGGTGCAATGTATAGGGGGTAAAAGAGGAGGAGGTTATGTGAGTGTTAGTGTTTAAAAACACCTGGTCAACCTTAGGGCACCACGCAACCAATTTCTCACTAAATTACCATTATCCCCCACCCCCCCTTCTCTTTGTGTGCATAATACACACTCAATATTGAAGTGAAAACGCGTCGAGGCACCCCCAGTTCCAAATCTAACTACTACGTAATATGACGTGGCGGCGGCTCTCGGGCACCTAATGTGTTTTTGTTTGCCAAAGAGTCTAATTACGTGGAAGAGGGATAGAATACATAGACAGGGATCTAATAATTTAGACTCTCTTTCATTTTTTAAAAAAGGAAATAAAAGTGCAGAATTGATATCCAATTAATGTTAAGGATTCATCGCACAAATAATTTGGCGGACTTTTGGCGACTCTGATATAATTTTTATATTTGAGAGTGTTCTCAATATAATAGTTATTTATGCATCTAGGGAGTAAAGTAAGCCATTATTCCCTGAGCGAATAAGTTAGTTCTTAAAGCGAAGCCGAAGGAACCATGGTCCCTAAATCCCGAGGCGAAGTCGAGGTAGTTAGATTTATAATTCCCGAGGCGTAGCCGAGGGAGATAATTATCACGAGGGGAATTATAGCACTTTACTCCCGAGGTATACATACATTATTTTATCTCCATTAGGGAGAAAATACACATTTCAACCATTGCACAGTTTTTATTTATTATTTTAATAAATAACAATAATTGGTAGCACTTTTAATAGCAGGCAGTTAAACTCAAATAGAAGGTTATTTAGATGCAGGTTTAAAAAAATGATAAACAAGGTCGAAAAAGCAGTGTCGCCAACCTGATTTCTACAACCTCACTACATTAGCCATTCATTCTCTACTATTTAAAAAATAATTAAGTTGGCTATCCTTCTTTTTCTCCCTACTTTACTTTATCGTCCTACTTTTACTATTTCTCCCAACTTTTTGAGTTCAGGGATGAAAAGACACTTTAGTCTCTCTGAAGTAATCTAAAATCATAACTTTTTCTCCCTACTGGAAATAAAAGTTGTTTAGAAACTTATTTTTCAATTAGCTTAGAATTATTAGAGAGACGTGAAAGTCTAATAATATAGCTATATCTTAGCCCATTAGTCCATATGAAAATAATTTACTATAAAATAGTCTCTATTGTAGCGAAGTAGATCTCTACTGTAGATTTACATGTTAATGTCCTTAAACTTATTTAACGTTTTTTAAATGTGTTAATTGCATGTTTTTGTTTATGTCTGTCATGCGTCTGTGCAGAAGTGTGGAGCATAAACCACTGAAGCTATTTTCGTGAAATTTTGTTTTGAACATTTTAAGATAAAAATTACTAAGCAATTAATTCTAGTTTGAACGATTTTAAATATAATAAGGAAAATCAAAAACAATACGTTTTACTTAAACGCACCATTCATACAAACTATAATCCTTAAATTTTAAGTTAGCAACCGTTAAAGTGTAGATATGAGAGAGTTAGTGAGGTACGGTCTAAAGAAAAAACTAAGTTTTTACCAACTAGTTAACCATCTAAATTACCTTTTTACCATCTAAATTACCATTTTACCATCTAAATAACCTTCTATTTGAGTTTACTAACTATGTAAGTTACCCTGATGATGTAAATATATTTTACGAAACTAGTTGGTAAAAACTTAGTTTTTTCTTTAGACCGTACCTCACTAACTCTCTCATATCTATAATCCTTAAGTTCATCATTATTAATATAAATAATAAAAAACCTGTATGAATTTCACTAACTTTACTTTTCGACGCCTTTGGAAGTCATCAAAGGAGTAACAAAAATTGTCTCTTTTTCGTAAATTGAAATAATTTTATTTATCGAACCAGCTTTCAGCCTTCATGAGGACATTATCACTACCAATTAGGGAAGAAATATAGTTACATTAATTCAATGAATTAGAGAGGTTGGTATTTTAAGTAGGAAATCAACATGAGACTCGTGATATAACTGAGTCTAATAAAATAACAAATTTCAATTTACAAGGAGAGACGTTTCTTGTTATTCCATTAAAATGTCTCCATAGACGCTCCCATATCTAACATTACTTTTTAAGTCACAAAGCCAGAAATAACAATAATAATTTTAAAAATGTTTAAATATTTTTAAATATTTTTAATTTAGTAATTAGTGGTGGATATCCGTGCAATAAAGAAAGAAAAAAGGATTCGAATAATAATTATTATAACACAAAAGGATACAGATATTCTATCACTTAAAAAGTATGGCTCTGTCGTAGCTCAGACCGTTGGTCGTAGCATAAACCAAAATATCCGGAGTTCGATTCTCTGATGGGAATCGAACACGATATGGGATATATATTTTATCAGTCATCCTCTCTTCCTCTTTAATAATACATCAATTTCAACATTTAAATTATATAAATATAATAATAAATACCTTGATATGAATAAGTAATGTGAAAGCGTATAAAACCAACCTGAAACAAAAAATATAAAATATAATTAGTAAGGCAATTAAACGTTTTACTATATTTTAGTATTTAATTTAATTTAATTTAAAAAAATAAAACAAAACAAAAAAAAAAACACTTTTGTTTTATTAAAAAGTATTAAAAATTATGAGATCGGTAAAAACGTTGTTTTCTCTAATTTAAACGTTTAGGTCCACTTTAATAGTATTAACGATCTTTATCATTCCATAGTGGTATCACTGTTGGTTTTACTAAAAAAAAAATGTTCGTCTCATCGAATAGGAGATGATAGAATCTTTTTCCTGATTTCTAATTTTACATTTTAAGCTCGCGTTTACGCGAGCGCCGAGCGCGAAATTTAGGACGGATAACGCTGTCCAACGAACTTAGCCAGAGCATTATTGAAAGGAACACGAATACCAAATTTAAACCAATTTCAACTTTCACTTAAGTTATCATCGGACACGTAAACATTACACACAGACAGACAGGATGTATATTTTGTTAAATATAAGAAGCTCGCTTACGCTCACTTAAAAAATAACTTCCCCTCGGCGGGGAATCAAACCCGGCTCAGGAACTAGATTTACCCGGGAAATCAGCTTATACGTTGTATTTAAATGGACTACATTTTAGAATTTTCATCGGAACCATCCACAACCATCCATCGGAAGAAATAATTGTTGTTTTATCAAAGTTTTTGGGGGATAGCACCCCTAAATTTGGATCTAAAATTAATGTCTTGATTTTTCTGAATATATATACCAAATTTCATCAAAATCGGCCCATTAGTTGAGGCTCTAGGCGTCTGCACAAACAGACATATTTTAAAAACCACATTCCTGCTTGACTGTCTGTCTGTCTGCCTGCAACACACCGGATCTCCGAAAGTACCCAACACAAAACCCTATATGTGTGAGCTGAAAGCACATACGTGACAATTTTTTTACAATACAAATCTACAGTTTTATTCCGAGTATGATGACATTTTGCACACTTATCCATCAAAACAAGAGGAGGGACACTGTCTATTTGTGTGTCTTTAGAAAACCACTCCCCACTTAAGGCCTCCGGGTATTTCAGCAAGTAATTAATAAATAAATAAACCGGGTTTCAATGTTAAATCCATATCGTGATTGATTAAAATAAAAGTAAAGCCTCCCCATAAATAAACCTTTTTTTTTAAGCCCTGCATTTTAACCTCTCGGTTATCATAATATCTAGAAAGATCTCCCTTAAAAAAGGGTCTCAAAAGGAAAAATGTGTGCCCTATGTGATACCCAGCGGGGTTTTCCGTTGGCCAAGCGGTCTAAAGCTGATGAGCTTTCAAAATAAAAATTTGATTTTTAATTGAAATTATGGTTCTTTTATAATAATTTGAATAGCAATTTCATTTCCACTCCTATTAATCTCTCAAATATCTCTTGTTTAAATAATTCCGTAGCAAGAAGAGTAAAGACTCAAGGAAGGGGGAGGGGGGTCAAAGCAAATCTTACAAGGGACTCATTGTCGACTCCAATTTAGCACCACAATTAGTGGCTGAGGGAATTAACTCTACCTCTGTGAATAATGTATTTATTTGAATTATTTAGGAAGCAGTACAGCGCGAGGAGAGAGATAGAACAGAAAGCCCTTAGCTCCACTAATTAATGCTACAGAACAAATAATATAATTTCACACAACACTGATGCTATTATCTGTCTTAACTCGTACCTTACCTTAGTCCATACCAAACCATATCTAAATCCTGCGTCAACTTACAAATAGAGAGCGAAGGAGAGAGAAAAAAAACACAGTATAATTAATAGTCCTAATCATAACGTCTAGGTAGAAAACACATACTCAGATGTTTGTACGGGATTTTACATAACTTATACCAGAACACGAATAAAACTGAAATAACAAATTAGGCAGTCAAATCAAATATTTATTATGCATTCGAGAGGATTCAGAAGTCTTCAATTGACGATAAGTTCTCTTTAATTAATGATTATAGTTAGTCTTCAATTAACAACAATTTCTCTGTTTCAATTACAAGAGAGGTAAGGCATGTTTCACGCTAATGATCACTTCGAATACATAATAGTAAAGTGGTTGATAATAATGTCACTGTAGTGAATTAATTAAAAGTCGATTAGGGATCAGGATCAGGGTGTATCCGAGTGGATAGCGTACTCACTAAATTATCGTCTGCAACCAAGGTCATCATCAATATACCTGGCGATGGTTCGAATCCAAGGATCAAGGATGGAAAGATAAGATTCACATTTATTATCGTATCAAGTGGATACGTGAAATGGTGGATGAAAATTCCCTACTGTTCTGAAATAAAACTTAAAACAAGAAACCGGCTCTGCTCAATGCACTCTCGAGCGAGAACGCTTGCGTCGCAACAGGGCAAGACATTTTACGAGACGAGAGGGCACGAACGACCCTGTACACTCTCGGCTAGTCTTGGACTAAAAAATAAAGAGTCCAACAAAAAACATACACATGTTTAGTAGATTATAGATATTCCTCTAAGATGTAAGGATCAGTGTTAATGATTCCTATTTTGTATAATCGACATTCAAACTCAAATGGAAATCCGTTGAAAAGTCAGATAAGCTGGCTTAGAAAACCGTTTAGGTTGATGTCAAAGGTGTTATTGTGGATTGAAGTAATATGGTCTATTTTGCATTTTATTTTTTTTTCCATGTCTTCTTTAAATAAAATCGTGTTATTTTTTTGCGTAGGAGGGTAACGGCCGATAGATACTCGGGAGAATGGTAAAATAATGCGCATTGTATACTGAATAAGAAGGAATTAGGGATTCCGGAGCGGCCTGTTCCGTCTCCTAGGCTCCAGTGGTTATTCTCACCTTGAAATCGCCCGAGTCCCGTAACGGCTGGAAGATTTCGTATAATAGGGGAGACGACAGGAGGGAGGAGAATAGATCCCGGCGGGGGAGAGGAACACTAGGAGAACACAAGACCAAGACACTGGGGAGGCTTCACAACGTCTAGAAGAACAAGGTAGAAGATGAGAGTGGGAGGGACATCACACAGTGGATGACCCCTAGATGTGAGGGTGACCCCTCCCAGACATCACATGCATTAACATATCCCTTTACACACGGTCACACACCTAGCACACGGACGTAATACCAATAAAATACCATTTCAAACTAACACTAACCTCTAATACCGAACAAACTTGTTCTCTTTAAAAACAGGACAACATTTCACTGCAAACTGGCCAACAACCAACCCATTAAACTTAAGATCTTGTGTTTTTATGTCTTTAGCTAATCAGTCAAGGAATGGTAAAGAAGGCAGGGTACATTTTTAGAAGTAAAGAATTGAAATAACATACAAAATAAAATACTTCCTGCAGACATCACTTCTTTTATTGTAGCCTGATGATTTTATTCATATTAGCTAATGTTTAATACGAAACTTTAGTCGGTCATTATCAGCATTGTTGAAACAATAAACTCAAGATGACTTTATTCTTAGTAGCTAATGTTACATAAGAAACTTTAGTTGATCATCTTCAGCAATAATGTAACAATATTAATTCAAGATGATTTTATTCATAATAGGTATTATGACCACACTGTAGTTGGTGATCACCAACACAGAGGGGAGAAGCATTACCGAGTGGTTAGCGCACTCAAAATTCGCCTGAAACCTAGGTCTTAACACCGATATATCTAGTTCAAACCCCATGGAGGTGAAACATGTTTCACACTGAAGATCACATCAAGTAGACGAGCAAAATGGACGATCCCCTTCGTAATAATGTGCTTACTGAAATAAATTCAAGACTGATAAAGCAATTAGGCGTTATGATGATTTCAAATTAAAGAGGAGATTATTATAGATGTTATGAATCCATTATCTAATGTCGTAATAATCTAATGAAACAAGACGAGTAAAGCAAGGAGCTTGCAAGTCATCTTATAAAATCGACTCCCACAAAACTCATCCCTCGTGCCAACTCCCTTTCCACAGAAGGGCTTAACTTTTTATAGACCTTTTTCACGTCAAATTTATCTCACACACATAATATTTCCATGTAGAAATTGAATTAATGAACGTGTACTCTCTCGATAAAGTTCCACTAAACAAGGTGATGTCGGTACAATTAAATAATAAAAAAAGGGCTTAGAGGGTGGTTTAATTGATGATAAAGTGAGGGAAGGCGTGAAAGAGTGGATCAAGTAGAGGAGGGAAGGAGGTGCTTTATCCACAACATGGCGTCGTATCGATTCCATTTTTCCCTCCCCCCAGAGCCAGGCAGTTATATTTGCCTCGGGGAGTCTGCAGGAAAATACTCGACTTAGAACCGAACCCGGTATCTGATATCTTTCATCACTAATTAATCCCGC
Organism: Gerris lacustris; assembly: GCA_951217055.1. Lineage (NCBI taxonomy): Eukaryota > Metazoa > Arthropoda > Insecta > Hemiptera > Gerridae > Gerris > Gerris lacustris. The sequence continues at coordinate 39,800,044 of OX578278.1, read as the reverse complement.
TCTCTGTTCTCCTTCTCCTCGATCTTTTTCCACCGAGTTCTCCAAACTAAAGGCCGGCTTTTAGCCGACATTCGATACTACTTCGGACAAGCGTCGATCCTCTCGTCTCTCTCCGTCAGCCAGGAGGTTTTCCTCTGAGATCTTCTTAAAGTCTTATACGAGAAGGGTTAAGATGGGACTCTCGTCATTCATCCTCCACTCGGTGAAAAGTGAAAACAAGCTCTCTTACAAAGACATTCGTTTTTTTTCTTTTATCCCTTCGTCACGGAGTCTCTTTCACCTTCGAGCCCTTTACATCAAGGAGGTCTTCGAACTTTTTTAAAAATTAAAAACCACCTTTACTCAGGGTACCTCGAGAAAGGTTCAAAGTCGCTCACCCTTACCTCCTATTATGTATTCTCTCGACTTGCGTTACTTCGCCTCCGAGGTGTAAACGAAACCTAAACCTTACCCTTAAACTCGTTCTTCGCGGTAAAAAATCATTAAAAGTCCATTATCCTTTCGACACCTTTCCTAACACTAACCACCCTTTTTTTAAACCCTTCTTAAGTCTTAAAAGGCTTTGAAACTGCAGTGGAAGTAAATGAACCTACCACAAAGTCAATTGAATTAGTGTATTGCTTCACAAACCACAATACTATTCATTATGGTGCAAGCTGGAGCACCAAACAAGAACACCTTTCATCAAGATAAATTTTAGCTATAACGCGGAGCTATTGATCTGAAAATATCCTTCCTTGTGTAATCAACATTGTCTTTTTTTAGTTTTGCAGAGCGAAAACAAAAAGATTTAAAATTTGGCACAATAGTAGAAATCAGTTAGACCAGCAATAATAAAGAGCTTAATAAAACAATTAACAAATAAATAGAAAAGAAACAAAAACCAAAGAGAAACAAATTAACAGATTAGAACAAGAAACTAAGAAAGTTAATAAACAATACTGCTAAACATAAAATAAATAAATAAATAACCTTTTAGTACTAACACAAAATACATAGTAATACAAGGATAGAGAAAACTGCTAAACATAGGTAAATTAAAAAAGGGACTCATTACAATGAAATTTGGCATAAATGTTCAGACAAATCATGCTCCCCGGCGAATTATCCATAAATGAATTTTAGCTCTAAATTTGGGGGTGGAACCACCTCCCCTCCCCCTCCCCCAAAAACTCTGAAAATATAACAAAAAAATATCTTGAAAACGGTTCCGACGATTTTGATGTAAAATGTTGTCCATTAAATAGAAATCTATCTATATAAGTAGTAGCTATAAACGCGGAGGGAGATTTTAATGGTGTTAAATAATAATTAATAAAATCAATAAAACTCGAAACAATCAACCAGAAAATGGAAAACACTGGACCAATAAATTATACACTCGTATATGATAAAGTTTTCACACAGTTACCCCTCTTCGGAAAAGACTACGTTAAGATACATTTCAAAAGTCGATAAGAGAACAGAAGCTTCTCCAACCCGCCCCCACCCCTAAGTAATCAACTAACCAAAAGACCATTTGAAATCCTTTGGGCTCAAGAAACTGGTTATCGCTTCAGGGGCTTCAAAGTTCATTAATTCCTACAATGAACTGCGTTCTCGCTTTTACACTAAGTTCAAACATAACACAAAAGGGAAGAACACGAAATCTCCCGACAACACAACAATCAAACCCACGTCTTAACGTCATCCGACAAAAACAAATTCCCTAGCCCTATGAACCGAACCATCTAACATGAAGAAAAGAACAAAACATTTTTTTTAACATTATAAACATTTAAATATTTAAAAAATAATGAAAAATGAATTAGGAACAAAGGAAGAGGTAAGAGTATTACAATAGTGATTAATGGAACTATTCTTTAACAATAATATATATATATATATATATATATATATATATATATATATATATATATATATATATATATATATATATATATATATATATATATAATATATATATTATATACAATCAATATACACACACCACCTACACACACATATATATTACATTCTTACTCACTACAAAAGGATTACTCCATCGATTAGCACGGAACATGTTCCTCTTTTCAAGAAATAATTGAATCTTGATTATTATTGCTAGTTTTTAGTATTTAATTTTTGTTTCCAGGGATATTACCTAAAGCTTCAAAGAACATTAACAATCTTGATATACACACAGAGAAAAAATATATTTTAAGAAATTTTCTCTTCAAAAGTCAATACCAACCTCTATAATATAGTCATCCTTAATGCGCCTTATGAAATATAAAAATTAACATTTGTAATCCAGCTCCCATATAAAAGCAAAAGCTCACTAAAAACATTACTATTACTAAATTATTTTCAGTTTGCTTTTACTTATTTAGTTTATTGTTATAGGGGAACTGAATTAAGAAATTTAATTTAATCTTATTGTATTATTTTAGAATAAAAACTATGACATAAAATGACTATAAAGGGTCGAAATGTCTCATGAAAGAAAGAAATTGATTATTCTACCTATAATAATTATTCAGAGACGGGACGTTTATGACTTTTATTTTTCCATTTCATGACCTTTATTCTATGACTTTTATTATCCTGTTTTATGATCTTCATTTTAGAAAATCGGTTGTTTTATGACCTTTTATCCAAAAGTATGACGTTCATTTTCACTGTGAAAATTTAGCCTTTATATGAATTGTTTCGTTATTTTGGAGGGAAACAGTTCCAAAAAGATTTGAATACTTCATAAATGCAAAATTATGTTTACAATATATAATAAATAATAATAATTAGCAGCATGCTGTGCTTTTTATTTTTTGTTAATGCTTCAACTTTGTAAAAAAATAAACATGTGTTGTTCTATATTCTCCAGCGTTAAATTGGTTCTTTTCTCTGTCAGTAGAATTTTAAACTTGGAAAAAGACCTTTTGACGTCGGCAGATGAGGTGGGAGCAAATTTTATGCATGACACGTCATTTGCTTTTGCTTTACCGGGCATTCCGTCATGCAGTATTTTCAATTGAAATGACCGTCATCTTGATTTAAGATGGCGGACCAAAAAAATCCGCCATCCGCTATGGCAACTATGGCCTGGACGTGTTCCCACCCAGGATTCCTTGAGAGAACAGCAGTCAACTTTTCTTTCACGTTTTCCCCCACTCTTCCAACCCAATGGGTACTGCAAATAGCATATCCTGTTTTTGCAGACCTCCTATTATGTCAGGAAATGTCCCGAAGTTGACGTTGATGTAGTTCAGGTGGGTTTCGAGTCCTGGAGCTTTTAGGGCTTATTTTACACTACGAATTGACCGCGCCTCTCCAGCATCCAATGAAGCCAAGACCTTGAAGACTTCAGATAAAAAGTAGGTGTAGAACTTAACTGTTTATCACATGGCTTACATAAGAATGTTTCACCTCTGACACCCACTTACGCTTAAGCGCTAATTTGTTTGCAGGAGGTTTCGGCATTCTAACACGAGTAGAATCAATCAAGAAACTAGTTACACGAGTAAAATTAATCAAGACACAAGTAACACGAGTTTCTTATTCGTGTTACCTGTCATCAAATGAGCAATTAAACATTCTACTCCCTTGCCATGAATATATACAAAAATTTTAATTATGGAACAGCTAATCAGGAGACTGCCCAATCCAATGGGTTTACTATTGGCTGATTGGAGAATCTATCTTGAAGTTCCTTGATTCAAATTGGAGGAGTTGTTCCAAGAAGGAGCCGATCAGGAGCCCTAGTTTTGAATTAGGGATGACCGTCGGTGCCTCCCTGGTTGTAGGTATGCATAAGCGCATTAGTTAATCCGAAAATGGTCAGGGAATTAAGAGCCCAGGCCTTTCACTAAGCTGGTGTAAGGTTTGTTTTGTTTGAACTACACTTTTACCTAGAACCGGACCACGAATGTTCAATTTAAAAAATTTTCTTTTACAAAAAAAAAATCTTTTTGCTAAACATGTGGCAAAAAAGGCGCCATTTTATGACGTTTATTCCAAGAAACCCCTATTTTATGACGTTTATGCGTAAAATGGCTATTTTATGACAAAATCATATGACTATGACGTTTATGACTTTTTCCCGTCTCTGAAATTATAAAATTATATGGTTAATATAACAATGAAAAAAATATTTCTCGAAAACAGTTCCGACGATTGAGATAAATCATGCACCATGACTTAATGAGCGAGTTTTCAAAGAAATTTGCGTATTATTTATTGGCTTATGATAATATAGGAAAATGTTGGTTTAGAATTTGAATGGGTGAAAAAAAAATTGCTACACACGGGTACGAGGTACAAAAGTCAAAATGGTATAAACCCTTCAAGATGCATGTCGTTGGAAAGCTCTTTAAGAGTACAGTAATTGTTGTTATGTACACTTTTGTCATATTTTCATATAAGAGGAGGGTAAAATGGGAAAAACACGTTTTTATGCTATTTTTGACCCTAACTTGTCAAAATTTGACCCCTAAATCAACTCCAAAAATTCTGGCCAAGGAACTCATCCTTTCTTTTGATATTATTGACATTTTAAAATTTGTTTGGGTTATTTAAGTGCATCCTAGCGTGAGATATCGTCTGGAGTGACACATACATATATACATAAAAAATGTGTTAAATTTCCGGAATCGATTAAGAATGGTCTATAACGGATTTCCATGGAGAAAATTTTCAAAAATTTGAAGCCATTGCAATAGCTTAATTTTCTTCGAAAATTCGCTAAAAGAAGTTTTTATACACTACGTTTTTAAATTTTCTGTCATAAATCATAAATTTGAAACCTACCGTCAAAATGAAGATCGTAAACATGGCTCATGTCAAAAAAAAAAAAAAATAACTTGCGGATTTTTTCCGAACTAACTTCCATATAGCAAAATTTGCTGAAAACGAATTAAATTCTGCTGAAAGACGGTTAAAAGTATTAAAATAATGCATTTTCATCGTGTTTTGAGCTATTCTAAAAGTTTCAAATGTCGAGCTACTCGGGATGTTAGTTAAAAGTCGATTGCAAGATTTGAACTGGACCAAAAACAAAAACAAACAAGAAAGCAAGCTACTAAAAACGTAATAAAATTATTTTATTAGTCCATTTAAAGAAGAATTTAACCATACGTTGTTTTCCAACCTCCCCCCCCCCAAAAAAGTTATTGATAAAATTAGATCTGATTTTTTAAAATTTGTAAACGGAATGTACAAAATCCCCTGTTAAAAACTTTTAAATGTGAAGATAAATTTATTAAATTAGATATTATTGTATTTAAATGTAGCCTCAATATTTTTATGAGAAAGTTCTATTCCAGCTTGTCGGACAAATTTTTTTTAATATTAAGACGATAACTTTACTTTATTTAACTGAGAGGGGGGAAAACAAATCAATGAGACAGCATCATTAATTATCTATTAAAAACACTTCAAACCCCCTTTTATGTTAAATATGGAAAACAGATTTGGGGGCTGAATGGATAAAAAGGGGGGAAAAAAGAATGAAAGGAAATATTGAAATATTATATATATATATATATATATATATATATATATATATATATATATATATATATATATATATATATATATATATATATATATATGCAAAAAATTAAATTAATGAATGGAATAACAGAGAAACAAAGAGACGAATAAAGCATTATTTCGCTGACAACTCTGCAATACATGAAAGATTCCTTTCATGCATCCCCTTTATTAGCATTATGTACATTTGTTGAAAGATATTTCAACAAAGGATCATTTAAACATCTTTTAGGGTACATATTGTTCGACTAGGGTTCCTTATAATCTCTTTATGTAATATGCCTAAAAAACCAAGGGTCCATGGTTCGATTTCTGGCGCTTGTGTGTGTATTTTCATTGTCTGTTCTCCATCTTTTTAATTCCAATTTTAGTTTTCATTTTTAAAAAGAAAATAAGGAGAGAAATTCAGTGAAGAAGAAAAGAGGAGAGAAAAGTATTCTCTTGAGAATGTAAGTTAAGTGGATTACTTACGTGGAAACATCTTTACTGCTTACTTACTCGCTTATACTAGACCTTGTTAACTTGCAATGCTATAATTACTCGACTCATTACTCCCAGGTACTTCAGTATTTTAATCGTTATTATTAAACCACTTACTCGGCATTAGTAAGCATTTAATACGCACTTCTTATTCTAATAGTTAACATTATCCTTTATTAAACTCAACGAGTCTTAGCGTATGCGTCGACTTGAAAGTAAGAATCAATAAATGACAAATTAGAAAAATTTTGAACCTCTTAAAGATTCTGCACAAATGACAGACAGATCAAAGACAGATATTAATAATTGTTACGAAAAAGATTACTTCGAATCTACTAGATTGACTACTTAAATATAAGTATTAATTCACATTTTGTAAAAAGATATGATCCCTCTCATGCGTAAACATCGATGTTACAAAGCATTCCTTTATTTCAAAATTCTTACTTAATGTTAGATGTTGGACGGGGTGTGGAGGATTGAAAAAAAATCTCCATTCAGACCGATCTTCTGCAAGACGAACTGGCTTGCAGATCCCATATCCTTCATGAAGAGAGGACTTGATGTTGTATCCCTAGGTCATCATGCTTTAGCAGCAACAGGAAGGTTCACATTTCTACCCTTTTATATCCCTTGACTCGAAATACCTCCTGTTTCCCTTCTCTCCGTAGCTGATGATAAACACTTGAAGTTTAAAACAGGTTTCACCCTTTTCCTTTCTTCCATTCCTCTACGTTATTTCATCATTATACGTCTAGTTAGTACGTAATTGCGAACTAGTTCCACAAGAACCGGTCACTACGTCTTCACTCCTAGGGTAGTTTGATAAAACCACCCTTACTCTTAGAAGAGGTTGCTAAGAAATAAAAAAAAAAAAAAAAAAAAAAATATCCTTTTCACCAAGCCTCTAATCAGTCTAAAGAAGCAGCATCCGCTAGAAGCAAGATATGTTTCGGTCTGCACTCGACTAAAAGCCCTTAATTTTCCGGCCTACCCGTAGGGTAGCCCTTTGATCCACACTAAGACCAAGGCCTAATTAGCACAACTCAGGGACAGCATTGTGTCCTCGAGTAGATGGGGTCAACTAGCCCTTTGGACTTAACAAAACAAAACAATGGCCGCCTCTTTTATTCCTCTAGCTCCTCTAAACTTAGAATACTCTCACTTAATCCACATAAAACAAACATTCACTTTCTTTTACAACCGTTAATAAAAACAAAAAGTTTTAATTACGAAAACAAATCAGAATAAACGTGTTATTGAAAACAAAATTACATATTATAAAACTAATACACAAATTAGCTTTTTCCCAACAGTTATATAAGTAAACTTTAATTTAATTTTTGTTAGGGTTGTTTTTAAGCGGGGAGTTTATAATTACGAGACTTTGGCACCGAAAAAACTTTTATTTCACGAACTTTTTTTATTATAAAAAAAAAGAAAGAAGTTTGTTGGATCATAATAGAATTTTAATACCAAAAGTAATTATCAAATTTAAAGTGCGGTAATTATACATAAAATTTCCATTTATAATTTCATTTTTTCTAATTTTCGCACAGACGCTTTCAAAATCCTTTAATATAGTTTTCTCAATGATAAGAAATCGGTTTGAATTGTTGGATTGTACTATGATACTATAAAATCAAAATTACTGATAGACAGAACTAATAGATCCAGCTCCTATAAAAAATGGACAGGTAATTTTTTTTATTGACCCAGGTCGAAGGTTGCGGGTTGTAATAGGAAACCCCGGATGTTGATTCTTGCTGAACACGATGCAGGTACCTGCATCCTTAGGTATTTCTCCATTTCCTTTAAACTTAATTAAGAAACTAATCAATATTTCCTGGGATCGGAAAAGCACAATCCTTTACACTTACCAATATCATAAAAGTACTACATTAAAAATAGTCTTCCAATGAGTGTGACAACTTCCTCACATCCTATCATATACTTTATTGATGTTATGCATTTACAACCCATTATTGTATAATGTATTTAACGGGTTCCCCCGTTTTTTAAATCAGTCAACGCTTTTAGGATTTTTTACTTGAATTAAAGTACCAATTTAGTAAAAGTTAAAGAGAGTAGACGGTTGAAATTATTTTGGGACCAACAATGGGTTAATTATGACCTACCACCCAAATTTCATTAAAATCGGACTAATAGTTTTTAACACATGCTGGTTCGTAAATAATTGAGCTACAAACAGACCAAAAACACGGAACCGAAAATGTTCCCTGATGTCTGAAACAGATTTCTGTCATGGAATTTTTGAAATGGTACACATAAAAAATGTTCCTTCTTCAAAACGTTCACATAGCTTATGTTACCTTCGGTAAACTTGGGAGCAATATTTTAAAATTATGCAGCAGTACACTCTTAATCGAGACTTATCGGGCCGAGACGGACGACGATTTGACGAGACGAGATGGTACGAACGATCCCTTGTACTGTACAGTGTACACTCTCGGGCGAGTGGCTCACTTTTGTGGTCGATCCGGATCTGTATCTTCACTCTCATTTTACGTTCCTTTGACTCATGCTATAAAAATGTCAGACCTCAGTGGGACCGTGCAAGATGAGGACAAGCAAGTTGCCTAGTAAAGTCCCGCATTCGGTTCCTCTCGCCTAGTCTCGGTGAGAGTGTACTGCCGGCATAATAAGTTTAGTAGAGAATTAAATACTATAATAATAATACCCATAGAGGGCCTAAGCCTATGAAGGCCAAAGGGTATATACTACTCATACAAGTCGAAATTGAACTCGGATCTCCCAGTTTCAAAGTGGGCATGACAATAAGCTTCAAGGGATCCTTGGTATAGCTCATTGCTTAAATCCCTATAGGTATATATACTTACGCCACGCCGCAAAAACAAGCGGCATATTGTCAAAATCTACAAAAGTATAAAAACAGCGGATTGACTTTGACTATAGGTGATTAACAGAGAATGGATGAAACCAAATTTAACAGTAAATTTGTACATCCTTTTCTTGTAGAGACGAAAACAAAAACGATCTTTAATATTATATAAAAATTACAAGTTGGAGCCAAAATTGAAATAAAAGGGATAAAATAAATACATATTTAGTTATAGCTATATACTATATAAGAAACAATTTATTTTCGTTAAAATTAATAACTCCATCTTTAAAAAAATGTTAACAAGATAACATATAATAATTATGGAAATATAATAATAATGGACCCTACATATTTCTGGGTTTATTCATACAAATGAGAAATATGATAAAAAGAAAAAAAAATAATGTTATATTTTATCCCAAAATTCTCTCAAGGAGATAATTAGAGGCAGCATAATTTGATAAGGTAGCACTCTTTCATAATTTTGATGGTTAAGGTAAGTAAACTGATGATGGAGAAAGGTTCCAAGATTATAGTGAACAATGCAGGAGAATAATTCTTCCCGGATCTATCAAACCTAGTATAAGTCTCTATCCGGATTTGCTTCTAATGTTCCCAATAATAATGAAATAATATCATAGGAATTAGTAGTCACTGTCCAGGGCGATTTCGCCTATGAATGTAAGTCTTAAAGCAATGTTTCTATATTTTGATTACGACTATTATACCTTACAATTAATTATTCAGGGCTTACATGAATTTAATGGCATTTAAATAAACGATTTTTTTGTCACTACATTTTTTGTACTACACAAGTCATTTGTCACTTTGTGTTCCAGAATCATTTTGACTAAAATATTTTTTAGGGCGTGAAATTAACTTGTTAATTTAATTAGGGTTTGATCCTACAGAATTCAATTGAAATCGGTGAAGTAGTATTGAACCCACACTTTGCATAATCCCAGATCTCTCTGAAAAGACAAACCCAGAAAAAGACGCACATGAGGACCTTGAAATGTAAAAAGCTTTCAAAAACTTAAAATCGAAATGCTTTGCAATATGACAATAATTTAGACATACGTATATATTTATTTAAAATCTTGAAAAAAAAAAATATACTTCACAAATTAAAAAGAGAAATAAAGTTAAAACGTTTTCAAATTAAGCAATAAAAATCACTTAAGTAGAAGCCAAAAACAACTTTTATCCCAAGTCAGTTTAAAGGAAGCAGGTAGCAATTTATTCCTTTTTATCTCGTGTTATGAAAAAAAAATTACAAAAGAAAAAAAATACAATATCTAAGTAGACACTTAATGGACAAGTAGAGGAGGGGGGGGGGGAAGGATGTGCATTGAAAAACAATCCTGAAGATCCTAATTATGGTCTGACATGAATAGAAAATTAGAGCTTAGAGTCGCGATCACACTTCCGGTGACGTCATGTGAATCAACACCTTCGACTTCTGCTGACTGACTTGACAGCTTCGTGAATGGGAATAAAATCCCCCTCTCCTGCTATTCTGGTCCTATACTGACCAGAATATAGCGGAGGGTCTACCGAGGATAAACAAAGTGAGAGAGAGGTACCAAATTTGCATTCATAATTAGACAGTGCCGAGCTCACTCACAAACACCATCGTTAGCTTACTTACTCCAACACGCACAAATATAGGGGAACCCACATAGTCGCCATAGTAACCCAGTTTAATAAAATGCAAAACAGTTGACAAGCTGTGCCGTGTGGGGGCGAGGGGTCGAGCCCAGGAAATTACAGCCCTTGAGACACTAACACATACACACGCCACAGAGAAACTAAACTCTAATTACCCACCTATAAATACACTCACATACCAGAGTAAGTATGAAATTAAACATTCATAAACAACTGCACATTACATGACTTCACTGCACAAAATAACCTCACGTTATAAAAATTATATCGCATATAGTCTGCCAATTAGTGTGGCACATAGCTTCCTCGCGTCCTGTCTAATACTGTAATGATATTATGCTTTTACAACCCATTATTGACTAATTTATTTATAACTTCCCCCATTTTGCTTCCAAGCTTATCGAAGGTAATGGAAGCAATGTGAGCGTTCTAAAGAGCGATTTTTTTTTATGTCTCTGATTTCAAAAGTTCCAAGGTAGAAATCCGTTTTAGACACCATGGAACAATTTTGGTTCCGGTGTTCGCCTGTCGCTCAATTTTTACGAACAAACGTGCAAATGTCTTAAAAACTATTAGTCCGATTTTAATAAAATGTATATGGTAGGTGATAGCCCATTCTTGGTTCATATTTACACCTATATCTTTAAAAGTAGTCATCTGATTTTTATGGAATTTGGATGGTTTGTCAAAAGTAGCTTGCAGATGGCTCCAGAATAAGCTATTTAAATATTCATTATTTGGCTAGAGTATTTTTAAATCCGTCAAAATATTTTTGATTAATAAAAGTATTACTTTAGAGAAATGTAATGAGCGCAGACGGTTGAAATCAATGTGGTATATCTAATTTATAATCAAGCTGGACATCAATATTGCAATTTCCATACAACAATTATTTTCAATTATTTAACTACTACTACAATTTAACACTAATTATTTAACCCACCATTTAAGGTTACTACCAAGTTTGGATCCACAAAATAGTAATTTATTTGTCTCGAGACATTGTAAGAGATATTCCATAGTGTTAGTTTTTATTTTTATTTGCCATAGACAGAGAAAAAAAACTGTATTGCTTCCGAGCTTACCGAAGGTAACGGAAGCTATGTTATCGTTCTGAAGAATGAACAAATTTTTAGGTCTCCGATTCTAAAATTCCAAGACAGAAATCCGTTTCAGACACCAGGGAACATTTTTGGTTCCGTGTCTGTCTTTCGGTGTGTCGGTCGGTCTGTCCTTCAATTTTTGCGAACCAACATATCTTAAAAACTAAACGCCCAATTTTAATGAAATTTGGGTGGTAGGTCATAATTAGACCATTGTTGGTCCCATATAAGTTTCAACCGTCTGCGCCTATTTGTTTCTTTTCCATATGCGCCTATTAAGATGTATACCACACATCGAAATAGGCGCGAGGTCGAGGAAGCTATGTGCCACACAAAGACTTTTTTGTCAGACTTTTAAAATTAATTAGCATTGATATCAAGCTATTTACTCTAAACGTTTTTTTTTTAGAATTACTTAAATATTTACCTAGGACTGCTTTAAGAAATAAAAATTCTTATCCCCAAAACTTTGAATTTATTTCCCATAAAATTTGCAGAATATTATTGGCCGCCACAACATAGTTAGCTTGTACGTAAAATAGGAAAGCAAAGGCTTATCTTACAAATTTATCGTGTTATGGGTAGTATGATAAAAATAATTATTTTACTTCAATAAGACTATATATATATATAATATATATATTTAACTTTCTATTTAAAAATCAACATTTTTAGAATTAATATTTCATTGTTATTATTATAATAAAATAAAACCTGGTGGAGATTTAAGAATCGAGTTACTTAATAAATTATTCTTGTCAATTATTTGTAGTCCAGGTTGTATTGTTACAATGTCAGTTTCTTTTTACTATATAAAAGTGTTTTTTGTCCCTCCGACCGTTCTCCCCTCTCTTCTAGAATAAATTAACAACAGTGAGGAGTGTTTTTCAATTCCGTAGATATCATTCCACCTTTTATTACATTTATTTTTTTTTTCAATTTATTTATTTTTTGTTTTTGTCGATAAAAGAAATATATATATAAAAATAATGCAATCGGTATAATATAATAGGTCTAGATTTTTTTAAAGTGATTATTTTCAATAAGTTTATTTTAAGAATTCGATTTTTTTAGTTTAATTTTGTTATAATTAAGAATAGACTGTCAATTGGTGTGGCACATAGCTTCCTCGCATCCTATCCAAAAAGTGTCACTCCGTAGCCTTGGTTAGTTGTCTACAGTCTGTTCAGACTCGAGGAGTTCTCCTGGGCCGATTTAGAGATAATTTTGGATTTTAAGAAATTACTAATTTGTTATTGTTTATTAATTAATGTGTGTCTATCAGAAATACCACCAGAAAATTCACCATAAGTAGTAGGTTCCAACAGAAATCTCACTAAAAATATGATTTTATTTTTAATTCTTGAATTTTATTAAAATATTTTTAAGTAAGTAGCAACATATCTTGTGTACGACTCCCAAAATATTACTACACGTTCTATTGATGTAATATAATGATCACAACATTGGACACATCACATTCTCTGTCAATCGACCACTCTCCTTAACATGACAAAATATCTGTAGAAATAATCTCAACAATAAAGTCGGTCTATATTTAAATCAAGATGAAACTCTTTACTTTTATCTTGTAGTATGTAGACTCAATATTTCCTGATCATTACCAAGTGTACAAAGTAAACAAATCATTTTGAGGGTGTTTCCAATGAAAATGTACACGCATATAGCAAATTTAAATCTGGACAAAAAAGATCGATTAAAGATACCGCACACGTTTGGAAGAGCTAGAAGGATTAAAAAAAAGTTTTTCCCACGTCACTTTCTTGAATAGATTTAAAGACTTCTCACTCTATCGAAAAACAATTAATAATAACACGTAATAAACGTGATAGTCCAGTAACGATTGCGCAAAAGTAAACCAAAAACAGCTTGATAAAATTAATACAAGGATATTTTACGAATTTTCAAACATTAAAGCCCTGAAAACCTGTACACTTACTTCGAACATACACATTATATAAAACTAAAGTTAACTTTATATCTTTCATCACTTAGTAAATTTAGTGTATATTCTGATAATGATGTATTGTTATTAAAAGTAAACAATTATTCTATTGTTGAACTAAAGTTTCTACTCTTTATGTTTTATCGAGTTCGTTGTAAGCTAGTAGAGTAAGTAGTCCTTGGACTAGAGTTTTCATTAAAACTGACGAGGCCGAGTTTTTTTTAGGATTGTGTTTTCGTTAGTTGAGTGCCCAGTGGGAGAGAGAATTTTCCTCGCGCTCACTGTGATTCCGGTCGTTTCTCATTCCGTCACAGTCATCAGCACTAAAGTGAAAACAAAGCCAGCATACACCGACACTAGCAGAGTATCTAGATAACAAATACACATAGCACCGAGAGATAGACATCAACAAAAACTAATGCCAAGGAAATCCGGACATACTACCGCTAGAAAACACAAACAATTTACTTCATCTTTTTTTTACACGATAATCGAGTATTCTCTAGCAAATCTCTTCACACACTTTAACCTTCAACTTTCCATTCACTAGTACTCAACTAAAATAGCTCTGGGTCCATTATCATTTATATAAACGAGTAGTGTCCCAACAACTCACCTGTAAATGATTTTTGATAGCTAAGCTAAGGCAACCACATTTATTCCAATAAAAATAAATGCTTGTTTTGATTTGTTGGTCTTAAAATAGGTACAATAACTTATCTGATAGATATCTAAAATAATTTACTTAATTTTACTTTTTTCCCTAAATATAAAAATTAAGCACGTTGCCACAGGCCTAAAGGCTTGTAGTTTATAAAATAATTGAATGTAACTCGAGTTCAGTTACATTCAGCCATTTTCTTTGACTTTTTATGTTCAAATCAATATTCTACCATTTAAAGACAGAGGGATCAGCCTCTCATAAAAGCATAAGCCACTTCAATATGATGTGATCTTTAGAGAGACCAACAATGGGATAACCTATCCAAAGTTAATTAAAATCAGACCAGTATTTGTAAGAGTGTTGGTTCGCAAAAGTGTTGACGGACAGAGCGACAGACAGACTAGGCATTTTTTCCTATGATTTTTTTTTTTTTTAATTTTTAAAATCGGAGACATAAAATATTTTTGTTCTTTAGAACGATCACAATGTTTCAAAAAGCAATAATTTAAGCGGGCTTTGCTTCACAAAAATAGTTTTGATATAGTGGCTAGCAAAAATTTGAACAACGAGGACTATAATATTCCCAGATGTTTCGACAGATTTCTGTCCACGAATATTTGAATTCGGAGGCACAAAAATATTGTTTTTGAGAATAATAACAATGCTTCCGTTACCTTCGGTAAGATAGGAAGCAAAACCACTTTTACAGTCAGTTTTTGACAGTAAAATTATGAATGCTGCACTTTGAATTTTATTAACATTGAATAAATTCCAAAAAATCTCAGAAGAAAGAAATAATTTTGTTATAAATTCTCGTTTCTACGTATTAAGACACTCATATAGGGGCATCGGTAGCTCTTAAAGAAGAGAAATTGGGTCTTCTATCAATAAAGTTAAACAGCATCGGGCATGGTCATAACATGGATTGTGACCACCATCAGGGTTCAATTCCCGAAGCGGGCACCCCCACCACCCACTAGGTGTTGACCCAGAATCGCCATATAAATAGCTGGCTGATTATATGAATTGGTGACTAATTTTAAGGATTATCACCTGATGGAGCGAGCGACACACTAAGCATGTGTCTTCCATTACAAAATAGTTTTACAAGCCTTGTAAGCCTTGCTTTCCACGGGCTGTTGCACCTCAGAATTAGTTAGTTTTTATTAGACACTATTAAAGGTCAAAATCGTTTTAATTGATCAACGGAAAATCATTTATACTAATAATAATTCGTAACAATACGGGCTCTCCGGCCGACCAAATTATTTAGGTTTAATACAAACAGTGAGTGATGAGTACACAGACACATACCAGCTGTATTACAACAGTGAAAAATAATAGTAAATTGATAAACCTTAACATTTTTCTGTTAAGGGTAACCAAAATGCGGATAAGAGGCCAAAAATGCGACTCGGTTGGAAGAATAACTAACAGTGCATGAAGGCACGAACTCTCTTTTCTATAGCAAATGTCATAATGTAACAAACCAGAGTGAGCACATGTAACAGTGTAAGCAAAACTATCATCGTAGAGAGCTTTACATAACACTCCGGGGGTACAACGGTACACGGTACATAACTCCATCCGTTATAATTACCCTTCGAGAACATGTACAAACGCATGTCGTATAAACTGAAATCACCGTCATATAGATAAACTATGTCAGTTACAAGATAAAGAACTGCGAGGAGTCAAGAAAAACAAACAACTCAATGGAAATAACTGAATTAGGTGAAATGTTTATCTGCCTCGTACAACTATTATTATTATTGCTGCAACTAACTAATAACTAATAATTAACTAATGCTATCTGAATAAGTATCAGCTGTATTTCTAATAATTACGATTTCAGCAACTATAACATTGATATCGGTATAATAAAAAATGTTTAACATAAAAAACTTTATTATGAGATGAGGCTAGTTAGTTTTTGTCTTACTATTAAAAATTAAATCTACCTACATAACTATAAGGTGGATTGAAATGCCCTCGGGCTATTAAATTTGTTGACTAAATATTCACGGCATGAATTTGATAACGTCGTAATATTTCCTATAGCTTATTTAACTATCAAAAACAGTTCCATAAAAACGTATGTATGTATGCAACCGTAATAAACAAGCTGTAAAGTAGTTCTTACTTCCTAAATTAAATAATACACGCAGCAACATTTGCCCTTTATAGTAGAAGTAACTTTTCCTTATCTGAGTAAATGGTTGAATAATTAGCGGAATCAAGGGATTCGTCTAGCTAGAGGATAATATTGCTCATATTTTGATAGGGTGAATGGTTTATCACATAAAGCAAGGTCCACACCTGGAACGAACACATGCAAAACACATATAAAACAAATGATTTAGAACAGCGAACACACCTATTTCTTCTTTTTCAGTATTTCATAGAAAAAGTATAGTTCGTGTTTTTTTGTGTACGATACAATTTCCCACGTTTTTCTATGAAATGCAACGTGAACGAACAATAAACTTTGGTGTTTTTCCTCGATCCTATTTATCGAAGTATTATTTTCCCAAAAAAACAATAATTCAGATTTTTATTTTATAGTCTGAAATTAAATCCCTCAAGAAATATTCCCTCAAGTATTTACTGGAAAAACTAAATTGTTATGGAAACTTCATCTGAAGCAGCCATAATACATAGATTTTTCCTATTGTAATTGTACTATTGAATTTTCTTTCTTTCCAGCATAAATGAATTTCAGAAAACAAAACTGCGGTTAAAACAAGCAGCATAGTTGTCTAACTTTGATTTTAATCCTAATTAAAAGTCTTACTTTTCCTTCTTTTTAAAATATATTAATTTAACCTATAATAATTCACAAGTTCTTTTTTTATTTTGTAAAATTTATTTTCAAAACTATAACTGTTGTTTTTTGAGTCGTAAAAATAACTTTTTGAGTTGGGAAAAGGAAAAAGTGTAGTATTGGGAAGGAAGTTTATTTTTTGAAAAAAAAGGGGATCAAGTAGTAAAAAAGCTTGAGAAAATCTAAAAAAAAACGGCAGCACATTATTTCAACGACTTTCAGGTGAGATGCAAACCATTGAGTAAAACAAAGGAGGAAATATGAGGTCTGAAAACTAGTGCGGGAAAATTCTCTCTTCTTTTGTACCCTTTAAAAACAATAACACTAACTCAGAGGGAAAACTTTAAACACAGAAGTGAAACACTAAAAGGAAATGGCGAAGCTTGATTGAAAACTTTGCGCAGGAAAGCCTCCTGTAGCCAACATATAACACAACCGAGTTTCCACTTGGGCTCCAACTTATTGTTAATTTACGACAAACAACGAAACAAGATCACATTACCGTAACCGACTAATTTCCTGCCCCCCCCCCCCCCCCCACCCCCAACTATTCTCTAATTAGGCTTCGAGCTATTCTCTACAACGTTTACCTCCCTGAATTTATTAACCCCCTACCCCCTTTCAAAGAACACGAGCTTATGACAAAGCATCACAAGTCCTCCTCCCTACCATAAAAAGTTTCGTTTTAAATCTTAAAGACACAGAAAACAAGCAAAAGACTTTCCACATACTGAAGGAAAACTTCTAGTAAAAGTTAAATCTATACATGGTTTCTTAATGATAAACCGTCTTTACCTATACATCTCTTCCATGGCCTTAAGTTTTCCGACGTCGAAAATTTTCCAAAGTCCGCAAATAAACTTGTCTATTCGTTTACTGAATAATTCAAAATGACTGCCTCAAAAAAAACTTATAAGAATACTTACGAACTTATAATTTATATCTAAGTCTTATAGGTTTTACTTTTGCTTAAATAATATTTGGCTCTACTACCATAATTTAAAGTATAAGTTTAAAAATTATATTTTAGAAGATAAATTAAAACTACATTCACTTGTCGTGATTTAATTTGTTATTCATTCATATATTTTAGCTCTTGAGAGGCCAGTACAGCCACGATGGTTTTCAAAATGTTACAAAACAAATGAGTTTAAAGTTGCCCGTCAGCATTTTATCTAAAAATAGTGATTTATACCTTATAGTACACTGCACGTGCACTAATTAGAGTAAGGTACGTTGTTTTTCTAAGCCAGGTTAGAACCTTTTATATTAAGAGAAACTTGTAGGGTAGACAGGATGTTCCCTTTTCTACATTTTACAGAACAAATGCTGCAATCAAGCGACGTCGGGCAGATTGGAGGGACTAGGTCCGACGGGCACGTTAAAGATGAACAATAGACCTGAGATCGAAAGGCCTGGACCGTTGTAAATATCTGCGGATTTAGCCCGTCACAAAAATCCGCTAGTGTAGGTCCTGCCCAGGAAATTGCTATAGTTAATACACCAGGCAAAGAATTGCTTTAAATGTTCTAATTAAATAATAATAAAGTTATATAAATTTAAAGTTTAATTGACTTACAATAAATACTACAAACATCTTATTAAAAAAAGTAGGTACATTTTGTTTTTCTCTGTAACGTGTTGATGATAAGGTTTTGCAATGTCAGCGTGTGTAACCCCTGCCACAGTAATGAAATCTTGAATAAGCGTTTCTTTTTATATCTAATAACAATTCTTAGAAACATCAGTTGAATAATTGTAATTGTAAGGATAAATTCTGTACCCCAGATTTAAATATTTGTGAGAACATTTTAGCAATTTTACAGGAGAGCTTTCGTCCACACACTTAAACAGAAAACTGAGCAGTCTTTCTTCAAAATATACAACAATTTTACATAGATTATCTATTTATTTACTGACAAAGGAGTTACAATATTTCACCACAATTATCTCCTTGCGTAATGTAGAACATACCATAAAAAAAGGACATACAATCATCCACCTCTGAGATTCAGAAATATTCTTTCTAAAGGAAATAACGTCACAGGTTCTGTATATCTCGAGATAGTAAACTGATTGTACGGGTCATTCTTAATGGATTTTCCAATAATAGCAATCATAAAGCAATCTAGCTCCCGTTAGTATCACAAAATAGCAATATCTTATAAGAAAGAGACTTATTAGAAGTTACTACAAACTCCATTTAAAATTATCCCCACTATTGCGTACGAAGCAATGAGATTCACTGAATTTATGACAGTATCTTCTTCGAAAGATCAAGACGAAATAAAGAATACATGTCTATGCTATGGTAAAGAAGAATAAAAAGAAATACCTTTTTAAATTAATAGTAGGAAGAAAACAATCAAGAAAGTAATCTCACCTGAAACATAAATAAATAAAATAAAATTAGTACTTGAAATCAGTAATATGATTTATAAACAAAGTGCAATAAGCAAAGTGTAGAAAAAATAGAGTAAAGATGCTGTATGACAACGAAAGCTTGAATAAAGAGAACTACCATGCAATTTTAGGGCGTACGTCAATTATGTTTTAATGCGGCCGCCATTTATACAACCATAATTTCACTATTCAGTTGCTTGTACAGTGGTTGCTTACATGTAATGTGTGTTGAAGGATATGTTTCGAATTTCAAAGCTATGTGCATACGCAGTCCATTACCACACTACAATCAGACCGCAGAACTGCTGTAAAGTAAGTTTGCTATATCGCTCTAGTTGCAGATAACCTTGCGCGAAGGTTATGTTGTTTTTTTTATTCAAGCGAATGTCCAATTGGTTTAATTTGAAATTTTATTTAAACCCAGGGACCATAGACAAAGCACTCGAGAATAAACAGCATTTTATAGAATCGTACGAATTGTAACAGATTTCACACGCCCAAAAAATGTTAAAATACAATTGCTACATCATTTACTTTTTACTGCTGTAAAAATTCATGGTTTTATAAGAAAGGGCCTAATAACAAAATGAGTTAAGACAAGAAAAAGAAAAAGAAGATGACATGGCTACGTAAGCGAGGTTATTAAAACATCAAGAGGCAAGAATCATCCTGTGTCCTTATGTCTTCAGCTCGACAAACACACTTCAACAATCACTTCATCCTTCAACCCGGCGTCCTACGACAGATTAACAACGGTCCAAGGAGAAAACGTTTCCACGACACCCAAAGAAAAGGGAAAAAAATTCTTAGATTTCCTTAATGCGCAGGAAGTAAATTAACATTAAATGAGTTTCTCTCACCAGAAATGGAAATAAAAAAAATGTCATCACAATAACTCAAGAGAAATAAAAAAAGAGCTTAAACTTGAGAACTGTGAGAAATCGTGTTTGTCGGACAATTGATAAGAAGTAGTTATATTAACATTAGCTGGATGGAATGATAATGTAAATATGAATTTCGGTATGGAAAATTGTAGAAAAATTAATAGAAAAATGGAATTCAAATCGGTATCATGGAAATGATTATAATTTTAAGTTTTTCAGTACAAATAAAGTCACTAAAGTTGCAGCTTCTAGAGCTATTAAGTTATTTAAATATTAAAATCAGTTAAGCTATTATTTCTTTGAAAAGAAAGCAACATATGGTACGTCCGATTTTACATATTTTTTTAAGGAAGCGCTGTTTTATTAAACAAAGCAGTTGTCACCTTTTATAAGGCCATAATCAGCACTCTTACGCGTACAGGAGTCTTACGTCAATCTTCGATAGACCTATCACTATTTATTTTTTATTAATTTAACTCAATGTCTTCCTCAATTAGCACTGATGATGATCTTATGAAGGTTGAAAGCTGCTTTGTTTAATAAACCAGTTTCAATTTACATGGAGAGACAATGTATGTAATTTATTTAAGAGGACCTCCATAGACACTCCTATATATAACTTAATTAGAAAGAATTAAATACATATTAGATGGTTTTTAGTGATCTAACTGTCATCAGAAAGGTAGATATTATATTTTGCCACCATCTATTCCTGGCTATATCATTGCTGAGCCTGACTGCTAATGATCATTAGTGAGCCATATAAATCAGACCATCACGGCGAAGGATCGAACCCACGTCCTCGTGCCACACTTGATTCATTGATGGCCGAGCAGAAGTGGTAAGTAATTTAATCCACACGGCCATGCCGCACTCAAGGACATATCTAACGAGTAAGAAAGAAAGACAAATAAAAATTAATGAACCCCGTTGCATAGAATCGAAGCACGGTTCTACAATTTCAAAGCTGCAATGATTTTAGGACGAATGATTTCAACTAATCGGAATTTTAAATTTTCTATCTAAAGGAGAATAAACAAATATTTTGAAATGTTCTAACTAATAACAATTGCTTCAGAACTAATCCAAGGTAAAAAATCATGATTATTAACAAGAACATTTTTTTTAGTTGTGTCACTTCTGAATAAAATTTTAATTAAAAAAATAAAATGGAAATTATTCAAAATTAGCGGCATTTAGTTTATGTAATATGATTATGATTCTTCATCATCTGTGCCAGCTGTATAATACCTTTATAACCTTGTGGAATTACCAACTCTTCAAGTGGTTTCATAGACAAATAAACATAAACTAGATAAATAAGCCCCTATTCATGTTGTCATATTAAGACCCTTGATTTGAAAGGAAGAAATATTGCTTTTCCAAACGAAAAAAAAATTAGATTTTCTCTGTTTATTTTCTTAACGAAGATAAATCAAACTTAAAGCAAGGTTTACAAAACAACAAATTCAAGGTTCTGGGGTAAAAAAATAAGAAGGGAAGCCAATTAATCAAGAAAAAATACTAGAAAATATAAAAAATAGAACTTGTGCACGAAAAACGAGACCACGAAGTAAAAGAAACACTAACAAATAGAGCGAGGAGAAGCTTAAGCACTCTTGAACCTTCTCAATAAGAAACTGTTCCCCCCCCCTTGGCTACCACTTCAACCCACAGCACAATGTCATCCCCCCCCCCCCCTATCCTACAATGATTCCTCTCTTCCCCTGGGGGCCCATTTCACAGCCATTTATATAATTCAGTGACGTTTACTCACAAAAAAAGTAAAAATATTGAATAAAATAAAAAGTTCACGAAGAAGTGGAAAATGAAAAGGTCCTGGGAGGTAGTATAACAAGGTGAGGGGAAGGACTCTTTTTAAAATAATCCTTTTTCTCTGCTCATTTAGTCCTTTTGGATTCTTTTAGCTATTCAATAGCCTCAACGTACTTCAACCTTTTTATCCGATAACTTTCTTATTTTCTCTTACGATTATATATATAAATATATACTATAAAAGCTAGAATAAGGACCGAGATAAAGGAGGTCAAGAGGAAAGGACAAAGGATGATCTTGGAAAGAAAGAGAAAGAAAAACATGCTCGACAAAAAAGAAAATGCTTTAAACAAGGTAAACCTGGGATGATATCGCAAAACCTTCAAGGACTTTACAAGCATCTTATTTCTTTCCTAAAACCGGACAGGTTTATCCTTGGGTAACCCTGCGCCCTTTATCCGCACGATAATCCAATAGAAAATACGGAGCACCCGAGCAAGTAGAGGTCAGATCCAGTAAATATGTAGACGATAAACTAGGATTCGGTTGGGTTAAGGTCGCCTTATCTCTGGCAAATGATAATAGTAAGCGGAAAATAAAGAAGATAACAAGGTGAAAGTACTCTAAGCTATCTTAAACTTTTGTTAAGTTCAAGAAAATCTAGTAAGCCTTAGCAATCAAATCAAGTAATCTACTTCCTTTACAAGTTACAATGTATTGTTTTAATTGTTTTTATTTTTTTAAATTTCAAATTTTAATTATTATCTTAGCCTTATCATTTTAACACATATATGTAAAATAAATTACTGTGAGCAAACAAACGAGCACAATACAATTTATTTTTTTATTGCATCAATTTTGAAGCATGTGTCAGAACACCGGTCCCCAGTTCATAGTTAAATGTGATTGTGATTATAAACTAAATTTAAAAATTTAAAAATTTAAATTTGATTAAGTCTATTAAAACATCAATTTTTAAAGAAATGTTTGAGATTATAAGTAGGACAAAAATATATAAACAAATTACCAAGTAAATCGCTATTTATTGTGTGGACAGATGTTTAAACGTCGTTGAAGCAATTTAAAAGGAGGAGGGTATTTTTACTGATAAAAATTTAATTATTGATAAGAGGAGCAATGACATAAATCTTTTTATTTATTAAAAAAAAAAACCAGCACGATTTAAAATAAATAATAATTTATTTGAATGCTAGTCATAGCTTCGATCCTTATGTTCGTTAAGCGGCTAACAAAGGATGACTTAATAGGGTGGTTGAAAGCAATCTTTATATAAATTATTAGATATTGTGGCTAAACAATAAACTTACTAGTTTATTAATAAAGTTTTCCACCGATAATACTGAATTAAATAGAAGAGTCTCAGAGGATTTTCCAATTTAATTGAAAACCGAAATTCAATGGAAAATTAATATTTTGTAGAAGAGGGTATCCGAATGTTATTACATCTGAAAGTTTTTAGAAGTTTGTTAGACCTGAAAGTTTGTAAAAGGGAGGGGGGTAAGAGACGCTCTGGAGAACCTAAATAAACAAATCAGAGAAGCGTAAAGCGGATAGCGGCATCCTCTTCGTGATCCTGCTAATGGTGTTCTAGAGGACTACAGTTGGGACCTTCGATCTAAGGTAAGGTGGAAAGAGGAACTGAGTATTATTGTTGAAGGGCAGATCCTAAGGGCAGTGAACCCTAGCATTATATCAACATATATATACATATATACATATATACTAGACATAACCGAAACACCCTTCTAGTGAACAGACATAAAACAGCTGACCCTTGTAAACAGTTCTGACATGCTACTCTCCCCCTTGGGCTATGTGTTCGTACTTACAAAAAAGGAGAAACACCTTGAAGACAAAACCGTACAAGAGGTTTCCGTCTAACATAAGTATTAAGTAGTAGAACAGATGTAAACAATAAGGTGACGTTAAAAGTGAAACCTACATTAACACGGCAATCAATATGTCAGTCTCACGCAAAAATAATGAGCTGATTTGAAACAGAACAAAAAATCAGAGTCATACTGTGATCTCCTTTCAAGATGAATAACTAAAGTATTAAAAAGCAGAATGAAGGAAGTGAATAATTAAAAATCCCGTCAAGTAATTGCCAGCAAGTTACTAAAAGGGTTTCTTCGGTCATAAAAATTAATAAATAGAACATTATATTTGATTACATTTTTTTTTAACTAAAATATGTATAAAAAGTTGCACTTTTGAGAAGCAAGATGTACATATATATTATCCTTTAGTATCTTAGGTATGAACATATTTGGTTCTTTTAGAGGTAATATGGCCGCCATTTTGGAAACGCGATGTATATTTGTGAACCAAATTTCAATACCTTATTTAAAATGATACCAACTTTTAGTATCATACAAATTTTGGGTCTTCATAGCGGCTACCTACAATTTCTAAAATTAGACTTTTTTATACCAACTCCCGGAACTATCATTGGACTACAGAGATGTATATTTTTGTATTTTAGCCTTATTTTTAGGACCTGTCCTAATGGGGTAGTGAGGACATTTTGTTTTAATTTTTTGTGTGTTTAAGTTCGCAATATTTTTTTTGTTTTTGGGCAAAAAAGTTTAACTTTTGTACCAAATTTCAAATCTTAGCTACAGTAAGTCGGGTAATATACTCCGAGACGGACGGACGAACTACCAAAAGCGTTAAGGGTTTCTAGGATGACCTCGAAACCCTAAAAAATCTAGAGATTATATATAAGATATTTCGGTCAGATTATAATTGGCCAGTTGCCTTCCCACCACAAAAACGATCTTTTAGCCTAATACTACTATAATAGAGTTAGTACTAATACTAGTAATAATTCTAATGAATCAGTAGAAGGCATTAAGATTAAAAAGATAAGTCAATTTCTTTAGTTAAAGGTATTGAATATTGAAAAATTGAAGATAGGCTAAAGAAGGTAATGTAAAACTATGAAACAATAAGATATTTCAAGATCTTCAACGAAGATAGACAAACATTGTGATAAAATAATACTAAGATATAAGATATTTGAATATCTTCAGTAGAAGATAGACCTTCGAAGATAAGACATAAAATTAGTTACTTATAATAATTTTTAGGGTTTCGTAGATCCTTCTCAAAACCCTTGTGCCGGGTGATGTCTTTGTCCGTCCGTCGCTCTTTGGTTCATATCTCCCAAACCGTTCAAGCTAAAAAGTTTAAATTAGAAGTACTGCCGTAACTTCTTGACCCACTCATAGGAAAAATATAGAGAAGATAAAAATGTAATATGCGCATGCGCAAATCGTAAAAATGTGGTAAACTCAATTTTTTTTTTTTAATTTTCGAGTGGGGTATCAAATAAAAGCTCCTGACGAGTAGGTTATAAATATATATGTGCTTGTTTAAATTTTTCATTCCTTATTGGTTTTATGAATTAAAATATTTTTATATAGAGCAGGATGGAGGGAGGAGGATTTTATTTCATAATATAATAAATAATAAGATATATGCTTAATAATCGATGAAGCCCTAAAATGTATAGTACTCTTATATAAATGGGGCCTCTATTTGTATAGGAAATATACAGGAGAGTTAATATCCCTTAGTCTAGCAACCTATTAAGACAAAGGGATATTCAGTCCAACATGCTTTGGGAAAGGAATATCACACTTTAATATTAAAAAAAAGTGTATATTCGGTTGTCCGAAAGTATTTTTTTTTTTTTCTCTTACTCCTTAAATATTGTACAACAAGTTGGCGGAACATGGAACTATGTTCTTTTTTTTTTTTTTTTGGTTGTAATCGTGGATTCACTAAGGCGTGTTTCCGTGCGTCCTCGAAGCAAACAGTGTACCTCCCTGTAGGATGAATAGGACTCCTGGCTTCACAGGAAACCCATTCTACGTTTTGACACACAAAAACACACTACAGTGTTTCCCTGGTAATGGGGTAAAAAAAATATATAAAAAAGATTTGTTCTTTTCACTTTTATTTATATACTGAATCTACCGCATTAAATCTGAATGATATATTGTGTCATTACAATCTGATTCTACTGTCACTTTGTTACAATGATCATTAAAATGAACCTATATCGTTATACGGCGAGAAAAATATCTAATCCACAACATTAAAAATAATTAACACTGGTGTTATATGCACAAAGAATACCTGACACAACTTAAAGAAGACATCAAAAGAAACAATACAATTCAATTAACAAGACATAGAATCAAAGTAGTCTATAATCGAGCCTTGTTGCACCACAAACATTTATATAGTACTAGCTGGATATCCTTGCTTCACTACGGAGTGTGTTATTTTTAATTTGATGGGTTTATAAACCTACCATCAAGAAACTTTTAAATTATTTGCCTAATCGAGAATATCTAGATGATATCCTTCCTCTTATTTGTATAACCCCTTCCCTTTGATAATAATTTGCAAATATCCCATATTACTAATTAATTCCAACTACTGATGAAAAATTCTTATGTTTACTTTGGGGAGAAAGCAGCGGTATTTTCCTTCTGTATCCCCCCGTGTCTTTTCACATCCCTAGGTTAAAATTGGAATTATCTTTGATTAATATATTATATGTTTACATCCAAAATAGGACCCCTTTCTCAATTATTAACTTCCTAACTTTAGAAGATTTATTATACTATACTTTTTATTTTTATTTTATTTTAGCGTTTTAAAGAAGTGGTGATAATTATATTATAAAGGTTTAGGCATGGTAAGGTGTGACTTATAAAAAAATGTCTTCTTGATGATTTATAAACAATTTAAATAATATACATATATAAGTTTAAAAAAAATGAATCTAAATATTTTTTGACAGTGATTAAACAGTTTTTCCTACAGAAATTTCCACAGAACATAAAATATTGTCTGTAGCTTCTTCAGCAATTTTGGTTAAATACATTTTTTATAAAAAATAAAATTAGAACTTTGAAATCTATTTAGAAGCCCCATTCTCCGCCCCACATAAAGCTATCAAAAAGTTTTATAGCCAATAACACCCGCACAATTGAGCTTAACATTGTACCAAAAAACCAACAAAATTTGTTTAGCCTTTTGGACGTGATGATTGACGCACAGACAAACAGACACAACATTTTCTAAACATAAATTCGTTATCAGGACTACTCATTTAGTAAAAATACAAAATTTGAGCCCAATCGGATAAATGCACATTTACAGACACCAGTCCAATATTATATATATTTAAGATTATTTAACATGTATTTAAAAAGTATTAGGTGATTTCTTTTACATTTCGTTTTCGATTTTCAGTTAAATCAGATATCATTTCATTAGTATTTCGCTATATATTCCTGGGAAAACTACTTCAATGGTTAATGATTAAGTTTGTAAAAAAATGTCTTCTTGATGATTTATAAACTATGACAGCAACTTTCTGTTGTATACCAATAGACAACATTTTAATTTCTTAAATAAAAGTATTTTATTATATATATATACATATTAGTATCTCTAAATTAGGGGTAGCGCCCCAAATTTGAAGATAAAATTAAATTCTTATTTCACCCCGAGGTATGATTTTTCATACCTCATAACATTTATGCTAAATTTTACCAAAATCCATATATAATATATATATAAAAACATTTATAATATAAAAACATTTTCTTACTTGCCAAATACACACCACAAACTTAAATCAAATTATTAATGTTATTTTGTCATTTGAGAGTCGCAGCACAAGGATACAAATTTGAATACGTCTCTGCATTTAATTTTAGCCTCCTTGGGGCGTGTATTTGCCAAGTCAGATAATGTTTTTAAATTTAAATGCGTAGAGTGATTTGGGAAAGAGAATAAAAAGAGGGACTGACATATATCATGTACTTGCACTGGATAAATTAGACCTAGTAGAACTTACTCGGACAGTGGGAGACAAACTTTTTACTCGAGACTTGGCTTATTTTTTTACAGTAGTGTTATTGTTGGGATTTCACTTCTTTTTGTAAGTAATTTTTCTTTTTTCTTTCTTCGTTCTTGTTAATCTTTCGTGTAACTTCTTCGTCGGTAGGTGTTCCAATTGAACTAAATAAAATTATCTTGAGTAAATATGTACACATAAAGACACTTTAAGTTAAGATAACAAACTGTCATCAATGTTGTCAAATCAATCTTAACATTTTAAAGTTCTCCACTAGGTAGCTCTAGTGGCGCTGTTTATAATTTTTTAATTTGTTTACAATATGTATTTTGAATAGCCGGTTTTTGTATTAGCCTTGAAAGGGACAAATAACCAGATTTTTTGGGATTTTTTTAATTTTTCTTTTATTTGTACAATAAACTCTACCTATATACAAAATTTCAAGTTTCTAGGATAGTTAGAAATGCTTTTGAATTATGATGTGTGAGTGAGTCAGTGAGTGACGAAATAACAAAACTTTAGGCTCATATATCTTATGAACTACTATGGGTAGGTGAGTGAATTTTTTATTTCTGGCTCAGTTTGTCGTGAACTTTAAATTAAAATTAATTTATAAAGCTAAATATCTTCAATAGGATAATAGAGGGGGGTCCAAATTGCCGTGAGTTGGTTCCAGTAAAGGATGGTACGGCTGTGCTCGACTTGGCGGGGGCACTGCCGTGCCCCCAGATATATATGTATATATATATATATATATATATATATATATATATATATATATATATATATATATATATATATATATATATATATATATATATATATATATATATATATATATATATATATAAACTAAGTATATGGGAAAGTAGAAAGGTAATATAATTCGAGGTATTTCGGAGAATTTTATTTTATTTTTATTTCTTTGTCACCTTGAACAGAAACTACTGAATTTATATTATTAAATTAGAATGAAGAAGCGGAGAGATAGAAAATGGTTTGATCAAGGGGAAATACAGGATCCAGTCTTAGAGGTAATTAAGTGCGAGCGCAGAAAGGATGTGCAATGTGCAATGACCCGTAAAGACATGATGTGAAGCAGTGGGACTGTGGTACAGGGTACAGGGGTACAGAATCTCTAAGATTAGAAGACGGCGGAGTACACAAGGAGGTACCCTC
The DNA here is from genome assembly GCA_951217055.1 of Gerris lacustris. Taxonomy (NCBI): domain Eukaryota; kingdom Metazoa; phylum Arthropoda; class Insecta; order Hemiptera; family Gerridae; genus Gerris; species Gerris lacustris. The sequence goes on along the minus strand of OX578278.1, from coordinate 39,770,794 downwards.
ACTCTACCAAGGTTCAAGGACTCGTGCAGAACAGTCCTTTCACTTCGCTTCTTACTACCTGCCTTCTCTTTAGACGTTCATCTCAGCAAGCTATCACCTTCTAAACATTACTTCTTCCACAAATAATACTTTACACTAAGTTAATTATAGTTTGACAAGAAACTGATTAAGGTTCATTCAGGATGAACAAGTTTCATATTACAGCAACTAGTTTCTGCAGTTATTAAATGATAATTTGATACTAGATCGAAAAATGTTTTTTCTTGGCATTTAAGAAGATGTTTTATAGGATTATTTAAATATATTAATATTTCAACAAGTTATGGTTTCGTTGATTTGGGACAGTGCTGTAAAGTTATACATAATGCTGTTTTAGGAGTTAGACGAAGTGTTGTCTCTGCAGTCTTACTAAGTTGCTGGTAAAGTTGTTGGGTATGTTTGGGATGTGTAGAGAAGCTTCCAGTTAGATATAAGGAAACAGAATCTAATTCAAGTGTAGCAGTTCGTATCCCAAGAGAGTCTGGGTTTGGTAGAAGCCACAAAGCTGCGGTCAGTGTCTCCGTTCTTCCAAAAGAGACTCTCTAACTTTGATCCAGCCTAACTCTGTTCAATATCCTGCCAGTCCTTCGGTGCGTAACCTCTTTACTCCCTCTAATTCTTTTACGTTTCTCTTAAACTTTTTTTTTTTTTTCGCTTCCCCTCTGTTTCTCAACCTCAAAATCGGTTGTCCTTCGGAATCGTTCTCTCCCATTTAACGTCTATATAATCCTTCCTTTTAGATTCTTTTCTCATCGACCTCTCTTGTTCCATTGAAAGAGATTAAAGATGGCGGTTCGTTCGGCTATAAATTAAGGCTTAACAAATTGTAAGAGGATTTTGTCATTTAATCAATAAAAATTACAGAAATCTTATCACAGAATTAATTAATACAATCAGTGTTGGATAATTAGTTGTAGCTGCTTTTATAACACACACTTACACATCTATAAAAGATGTATAAATTTCAGATGACCGTATTGAAAGGGGTGCTTCTATAGATCATTGTAGCAAAAAAATCATATACGCTATTACAAACGTACAATTCTCACCTTTGTAGGACCTATAAGCAAAAATAGGGTGAGTTGAAATGACTGGAACTTAGTCTAAAAAAATTACAATTACTCAAAAAATATTAATTGAAGCGAGCGCCAGCGAGCATCTTAAATTCAACAAACTATATGCATCCTGTCTGTCAGTAACGTTAACTTGAGTAAAAGTTGACCGATTTGTTGAAATTCGGTATACATGTTCCTTTTACTTATGCTCAGGCTAAGTTCGTTGGACATCGTTATCCGTCCATGAGTTCGCGCGCAGCGCTCTCGCAAACGTGAGCTTCAAATTAAAAATTGGAATTTCAGGACGGGAAAAGATTCTATCATCACCTAATTCGATGAGACGAATACTTTTTTCAAATAACATTTTGTAGTAAAACCAACAACAACACCGCTATGAATAAATAAAGATCGTTAAAACTATTAAAGTGGACCTAAACGTTTAAAGTAGAGAAAACAACGTTTTTACCGAAATCTTACGTTCTAACGAAACGATTTTAATAAAACTTCATATACATCGTCTAAAGTACAATTGAAACAGGCATGTAAAATTTCAACTTGATACCAGCAGAGGTTTTTGAGTAGTGGAGTGATACATTTATAATAAATAGTTTAAAAGCTACTGCGGGTGGTTAAGATTCTTATAGGCGTGTAGTATAGGTTTATCTATGACATTCAGCATGATCAATAAATTCCTTAATATTTAGTATTGTATTGCAATACGCTCGCTTCAATTACTACTATACATCGCTTCAATTACTAGTCTTGGAACATTGAATAACCAATTATTAGAAATATCAGGAAATTTACTATAAAATTAAATACGCACTAGTTGACTTTTTTACTATTTAGTGTGAGCACGAGCTATATGAACACAAAAGAATATATATTTTACATTTCTTTAAAAAAGCATTAAGCGCACATATCGCTATTATCCTATTAAGAGAAATACCTACAAAGTTAAGATATATTGGCGCTATTAATAAGATTTAAAACTATGCCAAATACTTCAAAATATTCCAACTCTGAGTGGGCAAACAAGCCATTGATATATATATAAAAAAAAGGCATGCGTGCAGCAGGTATATATAGAGATAGTTAAACATGCACACATTAAATTAAAAAAAATTGTAGATTTTTGTTTAAAAATAAATTAATTTGATATTAATCAATTAGTCGAATCAAATTAATATTCCAATCGATTTTGATTATCGAATGATCAGATTGAATTCGATAAGGAATAATCAATTACAGAAATCATTTAGTCAACCCTAGTTTAATAAGTTTAATGTTAAATCACAAGAAAACTTTCAAGCGAAAATATTACTTCAGAACAGCAGATAAACTGACGATTCGGCTTCGTTTATAACCTTAAATGAACCCAGCGTACTAGAAGAGAGGGTGGGGGAAAACCTGCGACGCCGCCTCTATGGCTTCATGAATAAAATTGTCTTTGGTTTCCAATTGGTGTTTTGGAGGCAAACAATTTCTTTTGCTGAGTTTTATCTATTTTCATTTTCATTCACAAAAAAATCTAAATTGACTATTCAGGAAAAATTTTCTATCGAAAAAAAAAAACACTTTTTCTTTTGTTTAATCAGTAACAACATGTTCCGTGTGACATGTTATCGTTTTTTGTTCCCATATATATCGAATCGGTTCAAATGTCGAGTTCAGCAGTCATGCTTGGGTATCGGGGATATTGATAAGAGTTAAAATTCAGAGCGATGCAAATAAATTGGGGGGTAAACTTCACCCCCTCCCCCTCCCCAAATGGGATTTGCAAGTCAAATTTATGTAAATGTGGTCAATAGGTTGGGAAGGACTCGGAGGAACTATCCACTGATTGCCTTATTCTAACCCCTTGACTCAGCGTCATACCCAACGAGCTGAGAATTAGCGCAGTACGAAATGGTGTCCAGTTTCCGGACCCCTAATTATGACAATTTTCTCACCCGTCCTAAACCCTTTTAAAAAAATAATGATACATATTAACATAAGATTATCAATTACAACTCCTCCCTTTTTGGAAATATATTTTATTTGTAAATTAAAATGTTTTCAAAAGTAAAAAAAATACAACTTGTACAAAAAATTCTCATATACTTACCATAATAATAACTCCTCCCCGGTGGGGAATCGAACCCGGCCACTCACTGTACGCGTTTAGAGCTATCTTCTAAGGAACTAGATTTTTCTCGGGAATACGACTTATATTCGTATTTAAGTAGACTAGAATTTAAATTTTTTTAATAAAAATTGTCGAAACCGTTTTCTAGAAATAATTCTTAAAAGAGACAGACCACAGACCAAAATTTCTTAAAAACCACTTTTATGGACTCAAAGGGCCTCAAAACGAGTAAATCTATTACAATATTTTTTCCTTGTACATACTACGCATATGCGAGAAAATAAAAAATCCGTCGATCGGAGAAAACTCTCTTTTCATGTGTATCCATATTTTATTTCGACAGTCCCCCATTTCCATCTTTGAGTGATATTATCAATAACTAGATTTTCCTCCGAGAAAGTGACTTAAAAGATGCTGCAATCTGCACTTACAATATTTTTTTGTAAACCAAAATATGTAGTTGAAATAATTTTCGAGAATTGTTTTTCTCAAGGGAGGAAGCAGTGCATCGAATCTATGCATGAAAACATATTTATTATATATTTTTAGTAAGGTCAGAAAGTTAGAAAAATATGATGTTCTCTGTGCTGAAAAAAACAGTAGAGCTTAAAGTAATAATAGCTTAAACCTATTATTATTATATTTTGTAAAGATATTCATGTAGGGAAAACCACTATGGGAAATTAAAAGATTATTTAATGGAGGACCAATTATAATATCGATGAAACATACAAGTTATCTTTTCCTATAACACGCCCATACTCCATACTTGAAACTATATCTGTGTTTTACAGACCTATAGGATAGTTCGATAGGTCTCTAAAACACAGATGTAGAACCATGCCTACAAAAATCAACGGCGTTTAGATTTTATAAACAAGTTTGTCAAACCTAAAACCTGGTTGGTAGACTGCAAGACCAGCACCTACATGTTGAGATAAGCTGTGCGAACTAACCTAGGTGAATATCATACCTCATCCTGTATGGGGTTTATGAGGCATAATATAAAGAGCACGAAATTATGTTTATTTTTTGTTTAGGCCAAAACTACTAACTAAGTTGCTATTGTGTTGTAGTTAACGGGAGCAGATAAATAACTGGATAATATATACATATAAATCATTTAGTTCATTATTGGTTGATAAAAAGAAACACTTAGAAAACATTAAAGGGTTACGGTGAATTACGGAATGTGTGGGTAAGGTCAGCTTAGTGGTAAGGAAGATGCGGGCAGGAACGAGGCAGAGGGTCTGCCCACATAGACAAGAAGTATCTCTCTTGTCACAAGACAACAAACCAGTAATTCTTGGTCTTATTTCACTACCAGAGTAATAAGCCGACAGGAATTCGGTATATTGAAAGCAAGGCCTGATAGCATCCCGAGCTCTGATCTATCTCCATACAAGGAAGCCACCGACTAACAATAGACTCGATATAATATAATGGCTTTCAGTACACAATGAAACTCGCCCCTCTTATATACAATATACTAATAATAATAAAATAATGTTTTCTTCTACGTAGCCAGAGAATAATGGAGCATAGCAACACCCCGATCAGGCGTACAATCTTAAAACAAGATATTTATCGCCTTCAATTTAACTACAAATAGATTGAATAAAGGTGTGTTAAGGAATAATATAAACTGCCTCTCCAAATAAAACGGGAAAAAAATGGTGTCTCCAAAATAAAATGAGACAAAAAAAAATAGTATTTTCTTAATATGTAATTATCATTCCTGTAGATTAGGAAAATAAAAAAAATTAGAAAATTAAGGGATAAACTGAAAAATTAATTATAATACATATTATGTTCTGATGTATAGATACCACATCCACTGCTCAGTCGAGAAAAACAATTCTCGAAAATGGTTTCGACTATTTTTGTATACAAAACAATATTGTAAGTGCAGCTCTCTTTTCATTCGCCTCCTTGGAGGAAAATCTAGTTATTGATAATGTCGCTCAAAGATGGAAATGGGGGAATATCGAAATAAATAATGCATGAATATGAAAAGGTGTTTTGGATTTTTCTCCGTTCGACCGATATTTTTTATTTTTTCTCATATACTTAGTTTAAATATAAAGAGAAGTAGTTTACTCGTTTAAAGGACCCTTGAGTTAAAAAAAGGTTGCACTGTCATCTGTAGTCGGTCTAGCCCTGGAATGCTAATGGTAGTCGAATCGACGAGCACAGTTTCAACCTTAACCTTTTACGCTTTTATGCGATGGTGATGGGTAACCCATCCTTGTGCAGTGCTTGCACTGGTTAGTAACACACCTGCTAGTGTAGCGGTAGTAGTCCTTTTGAGCATACACTCGTTTTCTGGCAAATTCCCGTCAAAGCTAGTTCGTCGATTCGACTAACGTTTAATAATAAACGTAGGGAATTAATTGGTCGTCGAATGAGCCTATATCCTGGGAAAATGGGCCTGGGGAAGGGGCGATAGGTCTAGGGGTAAGGGGCAATGGGCCTAGGGTAATTGACCTTGGGCCAGAGACCAGTGGCCGATAATCTGGGGCCTGGAGCACTTAGCAAAGGGCCTAGAGCTTTTGGCCTGGGGCGTGGGACCTGGTGCATTAATGTTCACTCAATTTCAGATTCTTCTGATGTTCCTACTAAGTTATTTGTCATCAAATGTTTGTAATCTCACTAAAAGATTTAATAACGAGTTCTTAATAGTTTTCTCTTTATAAAAGTGTAGTTTCAACCCAAAAAATGTATTTTCTGCATATGTTAGTCGAATCGACGAAGGTTTAGTAATACCAGCCATCCAAATACCATTAGCATTTAAAGGCTAGACGCGTGGAGCCTAAACAACTTGGCCAATTTCGATGAAATTTTACGCATAGAATGTTCAGAAATATCAAACCCCCACACTAAACCTAATAATTCTGAAGAAAAGTAAGCAAAAATAATTCTAGGAAACGGTGCCGACGGTTTTAATGAAAAAATTCCGTGCTTGCCAAAGGTAAAGGAAGCATATTGATATTGAACATTTTTAAGTCTCCAAATTAAAAAATCCATAAACAGACATCTGTTTATATACTGGAATGTATTATATTTTTTATTATAAAAGTTGATTTAGCTCTTCTACGCTCATTTGTAGCTGGTTAATATATAGGACGTATTTGTAATCATCGATTGCTTAATTTAAAAAAAAAAAAAAAAAAAAAAATATATATATATATATATATATATATATATATATATATATATATATATATATATATATATATATATATATATATATATATATATATATATATATATATATCTATAATATAAGTGGCAATGTCCTGATTGACTGACTGACTGACATAGAATCAACGCACAGCAAAATCTGCTTAACCGAGAGACTTGAAATTTTGAGGATATACTCGGTTCATATCATAGGCATCCACTAAGAAAGGATTTTGCGAAATTTTTATTTTTGCACCCAGGGGTACGGGGTACAAATGTCAAAGTAATGAATACTTTTAATGATGCATATCGTTGAAAAGCTCTTTAAAAGTACAGTAATTGTTGTTATGTACAGTTTTGTCATATTTTCATTTAGGAGGGGGTAAAATGGAATAATATGTATAACTACATCTTATATAAATGAAGAGCGTCAGAGTGTCTATGAGTGTCTTTTATACAAATCTACAGTTTATCCTAATTTGATGAATTTACACACTATCCTTCAAAACAAGGGGAAGGTCACTGCCTACATGAGATTATGAAGTTAAAATGTTGGTACACAGGATTAGAATCTAGATATTCTCGCTTAGTAAAATAATTTAAATGTTTCTTGATGGTAGTTTATAAACCTATCAAATTGAAAATAACACACCCCGTAGCGAAGCACGGGTACCCAGCTAGTATATATATATGTATATATATATATATATATATATATTAATATCATCTTAAATTAAATTGTTCCTCTTGCGTTTCTCTTTTGTTTTTGAGACGTCAGGAGAGATAGGTCTTTTTTTTGTCTCAAGTTTGAATGTGATTCATGTTAATTTGAACTCGCCGCGTGACAGGAGTACGGTAGAAGCGATGCGGCCTGAGGGAGGTCTGAGAGATGTATTGGTCCCGGGCCAGCTTGACCCTCCGCCCTGGGTTCAACAGAGAGGAGATCACGGCATACTCGAGGCATAATGAGAAAAGGTCACTTGGCTCCTAAACCATCATCAAAGCATTCTGAACACATTGTCTACAGCTCCATCCTCTGTCATCCCAGGAATGCATTCTTATCTTACATTCTTGCTCGGAAACGAAGTCATTGTCAATACTAAACAACTCTCAAACGAAATTTCTAGCGTCCTTACCTTTTACAAACAAAATGAAGGAGGCTACTAAAGTTAAGTTAAATGTACTTAACGAAATTCCATTGTCCAGCGGCATAACTAGCCGAATTTAGCGCCAACGATGCTAAACATTTTCATTGAGAAGAAACTATTCCATATTCAAACAAATGTGCAATAAACAAACCATTTCTCTCGCGAGTACCTTTTTAGGCATATACCCTAATACTATAGTTTTAGTAAACAACAAAAGTATTGTATTTAGAATTCAGGCTGTTACTGTAAAAGTGTATACCCTTACTTCCTTTTGATTTGCTCCTGTTTCACTTCTTTTAATTTTCTCACTGTGAAACTTGTTTAATTTATTTGGTTATTTTCAGTCAGTAAACCAACAACAACAACGTAAAATGGTTAGACAGGTATTAACTCGATGCGATCATAATATGATAAAAATACTCTCTGGGTTTCGAACACATATATATCTGTGTTTCAACCTAAGATTTCAGGCGAGTTTCTAGAACGCTAACCACTCAGCAACACCAATTCCCCTAAAACTATTTATCAACTTAAAATAACTAAATTTTTTCAAGTTTAAGAAAAAAAAATTATATATATATTTATATATATATAATATTTATATATATATAATATATATATATATATATATATATATATATATATATATATATATATATATATATATATATATTTGACACAACCCACAATATATATATATATATATATATATATATATATATATATTGTGGGTTGTGTCAAACTTATCTATTGTCATAATGCATTTGTTTCATTTTTTTAAAAAGAAGAGTCGCCTGTGAATTTATAATTAGCTATTTCTAACGGGTCTTTCTCTTTGGCTACTGTCCCATTTCAATTATTTCCCCCTCCTCCCCATTCTCCTTCAAATCTTTACAACAGTACTAACAAAAACTAACAATTTATATATATATATATATATATATATATATATATATATATATATATATATATATATATATATATATTTAAATAAGAAAGTTCTCAATAAGAAGTAACAATGATTGTTCATTTATATAGACAAAATTGTTCTTTTTTTACCTTCAGTCTAATTGTATTTTATGTTCCATCGTTCTTTTCTTAACTCTAAACAAATAACATTGTTTTTTTATTCCTATTCTTCTTCTATTTGTTGGGTAGCATTTTGTTTTTCTCGTAAGGTTGTCTTCTCTTGCACGATTTGATTTACCTGACCGTCGTTCTTGTTTGCCGAACGTACGATGCCTACCTCTATCATAACTCAGAGCGTGGGTGAAGCCAATAGATTAATTTATTTAGTATCCTTTTTCTTTAACTCAGGTTGATTTATCTATGGATATAAATCGACGTTGCATTTTCAATCTTTTTTTTTTCTTTTACTTTTAGATCAAAGTGAATCTTTGTAACTAGACTGACCGAATATAGGATTCACCCCTGTTTGTTTGTTTTTTGTGTTTTTTCTCCCTTTAAACCCTCTTAGATCTTAGTTTTTATTGAAGTATAATACCCCCCGTTTTTAAGGTTCCAATAACTTTTGAATAAAAAGAGATAAGAACATGAAACTATCCAATATTAAAGATCGTATTGACGCGCACACAGGAAAAATATAGCTAACTCAAAATTATCAGCTGTTCAAATCCAAAATGGCGGATAACTCACGTCATGCGGGTAAAATATATTTTTTTATATTTTGAGTCGGGTATCAAATGGACGGTATTGAAGAGTAGATTACAAAAATATATACCACTCGTGGAAAGCGTTTAATTTTCCACGCAATTGTCAAAAAACATCAAAATGTTGCTTCCCCCCCCCCCCCCTCCCCTAAAAGTATATTTCCACTGTTTCTAAAAATATAAAAAATGTGCGGTCTGCTGGGCCAAAGAAAAAATAATCATAGCAATTTGATCCGATAATCTGGGAATCCAAAATGGCGGCTAATTCCTGTCAGGGGGAAAAAAGTTGTTTTTTTTTAATTTTGAGTGGGGTATCAAATGAAAGGTATTGAAGAGTAGATTACAAAAATATATAACACTTGGGGAACATGTTAATAACCCTTTTTTAATAATTTTTCATGCCATTTTGTAAAAAAAATCAACATACCATTGATGATGATAATATCGTGACACGACAGTACACTGATTGTGTTATCCGTCGAGCAACCACCTGTTGAACACTTTTTAAATATGATTGAAAAAAATAAATTAAATGAGATATTGTAGGATTTAAATACAATATTAATATCTACATGAAAAAGTCTGGTCCAATTTATCAGAATCATTTTTCTTTGAACATAAGCTAAAGATAGTATAGCCTCATAGTGTTTTATAACTCTTCACTGACTCTAAAAGCAAATGTAATATTGGTATTATTCAAATTCTTAACTCAAATTTTAGCAATTTATATTTTGTCCATCCTGTATGGCTCCCCAATCCCTGGTCTTTATTAAGTCACTTTGAGACTATTTGTACAACTAACTATTTTAAGATCTTTGTGAGATTAAATTAAAATTTTATTTTATTTAAAAAAAAATGGTTATTTATCGTACCTATAATAATAAAATAGAGGAATATTTGCATGTAGTAAGTAGGCTTCAAACTGCCATTCGTAGGGTATTTTATTCTCAATAATGCAATGAATGATGTACATAGTATTTATGAAGGTTTTGGAAACAAAACGATTTATAGGCATTTGATTAATAGCTTGGCCTACATGATAAAGCAGTCATTAGCACTAGAAAACTGATTTAGCATGAGTACCAGAGTACCAGGCTATATTGCAATAGCGAGAATATAAACTCTTATTACACCCAACAAAGTAATAATTGAAAACTAATCAAGTTTATAAATACTATTATAGTAGTTTTTACGGCCTTGTTCAATTTCGTCGATGTTACTCCTCAATATCATATTTCTAAATTTGAATATAATCGACTAAAAACAACCTTTATAATTCAGTTTTGTGTTAATTTAAAAAAATAAAAAATAAATCAGAATATTGAAATAGAGGATTGCTTTTTCTAGTATTCATAAAAAGTTTAATAATTTCCTCTTATAGTTTATATTTTTTTACATCCGAAGGTAATGGAAGCTAAGAGACTGTTCTTCAGAACGAACATTTTTTATGTCTCCGAATTCTAAAATTCTGAGAGAGAAATTTGTTTCAGGCATCAGGGATAATTTTTGGTCTCGTATCAGTCTGCCTGTTAGTTAACCAACATCATGTAACAACTATCATAAAAATTACTCGTCCTATTTTAATGAAATTCTGATGGTTTGTTGACAGAAGCCCGCAGATAGTCCCACGTTCATTAAATTTTACTTTTTGCAAAAATGTATAGTTAAATAATTTCAGATTAAAAAAACCGGGGGGGGGGGATTAAATAAATTAGATAATGGGCAGTTAAAGCATAACAAAATTAAAGTAAATAAAAGGTCGAGAGGAAGTCATGTGCCCCACTAATTGGCAGACTATTTATATTATAACAACTGAAAACGACAATTTGGAATTTTCCGCATAACGTCAGATGTGTTTAAGAGCTCAAGTGTCAAGTTTTACATGTATTTTAAAATATTAAACAAAGAAAACAGACTTAGCCGAGATACTAACTAAGATGCGGGATAGTATTTTTGGTTTTGAGATATGTAAAGAGTTCACATTTGAAGACAGAATAAGAACATATTAATACTTTATAAGAACAAAAGAAATATGTGTTTTAAAGGAATCTTCTGATAATTAAGACTAAGAGACGGATTCAATATTTACTCATCTTCTCTACACAACCAGTTTGCGACTTTCAATTTATTCGTGCTTAAGTCTTTCTTAATACTCAACAAAGATAACAATGTTAAATGAAGAAATATAGATATATTTAACAACATTGTTAGTTATACATCACTTATATTTATACAGAATTCAGTCTATTTATACAGAAATAATGATAGGTTCCCTTTAAGTTAAGAATTATACACAAGGTTTTTAATAATAATAAAGGTAAAAACACAGTGAAGCAGGTCATATATTACTCATGGCTCACATTCTATAGAAAGAAATCCAACTATCAGATTTAAATGTGGTAACAAATGGTGGAGCTGACCAGTGGCGGATCCAAGGGGGGGGCAAAGGGGGCAAGTGCCCCCCCCCGAGAGAGGGTACCCGAGAGACAATAATATACAAAATTATTTTGCATGTCCTGATAATATGTACACGTACACTATAAAACAGGTAACAATAAGATCCACGCTTGAGAAAATGCATATGTTGCAGTTCAGGGCCACCAACGGGGGGGGGGGGGCAATTCCCAGAGGCCCAGGCCCCTCGGGGGCCCGTGCCTCTGGGGGGCGGGCGGCCCTGGTTTTATTACAACCAAAAAGGCAAGGAGGATATTGTTATCAGTGGCGTGACTATTCGGGCCTTAAAAAAACATGAAACTTATATTTTTGTACTAATGTCGATGGGGACCCCTTTAGAGCATATGATAAAATCTAACATGGAATATTACTTCTACGCCACTGTCAGTGGGCCCATTCAGTTCTAAACGCAATTATTTTTCATTTTTGTTTTGGCGAGAAGCCCCCTGCCTATGCCTTAGCTACGCCACTGAATGTGATAAACTTAAAATTATTCCTAATGTGTCATGAGTATGGAATTTTGAATTCTTGTGTTTCATTTAGTTACTAAGATTATTGTGATGTTTTCATCTTATTCAATATGGTCAATGTTAATTTACAGGAGAGAAACTGACAGATAAATCATATTAACAATCTGATATTAATAACTTTTACATTTTTACTTGTAATGCATTTTTTAAAAATAAAATGTGTTATTTAACTATTTTTATTTGCTTACTCTTAATCTCATTATTTTAGCAAACAATTTATATTATGTTTTATTTTATATTATACTAAGTGTAAAAGAAGATTTTTTAATGAAACTTATCAGCTGCAAAACAACTTAATTATTATTATTTTTTTTTTTAATCCTTCTTAGTTAAACTCCGAAATTCGTCCCCACCAAACATCTTTTCCTGTAAGGACAAACTTGCCCCCAGAAACCCTTAAAACTCATCTTTTTGCACTTAAATTTTAAAAAATTCTCCGGGGGAGGACCCCCGGACCCCCACCGTTATTTGTTCGAAGGGGCCCTAATGCTAACTTGCCCAGGGGCCCGGAAATCCTCTCAGCGGTCTTGTAGCAGTTTCTAGTTTGTTTCTATAAATCATGAAACCTTACCCTACCATTGTGATTAAAACTCAATTATTTCATTCAAGTTGTAATTAAATTTAGTTATTCGAAAGATTTTGAGCCGTATTTACTTTAAATTAAATGTTTTCTTAAGTTTGTTAAGAGTAAAACACAAATTTCTATTCAAAATTTATACATTTTTCCCCTGGACCCCTCTTTTTCTTGAGGGGTATTTCATACCCCGAAAACCCCTCGGTGTTGGATGGATTGCCCCCCCCCGAAATTAGGTCCTGGATCCGCCACTGGAGCTGACATCATTACTCATTATACCTACAAGGTCTATGAAAATCATTAAACAACAGAGCTAAATATATGCATTGATAATAAAAATGTTTCTTGAAAGTGTTTCTTTACATTTTCAATGTAAACCAAACAACAGTCAGTGCTGCTAACTGCATTAAACATCTTAATAAATCTCAGTTACATTTGATAATTTAACATAACTTTTTAAATATAAACTTTTTTCCATATAATAAGATAATATTTAAGCATATATGTTTTTTAAACTAACCAAAATCATTAATTGAATTAAGCCTACATTTAATGATCACCCAATCCATACTAATTACCAACTATGATAACTATGAATAGCACTGATCTAAATGATGTTCGAAATAGCCGAAATTATACGGCAAATTGACTAGAATATTTTATGCCATGTATTAATTTAATACGCAATAAAGTGATAAAACAAATTCTCCAAAACATAATAGTTTTGCAAAGATTGTAAAACAAAAGTTCTTTTCCTAATAATGAGAATTATTGTTGAAGTTTTGGTTCAGAACTCTGTCAAGAGAATGCGTGGGTGTCACTGTTTCTAGCCTTCACTCTGGACGTAACCATGTTTTTAACAATAAACTATTCCGATTAAATAACATAATGAAAATGTGATATAGCAGTTGTGTTATGTGTAATAACTCAGACAATGGAAAAGTATAAGTAAGCCCCAAAAAATCATCACGAGGGGTTAATATTTTTTGTTCAACGGAAATATGTCATGTGGGGGGTCTTAAATGAAAGAGGAGGACGCTCTACGTAAAAATAAATGTGGTTTTGTTTTTGTACCAATTTATCTTTGCACCATGTTTCCTTGAAATTTCATTTTTCCTGTCCCCCTCTATTTTTTTTCTCTAAGGGCCGAGGTGACGTGACTGTCCGTCGCACATTAGTTCATATCCCCCGAACCGTTCAAGCTAGAGAGTTAAAATTTAAAACACTAGCGCAACTTTTTAACCCACACAGGAACAATATAGAGAAGTTAAAATGTAATATGCGGAGGCACAATACGCAAATATGTGGTAAACTCAAAAAAAATTAAATTTTCGAGTGGGAAATCAATTAAAGCAACTGAAGAGTAGATTTCAAATATATATACCTACATGTATATATAATTTTTTTTTACATTGAATTTTTATTGGTTTTACGAGTTGAAACATACCCCCCCCCCCCCCCAACCACTCTATAACGACTAGCCCTGAAATTTTATAATAATTCATGCTAATACCTTATAATGGGCCGATGAAACTTTCTGGTAAAAAATAAAACAAACTAAAATTAAAGGATCCCGGGTTCCCTTAATTTTTGTACTCCACTTGGTTTTGGTTTTTTGGGGCCTTCCATCTGAAAGTTTTTTGGGTTTTTTTCTTTCATATAGAGTGGGGTGGGAAAAAAAAAGAACTTATTTCAATAAGATAGCGTATACGCTACCTAAGAAACCCAAAAAATTACTTGAATGCAAGTACTTCTTTGTGATTTTTTTATTTAATTAATCAATCAAAAACCAAAACAGTTATTCTATTTCGAAAAACTATATATATACGTATATCTCGCAGACTTTGTAAAATATATACTGCCCCCTTCCCATATCAAATTAATATATTGAGAACGATTTCTGCTAAAAACCTCGAAGTAGTTTTATTAAGTTGACCAAAAAAATTCAGTTGGATGACCAACAACAATTTGTTTAAAATCTTTCACGTCATTACAATGAACGGTTCAAAAGTTATAGCAAACAAAAAATAAATTTTTAAATGGACGCCATCTCAAAACGGCTGGGCCTCTCGACCGAATTATTAAATTGCCTATGTACCCTTTGTATATACTAAAAGAATATACATATCAACTATATAATTACAATGATAATAATCTAGCGCTGAATTCTCGTAAATGTATAATAACAAATATATTTTTATTTTATTATTATTTGTTAAAATAAAAAAGTCCAGTCATGCACCATGACTTAATGAGCGAATTTTCAAAGAGACCTGCCTATTATTGGCTTATGATAATATAGGAAAATTTAGGTTTTGAATTTGAATGGGTGAAAAAAGAAATTAGGTACAAGGGGGTACGGGGTACAAAAGTGAAAATAGTATTTACCCTTCAAGATGCATGTCGTTGGAAAGCTTTTTAAGAGTACAGTAATTGTTGTTATGTACATTTTTGTCATATTATTATGTGAGAGGAAAAAAAGAGATTATATAATGGAAAAAACAGCTATTTTTGACCCTAAATTGACAAAATTTGACCTCTAAAAGGACTCCAAAAATTCTGGCCAACGAACTTATTATTTCTTTTGATATTATTGGCATTTTAAAATTTGTTTGGATTTTTTAAGTGCATCCTAGCGTGAGATATCGTCTGGAGTGACACACATATAATTATATATACATACATATATACATATATATACATACATACATACATATATGCATATGTACATACATACATAAAAAAGTGTTAAAATTCAGGAATCGATTCAGAATGGTCTAAAACGGATTTCCATGGAGAAAATTTTCAAAAATTCGCATTACAAAAAACTTGATGCCATTGCAATAGCTTAATTTTCTTCGAAAATTCGCTCAACAATAAACGACCCAGTTATAAAAACCTAAGGAATTATCGTTACAAGCGTGTAATTGGTTTCGTGAATTAAGAATGGAAAGGAATTAAGCAGAACATGTATTAGGGTATTTTCATCCGGTAAACAAGCAGAAACAGATTAAACTTAAAGTAAGGGGGAGAGGAGTAGGACGCTGGGGAAAGTCACAGAAACCGACTTACAAGTTGATGGTTCTAATCCTACTTATGTACGGCGGTATTTTGTTAAAAGAGTTTTTAGTTTCAAATCTGTTTAAAAAATTCAATTGTCAAATAAAGACATTGTTTTATAAAGCTGTGATTAATGAAAATTAAAATATTTATCATTCATTTGCATCATTTTTTAAAAATATATACATGTTACTCTGAGTATAATAAAATTTGCTCATATTTCGTAAACTATCAAAACGCAATACATATATGTATTAACAATTTTTTTTTTTTTTTTTTGTGAAATTAATTATTCAATTTATGAATTATAGCTTTTGGTCCTTCTTAGTTCGGATGAAATGCATATTATACTATTTTAATGTTTTATTGGTTTAATTATTCGCACCCGAAAATTAAATTCTCGATATAAGATGAAAGTAAATTAAAGTTTAGATACGGGGGGGGGGGGGGGGCGAGAGAGAGAGAATGTTATTTATAATGAATCAGATAATTCGAAGAAGATAGAAGAAAACCGCGTTATTTATGTTATTATTTATACACTAAAGCCTTAGGGGAGAAGGGAGGGGAGTATTCCCAACTGACACCGGGGGTAACGCTCCTCCGGGAAATAACAACAAGCCCTAGAAACAGATTAAACTTAAAGTAAGGAGTGGGTAATACGACGCCAGCGCTTCTTGGCAAACCATGCGGTGTATCGAAGAACTAAAAAAAAACTTTTGAAGGAGCAGACATATCTCATCTAGTTGGGAAACAAAAAAAAGAAAGAAAAGGGAGGGGATAAAAATACGTCGAAACCAATAATAAAAATCTTAAGATACCTGGGGGAAATGAACCCCACATCTTTCCTTATTATGAGTTTGGGTCAGATTCCTCATCCCTCAATTTTCGACACCTACAAGATGGGGGAGGCTGAGTTGATAAAAACTGTTTCAAGTTTGATTCGCTTCCCAAGAAGTTTTTTTATCTTTATACAATTTATTTATTTGACCTTAAAGAAAACAATTCAGTGAAAATAAAAAAGAAAAATCCTTGTGTTTCAACATTAAATTACATTTTTGTTGTCCATATTGTCTAGAGACTAGAAGAAACATCTCCACGATGAAATATATTGAAATCGACAAAACAAACACCCAACTCTGTTAACTCACTGTAAAATAACAATCTAAACAACATTTAAACCCAAAGACAAAAACAAATACTAAAGAAGGTGCATAGAGTAATAAATATAATAAATTTCCTAGGGGGCTCTGCCCCCTACTCGCTTCGCTCGTCGAAAAGCGGCCGCTGCGCGGGCGCTGCCTTTAACCTTCGCACAATTTGACAATTTGTTTACAACATTTGACACATTTGTTTACAAAACTTTTATAATAATATAGATAGATTATTTTATTGTTATGATCAGCAACTAAAATAATATTTGAGTGAAACTATATATTTTTAATTTTTTTCTATAAAAAACTACAGACATACTTTACTAGATGTATATGAAGTGATTTTTTTGTGCTAATGTAGAAAAGAATTGAATACAATTTAAAAGCTTTGTTTTTAACATTAAAAGTAATTATAATTATAGATCTACAGCGGTGGCACCTTTATTATGTTGAAGTGGGGAAACAGTAGCTTTCTTCACCGCAACAATAAAAGTAATTTGAGATCCCCAGTCGCTACCACGAACGATTTCCTCAATGATTTTTTGTTCTAACTGCGTTTAGTGTTTTAATAATAATTTTAAAAGCATATAAATTATCTGTACATAATATAAAACTTCGGTTTAATAGATTCCATATTTTATTATCCTAATTTTTTAAAATTATATTAATAAATATAAAATATATTATAATACATTTTTATATTTATTTATAATTGTTAGTTTATTCTTTTTCTATTTTTTTTTATTTTATCAAACACATATACATATCTTATCTTTATACTGATTTCTAATATCGATAAATTACATTACTTGTATCAATAAACAATATTCGATCAATAAAAGTATATTTTAATCGGTGAAAATAAGAATAACTGTTTTTATTGAAGGCACGATAACCGATAACATTATTAAGTTAAAATTAAATTATAAATAAATATAAAAAAAAAGTTTACTTACAAATAATCAAATAAAGAGAGTGATTTCAATAATGTCTCACCTAAAACAAAATTAATAAAGAAATTAATATAACAATGTTAACTTTATAACGATATTAATAATAACTAAACAAGTATTAACTCTTTAAAATAGTCTGCCAATTAGTATTGCACGCATATAGCCTCCTTGCATCCTATCTCGTACTTTACTTCTGTTATGCTTTTACAACCCATTATTTAATAATTAACTTAGGTAAATAAATGTATGTTTTATGTTTGTGCGTATGTGAAAGAGAAATAAATGGGCACAGAAGGTTGAAACTTATAAGGGACCAACAATAGGCTTATAACCTGCCATCCAAGTTTCATTAAAATCAGGCGAGTCATTTTTAAGATATGTTGCTTCGCAAAAATTGAACGGAACGACAAACAGACAGACAGGAAGACACGGGACCATAGTTGTTTTCGTCTAAAAGGATGGAACCCTGATGTCTGAATCGGATTTCTGTCTTGAAATTTTTGAAGGCGGAGACATAATAATTTTTCGTTCTTTAGAACGATCACATAGCTTTTGTTACCTTCGGTGTAAGCTCGGAAGCAAAAATACAAATCAATAAATTTTTTCTAGATGATTAATGCAGTCGCTTGATTAAGAATAAAGAAAGACGGTTCTCCACTAAAAAGTAACGTTGTTGTACAAAAACTGGCTTTAGACCACAAGTGGTCGTCTGTAGTGCTGGTGAGATTTCGTAAATTGACCACTGTAGTTAAAAGATGCCTTGTTACAATAAAGTTACTTTATTGGAGAACCAACTTTCTTTAATTTTTAAATAAATACATAATAATAATAATAGTAATAAAAGTATTAAAAGAGAGAAGGATCACATTAGGTTGAAAATCATTTAACTTAGAGGTTGTCACTGATAAAAGGAAACAGTTTGAATGAAATAATTTGTTTTTTGTGGTTCAAGAATGATTAGGTTAGTTTCAACCATTTACAAAGATTAAGGACGAGGCTCAGAAACAAAAATATAAATGAAATATTGGCGATTAACAGGTTTGTGCAACAATAAATAATATCTTTATTATATTGGGGAAATATATAGAGTTTCTAGGAGCCATTTAAAAAAACAAATCACAATTGTTTATATTTTTTTCTCCCCACCCTTTACATAAATTTCATGTAGTTGATAATTCACACGGTTTTTAGTCTCAGAGTTTTTTAATTAAAATAATTTAAAGAAATTTATTCATGACGAATAGAATCTTAGATTGATAAAAAATAGAAGCTAATTTTAAAAAAAGAATAAGGGTTCTAAAATAAATTATGTTTATCCTATCTTATTGTATGGATGCAAAAATAATAAAGGTCTAAATGATGTCCAAATAAGGAGGTAGTTCATGGAAACTGTTTGACAGCTAGTGTAGAGGTACCCTAACGAGTTGGTACCAGGTTCTTTTTTTATAGACAGAGTCAGGCAGAACCTGACAGCTAAGCAACCATTAAAACCATTGCAAGTCAGCTAATATAAAATATAAACTCCAACAAGAATAAGCGTTATTATAACAATACACATTAAATTCAAACTATATTTGTACGAGTAAGAAAAAGAAGATAAATAAGAATACATATCGCTTCTTCGGTGGAACAACAAAGTATTATCCTGTAAAATTGAATTCAATGCCATTTTACAGGAGAACATAAATATAATTATAATTACTTAAGTAGACACTAGGGTAGTTAAGCCAGACTGTAATGAATGCTCGTTTATAGACACTGGCGGTGAAATATTTTACAAAAAATTAAATGAGATAAGATGCTTACTATTATTGCTAAGTTGTTACATTTGATATATTTCCGTCAGTCCGGGATTCCGGACACTTGTGACATGATCACCATTATTTCCCAAAATTTTGAAGTTACTCAGCGTATGAGCTATATACAATATACATGGCAACCAAATAATACATATATAAGAATCAACAGACCTAGAGAATCGACCTACATTTGTTCGTTGATCAACAGATCAACAAACAAATGAAATAATTCTAAGGTAAAACAAAGATAAACTAATAAATTATCCATAATAGATGTTCCTATATAAATTATTCATCTTCTTTATCAATGTTTTATCTATACTCTATACTATCTTAATATTATGCTAACTCCAAATATAATGTTAATATAATGTTATTGATGTTAATAAAGGAAATAACTATCAGCCATAATAATAATAATAGTAAAGGTATAAGATACGGTGTAATATTCTGTATTAACTATAAAATAGCAGAAAGGAGAATAATACGTAAAATATTTTTTAAAAAACCTTCAAACTCAATGTTTTACTCAATATTTGAACCTTTTTTCCCTTCCACCTATTTTTCCTTCAACATTTATTTATCACGGTTGCACGCTCAAAGGACGAACATTGGAACAGAGCACAAGAAAAGAAAAGAAAATTACCCGGAGAAAAGAGGGAAAAAATCCTTTTTCCCCTCCCCTATAAGAGAAGAAAGGGTTTAAAAGTAGAATATGGGGTTCTAAAGGTGCCTCCCTTGGGTCAGGAAACAATCGTCCTCCGGCCTAGCCGAGGTGAAATGGTCCGAGAGATATCTGGGAGGTGGGGGAGCACCATTACGGATGCCAATTTTTCGGGGGGGGGGGGGGCTTTTTTCCGTCTTAAGGGTCCCTTCTACTACTTTCTTTAAAAAAAAAATACCTTTCTATTCTTGACGATTACGTCCTTTTTTTGGCAACTGTAGAAGAAAAATTGTGCGAAAAGTGTTCCCTTGCAAGTAAGGGGTGTTTCTTCTTTTTTTTACTGAGAGGAAAAGGTTATTTTTTAAGACTGGCGTTATCTGTAGTCAGAAGGATCGGGGGAAAACGATAAGAAGGGAAAACTGGAGTCAAAAGGACGTGTCGGAAAAGCAGCTAGAACCTAAAGAAAAGCATTTTACCTTCGCACCTAACTAAGCCAATAGGGAGGTTGCACACGGAGGCAAGTGGTATCCTCCACCATCTACTGCCTTATACAAACCGAGCTCACCCTAGCTAGGTGGTCTCTGGGAATGCCTTTAAATCCCCAAAAATTGCACTGATAGCCAGTTATTGATAAGTTGAATACTATAATTAACGAGTCATCGTAAAAAAGCCTGTCAATTAGTGTGGCACATAGCTTCCTCGCTTCCTATTTTGTATAATTTAATGATTAATGCTACTAAAACCTATTATTGTCAAATTTATTCCCCCCCCCCACATTTTAAATCTGTTAAAATTGTTTTGATTATTTACACGAATTAAAGTATTAATGTAAATAAAATTACAATTATTATTAACTACGGGAAACAGATAGTGAAAAATACACTCATGCGCCGGGATTTGTACCACGGGTCTCCTGTATTTCCAGTACAGACGCTCTTGCCAACTAAGCTACGCAGGAGAATGATTTTTCAATGCCGTAATCGATAACTAGTCCCGAATCCAAGCTTTAAATATTCATATACATTTAGACAGTCAATATTTATGACATTAGAACTAAACCGAGAATTAACGCTTATAATTATAAAGTACTCAATTAGTACCTGTACCTTGTACAATCAATTCGAAATTCAATTTTTAAGTTTTTGGTAGTTTTATACTACGGAAAGTTTAAATTTTAATTTAAATCAAATTATAATTATTATTAACTACGGGAATAGACAGTGAAAAATACACTCATGCGCCGGGATTTGAACCACGGGTCTCCTGTATTTCCAGTACAGACGCTTTTGCCAACAAAGCTACGCAGGAGAATGATTTTTCAATGATGTAATCGATAACTAGTCCCGAATCCAAGCTTTCAATATTTATATACATTTAGACAGTCAATATTTATGACATTAGAACTAAACTGAGAATTAACGCTTATAATTATAAAGTACTCAATTCAATGTCATAAATGATTTATGACATGTGCATAATCATACATAAGCTTTTACTGAGTACAGCATTTAGTGGCATAAGAAATTATTTTTTTCCGTGGTAGGCTGTGAAATAGTAACTTTAGAGCCAAAAAAACATAGCTAAAATCCATTTTTTCATTACGTGGACTTAAAAAATCTTTTCATTACTCCTAGCTGTAAAGAAATAGTTATTTATGCACCTAGGGAGTAAAGTAGGCCATTATTCCCTGAGCGAAAAAGTTGGTTCTTGAGGCGAAGCCGAAGGAATCATGGTCCCTAAATCCCGAGGCGAAGCCGAGGGAATTAGACTCTTTAATTCCCGAGGAGCAGCCGAGGGAATAACTCTAATTTGCTCCCGAGGCGCAGCCGAGGAAGATAATTATCGCAAGGGGAATAATGGCACTTTACTCACGAGGTACATACAATATTTTATCTCCAGTAGGAAGAAAATATACACATTTTCGTCCATTGCACAGTTTTTATTTATTATTTTAATAAATAACAATAATTATTAGCACTTTTAATAGCAGATATAAGAGATTCAATATTAAAAACAAATAAGAATTGGAATTAAACTCAAATAGAAGTTTGTTTAGATGCAGGTTATAAACAATGAATCAATGAGAAACATGGTCAAAAAAGCGCAGTGCCGCCAACCTGATTTCAACAACTTCATTACATTTGCCATTCATTTTCTACTATTTATAAAATAATTAAGTTGCAATCTTTACTTTTTTTCCCTACTTTACTTTTTCACCCTACTTTTACTTTTTCTCCCTACTTTTTGAGTTCAGGGATGAAAAGACCTGTTTTAGTCCCTCTAAACTATTTCAAAATTATAACTTTTTTCCCCTACTGGAGATAAAAATCTTTTACGTCCTAGGAACTAAAAGATTTTTATTTTCCGGCGGGTAGTTGTCAAAACTTCCGTTAGTACCGCTGCAGTCTTTGTAGAAATGCTTCTAGTACAATTAAAATCCGTTAGATGTCAATGCGTTTTATTTATCTTTTCTTATAGTGTAACCTCTTTTTAAGGTTTCTTTTTTTAAGTCTTAAGTATGTACTATGTACTAATATTTGTTATAATTATATATTGATTAGTGATTAATATTTAATGTTTTTTCATTGTCTGCTACCTCGGAAAAAATAGCATATGCTACGCGACTGTGAAGTGTTTTTTCTTTACCTTGGCAATATTTACTGTCTCGCTTCGCTCGACAGTAAATGTAATTGCCGCGGTAAAGAAAAAACTCACTTCACAGCCTAGTAACATAATATACTATTAAAAAGAGGGTGACAGTATCTTAAAAACAAAAACTAAAGTTATAGATAAAATTCTCTTCTTTCTCGACTTCTTATTTTGGATACAAGAAAAGGACTTTTTTTTCTCTGTAAGACACAAGAAAAGAACAACAGTTTTTTGTTTCGTCACCAATTCAAATAATAAATTAAATATAACACCAAATGTACAGTTCCAAAACAATGAAACATAGGTTTTTTCATGTTAAACAAAATGAGAACACAAGGGGATATAAGCGCCCACACTCAAAACGAATTTAAAAAAAACCATTACAATAAATAAAATAGTAACATTCCCAAAAAAAAACCTATTCTCGAACAATCTCCAGACCAAATATGAACCTTAGTTATTTGATTTAAGTTGACCATAAAACACTATTTATAACAAAAGACACAGAGTTTCGTATAATCGAGTCATTTAAAATTATAACAATACTATTGTTACAAATATGGTTTATTGACTAACAACACATCCAATAATCATTAGTTACTTACTACCTAGGAAAGGGAACAAAAAAAATAACACTAACAATACATATTTTATTTGTATTACTATTTTAGTTTAATAGAAGTAACAGAACTGTAGTTTTTTATATATAACTTATTATGTCTATAGCTATGCATATATTTATATATATATATTCGTACGCACGCACTACACACACCATTTGTTGTGTTATATAACCCCGTACGCAATTTTTTTTAAACTATGGAATTGGAAACAACTATTAGTCATTGGTTTATTTCAAGGCAAAGGTTTAAGTTTGTTTTTTTGGGGAGGGGGGGTAGTTCAAATGTAATTATTTTATATTTTATTTCATACATTATTTCAATGGGCCACAGTTCCTTTATACACAAGGTCATTGTCCAATTGTGTTTAATACGAGTATTTCAGATGCTTAATTTAATTATTTTTTATATTTTTTTAATGAAAACATTTGAACGAAAATTAAATACTATAACATATTAAAAATATTATTATATGTAGTATTAATTAATGCCATTATTGTTAAATAATTTATTATAGAGAGGGAAAAAAATATTAATAATTTTCACTATTTCATGAAGAAACATTGGAACTTGGACATGTATTTGGGCATTCAATCCACATACTGACAATTAAATGTTTTTCCATGAAGTGGAAAAAATCAGTGTTCCTTTGTCTCGATAAAGTAGATGGATCTTAAGGTGCGAAATGATGATATATTAATCCATTTAGATTACTATTTGGTCCGCTAGGAGCTCTGATATAATTTTTTATAAAATTTAGAAAGTATATGCCACACTTATATCGGCAAAATTATAGTATATATAGTACTACAATGAATAAAAGTAAAAACCAATTATATACTAATTATATACAACAATAATTATACGTATCTATGTGTGTATATTTACGTACTTTAATATATATATATATATATATATATATATATATATATATATATATATATATATATATATATATATATATATATATAATATAAGTGGCAATGTCCTGATTGACTGACTGACATAGAATCAACGCACAGCAAAATCTGCTTAACCGAGAGACTTGAAATTTTGAGGATATACTCGGTTCATATCATAGGCATCCACTAAGAAAGGATTTTGCAAATTTTTATTTTTGTACCCAGGGGTACGGGGTACAAATGTCAAAGTAATGAATACTTTTAATGATGCATATCGTTGAAAAGCTCTTTAAAAGTACAGTAATTGTTGTTATGTACAGTTTTGTTATATTTTCATTTAGGAGGGGGTAAAATGGAAGTGTCTATGAGTGTCTTTTATCTTATATAAATGAAGTGCCTATGAGTGTACTGCTTACATGAGATTATAAAGTTAAAATGTTGGTACACAGGAGTACGGGGTACAAATGTAAAAGTAATTGATAGGTACCCTTTATGATGCATATCGTTGAAAGGCTATTTAAGAGAAAAGTAATTGTAATGTACGTTTTTGTCATTATTTTCATTTAGGAAAGGGGTAAAAAGGAAATGTCAACGTAAGTGTGTGTGCGCGCGCGTGTGAATGGGCGCGTGTGTGTGTTCTTTATTCAAATTTACCGTTTTATTCCGATTTCAATGAAAATTTGCACACTGGACCTTTATAGCAAGGGGAAAAGGGGAAGGTCACTGACTTCATGCATTTTCGAAATTTTGATTTTGGTACACAGGGGTACGGGGTACAAATGTCAAAGTAATGAAAACCCTTCACGATGCATTCCGTTGAAAAGCTCTTTAAGAGTGCTGTACAATTATTGTTATGTACATTTAGGGGGGTAAAATGGAAAAATATATCTATATGTATCTATGTATAAAAAACTAATAATTGTTGTGTCTGTACATTTATCCGATTGGGCTAAAATTTTGTATTTATTCATTTTTTTTTTTTAATAATACCTTTATTGAATAAAACATATTAATACATAAATAATATTTTAGTACATCAATTTATCTACTTCATTTTAGCTCTGCATAAGGTTATCTCTCCACTAGCGAACATGGAGGCCCGAGCTGTGGAGAGAGAATACGGGGTATTTCCACTGATTGAGTAGTCCTGACAACGAATTTAAGTTTAGAAAAATTTATACATGTCTGTCTGTGCGTCCAAATGGTTGAATAGATTTTGGAGGTTCTTGGGTACAATTTTAAGCTTAATTCTGCGGGTGATAAAGGATATACAACGATTTGGTAGCTTTATATGGAGCTGAGAACGGGGCTTCAAAATAGATTTCAAAATAATTATTATTTCATTTTTCATAAAAAATGTATTTAACCAAAATTGCAGAAGAAACTACTGACCATATTTTATGTTTTGTGAAAATTTCTGTAGGAAGAACTGTTAAAGAAATTACTTTTCAATCACTGTCAAAAAATATTTAGATTTATTTTTAGATACTAAGGCAATAATTAATAAATCACACCTTACCGTGCCTAAACCTTTACTAACTTAATCATGACCACTTCTTTAAAATTCTAAAATAAAATCTACGAGTGTATACATAGTATAATAATTTCTAAATTATATTGATATCTGCCAATTTAAAACGCTAAAATAAAATAAAAATAAAAAGTATAGTATAATAAATCTTCAAAAGTTAGGAAGTTAATACTTGAAAAAGAGCTCTTATTTTGGATGTAAGCATGTATATTAATAAAAGATAATTCCAATTTCAACCAAGGGATGTAAAATGACACGGGAAGGGGGGGGGGGGGGGGGGTACAGAAGGAAAATACCACTGCTTTTCCTTTTTAAAAATTTAGTCGGAATGAATTACTAATTTGGGATATTAGCAAATTATCTTATCAAAGGGGAGGGGGTATAGAAATAAGGGGGAGGAATAGAATCTAGATATTCTCGCTGTGTAAAATAATTTAATTGTTTCTTGATGGTAGTTTATAAATCCATTAAATTGAAAATAAAACACCCCGTATCGAAGCACGGGTATTCAGCTAGTATATATATATATATATATATATATATATATATATATATATATATATATATATATATATATATATATATATATATATATATAATTTTTTTTAAATTAACTTGTCTATATTCTTTTTAAATGAATTAATAATTTTAAACTTAATTATAATTTATAATTTTTTATCTATATTTTAATTGATATTTGTGTATTATAGTTTTTTACTACAGAATAAACCTGAGAATCCCTCAATTTGTCAAAATAACTGCTACTAAGCCAAAGGCTGGGCCCTTACTCTAGTTATTTTTTACTACCGAAGGTTTTACACATTTATAGATTTTATATAAAGATGTATTCATTAACTGTATTAATATTGTGGAAATAAACTATTATTAGATATTATTATTATTATTATCATCATCATCATCATAATGACCTTAAAATAGGATATAATGTTTTATATTGGTACAGAGTCCATGTGCCAAGTTTCAGCTCGATTGGAAGAATAGAAGAAGGTAAATTAACCCAATAAAGATTTTGACGACAGCCAGTCACACACAAACAAAATCGAACTAATAGAAAGAAAAAAAAAATAAACAATTAATTAATAAATTAAAATAAATAAAATAAAAAAATCTTTTAGCTAATCTAAATACTTTGTTTATTTAAACTTTAGTTTGAAGGATGGTGTTAAAAAAAACTTTGTTATTAATGAATATAATGAGTGACATTGTATTTTTGTTTCTCCAGAGTTGTATAATTAAAGCGTGGGAGGAGCTATAAGAAAGAGAGAATAAGAAGATAAATGATGACAAGTGTTTAGATTAAAACTAGTTGAATGTAAGCTTGTTACAGACTCAACTGTTCCTTTTCAACGAAAATATTGCATTAATAACATTCACGTCTAGATGACATCATACAGGCTCCTTACTTACATCTAGCTGGCTAGCTAGACAACTCATAACAAACTGGAATGTATAAGCCAGCTAGAAATAGTTTTAAGTACAACCTTACAGACAACATTTAATTATCCCTACGCAATCACACTCATAAACAAGAACAATTTAATTTGTATTTTAATTATAAGACATGCCTCCATAATTAACAACATACATCAAATTTATAATAAACTTATAATAAAGATAAATAACATAATAAAGTTTTCGAAATCAGACAGACCTAATCATTAACTTTTAAGTGTAAGAGTAAAAAGATAATTTTACCTACAAGATAATAAGTGTAACATAACACGTTAAACAATAGTTTAATAAGAGCCAAGACTCAAAGTATTAATAAAAGAGCAGGTAGTTCATACTTTTGCATCCTACTCTTTCAAGCTTCCGGAATTTTGTGAGGCCACTAAAAGGGGATGTCTGAATTTTTTTTGGTCTCTTAGGAGTCCCAAAACCCAGGGTCCGAATTCGAAACTCTCTCCGAAAAAACCATAGGAGATATTTTTTGATTCTTTTTTTTTTACTCTCCCTAACTGTGCCGCAGCGAGAAGGGTGGAACTCACCGCAGTAATAAAATTTGCATAACATTATCTGGAAAAAAAAGGATAGAGAGGACCAACTACCGTAGCGCCGTGGATACTATACTAAAAAGAATACCTTTTTCCCCTTTTTTGTGGGGGAGGGGGAGTGTACAGGCAAAAAAGAAGAAATATCCTTTTCAGTGCCCCGGTTCAGGAGTCCTCGTGAAAAATATACTGGTGTCCAATCCTTTTTGCACCGGGATGAGACCCCCGAATAACCATCAGTTCGAGTTATTTACGACTCGGATCGATTTCTTCGCTCTTAAAAGACCTCTGCTAAAACTTCTCCCCTCACCCTCCCAGCAGATCGTTTTGTAAGGATATAATACACAAGAAATCAAGTCAAGCTGCTGGAAACTCTACAAACAATACAAAATTTGTTGCCGAACCTTTTTTTTTCTTTCACTTCTCTTGCAGTCGCTTCCTTTTCCATTCACAGCGTTTTAAACAAATATTTAAACATAATTAATGTATAATATCTACCAGTAAAATCTTATAATGGAGAAAAATTTGAATTTATTTCTCTTTTTTCTTAACATTTGGTGCAGATTCGGGTTTTGACCCTTTTTATTGTTAAACATGTATTTATTGTTTATTTTTTAAATCAACTGTATCTATATAAATCTTGCAATGAATGTTAAAGTGAAGTAAGATAATAACTAACTCTTACAATTTTCTTGAATCAGAATGTTAATCTCTCGCTTTTACAGTCATTGCGATACCCAAGTAACTCTGATCCCTCAACAAATAGTTAAAGAAAATCATTTCTACTTATAAACAAGACTTATTAAATTAATGGCTACAGATACAAATCGATAAATGAAAATCGTTTCTCTATCTAAAATTTTGCAGGGGATAGATACATTTCTAGCAGATCTGACATTCTTTGCTGCGTAAAAATAGGGATGCCTGGGCCTGGTTCTGGCCGCATCAGATAGTATTTTTTACCGTCTTCATCTCCACTAATAAATTGAATCGCTCCAAACGTGATTACAGTTTCCATAAAATATTAATGTTTCTTAATAGAAATAATTTGTTTCATCATATAAGGAAGGATTTTCGGTCTTTATAGAAGAAACGAAGTTATTATTAAATGCTTTAATTACCAAAACCAGTATTCTTTTTTTTTCACGTGTTATCCCCTTTAATTTATTTATTATTGTTCCCTTCCTTTTTCTTTTGTATCTTCAGGGGTATTTTTTATAATAAAATAAAAGCTAATGCAATTGATTTTACGTATTAATTTATGTTGGTCAAAACTAGTATTATTAATTCGATTTAACTCTACAAATAAAGAATAGAAGAGAAAAAAGCATATCACATTCGGCTTGATCGCATTTGCTTTTGGGTGACTTCCTCCAAGAGGCACCTTATTTCCATATTTTTAATTCCACCACAAGGGGAGCACCTTATTTCCATTCTAGAATAAATAAGAATGGAATCGTAAGAAGGAAATCATATATACCAAAACGTCGATGAATCCACTATATTAAATTTTACTTTTTTGGTTAATTCCCTATCCTAAACTTTATCAATGTAGCTCATATTCAAACATGATATTAATATACAACTAAAGAGGTCAAAATCGTTTAGCAACTGCAATTTTGTTTGTATATTTAACCTTTTTAATTTCTTAATTTTTTATTTGTGTAACAAACTAATTGCAATAATCAATGCTGCTTATTCAACTTTTATTTTGTTTATTTATTTTTAATTTAATTTGGTGACCAGAGGCTAAGAAAAGGCTCCAGATGACATCCACGGGGTAGCCTACTCTATTTGAATCTAATTGGAATTGGTTCCATTTAAGACGGGAAAGGGGGGGGAGGGGGGGGTTAGAGTATGGGCCGGTTTGGAGACTGGTATGAAACTAATGGACCCTACAGGCAGTAGCCAGTATTGCTTTAGAACTAGGCTTCTCGTACTCGGCCAATACCTCGCTTCTTGTACTCCCATTCTCATCCCTCCAATTCCAAAATCTCTCTCTCACGCCAGTAGAAGCAATTCCACTCTACTCTCCATCTAAAAGCTTTTCTCTTAATAGGGTTTTACTTTGGGGACTGCGGAAGGGGGGGGGGGGCGTCATCGGGAGACAGAGAAACCGCCTCTGGGGACCGACCAGCCGCCGTCGACAACTGCACAATCTCCCACCACTAAAGCTCACAAAAAGAAAATAAAATACTAATATAAACCAAGAAAAAATATTGGCCTACTCTAGTTGATTATTTTCACACAAAAATTAAAATATATGAAATTGATTAAAAAACCTATCTTAATAATCAGATAAGGACCAGTGACCAGTAAACGACTATTGTTTTCAAAATGTATTAATTAATACTTAAATTACTAAATGCACATGCAAATAAAATAAAAAAATTAATGTGATCATAAGGTTGAATAAACGTCTTCCAATTAGTGTAGCACGTAGCAGCATATCGCTAGACATAACCATTCGTCTATGAGTAAAATACCGTCCTGATCTATGACTAACCCTAAGTATAAAATATTGAGACAAATTTATAAATATGGTTGTTCCTAAAAAAAATAGTAAAAGAAAAAAAAAGAAAAATACGTGTGGTAGTGTGGTGTCGCGAGACACCCAGTAGGAACGAAGTTCCTTACACTTTTCATTAAATATAAATGATAAAATCACACACATCTTAAGTACAGAGAGTTTGGTCGAAGATGATGAAGGTCTGTGGTCCTCTTTAATGAAATGTAAAAAATCCTCTTATTCACCTCACAAATTAGGGCAATAATAAAAATTAAGATAGTCTCGTCATAAGATCTGTAAGCCATTTGACAGTCTTTTTTTTAACAAAAACTCAATATAGCTAAAAAAAAAAAAAAAAAAACATATTTAATGATGGTGTTAGGGTACTCAAACTGAAGGGGAATAAATGAAGAAGTTTTACTGACATTTGGCAAACTGTAGCACTTGCCGTTGTGGCATTATTACATGTTGTAAACATTTTTTTTTTTTTAAATAAAATTAACAATAGAACTAGGCATCGCGTGGCTCTATCATTATTTAAGCGAGCGTATTGCAATAAAATACTGAATATTCATATTAAGGAATTATTAATCATGATGAATGTCATAGTTGAAGATAAATGGAGGAGGGTAGAGTGGGGGTACTTGGTACAAAGCTTACCTTCCTAGATAAACCTACACTCCTAGAATCTCAACCACCCGCAGTAGCTTTTAAACATCACTTCACTACGCAAAAACATCTTAAAAAAATCACTTTTAAATAAAACTTTTAGATAAAATAAAAACTTTTTATTTTATCTCCAAGTCTATTCCCCTTTGAAAGGTAATTTCTTCAATCATTCTGAATAGAGTGATGTCACTTCTTTTTGTTCGTGATGCAATTTAAATGAAAAAAAAATACTTGTGGTGTCGTGGGGCACCCGGTAGGAACGAAGTTCCTTACGCTTTTCATGAAATATAAATTATAAAATCGCTGTAATAACTACGTATACATGGTGGAGTTAGAAAAGAGACAAAATTAAAAGTAACTAACTATTTGCACTAGCGGAGTTAAGGCAATATTAAATGAAAATCTTTTTATTATCTTTTATCTTTCAATAAATAATGTATTGTATATTGAGAAAAAAGGTAATGATAAATTTATAGTTAAAGCAGATGGTTGTAGAACGAAAAAGAACTGTCCTCCCAGGCCCCGTCGGCATATTACTCCAATTAAATATTAAAATAAAAAATATAAATCATTAACTCACAAAAACTTCTGCTTGTATCAAGTTTAAATTTTACATGCCTGTTTTAATTGTACTTTAGACGATGTATACAAAGTTTTATTAAAATCGTTACGTTAGAACGTAAGATATCGGTAAAAAGGCTGTTTTCTCTACTTCAAACGTTTAGGTCCGCTTTAATAGTTTTAACGATCATTAACACTTCATAGCGGTGTCGGTGTTCGTTTTACTAAAAAATATATATATATTTAAAAAAGTTAATTTTTTTTTTGAAATGTTCAATAATAATTAAATGTACTTACGAAAACACCGGGCTAAGTAATTATGAGCTCTTATATGAGAAAGTTTGTCTCAGTTATCTCAGACCGATTTTATTATCATTAACGAAAGCTCTAAGACTAATATTTTCTAATATATATAAATAAATATATATATATATATATATATATATATATATATATATATATATATATATATATATATATGCACCTTTTTTCCTCTAGTTCAAAGAAAAGTTCTTTTTGTTAAAAAAAAGTTTGTTTTTCAAACCAACACTACCAAAGTTTTCGGGTGAAAAAAAAGAAAGAAGAAATATCAACGAAACTATTCGAGACCAAACATTAAGTAGAAAGAAAGGTATTGATAGAGTAGGAACAAGTAGTGAGGCAATGTGGCTGGGATGCTTTGTCAACTAGTATATGACATGATGTGCTGGCCATCGCTCATCCTAACCTTGGCAAACTGACAATTACTCGAACCAAAAACTATGATATATTGACCACACCCAACTAAAAACTCTCCCCCACCCCCTTTCTAAACCTAATAGAACCATTTCACAAAATAAAAACACATTACAAACACAATAATACGTCATTCACTATAATTCTTCGTAGGAAAGCCCTAATAAGGAGAAAACCATATCAGCAAACGAACAAACAGATACATTTTAACTTTCATACTTCAATAGATCAATATTTAGCAGACCTGACATCCAATATTTGATTTTTTAAATAATTCTTATTGCTGTTCTGGGGGCGGGCCTCCTACAACTTAAGTATATTTTCTGTTACAATGTTTTACATGGATGGACCATTGAACCCTGGAAAAACATTTTGGTATAAGGTTTTGTAGATCTTTCTCAAAACCCTTATGCCGAGGGTGATGTGTCTATCCGTCTTCGGCTCTTTGGTCCATATCTCCCGAACAGTTTAAGCTAAAGAAATAAAATTTGAGTACTGGCGCAACTTTTTGGCCAACACATAGGAATTTATAGAGAAAATAAAAATGTAATATGCGGAGGCGCAATTCGCAAAAATGTGGTAAACTTAAATACTTTTTATAAGTTTTTTGTAGTATTCATACTACGGAACGTTTAAATTTAAATTTAAATCAAATTACGAGTATAATTACTATTTACAAAGGGAGACAGACAGAGAAAAATAGACTTCAGCACCGGGACTGGAACCACGGACCTTCCCCTCATTTCCAGTGTGCGGGAGCTCTAACCAATTAAGCTACACTGAAGAATAATTTCCTCTGACGATATCGATACCTAATTCCGAATTAAGCTTTCAAATTTATTCTACAAGTCTTAGAAGTCAACAAACGACAATAGTTTACAGTATTACTAGTTTATATAATTTATAGATTATAATATAGAATTGTATCATTATTGTCCGACAAAAAAAAAAAAAAAAAAAAAAAAAATATATATATATATATATATATATATAATACAAATTAAAATTAAAAAAATGTAAAATTGTTATTCAATATTAGTAAAATTTGGTAGATTGTTTTTGTATTGGTCATTTTAATATCATTTTATAATATCATTAATATCATTTTTAGTATCATTTTTTAATATCAATTTTAGTATCATATTTTTAATATCATTTTAGTCAGTGCCAGACCGTTAGACAAAATTATTGGAAAAGGGTTAATTAGCCTCCTAATGATTTTGACGACAGACGATGGGCTGATGGGCTTGTGCCAATTGCCAATGAGAATATTTACAAACCAAAAAATCGAAGTTCATATAATAAATTATTTAAAAAGTGGATCTAGCTTCAATTGAATTCTTTTACCATATTCTTACTGAATAAACTTTGAATGTCCGTCAAATACACAAGTAAAAGTTAAATTTTATTTCATCAATATGTTTCAAAAGAGTTAGTCAGACATTTTATGTTATTATTACCTATTACTTTTTTTCATTTAAATTGCATCACGAACAAAAAGAAGTGACATCACTCTATTCAGAATGATTGAAGAAATGACCTTTCAAAGGTGAATAGACTTGGAGATAAAATACCTTCGTTTAACATTTAAAGCTTATCAATTGTAATACATATACCTACATTCACAATACATCAAGTTCTCTTTGTATAATTATATTTATTTTATTTATTAAAGCAATTTATTTTTTATTTACTTAACTGTTATGATAAAGTTCAAGGTTCGCAAGAAAGTAAATATAATACTAAGAATCAGAATGATAGAAGAAATAAAGTCAAATAAGTGAATTATTCAATTTTATTAGGTGTATGATGATAATGAAGTTACATTAAATTCATCAAGTTACATACATCGATGTTAGCCTTTATATTTTTATCAATAAATATTCAAATTTTATAAATATATAATATCCCAGGTCTTATAGTCCAGGAGATAGCGTGCAAAAAAGTGTCTGACTAACATCAAGCTAGAATTTTGTATACAAGTCAATCTTTTAGCGCCTTTTAAGAATATGTGGTCGGCTAAGTTCGTCTGCGGGACATAGCTTGGCAATAGGCGTTTGAAAAAAAACAAACCGGTGGAGAGCGGCCATGTCTCACCAATTATGGTGGACAATGTGATTTTCATGATCCTGA
Organism: Gerris lacustris; assembly: GCA_951217055.1. NCBI lineage: Eukaryota > Metazoa > Arthropoda > Insecta > Hemiptera > Gerridae > Gerris > Gerris lacustris. The sequence continues at coordinate 39,736,065 of OX578278.1, read as the reverse complement.
GTACTGAATTAGTTAGTAGACCAAAAATCAAGTTGATGTTAGTTTGTCCCTTGACAGGTGACCACGTTGATTTTTAGTAATATTTGAATAACTAACCTATCAAGTGTGAAAATAACATCGACTTGATTTTCGGTCTACTAACTAATTCTGTACTCAGGATCATGAAAATCACATTGTCCACCATAATTGGTGAGACATGGCCGCTCTCCACCGGTTTGTTTTTTTCAAACGCCTATTGCCAAGCTATGTCCCGCAGACGAACTTAGCCGACCACATATTCTTAAAAGGCGCTAAAAGATTGACTTGTATACAAAATTCTAGCTTGTTGTTAGGTAGACACTTTTTTGCACGCTATCTCCTGGACTATTAAGGATAATAATAAAATAATGCATAAACCACTAATTTAAGCGCAATATTTCGCCATCTCATAAGCCATGGTATTCAGGCCTGTAATTTCTATAACCTTAGGAGCTAAAGAAAATTAATTTTGACATAGTTTCTATATTAACATTTTTGAATAATACAACATATAGTATATATATATATATATATATATATATATATATATATATATATGTATATATATATATATATATATATATATATATATATATATATATATATATATATATATATCCTATATTCACACTATTAATTGTTGTATATCATTAATAGATTATAATTATAATATAGAATTAAATCTTTATTTTACAGAATCCCTAAAATATAATTTTTATAGGATCAAATGGTATGTTCGCTTTAGATTACTGTACACTTTTATATTATTTATATTATAGATTACAAAAAAAATAATCAAATATAATTTATAGATTTAAATATCAAATTTTATGATTAACGTACTGTATAATTTTTAATATAAAATTGTCTTTAATTTATAGTACTACTTGTATTTAAAGTAAAGATTATAACAGAATTATCTTTGCTTTACTGTATTACTTGTATACGTAATTTCTGGATTATAATATCAAATTAAATGCATAGTTTAATTTTACTACTTTTTATAGATTAAATAGATTAAAATATAGAATTAAATGTTTAGTTTGCAGTTTTACTAATATATAATTTATAGATTATAATATAGAATTGAATCACAATTTTCTAACAAAAGCCTTAAAATATTAATTTAAAAAATATATATATAGCAAAACACTAGATATATATATATATATATATATATATATATATATATATATATATATATATATATATATATATATATATATATATATATATATATAAATGAATAAATTCTCGACCGTGGGTCAGTCGTTGTTTAGATGTTTTACGGCCCCTGAAGAAGGTAAGGTTTAAGTAAAATCCGAAACGTCGGGATTGTAACAGTGACGATTTTTGTGACCGGAACCTGAGTTTTGTTTGTTTCTGTATATATTGCTGTTCTGTATGTTGTTCTGTATATATATATATATATATATATATATATATATATATATATATATATATATATATATATATATATATATATATATATATATATATATATATATATATATATATACATATATATAAAGAGGCACAATTTAGTTATTTTTTTGCTTATTTTTTTTTAGTATTAATATGAGTAATTATTAAACATACTATTGGTCAGTCCTGAATAGACACGGACGAGGTGCGAAGACAGTACCTTGCCGAAACCAGGATATAATTTTAATCGATTTTTCTTCTTTGTTATTTATAGGTAAGGACAAAAGCTTAGAGGAACAGAGACTTATTGATTGTATTGGTTTACGTTCAGTAGAGGAGCGTGTGGCAAAAAGAATGGCGGTCCTGTTTCTTATAATAGATTGAGGTTAGAGTTGCATCGCTGGGAGGCGTATTATTACGAGTGCAATGCGTGATGTGTTTAGGGAGGTCCTGTGTGCGGAGTTTCTCGGGACCGGTTTGGGAACGAGAAAGAGAGAGAAGCCCGAAGTGCCAGCCAGGGCTTCGTGAAGCCCCCTTAAGTTGTCTAACCGGTCAGACGAGGTACAGTTAAGTCTGGGTTCGCCCACGCTGCGACCCGGCAACTCTGACTCACCCTATGGGCGGCGTGTCTTACCGGCACGTCTCCGTGACCCTAGAACACAGCCAACCTGCAGTCCACCCACATGCCACATTAACTCTTACAAACAGGATGCACCTCATCTAACAGTCGCATCATTAAGATAAATACCCCATCTAAAACACTACCACCTTCTTCCTACAGCAGAAAAAATTGCCAGCAATAATGCTATTAGCAATGACAAGTGCCATACTAAGTATTTTCAAGACATAATATACATTGTATTCACAAAAGGTGCCTTTAGATGCATGATTACCTTGATCGCAATGCTAAAAATCTTTATCTACGATTGATACGAAATATAAACATTATATCTTTGTTTAGATGCGTAGAAAGTGATTCTTTACGTACTTGTATTCATTGCGCATGCGCGTCTCATAGTTCTGAATAATTCCTCTTCTTTACCACACTAGTGCGGTAAAGAAGAGGAATTCTTCAGCTTTACGCACGATTAGCAAGTTTGTTTACATTTAACAAAACTAATTTGCTGTTCTTTTATTAAAGTAACTGTTTATATCGAGTTTTTAGTGAAAAACAATGAGTGAATCAAGTGACTTTGTCGAAAATGTGGAGAATAATAATCCTCCAGAAATAATTAATTCGGCAAAAAATACAACTAATGAATTAATGCCATCTTTATCAAGAGAGAGATTCAAACTTACATACAGCAAGTTTATTTTTTTCTGTATTTATTATTTAAATCTAACAATCGTAGATAAAGTACGGTACGCAACTCGTGCGAAAACGGCATTTTGCATTGCTCGTGTGGTTTTACCACCCTCGCTATCGCTCGGGTGCAAACTTCGCACTCGCATGCAAAATGCTACTTTCCGCACTCGACGCGTAATGTACTATTATGAGTTTATGTAAATTGAAGTATAGGTAAATTATTTTGTAGGGTATAGGTAAATAATTATATAAGGTATAGGTACATTATTTTATCAATTATTTAATAAGTAAACAATTAAGAGTGGTAAAATCAGTAAACTGAAACTTTAAGTAAAGATCTTAAATTGATTTCTTGAAAATCAAATGAGTACTTTTAAAGACATAGGTGACAATAATACAAAAAAATACGTGTATTGTCGCGGGACACCCGGTAGGAACGAAGTTCCTTACTCTTTTCATTACGTATAAAATATAAAATCACACTGTAAAGTATACGTTGTTTAATATTAAGTAATTAATTTTTATCATAACCTTAAGAAAAAGGCCGGTATTTTTGCAAATACCGGGTATATGATTATAATTATTATGTGTTTATGACAGTGCAATAAACATTTAAATCCAATATATAGTACCGTTAAATTGATGCGTGTAATATTTAATTATTTTATTAATTAGGCTAATAAATAAATAATTTTAAACAAATTATTAATTTCCCCTTGGTTCAATCACTCTTAAAAGAGAAAGCTAAATACATAATATAAGCAATAAGCAAAGTCAATCGACAGAGATGTATGTAGATATGACTAGTTAAGTTTAAGGAACACATTTCCTTATCAAGTAAAGCTAACTCATATTCACATCAGATTAGATAAGATCTCTACAAAACTCGTAATCAAATTATACTTTTCGTCACAATCTTCCCAGATTTTATATTACTACTACTATTTGTACTCAAATAATAATATTACTAGGCATCGCGTGGCTCTATCATTGAAGCGAGCGTAATGGAATAAATATTAGATAGTTAATCATGATGAGTTGATATTATAAGAATATGCAAGTAATAGAGAGTCGTGCAGTGGGGGAGAAGGGTTAATTCTACTATTCCTTAACTCTTCTACACGTCCCGGCCATTCCACTTCAAACTTCAATTATTTATTATATAAATTGTATCACTTCGATGCGCAAAAACTGTATGTATCAAGTTGAAATTTTACATGCCTGTTTCCATTGAGATTTAGATGGTGTGTATGAAGTTTTATTAAAATCGTTACCTTAGAACGTAAGATATCGGTAAAAAGGTTGTTTCCTCTATTTTAAACGTTTAGGCCAGCTTTAATAGTTTTAGCGATCTTTATTAATTCATAGCGGTGCCGTTGTTGGTTTTACTAAAAAATGTTATTTGTAAAAAATGTTTGTCTCATCGAATAGGCGATGATAGAATTTTTTCCCGTCCTGAAATTCCAATTTTAAATTTGAAACTCACGTTTACGAACTTAGCCCGAATATTAGTAAAAGGGTCATGTATACCAAATTTCAACTAAATCGGTCAACTTTTACTCAGGTTATCGTCGGACACATAAACGTTAGACACAGACAAATCGCTGGCTTCTGTACGATTAAGTTAAGTGTAAGGACAGGATATGATAATTAACCGACTTGACTGCCGAGGCGAAGCCGAGGCAGGCAATGAATAAATGAGGCAGAAATGTTTCCTTTGATGTTGCATACATTTTATCTAAGGGCGGCAGAAAAATGAAACTGCTAACATATCATCTTTATTAATATAACATAGTTAATTACTATGTTACATTAATTGAAGCGAGCGTAGCGAGCTTCCTACATTCAACGAAATATGCTCCGTGTCTGTGTGTCTGAAACGTACGACGATAACTTGAGTAAAAATTGACCGATTTTTATTAAATTTGGTACACACGTTTATTTTACCAATGCTCAGGACGAGTTCGTTGGACAACTTTGTCTGCCCAAGTGTTCGCGCACCACGCTCGCGTGGTGCGCGAACGCTTGGGCACATGGTGCACATGGATTTTCAGGACGGTGATTCGATGAGACAAACATTTTTTACAAATAACTTTTTTCAGTAAAACCAACAGCGACACCGCTATGAATTAATAAAGATCGCTAAAACTATTAAAGCCGACCTAAACGTTTAAAGATTGTGTGGTTAGAGGAATAGTAAGAATGCAGGGTTGTTCCCTTACTACTAGCCGCTGTACTACTATCATACCCTATATCTATCAACTCATCATGATTCATGATTATCTATTTTTTCAATATTCAATTCATATTTATTACCATACGCTCGCTTCAATGATATAGCCACGCGATGCCTAGTAAGATAATAATATACGTATTAACTAAAATGAATGTTCATAAAAAAAAAATCGTATTTAAACAATACAGTGTGGCCTACGGACCCTCGCTGTGTGCTGACTAGCACACACTTGACCTGTTTATTTTATATTTGTAAGGTTTATTTTGTAAAAATTGTATATTGCCTTTGAACCAATGATACTCATTTATAGAGCTCGTATTTTTATGTTTTGCACATTATATTACTATTGCTGCAAAATGCATTTTAAGCTTCTGCACAAAGTACAAAGAGAAATCTAATATAACGGCTCTAGCTCTGTCTGTGCGTAGCTTGTTTCTATTAATAAACTACTATAGCTAGGAACGAAAAATTCAGCACTCAGGTGCATCTCGGCATTTGTGTCAACTGGACACTTTTTCGATTTTTTACACTTAATATTTTCAAGATGGCGGCCAATAAGGCGGATGACTAAAAAAAAATGTTTTAGACATTTGATATATAACATGTCATATGGTGTCTAAAACATTTATTTTTAGTCACCCGCCTTATTGGCCGCCATCTTGAAAATATTAAGTAGGTATTAAGTGTGAAAAATCGAAAAAGTGTCCAGTTGACACAAATGCCGAGATGCACCTGAGGGCCGAATTTTTCGTTCCTAGCTATAGTAGTTTATTAATAGAAACAAGCTACGCACAGACAGAGCCAGAGCCGTTATATTATCTAGGTTTCTTTTTGTACTTTGTGCAGAAGCTTAAAAGGAAATAAAATCACCATCTATGCAAAGAAATGTATAGTATTGCATCTAATGCACAAACATATGAATTTAATAGTAAAATGTGCAAAATATAAAAATACGAGCTCTATAAATGAGTATCATTGGTTCAAAGGCAATATACAATTTTTACAAAATAAACCTTACAAATATAAAATAAACAGGTGAAGTGTGTGCTAGTCAGCACACAGCGAGGGTCCGTAGGCCACACTGTATTGTTTAAGTAGTACCCTATTGATAGTTTTTTTAAAATGCTAAAAAGCTTACTTTGAACTATCCTATGGGTCTGGGTCTGATATTCTCAAAACACATAAACAAACTTCTGATAAAGTATTTTTTGCCACTGAACCGGACTACAACCATATAAATACATCGAAAAGACCATAATTATGAAAAAAAAACGTATTTTGTGAATAAAAAATAAAATAATATCTTTTTCGAAATTTCCAAAAAGTGGTATCTTTACTTTTGGTTGAAGAACGAATAAATCCAAAGAGCTGGTTTTAGTGGTTTAGGAAATTTTATCAGTTTTTTTTTTTATCAAAGGGATTTTTCTCTAGGATGCGTCGTTTCGGAGTTATAAGCGAAAAACTAAAACAACTTCCGATTTTTTATGATTTTCGACATTTTATTATGGTGAAGCCAAATCCGAAACTCGTCAATAATGAGATTTTCAGATTCAGCACCTCAAAAACGTAAAGATCCGTCAAGAAAAATTCTTCAGCAATTTTTTCCTGTCCAAACTACCAAATGACTTAGAATAGAACTGGCAAGAAAAAAAGTCTAGAAGGTTGATTCACTCACACCTTATCAGAGATACAAGCGTAAAGGGTTTGAATGTTGGAGGTGGGGTATTGGGCGGCAAAACCTTGCATTGTTGCCCGATCTGCGGAGTTCCGATTATCCGTCGACTGTACAAAAATATACATTTCTAGATATACATCCACAGCACTACCGCCCCTATAGGAAATAAGTCAAACTAAAAATATACATTTTTTTTTCAATTTTCGACCATTATTACTTCCCTCTCAGATTTCAAACATAGCTTATTTGAAGCTTTTAGAACGAAATTAACACGGGTTGTAAAGTGACGTCCGGTATACGGAGTTCATATTGTCCCGGACGTCATATTGATGGTAAATCCCTAATGTATGGACGTCATAATGGTAGGAAGATATATATATATATATATATATATATATATATATATATATATATATATATATGTGTGTGTGTGTGTGTGTTTATATATGCATGTATATAGTATATATTTGTATATAAATTATTATTACACGAATAAATCCTACAAAAATCTTATTGATATTCCGTAGTATGACCATATCTGTACAGGTGTTAATTATTCTGGTTTCTACAGACAAAACCCCGACTCGAACTCATGTACTTGGTACATCAACCATAAATGGAATATTGTGGAAACGAAGGGGAGAAAAAAACCAACATTCGTTTAATATCGAGGATCAAGTCGGTTCATAAATCGTTAAGTACATAACAGCGGCACGACGACATAACTGGACGGCTCGAGTGTATGTAGGAATTAGCAGGAGTTAGCGCCGGAGCCTGGTTACTGCTTACCCTCTCCCCCTTGTCATCCTTAAGTAATCCCGCTTGAGAGCGCGGCAAGCACGTACAAAGAGTTACCCCCTAACTGCGCATGCGCCAATCAACATTGAAAATATAAAGAAATATCCCTCTTCATCTCTCATTTGGAGGAAATCTCGATATTAATCCTTTCTCTGCATTTCTGATTGAGAGCTTACATCTTTCTTTTCTGCCATTTTTTTTGTAATAATAATTCTACAACTTTTTATCATTCCTTTTTTTCTTATAAATGAATTTTCATCCTGCTAGTTGATTTGTATTTATTTTATTTTTCTTTGACACAAGCGTCCCATATAAGGACTGAATCTGGTACCAAAAGGAAAAATTTGTCTGCTTTCATCTCTTCCGTTCATACACACGCACACACACACACATATATATATATATATATATATATATATATATATATATATATATATATATATATATATATATATATATATATAGAGTTATACATATTTTACTATCTTTTGTTCCTCTCCGGGTTACCTCACGAAGTCTGAGCAATAGTTACATCGATAAATTATGTCCATAAACTCATTTCATTTTTTTTTTTTTTCGCCAACCTACAACCAACTAAAGAAGAGACAAAAAAAAAAAACCAGTTCTGTGTCTAAGAGATATTGCATCTCTGCAACTCTCAATGCATTTTCGAAAAACTTGGCCTCATCTCTATCTTTCTCTTTTCATCTAACATCTGTTCATCGCTCTATCTCTCTCTTTCTCTCGATTCATTTCCAACCGGTTCTTCTTGCATGCAAATTAATCTTTTTTTGGTATTAAATCTTTCAACTCAATCCAATACAGACATGTCCAAAGTATTATATATATATATATATATATATATATATATATATATATATATATATATATATATATATATATATATATATATATATATATATATAAAATACTTTGTATATATATATATATTTATATATTATTAAGTTAACAATCTATTTTTCTAGTATAACTTCGAAGATCGTCTGAATTTTACTGCATAATTAGCTCGGAAACAGATTGACTGTAATAATTCATAAGCTTATTTATAAAGCAGATTATATCTAAACGTTATTTCTTCTTGTTTCCATTTTAAAAATGTTAATATTTGTTTAAAATATTATCCTAAGTATTTATTTTTATTATTTTTTTAAATTTAATCAGGTCGCTTATATTATTCTTAATTTAAAGAATAACAGTAAATACAATTTATAAATTTACATATGCATTTACCTATATATGGGTAGACACAAGTATATATATTTATAAAAGTTAAGGAAATGTTCTATAGGGATAATAATTACATATATAAAGACAAAATTGTTTTCATTTAAAAAAAATAAAAAAAATAAAATAATCTTCATTTACTAGTACAGTAAATCTGTAAATTTGTGCGGAAAAAAATCGATAGGTAGTTTGAATACTACCTAAAACTTAAAAATGAAATTTTTAATTGATTGTACAAGGTACAGGTACTAAATGGGTACTTGGGTACTTCATAATTATAAGCGATACTTCTCAGTCTAGTTCTATTGTCGTTAATGTTGACTTCTAGACTTGTGGAAAAAATTGAAAGCTTAATTCGGCACTAGGTATCGTTACTGACAGGAAATTATTCTCCAGTGTAGCTCAGTTGGTAGAGCGCTATACCGGAAAAATAGAGGCCCGTGGTTCAAGTCCCGGCGCTGGAGTCTATTTTTCTCTGTCTGTCTCCCTTATTATTGTAAATAATAATTATAATTTGATTTAAAATATAAATTAACAGTAAATTTGTGCGGCAAAATTTCGAGACTACTTTTTTTTCGTGAATCGCTTGGGGACCATGAGAAAAGCTTAACTCCAACTTTTCGGGAACATACGGACGGCGGAAGTACGGGGTACGGGGTACAAAAGTTAAAAAAGTATATACCCATCATGATGCATGTCGTAGTAAACCTCTTTAAGAGTACAGTAATTTTTGCTGTATACACTTTTGTTATACTTTCATATAAGAGGGGGGTAATATGAAAAAAAAGGGAAAAAATGCTTTTTAATTAAAAATTATAAGTAATACTATTAATTAGTACAGTCAATCTGTCGTGATAAAAGACTCTACGTCAAAATTCAAGGGAACTTTTTTTACATGAATCGCTTAGGGTATATAACAGCGATTCTCAACCTTTGGGTCGCGACCCAAAAATGGGTGCGGTAAAGTTTTGTTGGTTCGCGAAGGAATTGATAAAATAAAAATAAATAAAATACATGCTCGAACAGGAAAAAAAAAATATATAAGAAAAGATCTTAAACATTAATAATTTTTCATTAGTCTGTAGTAGTACAATCGAAACAGTAAAAATTAGCCTGAATTTGAGCGGAAGATAAAATAATGCGGCGGTCTAAAGGTAGGCAGTATTGAATTCGAGTTTTTTTTCGGTTTTTTAGAATTCACCGAGTACAGCGATACTGCGACTGCGGTGTCGGTATGTATAGACACTGAAAACGACTTGCCAAGAAGTTGTATTCGGTGGGGAGATAGTGAGAGACATTAGAAAAAAGGCTGGTAAAATGATAATGGTGGGCCATAGTTTATGTCTATGAGGTGGAGGAGGTCCCTCTAATTTATGCGTGTGTGTGTTTATTTAACCCCATATCCAGAAATTCACAGATTTAATACTAATAGATTTTGTTTGAAACTGTTTGAACCTTTCTTTTAAGTGTTTTGGTATGTATTTGTTTTTTGTCTAGTGTTTTGCTTAAGTGTTTAGTTTTACTTTAACTGAGATTGTGTAAATGTTAAATATTATAATCGTATTTTGTTTTTAGTAATGAGTACTTTTGATTAGGACTCATATTTATATTGCTTATTGCGATTCGCTGTAATTTCATTTATTACAGAACCTAGGTAAATGTGACTCAGAAAATGTTTTTTTACAGAAACGAAAGGTTATAAATAAACCCACAAAACATACTTTGGTAAGCATTGGGTCGCGAATTGATTTCAAACAAATTTATTGGGTCACGGGTCAAAAAGTTTGAAAAAAACTGGTATATATGAACAGCTTAAATCCAATTTTGCGGGACTATCCGGAAGATGGGTGGGGGAAACTCATCCTTTTTTTCGTTTATCTCAAGTTTTTATTATTTTTCTGACAGCACTTCCTCTTTTTTGCCGGTTGATCGTCCGCTGATGAATTTCCTGTAGATTCTGCTTTACTGACTAAGGTACTTTTGTCATTTTCGCTAGTTGACGTTCAAGGCAAAAGTACGACTTGGGAATAAAAGTCAAAGTCAGTATCCTCAAGGAAATCATCTTTAGCATCTGCAAGAGGTACGTTGCTGCAATTTTCTCCGCCGCAGTGTTTGCTAGCAACTGAGCATGAGAGACCCGCCTTCCTGCACCCGCAAGCTTCACCACAATTATTTATTTTACAACCGCAGGCAGTCAGTTTCACGAGTCTTCCAACGACATGCATCATGAAGGATACATACATTTTTGACTTTTGTTCCTCGTACTTCCACCGTCCGTATGTTCCCGAAAAATTGGAGTTAAGCTGTTCTCATGTGCCCCAAGTGATTCACGAAAAAAAAAAATGTAGTCTCGAAATTTTACCGCACAAATTTACTGTTTATTTTTATATTTTTTTTTTCTTGTTGTTTTATTTTACCCCCTTCTTAAATGAATATATGACAGAAGTGTATACAACAAAAATTAATGTACTCTTAAAGAGCTTTCCAACGACATGAAGACTATATACCCTTAACAAGTATATATACTTGTTTAACTTTTGTACCCCGTACCCCGTACTTCCGCCGTCCGGATGTTCCCGAAAAGTTGGAGTTAAGCCTTTATCATATGTCCCAAGCGATCCACGCAAAAAAAATCAGCCTCGAATTTTTTTCGCTGACAGCCTTTTATCTCGACAGATTGACTACGCTATACAGTTAAAAAGAAAAACAACTTAAAGACAAAACTAATAGGTTGTCGAAAACCCGCAATAGCTAATGCTTTTAATACACACCAGTTTTGACCACTAAGTTAATGGACTTAATTATTTTTAACACTATAAAAACTATTTGTCTGTAAACTAATGAAATTATAAGTGGCTATCATAATAATAAACTGATAGTGGTCATCATAATAATGAACCGAGAAGTGGTCATCATAATAATGAACTCATAAATGATTACCACAATAATGAACTGATAAGAGTATCATCAGAGTGATTTTTTTGTCGATTAACATCAATTTGTCATTGTAATAAATATCAAGCTTACTAAAAGCATACTATTTTTTAACAGTATTTCTTTTTATATTCATTTTAGGAATTTTAATATTTTGTTCAATTCAATTAAGAAAATAATACGTATAGTATTTATTTTATTTTTTCGTCAAATGCAACCCCTCCTATAAACTTTAACTTATAAATGATCATAATACTGTATCATCCAACAATATCAGTTGGATTTTATCATCACTACGGTAAAAGATAAGATATCCAACTAAAATCTAAAGCTTAAAATAATTTGAATTTTTTAAAAAAATTGAAAATATATGAGTTCATTGATAATAAATATAAAAAAAAAGGTTTAAATTATTTTTGTGTGCAAGATAATGAAAACGTAATGAAAACTTGCCGCTCTCTGGCTCTATACAAGAAATCTTACAAACCCCCGGTCGAGTTTCATGTATTTTTAATTTTTGGCCTTTTCTTGGTTTCTTCCTTCTCACCCTCTGACTTTCCCGACAAGAAGCAAGAAAATGAGAACGGGGCAAGAAATTCTGACTGTGGACGCTAAAATCTGAGTGTGCAGTTCCCCCTCCCAACCCGCCAAAACAATCTACTAATCAAGATGTTTTTTAATTAAAAGCTAGGGAGAAGAAGTCGTGGTTCCCAGGAGTAGAGAGTGCGGTACTGCCGTGCTGTACCCAGTGCGCTAGCGGCAATGTTCCAGCTGGCTGCGTCCACTGTATTAGGGCGAAAAACTCCCTCTTCTACCGTCATCATTATTTTCTTCTTTTTTTTTATATATATTTCCGACGCAAACTTTCTCCCTATAAATAATAAAATGGGGGAGGGGGTGGGGAGGGTTGAGACAAGCATAACCGCAAAAAAGTTATTGCATATTGTCCTTAATATATATATATATATATATATATATATATATATATATATATATATATATATATATATATATATATATATATATATATATATATATATATATATATACACCTATATATGTGTGTGTGTAGAGTGAGTGAGAGGGGCGATGAGAAAAAGAAAAACATGTGATATATCCATTATACATCACCAAATTCAATTATTAAAGGAAAATGACAGAAGCCAATCATTTTTTCATAAAAACATATTCAGAACAAAAAAAAACGAGTTGCTGATGATGACTCATTTTTGAAAATGAATAAAAAAAATTATATTTATATATACAGGGTGACCCGCGATAAAATGTCATAAAGAAACTGGAGGATTCTATGGGTCAAATGCAACAAAAAATGTCGAGTAAGCATAGGCCCATATCTCAATAGTTCTCGAGATATAGATTTATTTCCTTTTTTTAAGTGCTTCACGAAAAGTTTTAAAAAATGCCTAATATGTCAAAAACTAAATGAGATAGAGAAATTGGGCTAAGGACCAATTTTAAAGAGCATAAAAAAACTTTTCAGAATCATTAATTTATTTCTAAATTATCAGCTGCTAAGCATATTGTAAGTTCTGTTACATTTGAAAATTTGGATTTTTTAATATTCGACCATGAAATTCCTGAGCTTACTACTCTTAATTGAGGGATGTTAGAAGTGCGGCGTTTTCAGGAAAAACTTCTGCTTTTCATAAGCTTTCAAATGGTATAATTAAAGTTTAAACTCAACGGACTACTTTTTGAATTATGGTGGATTGAATGTTACCAGACGTGAACTTTTTAAGTCAGGATCACAACCAATTCTAGTACAAACGCACAATAGGTTCCCCCGGACGAAACCACAGAACTTAGGGTTTCTTTTAAGAAATTTGACACTGAACAAAAAAGTTCCTATAAACATGGACCCGGAACAGCTTCGTTTTCGAGATATTCGCAAAAACATGAAAAACACAATTTTTGGGCGTTTATCCTTATAATTCTCAAATACTACGCTTTTTACAGTAATACTCCTCGAAGCAAATCTTGACTCGTATCTTGAGACTCGAATTATACCAATTTTAGTTCTTTACAACATAATATTTTAAAATTTAGCGTTGATAGAGATCACCTCAATGGATTGACTAATAAAGTGACTGGGACGTAGAATTTTGAAATTTCGCTGAAAATCAGGGGGTTGTCGTACAGCGCTGGGAAGGGTGTCATTCAACGAAAAATTATATTATTTACCAGGTTTCCTTCAAGAAGTATTATGGTAAAAAGCTTAGTATTTGAGAATTGTAAGGATTAACGTCCATAAATGGTGTTTTTTCATGTTTTTTGCGAATATCTTGAAAACGAAGCTGTACCGGGTCCATGTTCATATAGGAACTTTTTTGTCCAGCGTCAAATTTCTTATAAGAAACCCTAAGTTCTGTGGTTTCGTCCAGGGGTACCTTTTGTGCGTTTGTACTAGAATTGGTTGTGATCCTGACTTAAAAAGTTCACGTCTGGTAACATTCAATCCACCATAATTCAAAAAGTAGTCCGTTGAGCTTAAACTTTAATTATACTATTTGAAAGCTTATGAAAAGCAGAAGTTTTTCCTGAAAACGCCGCACTTCTAACATCCCTCAATTAAGAGTAGTAAGCTCAGGAATTTCATGGTCGAATATTAAAAAATCCAAATTTTCAAATATAACAGAACTTAAAAGATGCTTAGCAGCTGATAATTTAGAAATAAATTAATGATTCTGAAAGGTTTTTTTATGCTCTTTAAAATTGGTCCTTAGCCCAATTTCTCTATCTCATTTAGATTTTGACATATTAGGCATTTTTTAAAGCTTTTTGTGAAGCTCTTAAAAAACGGAAATCAATCGATATCTCGAGAACTATTGAGATATGGGCCTATGCTTACTCGACATTTTTTGTTGCATTTGACCCATAGAATCCCCCAGTTTCTTTATGACATTTTATCGCGGGTCACCCTGTATATATATATATATATATATATATATATATATATATATATATATATATATATATATATATATATATATATATATATATAAAGGATCATTTTTTAATAATAGTCTGCCAATTAGAGTGGTACATAAGCTTCCTCGCGTCCTGTTTCGTATACATTATAATTTTATGCTTTTACAGCATATTATTGCCAAATTTATTAAGTTTTCCCCCGTAATTAAATCTGTAAAAATTTTGCTTCCGAACTTACCGAAGCTGTGTATTCCGTTTTTGGTTACGTCTAATAACGTCTGTCTGTCGGTCATTTTTTGCGAACCAACGTATCTAAAAAACTAGTCGTCCGGTTTTAATGAAATTTTGATGGTAGGTCAAAATTAGCCCATTGGTGGTCCCATATACGGTTCAACCTTCTTTGTTTTGTTTCTCCTCCACATACGCACAAACATACATACCTACCTAACATATATACTTATTCATCGATTACTAACTCATCTGATTTTTATGAAATTTGGATGGCTTGTCACATATAGCCCGCAGATAATCTCAGATTAATTTTAATCGTCTATGATGCTTTAAATATTGATAAATTAATACTTTAAATTCATGTAAAAAATCAAAACAATTTTGACAGGTTTAAATAACAGGTGGGAAATTAAATAAATTAGACAATTACAGGTTGTAAAAGTATAACATAAATAATGTACACGAAATCGGAAGTAAGGAAGCTACGTGCCACACTAATTGGCAGACTATTTTAGATAATAATCATACTGATACATGACATGCTATAGCCAAATGAACGTTGCGCATGTCAGATGCAAATGAGAACTTTGAAACAACTCTAAAATTATTTACAAGTTATAATCTGGGTCTTTATTAGAAAGACATTTTCACAAATTTATTATTTATTTATGCAATGATAAAAATGCAGATTTGTTTACTCTAAAGTAGGTACTAAACAATTATATGAATGTCAAAGGTTGCAACTTTACAAAAAAGAGAAAGTTTTACTAGAAATAGGGAAAAGACAACTTCAGGAAAATAAAATACAAAGCTATTTAATATAGGGGCTAAATATAGGAAAATACAGTTATCACCACGTGTAACTCTTTTCTTACAGATTTTCGCCTTTTATTTCGAGATAATGTTAGGTATGACAAAACATATAAAACGAAAAAAGTGTAAAGAAGTTTCGGATGAGCTGTTTTTCTAATAGAGAAAACAAGCCTCTCCGAAAGGCGAGAAAATTCCATTTTTATTCTCTTCAATGTAGAGGATAGATAGAGCGGGGGAACAAGATGTTTCGGTTCCTTCTTTACCCCCCTCCACCCCCCCCCCCCCCCTTCCTTTTTAGGGAAATCTAATGGGGCCAAGACTTCCTAAAGCATCATCCGTTGCTTTCTGTTTTTTCACTCATCTTCAATGGCGTGGGGTGTGTTTAGTAGGCAGCAGAGAGACACCTGTCTCTTTTTCTCTGCTTATAAGGAATACTTTTTGGAAATACCAACTCTTTTTGTTTACTAAGAAAAAGAGTTTTTGTTTCATTTTCAAAGAAATTTTTTTAGTAGATGAATTGTTTGAACGTGGCAAATAGATTATTTATTCACATTAATGAGATACTACTTTGTATTATTAAGGGAATAAAGAAATAAGAAAAAAAAGGAAGGATAAAAAAAGAGAGTGATAAAACTAACAATAATCAATTATATACTATGAAAATAAATTTAATTTAAATATTAAAATAAATTGCTCAAGTATGTGCTTCATTCCCACTAAAAGGGTTACAAAAGGTTGGCAATTTAGCAAATAGATTGAGTTCCCAGCCGTATCAAGTTTGTTTCAGCTATAACTTTCGAACCATTTATTAAAATGACGTGAAACAAACCCCTTTACCTACATTTTTATTGTCCAAACTCAAAATGAACTTCAATGAACCAAACTCACAATGAAACTACTCCAAAGTGTCTTTCCAATCCGTTCCTGAGATATTAAATATAAAAAAAAAATTGAACTTTTTTTTCTAAAGAATGACAATGATATTTTCAGATTCGTCGATTTGTTAAAAAGAAGAGGACACGAAAAACCCAATTTCCAAGGACACATGGTGTACAAAAACGACAAATATATACAAGACAATACATATATATACAAAAACGAAACCAAATATATATTTGTGCTCTTTTATTCAACTCCCCACATGATGCATTTTCGATAAAACAAAATTCAACCTCTAGTTTTTGAGGGATGATTATGTGGGGCTTCCCTATAATTTTCCTGTGATTGGGTTGTTGCTCATAATATAACTGCTAAGCTTCAAATTTTTGTGTTGGGCACTTTCAGAAATTAGGTGCGTTACAGACAAGTGAAGGAAAGCATTAAGGGTCTTCGTTTTTGGTTATTCGCTACGGACTCTAAAAAGAGTTGTAGCACTGTAATATTTGCAAGGCAAGCATTTTGTAGGAAACTGTAGGTGAGTAACCAAGACCGCAGAGAAAAAGGTAGGGATACTTTGTTGTACAAAGAATTAATGGATGATTCCACAAAGTTATATTCAATTATCTCTGAATGAAACCTTTATCATTTGTTGAGCTGCTGCTGCTTTATTATTGTATAATTTTTTTTTCATAATTATTTATAATTGAAGTGAAAAATTCGGAATTAATAGTCAGAATGAGCCCGTATTGTTCAAAGTAAAATCAGCCGATTAATTCTAAAAAGAATTGATGAGGCCGACTATTATCTTTATCGGATGAATCCTTCGCTTAGAACTCACCCTCCTCGGTATTTATATTTAAATAAAATACTTTATCTACGATTGATGCGAAATATAAACATTGTATCTATCTCTGTTTAGATGCGTAGAAAGTGATTCTTTACATGGTTGTATTCATTGCGCATGCGAGTTTCATAATTCCTCTTTTTTTCCGCGATTTTTTCGTGATTCTGACAAAAATGAGGAGAATAATTCGCCTCCCGAAATAATTAATTCGGCACAAAATACAACTAATGAATTAATGTCATCTTTATCAAAAGAGAAATACGAAATTACATACAGGAAGTTCATTAATTTTTATTTCTGTATTTATTACTAAAATCCAACAATCGTTGATAGAGTACGGTATGCAACTCGTGCGAAAACAGCATTTTGCTTTGCTCGTGTGGTTTTACTACCCTCGTAGTCACTCGGGTGCAAACTCCACACTCGCATGCAAAGTGCTACTTTCCGCACTAGACGTGTAATGTACTATTAATTTTAAACACTTTTTTATTTCATATTAAAACGTAAATACATATATTAACAAAAAACAAGTCATTAGGAGATCAAATAGAATTAAAAAACTAAGTTCGGAAGTCTGGAGGTTCATCTGCCTACATTAAATTACCGATTTAAATCCCTCTGATTAAAAAAAATATGTCAGTCAGAATCTGTACATCTGATACAAAGGGACGACCTTGTACCAGTTGAGACGCAGCTGTGCCTCTTACTAACACTAAGTACCGACTTCTTTTAAACACAACTCATCTATGTTCTTAACTTGTGACCGTGTACAATATTCCTGTAGTGTACAATCGTATTTGTACCGTCCTATTGTGTTAAAAAAATCATTCATAAACAAATACAATAATCTAATATTATAATTATCTTTCTTTGTATTGTTTGATTCTTACTTGACATTTTTTTTTTTTTAATTTAAAATATTTGCATTTACCATATGGTGAAAGACATTTATCTAACTTTATTATTTATTTTAACATCCTTGTCTGTAAAGCTTTAAAAATATAAAAGAGATTTAAACGTGAAATTACAGCTGTAAAAATAAAAAATAAGGATTTAAATTACCTACACTAAAAAAAAAAAAAAAAAAAAAAAAAAAAAAAAAAAACGCTAATTTAAAATTTAAATGGGAAAGAACAAAAATAAAATAAAATTAAAAAAAGCTAACTAAGCAAATTAAGTAATTTCTATGGGACGAAAATAAGATTAATTTCAAGATTCTTACGATTAACATATATTTTTAATGATAAAAAGAAGACGTTCAAACTGAGAAGAAAACATTTTAAATTAAAAAGAAAAATAGCTAAAAATACAACCTAAATTAAACAGGAAAAAATTCAAAAAGGACAACTAAAGCTTCATCCCTCCTCGTCATTTCAGTATACAGACCCTCTACGTGCAGCTCGTATTTGTTAATTTTTTAATTTTTTTTTTTTCCCGGGGGCTTTCACACCTGAAGACGCAGGCCACTTAGGTGACCCCATAGAACAAACCCGGGTTAGGGACCGAAATCTTCACACAGTCCTGTGAAGATATGGTCGTTAACCATGACTCCCCTCCTGGTTATATTACAACCAAGGGTGTCATCATCATGGTTTCCAGGCCGAAACCTGGTGGCGCCACTCTTTCGAGGAGCTTCCATTTGTTAAAACAATGCTGGGTGGTCATTGAGCGGGGGGCCCGGTCCGGAAATCGAACCAAGAGCTGTGGTCAGAAGCAGTCACCCATCCATCTTCTGACCCTGCTCGAGGCTGCTTAGCTTGCCTTAACGCAAGGCGAGCGCTCTAGCCTCGGAGCCATCCATGCCCCCTTGTATTTGTTTAGTTTTTAGTGTCTTTGTAATAATCTCATGTCCCATATTTTTTTATTATTTTAATATTAAATATCTTGTGTAACACTAAAACTCATGAAGAAAGAAAAAATACTCTTTCTTCTTCAGAATCATGTTTGTTTATTATTTTTATTTATAATATATAATATAATGTGGAAATCTTGACTTTTCAGTTTGAATAATTGTAGACCAATTTATCCTTAAAAAAAGAAAATTAGTTATTGTATATTGTACAAATAACGTGCATAAACAAATTATATTACACAGAATAATTAATAACCATAATATTGCTCCATCAATTACCAAATCATTCATACCATACACACTTCTATAAATGACATTAAATTAAATGCTGTAAAATCTGACTAACGCGTGGAGACAACTTACAGTGTGTTTATATTCTAAAAATAATTTATTAACACTTATTGATGACGTTGTATTATGCATTTATAATTCTGATCTTGTTTCTAGAAGATACACATGGACAACACAACAAATGCACTCTTGTAAGAAGGAGATTTCCCACTACTAGTCTTTCATTGGCTCATATTTCATCTGGTTTTAGTTACTCTGTTTTGATTTGTATCTTGTCTGTTGGTGTTTGTTCTTAGTCCGTGCGGATGAATTTATTTCCCTGTCACCTACACCCATACAATTATACTACAATCACTAAAAGAAACAAAATGCCCATGCACTAAATATATATATATATATATATATATATATATATATATATATATATATATATATATATATATATATATATATATATGCTACTATTCTCGTATATTACACAAGCAAACATACTCGTAACAGTGATGTTGTTGTTATTAACAGGATCATTACATTATCTCCGTTAAGGCTGAGACGTCAAAATTTGTAATAAAAAGTAATCAAACTAATTAGGAACTAACGCTTAAGGTGTAGTTTTAAGGATAATAAAAATCAAAAGAAATAACACTAGATCAAGAATTCATGATTCGATTACCAGCTAAAGCGAGCATTTTAATACGTCTTCCTCTCATTCTCTTAGTAATAATTGTGATTTGAATATCAAAATAAGGATTTGTCATTTATATAAACTTTCTTAATTTAAATAGTCTAATTTTTATTTTATATTATTATTATTATTTTAAATGATGTGATATTTAAAAAAATAGTGTGGCACATAGCTTCCTCACGCCTATTATTGGATGAATATGACATAAATATAAAATAAAGAACAAGTGGATGATTTCACAATATAGATGTTACTAAAAACTGAAAATTGAACTTTATTGAAAATGGAGATGACCTTAGGAAGGGTCGAAACGTCTCAAAATTAATATGGCTTAAAGAGCTGTACATTGCTTCCGAGCTTACCGAAGGTAATGGAAGCTATGTGATCGTTCTGAAAAAGAAATAATTTTTAGGTCTTCGATTTCAAAAATTGCAAGACAGAAATCCGTTTCAAACATGAGGCAACATTTTTGGTTCTGTATTTATCTGTTGGACTGTCACTTAATTTTTACGAACCAACATACATCTCTTAAAAATACTCATATGAGTTTATTGAAATTTGGATGGTAGATCATAATTAGCCCATTGTTAAGCCCATATAAGTTTCAACCTTCTGCGACTATTTGTTTCTCTTCCACGTGCGCACAAACATACATTTATTTACACCTCTGTACCATCAAAAGCACGTATCTGATTTTTATGAAATTAGCCTGCAGATGGCCCCAGATTAATTTCAACCGTCTTAAATTTTGCTAAATTGCTACTTTAATTAATGTAAAGAATTAAAAAAAAATTGGCAGTTTTAAAAAACGGGGAAAATTTTAATAAATTTTACAATAATAGGTTTTAACAGTATAAAATCATTAAAATATACACAAAAGAACGCGAGGAAGCTATGTGCCACAATAATTGGCAGAGTATTTTTTTTTCACACACCTAAATTTCCATAATTATTTAACTTATCATAACTTTTATTCGTGAGAATTAAAAAAAAAGAATATGAACCCAATTGAAAGTGTGATTGTTTGTATCTGTTTTGATTTTTTAACCGGGTTAATATTTAATTTATTTAACATTATAAGTATTTAGATGGATATGGTGTTAGAAAAAATGTCAAACGGCAGGCAGACAAACACGAGACCATATTCTGTGATATCTGATACGCATTTATAACCAGAAAATTTTGAATTTGGATACAATTATTTGTTCTACGAAATTATCACTATATTTCCGTCAGCAAGGGTAAGCAGCATAAATTGTAAGAATAAAGTAGGCGTTCACTGAGAGTACAAGCAGAGCTAAGCAGGGTATCAAGTTGAAACAAAATTAAAGGGAGGCAAAAGTAAAATTGACAAGACACAATATCTTTGTGTGGATTGCAGTCGAGACAAAACATGAACTCTCATGAGTCCAGCGCTCAGTATAATGAGCTATTAGTGGACACAGTAACACACTCTAATGATTAAATTAAACACCTGATTAATTCAACTATAGCGCGAACAATAGCACACAGTGTTGCCAGCATTTCTAACCTTGACAAGAAACTGCTTCTAAAAAAAAATTTTAACACCATTTCGTAATACCACATTAAACAAATACATATCAACATGGACATCCCTACCAATATACATAGCATATAGTACAACATTACACACACACAAACATATATATACTTATAATATAAATATATTTTTAAATTTTTAAGTTGCTATTTTTAAATTTTACTCTGGATACCTTGTGTCGTCATTAATTATTTTCTGTGGACGAATTTTAAGTTCATGTATACAATTATAAAATGTAATACAGACCAACACAACAAAAGGGTTCTTTTGTGAAGTTTTATTATCCTAGAAGTAAGGTTAGTGACAAAAAAAACAACACAAACCCAAAAGAAACGAACAAAATATAATAAGAAAAAAAAGCTAGGAAATTATTTCTACAGAACAACTCTTGATCCCCCCCCCCCCTTTTTAAAAATGTCCTACTTAGCTAAGCATTTCTCGTGTTAAGTCCTGTGAGCTTAATGCTTATTATACATTTTTTTCTTGTTTCATTTTCTCTCTTTCTCTGTAGAATGGTAAAAAGAAGTTAAATGTTAAAAAAAGCAGCGTTTGTATTTTTTTGTGTTTGCAAGCCTAAATTAAGAAAGCTGTTCATTAATTTTATTGTATTAAAGATATAATATGTACATATATATATATATATATATATATATATATATATATATATATATATATATATATATATATATATATATATATATATATATATAATTATTTTAAATTAAAGTTAATAGTAAGCAGAAGGAAGGCAAGATATTACAACCGTTGGAGTAACAGTGTTTATACCAGGAAAGCTCTTTTATTTTACTTTATTATCTTTATTTTTTTGTTTTCTCTAATTTCGTTGTTCCTAATTAAATTTAATCTTCCTTCTTTTATAAATCTTAATAAAAAATGTTTAACAATGTCAAATGTTATTTTAAATAAAAAAAATATAACAAATGCTGTTAAGGACATGTAAGATTCACTAGTTAACATAACATAAATTGTTGCACATTTTTTGTGTCAAGCCGTACCGAATATGTGGGCGAACACAAAAGAGAAAAAATTGGGGAGTTGGCGAAAAGGCGGAATAGCTAACGTTTTATGACGACTGGTTTCGTCCACTTTAGTTGGCCATTATCGAGTGACCTTAGTATAAAACGTCTATTAGACATTATATATTTTCATTTGCTAACATTAACTGATACATTTTGTTCTTCAATTTTAAGTTTTATTCCTTTATTTTTAGGTAAAAATCGATGAGTCGGATTTTTGTCTCTAATTTAAATCCTAGTTAGCAGGGCTTTGTCTTTAACTTTGTTGTGGCTTTGATTATGGCTGAGAAGTCAAAAGACTATTCCCTAAACCTCTACTTTAAATTATAATAGAATTAGTAAACATTGGAAGTATGGTAAATAGGTACATGTCAAAATTTAGGATTATATCATTAAAAGGGAAAAAATAATTTAATATATAATTAATAATAATAATATAAGCAAATATATAATTATGTAAACTTGAATTTATATAATCAAGTTATTTATAGTGTATTTGCTTAATTACAAAAGATATAAAAATATAATTTAAAAGAGCTTAGTTAAAAGATTTATATATACTTAGTAATAATTACTAATTATTGTTAGAATTAAAATAATTTAATCCCAAATAGAAGTTATTCGTCTTTGAAATATTTTAATTTGATTCCTGTTTAAAAATGCTTAGTTAATGCTAGCTTAGCATATGGACGGTGAATAGTTCCGTATTTACGAATAAACACATATTTATTTAATAATATGTATGCATAAAAAATCCTACTAGTAGCAGCAACATATTATTAATAAAAATAGAAAAATGTGAGAAACCAGGGTTCGATACCTCGCGGGAGTATACATTTTTATACTTTATCGATAGTTTTAATTTAATTTTTATTAAAAAAAAAAAAAAAAAAAAAAAAAAAAAGTCACAATTCACTTTAGAATCTTCACGCACAGCTAAAAAGCGACCAAAAATCGATAATTACCAAAAAATAATTATTTATGATGGACAGCAGCACTTTAAAATAATGAATAAGAGAATAAAAAACCATATTCACATTACATTTCTAAAAGTTCCACAAATATATAATATTATACGTAACCCAGCAGGTGACGTTATTAAAAAAAAACACGATAAATTTAAAAAGAAGACTTATCAACATACCAATTTAAATGATTTAAAGGCCATTCCATTCATAAATTTGATGGTCGACAGTGGTCCGTTTTTTTAACAGCAAAAATTCAATACCTTGCTTAATAGGATTGTATTCTGGAGAGAACAAATTTTATGGGCATACTTGAATAAATGATTAATGGGAGCGTCACCTACTTTGAAGAGTTATTCACTACGCTTATACAGGTTAAGTTGTAAGTTGGTCAGTAAAGACCATTTGAATACATTTTAGACGACTATCTGAAATTTTCATTTTATATTAGCTTTAATTGATAATTAGCCAACACACAAGTATGTATATGTATATTATTTAATTATTAATTTTTTAAAATATATTTATTTATTTGCAGCTATAAGTATACGTAACATATTATTAAACACAATAAAAAGAAATTTTACCAATATTAAATTATTAATTTGGAAAACACTAAATTTATGATATTCATATTTTTATAAATCATACTGCGTGTCATTTGGTGTTCAGTCATCTTAATATTCTTTTATTGCTTACCAAATTTAAAAACCTCGAAAGTCTAAAAACTCTATTATTATATGATATCGAAAAAAAAAAAATTTATCAGCAACAATGCAAATATGTATATACTAGACTTTCTAATCATTTAAAGAAAAATAATATTTCTAAAAAAAAAAAGGTTCCGACGATTTTAATTGAAAAAATCTGAAATTAAGTTAATTTTAAATACGAATTTAACAATATAAGTCATTTTCCTGGAAAAAAAACTAGTTTCCGAGGTATTGAAAAAAAAAAAAGATTTTTTTTTTTTTAAATTATAAATAAAAACCTTATATTTAATAATAATAATAATAATCAATGATTATAGCTATAACATTTAACAAGGAAGGTAAGATAGATTCCAAAGAATGAATACTATTAGCCGATTTTTCAGATATAAATCCAAGTACAATAGAAAACATTAGCTGTAATAAACATTAATTCAGTCGAAAAAAATAACAACAAGCGAATAAGCGAGGCAAAAATATATCTTTAATCTTTTAACTCCAAATTTATCAAACAACAAATCTACTAAATTTAAAAGTAAAAATACCAAAAGAAACTAAGCCTATACTTAAACACACACATATATATATATATATATATATATATATATATATATATATATATATATATATATATATATACACACACACACACACACACACACACATATTATATATGTGTGTGTTTATATACAACGGAGGCGGATAGAAGAAAAAAAGTAATCGTTAAATCTATGAAGATAGAATCTTATTTTCTTCAAGACATAAGACACACAAGGTCTTTATAATTTTACTTCTTTTATCCCCCCCCCCCCCCCTCTTATCATCGATCTAAATAATTTTGAGGTCGTAAGATGCTACCACAACTCACGAGGATCCGCTTAAGATTAGATTAAAATAAAATAAAAATTAGACCACCCAATAAAAATAATTATAATTCGGCATTTCGATTATAAAATTTCGATTAAGAAATGGGAAAAAAAACACATACATTAATTTTAGTATCAAAATTCATCAAGGTAACACAAAATGAGAGAGAGAAAAATGAGTAATCTGTGATTTTAGAATTTTTTAATAATATTGTTCTGTTTAATATCGATTTTAATGTTTAGTAAAAATAAAAGAGATGACAGAAAGGATTAAAAACTGTATTTTAGACGGCAGTACAATAATCAGTCATTAGTCGTTAAATTAATTTACAAATAAATAATTTGTAAATGAATATGGGTTGTCACTAAATCTTGTAATCTAAATTTGACCCACTTCCCGACTACATAGAAAGTTAAAAGTTGCATAGATTATGTATTTCGGATGACATTACAATTTTGAGCCATTAGTTATTTAATTAATTTACTAATCATTTATTAATTAACTACACATTTCTTTTAGTTATTGTAATTATGATTGTTTATTAAATTGTCATATAAAATACATAATCTGTGCAAGTTTCAGCTTTATAGGTAGTCGGAAAGTAGGTCAAATTTAGGTTACAAGATTTGGAGAAAACAAAAATTAAACAAATAAATGTAATAATTAAGTGTTAGCTAGTTAATTAAATAACTAATGAGTGATTATTTTATCGTCATCTAAGATACATAATCTATGCAAGTTTAAACCTTCTAGGTAGTTGGGAAATGGGTCAAAATTGTCTCAAAAAAAGATTTGGAGACAATTGAAGTTAAGTAAAAGTGTAAAACTAATATATTTTTTAGCGATTTATGTGCATTCTTTTGTTTTATGTTTCATACTTTTCAGCAAAGTATTGCATATGTTATATCAAGCTTAATGACTCTTAAAGGAATTGAATGACTTTTCTAATGGCGAAGACCCCATTTTGATAGTCATAATAGATTTTAAGTTATATTACATTTTATTGCAAAATACAGATATAATAAATCGAAAGTATACATCTCGAAAAAGAAGATCTTTATACACGTGTTATTATAACATTTTTTGTTGCAAATTTATTATAAAATCACACCCTCCTCTCTGTCCCTGTTGAGCTCGAAACACCATATATGTATATATATATATATATATATATATATATATATATATATATATATATATATATATATATATATATATATATATATATATATATATATATATATATATATATATATATATTATATATAGAGAGAGAGAGAGAGAGAGAGAGAGAGAGGAGAGAGAGAGAGAGAGAGAGAGAGAGAGAGAGAGAGAAAGAGAGAGAGAGAGAGAGAGAGAGAGAAAGAGAAGGGGGAACGAGAGAGAGAAATCAATATATTGTTAGGTCCTGATAAATATCTAGTATAATCTCATACTAATGTAAAACTATTTTTTAAGTATGTCCGTGAAATATGTACCTATACTATATTGTATATAATATAAAACATATACGAGTACTTTACAGATATCACTCACTCACTCTTCAGGGGAAAAAAATGTTACATGGATTATGTTTTAATGATTATACGCTATCTTTAAGTGAGTAAATAGATTTTTTTTAATTAAAAAATAAAATAATAATAAAGGAAAAAAATAGTCCTTAGTTTTTTAATTAAAAAAAAACTAAACATGCATTTTTTTTAAAGCCTTTTATTTCTTCAACGAGATGTTCATAGAGTAACGGATATATGTATATCCATGTAAAATTCAATTTTTTTTATTTTTATGCATTCCTGGCCTTCATCAGTATAAACAATTTTTTTCCAAACATATTTCTCATTCAGTAAGTATAAATGGTAGATACGAGTATATGTGGTAAATATGAAGGGGTTATTTCCAGCAAGTTACTTTCAAGTTGGTACAGTTGATGGCTCTAGAAGGGATAAGCATAGATATAAGTAAGTGAGGGGGTTACAACGCTCTTTACCCTCTATTATTTTTCTAGCATACAGGATGTTGTAACTGGATAAAGGAATATTAATCACTCGCTTTACTCAACATACACCCTACAATCTGCTCAATAGTTCCTAAGAAATATTTCACATACAAATTATAATATTAAGGAAAAAAATGTATCCCAATTTGCAAACAATTGGCGAAAAACAAAACAAACAATTTGCCTGGTAATCTGTGTATCACATACTTTCACTGGCTCACGAAATGTTACAAAAGTACCTATCAAATAAATATATAAATAAAATATAAATATAAAATATTTTATTAAAATATAAAAATATACATATAATAAGTGTTTCAATTAGGATGAAGAATAAGCAAAAAGAAGGCTATAAAATTAGTAAAAAAAAAAAAGGCTAAAAAGAATCATCTTGATGCTTTAGCTGATGAATTTTAAGCCTTTTGTCTTCTCATTTTTTTGGCTTTATTTCTACACATTATTTATCCCTATTACTATTTATTCTTTAACCTTCTTTCTTCTTATTGTTTCTATTTATTGTTGAACTTATTAATTTTATTTATTGTTTCTTTATTCTTTACCTTTATTTTTACTCATTGTTTAGCTTTATTTACTTATTCTTTCTACTTAATATGTACCCTTTTTTCTACTTAGACTTTGTTATTCTTAATTAGCATTCTTTTTACATGTTCTTATATTTTCTAGTATACTAAGGTAAGATTAATTGTCTTACGTAAAAATATTCAAGCATTGTGCTTATTCCTGTAAATAAGTCCAAAGTCCATAATTTTAGCCAAAAACGACCAACTTAATGCATGTTATATCTAAACTCTAGGAGCTAAAAGAGAAATTTTATTATATGTTTAGAGCATTATGGGTATAAAATGTTAAAACTTGGTGATGTCCTTGTTTAAGGCACTATATGGATGCCATGTTAGAAACCCGTTTAAGCCGATGCCCCTGTCCCTCATACCTTTGATTCTGTAAAGCTTTATTCTTTCTATCCTCTCTGAGTTTTATTTTCCAGGCTTCTTATCTGGAAAAAACTTGAGGAAATCCTATACACTGCAGAGTTTGCTTTTCTTTCCGGACCTCGTATATTTTTTTCTGGCCAAACCTCTCCCTCTTCCCAATCTTTAGATAGAAAGAACCGTTCCAACTTTAAAAGCAACTGGATAGAAAAACAAATATTATTTCGGTTTCTTTTTCAACTAAAAATAAGACCGGGACGTTTCCCCCCCCCCCCCCCCCCCCCCACCTCCTACTTTATTTTATCTTATTCTCTTGAAATGGGCTATCGATAAAATAAAAGTGGACTTTGAAAGAAAAAAGAGGAAGGGGGAAAAAAAAAAAAGGAATATATACTTTTTATTAAACAATAAGATACACGGCAAAGAAACAAAAAAATAAAATAAAACTTATTGATTTTTCTGTTATGCGTGTCAAATATTATTGATGCTATGCTTATCATTGAAGGTGCAGAAATGATATGGAAAAGATTTAGCATTTTAACATAATATATTATATATAACAGCATTTAAGTGGTCCATAGAAAGTCGAGGCTTAGTTTTTATCCACAGGGGCTTTATTTTCTTTAATTAAGTTATTAGGAATGTTCTATATCCACTTTTTTGGAAACTTTTTACCCTCGGAATTATATTTTGACAAAATACATCCCTTCGTATTAAAGAGGAAAATGTGGGAAGGTAAAATCAAGTAAGGAGTTGGTCAGTAATCTAGAATCTAGAATATTTCCGGCCTTAGACCCCGAGCATATTGGGAAATCCGGTACGGCCCCTCACGTTAGAGCCTAGGAGATGGAAGACTCCCTCGGCCAATATCTTCATAACTTGGGGGACTACAACCTCATTTGTACATCTCATTATGTAGGACCACCCCTAGGCAACCTTACGACAAAAACCGTTAACAGAGTTAGTTATAATAGCGGGGGTGAAGTGAAAACCATGCTAAGCAATCTCTCCTACATTTTATTTAAAATATTGATTTATTTTTTAGTTTCGTTTTACTAACTAAATATTTATTTTATACTGTGTGTCTTAAGGTAGAGCATCCAAGAGGTAAACTTATCTTATTTTAGGGTTTTCGAAAAAAGTCAGTCTATAATAAAAAAAAAAAACTCCTTTTTCTTAAACCTCTAAAATGATAATATATTCATATTGGTAATTATGATTGATTACCAAGAATAAACCACACTTACTTTTAATGGTATCGAAAAATATTACCTATTAAGAAAAGTGGCACAGAATTGCAAAATGTTCTGAAATATTAAATTTTAGTTAATTTTCTGAAAATAAAGAATCAGTAACAACAACTAATAGTTCTCACTGTATTTTAGTAATCAACAAAAAGTTTATGCCGAAAGCACGATTATTATCACGGATGAGCTAAAGGAAAGAATTACACAGGACATAGCAAATATTCCTCTTGAGCACGTTCAATGTGCTTGTACAGTTTATAAATAGAGTCGACATTTGTGCAGAAGAAGTAGGTGGAAATACATTAAAATGTAGCTAAATCGATCAAGTTTTTACTTTCAGTCAATCACGACAAAAAACAAACATGTTAGTTTTTACTAGATTTAACAGAACTTATTCATAGTAATTAAAACTTAAGTAGATAAATTTATTAGTTGGATTTTTAAAAACTACAACAAATTTTTAGTTATAACAAAAAACAAAACAAAAAAAAAAAATTTTAGTTGTAAAAAAAACCAATTACTTTGTTGATAATCGTTGCAAATAATCGCAATAGCCCAAGAAAGGCATTGCCAAAGTGCTCACACAACTACTAACTATTGTGATTTAGTAACAGTGACTATTTAATCAATATCTATTATTTTAGCTGCGAGTGAATCTGTTAGTTCTTACATTGTTATTAAAAGAGAAAATTGAAGTTATAACGTAAGATTATTTAAAAAAATATTAATGGGGGTTTATTGAGTAGCTACTCTATAATAAAAACTACTATTTTTCTTTATTTGTGAAAAATGTTAAATATTGTGTCCAGCTGTAATAATACCTAAGGCGCGGCAAATAATGATATTCAGGGATGGATGATTTTATTATACAAGGTAAGAAAGAATATTGATAAAGATGGGTACCTTAATAGAATCGTAGCAGGCGGTGACTCTTCCGTTCTGTACTTCGACATTGGCGGGCGGATGTGCGAACTTGCACTCGGTGTCGGGTCTGCTGCACTTGTTCCTCTGGAACTCGCGGCAGACTTCGAGCTGAAGCCATCTCGAGTCCTTGCCGTTGAGCAAGTTGTTCATATTGACCATGGCCATGGCTGGAGGGTTGCGGAGGTGTCTAGGTGTGTGGATAGCCTGCGTACTAGTGTACGGGGAGGGGGAGGAGGCGGGGGGAGAGGGTGGGGAGGGGGCGGGTCACGTGTAGGACTGCGAGTGTGTGCTTGAGGGGATCCTCGTGTGACGGCGTTCCGAAATATTTCGGACAGGGGTTCTCAAGGAACGGGTCACTTTGCCTTTAGGTCATAGAGACTAACAGGCAGTCTAGTTCGGCTTAGCACAGACACCTCCTTCTACATGCAACAGAGAACACGCCTGATCTGAAACAATAAAAAAGACACGGTCTCATTAGTACACTTCGTAACTTCTAGTCATATCGAACCATTAGCATCTTCCCTTTGACTTGCCAACAGCCACCCTAAACACCGGCTTTCAAGAACCTCCTCCAAACCGGTAATAGTTTCTAAAAACCTGTTACGCACCGGTTTAGTTCAATTTCATACAGGCTACAATCTCCAAGGGAACTCATGCTTTTGACAAAGTCTACTTAAATTAAAAGCAATGCTCATATATAGATGACTAGTAGATTCACTTGATAATGAATAAAGAAAAACTTTATTGCACTAGCACAAGCAGTCATCTTATTACAGGTGTAGCAGAATAGGTTAACGCAGATGAATAGTATAGATGTCACAAGTATAAAATAAAATTTCTAGTTTATACCTTGAAGAAAAAATATAAATAATTCTAAAATGTCTATAAGTATTTTACTTTTGATTGATCCGTATTTTATTTTAATATACTTGTTAGCAATTAATATAATGTTACACGCTATAACACCACATGATGATGTAATGTAAAGCATTTAAATGAACATTGTAATAAATTAATTCTAATATAGAATAGTAATTTAGTATTTATTTTTTACTCTATCATAGTTTTAAGTGTGCAGAAATTGAAACCTTGAAAGGAAAAAGTCTGTGCAAACAGCATTGTGGTTGTCATTTTCAGAAACGACCTCTAATGACTACATTAACATTTCTCTTCGCTGTGTCGAGTTCCGTAATCTCCTATCGTAGTGAATGAAAAACTCAATGAAAGTATATCCGTTACTAATAGAGGTAATGAATTTTAATAATAGGCCCTTCGCGTTTATAATCATGCATAAATGAATAAAATTGGAATAATAAAAAATAAAATAATACACACATCCAGGTGTTTTTAATAAAGACTTAAGAGGAAAAAAAGCATATTAACAACTGATAAGCGATCTGTCCGCTAGAGTTTCACATAAAACAAAGACTAATGTGATGACAAATATGCTGTTCTTATCGCAACGAAAATAAAAATAAAGTAAAGCTTAGAAAAGGATAGTTTAGAGACAAAAAAAAGTTGCTCAAGATGAGTCCCCAATTAGGGAATCGAACCCGTAATCTCCTCCATGCCAAATTCAATTTAATCGTAATTTATTAATTTACGATAGCAATGATATACCGGATCGGACACTTAATTAACTAGGCATCGCGTGGCTCTATCATTGAAGCGAGCGTATTGCAATAAAATACTAAATATTTATATGAAGGAATAATTAATCATGATGAATGTCATAGTTGAAGATATGTAGAAGAGGCTAGAGTGAAGTAGAGTGGGGGTACTTTGTACAAAGCTTATCTTCCCCGATAAACCTACACTCCCAGAATCTCAACCACCCGCAGTAGCTTTTAAGCAATTATTATAAATGTATCACTTCACAACGCAAAAACTTCTGCTTGTATCAAGTTGTATCATTGTACTTTAGACGATGAATATAAAATTTTATAAAATCGTTACGTTAGAACGTAAGATATCCGTAAAAAGGTTGCTTTCTCTACTTTAAACGTTTAGTTCCACTTTAATATATAGTTTTAACGATCTTTATTAATTCATAGCGGTGTCGCTTTTACTAAAACAATGTATTTGAAAAAATGTTTGTCTCGTGGAATAGATAAAGTAAGAATTTTTTCCCGTCCTAAAATTCCAATTTTAATTTTGAAGCACACGTTTACGCGAGCGTTTGGCAGACAACGGTGTCCAACAAACTCGTCCTGAGCATTGGTAAAATGAGAATGTGTACCAAATTTCATCAAAATCGGTCAACTTTTACTCAAGTTATCGTCGTACGTTTAGACACACAGACACGGAGCATATTTCGTTGAATGTAGGAAGCTTGCTTCGTTGATTGTAGGAATCCTCAATCAATCAATTAATTTATTATTATTAAAGAAGAAAATACAGATAAAATGCACCTTGCCACCAGGGAATAAACTAGAGTCCTACCTATTAAGACTTATTTTATGAAATTTGGCATACATAGCTAAGCTCAAGGCGAGGTGTTAAGTAAGGGGTTATCGTAAAAATAAAAACTCAAATTAATGCTTCATCTAATAAAAGTTGCTTATTTTAAAACTTACCCTCCCTTCATTTTATTTAGACGTAAATGTTAACCCTAATTTTTAATTATGATCAGTTTTACGACACGATAATTATTAAAAATTCATAATAATTTTAAGTATAACTAATCTCAACTTACGAATGTCCGGTTAACGAAACTTCGCTCTAAAGAAATATTTTTTTCTTACAATTATTTTGTTAAAAATATTATCGATTTATTTACATTTTATTGCTAATATATCGTTACATATGTGTGATATTTTGGTAATTTGAACCATTATTTTTTTCCACTCATTTAAGAATAAAATCATATTTTTTATTTTCTTATATACGTAGTAGGTACAAAAAAAGAGAAAGTATTGAGATAGAGCAAAGATTCGATTTTGAAATTGTGATTGGTTTTTAAAAAATGTCTGTTAGGGCCCCCCGCACACAGGCAATTTTTCCCAAGCAACTTATAATCACCGAAAATAGAACACGTGATATCTTATGGTAGCCCGCACACGAGCGATTAAGTAGTTGCTGCGATTTAAAAACCAACTTGTTTAATTCTTTGGGTGAGTCAACTGTTGCCGGCGGAATGAAACATACAGGTTAAGACGTGTCCCCGCACACGGGCGATTAAAAGTTACTCTCTCAAAGCTCAGTTGACGATTTGTTCGCGTAGTTATACAGCTAATCTTTCCTCTGGTCGCACTGCCATTCGTAAATTTGTATTCTGATATGAAATACGAGGCCCTTCCAGCATCAAAAGATTCTCAAAACTTTCCTAGCACATGCTAAAATATAATTATTTCATTTTTCTGGGATATTTTTAGGGCTTCGAGGTCATCCTAAACCCTTATGCTTTTGGTAGTTCCTCCGTCCGTCCGTCGCATCTTGGAGTTTATCTCCCAACCTACTGAATCTACAGATATGAAATTTGGTATACAAGAAATCAACATATATGTATCTCGTTTCCAAAATGGTGGCCATTTTACCCCCGAAAAAATTAAAACAAAACGCAAACAAAATGTCCGTACTACCACATTAGGACCGGGAAAATAAGGCAAACTACATAAATATACTTCTCTGTAGTTCAATGATATTTCCCCGATTTGATATAAAAAAAAGTAAAATTTTAGAAATTATAGGGGACCGTAACTATGGAGATCCAAAAATTTTATTTTTCGAACATTTGAAGTTGGGTATCATTTCTAGGTTCACAAATATATATATCGCGTTCCCAAAATGGCGGTCATTTTACCCTTGAAAGAACCAAATAAGTGCATAGTGCATACCTAAGATACTAAAGGATAATATATATGCACACCATGTTTCTTAAAATTGCATTTTTTATACATATTTTAGTTTTAAAAAAATTTAAAAAAATGATAATCTATTTATGAAGTTTTATGACCGAAGAAACTCTTTTAGTAACTTGCTGGCAAGTACCTGATGGAATTTTTTTATACTGTCAAACAATATATGAAATTGTCCTTTTTATTATTCTTCTGCAAATTAGAAGATGGATCCAAAATTTGCTGTACTTTTTCTTCCTTCTTAAAACTAGGAAACAAACACATGCAGTTTCGATAAAATCCATTTTGAAATTTATCAACTATTTAGTTGCCTGTGTACGGTTAGAGGAGTGGCAGGCAACTGCCAGGCGACTAAATTATTTTAGTCACAGAGATTAAAAGTTGCCCATTGTGCGGTTACTCTTATCGGTTGACCAAAACTACTATGGGCTGATTTTTATGAGATATGGCATACAGGTTCAGAAAAATTATACCATATATAAGTCGTTTTCCCGGGGAAAATTTATTGATGAAAATCAAAAACAAAAAG
The DNA here is from genome assembly GCA_951217055.1 of Gerris lacustris. Classification (NCBI taxonomy): domain Eukaryota; kingdom Metazoa; phylum Arthropoda; class Insecta; order Hemiptera; family Gerridae; genus Gerris; species Gerris lacustris. Next base: position 39,701,241 of record OX578278.1, on the reverse strand, counting down.
TAAACAACAACCTGTTGGTAACTTTTTCAATATGTTAAAAAATAAATCAATTGATATAAATCAATTAAATGAGTTGGTATGGAATTTTTATACGGTATTAATATCTGAATGAAAATGTTTTGTTCAATTTATCGGACCGATATTATTTTTTGTTTGCCATTTCGTCCATATTACAAAAGAAAATGGGTTGAGAGGGGGTAAAATCGACTTAAGAATAAGTTACAGGAACGATTTAAATTTATAAATCAAGGTTTGTTAGTAGAGATAATCACATGTTGTCTCAATAATTAAGGTTTTTCAGGAATACAAAATTGAGAAGAAAAATAATTGAACAATTAAGTCAAGTGTAGGTAGTATGTCGGTTAATTTTCATTAATAATACAAGAAGAAAGAGAGGAAGTGAAATGCTATTATTGCAAGAGTACGGTAATAGCGGAACAACTAAGTACTGATTGAGTGTAGTACTGTAGTAGTACAAGAGCTGTACAGGCTTGTATAATGAAGGTACGGCGAGGTTCAGTTAGACTTAAGGGAGAAGCAGCTGACTATATGACGCGAAGAGACCCCGTGGACACGGCTATGGACAAGGGGTAATGACCCAAACACTTCCATGTCTATACCGGCTGCTAAACTATAAACTCGAATCTAACACTTAACAATACAATGACTGCACTTATAAACAATAAACACACTATATTCTTTAACGAATATCTGTAGAATAGCGATGCATCTCAAATGATTGCAAACCAAAAAATAGTCTCCCAATTAGTGGGGCACATAGTTTCTTTGCGTCCTATTTCGTATATACTTTAATGCTTTTATGCTTTCAAAACCCAATCTGTCAAATTTATTTAATTTTCCCCATCATAAGTCTGTCATATTAATATTTTATGTCTCCAATTTTAAAAATTCCAAGACAGAAATCCGTTTCAGGCATCAGGGAACATTTCTGATTCCGTGTCGCTCAATGTTTTAGAACCAACATATCTTAAACTACTGCCCGTCCGATTGTAATGAAATTTCACTAGGTCATAATTAGCCATTGTTGGTCCCAAATAAGTTTCAACCTTGTGCGCACATTTGTATTTCTTCAACATGCATACATTTATTTACACCTATATCTCCAAAAATACTCATTTGATTTTTATGAAATTTGGATGGTTTTTAGAAAGTAGACCGCAGATAGCACCAGCATTAATTTCAACCGCCTGCGCTCTTTAAAGAAAAGGCTAAGAACTTCCACGGGTTGAGTGATATGCACGCAACTGTTTAGTGACACTTCCCGTGTAGAAGAGTGGGGATCTGGCCACGCGTCGCAAAATTAGCTGGATTGCTAAGAACTAGCATCGTTAATACCAACTATGTGCAGAAGGTCACCGACTAATCCAAAATCAGTCGCGCTCATGTGTGGATCTGGTTATATTCTAATTGCAAACTGGTTGTGCGTGATACCATTTTGCAACAGATTTGAAACAGTCGACCCCCCGGTGTGTGCGGAGAAACGAGACCTGAAATGCTCCTTTTTATCAGAGAAGCACTGTGGTTAGATAAATTTGGTCCTTAAATTTAGTAAACAACTGATATAAGAGAGAGAGAGAAAAAAAGGTTTTAGAATTTTCCTCACATAAATAAATTCTTCCGAACTTACCGAGGGAAACGGAGCTATGTGGTCGTTATGAAGAACGAAAATATTTTATGTCCCCGATTTCCAAAATTTCTAGAAAGAAATCCGTTACAAGTCTCGTAAAAAAAAACATAATGTGTTTGACGTTAGACGTTATAGACATACTAGCAAATAGAAAAATAACCTTGTTTAACGCAGTTACGGAATTACGTGACGAAGAACGTGGCAGCATTTCATTAGGTATATAAACGACTAAGAGTTTCCCTTCTCAACATAAAACAAATCATGTTGAATTATGCATGAACACGTAATAATTGACGGCTCAAATGTAACGCAATACAAAAACCATAAAAGCACAACGAAATAGCCGGTATCATGCATCAGACACACGACATGTGGAAAAAACAAACAAAAAGAAGTGAAAAACAGAGATCTGCAACTCTTAGTTTAACTAATAACTAAACCAACAAAGACCAAGAGCATTTAAAGGTATTATTAGTAACGCAGTCCTAATTAGTATATGTACATTAAAACCCAATTACATATCTTTTCAATGATCAGGTCTTTGTCAGTTTAGCACAGACAAACAAGAATTCGATTTTTAATGTGTGGACTTGTGTACCATTTTTTATTCTTTTTTCTAACCAGCATTTTACGTAGGCATCTAAAGATGCAATGTGTTTATTTACTTAATTATTGAAAGATCCATTCCTTATTTAAGAATTCCAACAATTCTAAAATTATCCAGTTAATAAGACTGAAATATGCACACCTAACATTTACATCTTTTGTAGTGACAAAACTAAAAAAATAGGACATTGAAAATTGAATCAGCTGATTTTAAATTTTAGGTATGAACAATTTTAATAAATGTGCTTTTATTCTGACAAATTACCTAATGAACTAATAAATACTGAGGTTTTCGTGAATATGACTGAAAGACCAAAATGTATGCTATCTTTTGGTAAAGCAAACATTTTATTCGGTTTACTTCATGAATGAGGAATTTATCTATTCTATTCCCATAAATTCATGTTTTATGTTGTATACATTCTAAGAAGAATTGTAGTGTTGCTTTTTTTTTTATTTAAGAAAATAAATTGTTCCTTGTATTAATTTAATAATTATCGTGGATTAAAGGTAGTCAAAGTTAAGTTTCTTATAATCACCATTTAATTATAAATCTTTTTTTCTCAGATAATTTCAACTCTGTGCTTTCCATTGCAATATATATATTTTGCATAATATATATATTTTTATTAACCCTAAGGAACTCATTTACATGATTTTCTTTAAATTGTAGTTAATATTTTCTTTTTAAGATAAATTTGTTTTGAATTGATGTAAGCCAACTTATAAGTCAGTGGTTTTATGAAAATATTTTGGTAGAAGAAGGTGCATTCCTGCTTCCTCTATCTCTAAGCGGATAATTCAACGACAGTCAGACTAAAAACATTTTCTTTAACAACATCCACTTTCGGTAATAACATAATGGAGGTTGTTAACAAAAATAGAAGTAAAAGCGAAGCAAAATAGTAGGGGGAGCTATTCGATCCAGACAGGGAATTATGTGGTTGTAGTGGTCGCCACTGATCCGAACTATTGGTTTCTAGATGAGGGGGATAATTCGCCACGGAGTCTGCGGGGTTCCAGGCTCTTGGTGGCTATGCTAATTGCTCCGGAGGTGAGGCGAATCCCTTCCGACACGCCGTCAACGCCCCTGCCACAAATATGAGACGGAATCAAGGCTGGATTGTCACCTCGGCTACAGTGGCCGAACCGAGTCTACCAAACAAACACCTCCTCATGGGTCACTGATCTTCTCCCTAGTAAGTAGCGAAATCAGCTACTCCGTCCAAAGAACCCGATGCATAACGATAAATCAAACATAGAACCAGTATAAATATAAAGTATTTAACACGATCAGCAGACCTGAAAATCAATGCCTTGGGATCAATATAATCGTCTAGCAATTCCTTCAACTAACATCTATAATGATTTTCGTGTTGATTTATAGGGAATAAGAAGAATAAGGCAATAGGATAAAAACAATTGCATATCTTCTTAACCAGTGGTGCACAGACTAAAATCTTAACTGCTTGTATTTTTTAACGAATCCTCAACAAAAACTAAACAAATGCCATTACAATAGCCATATTCAGAGCTTGTGATACCAATACAGAACAGTACAGTGCTTTATTTATCAATGCACCATTAAAAATAGAGAAAATCCGTACACTCTCCTCCAAATGACTCATTTCATCTAAAAAAAAATCAGTCCGAGACAACTTCGACTAACTTTCTCAAATAATCTCGGTCCCATAGATCCCAGAAAACACGAATACATACATTGTTAAATATACAGACAGAATCTGATATGCGAGTCGATTCGCTAGCTGTGACTCTGTGAACCTTTAGGAACCCTCCTATAGAACCTTCCAAGTGAAGTGAGAGTCCCCACCCGGCACTACCATCTATCTACTCCAATAATTGTTTTAAACAATAAACTTATCATGATTATATATTAATTTGATGATTAAACTAGTTAATATGTTACTTTAAATATGTTCAACATGTAGTTGTTTACTTTTTATTTGTTTGTTGTACAGGTTGTATGGTTTTTGGACTACATTTTAGAATTAATTAATCAAAATCGTCGAAACCGTTTACGAGAAATAATTTTTTTCACGTTTTTCAGAGTTTTGGGAGTAGCGCCCCTAAATTTGGAGCTATAATTCATTTCTCGATATCGCCTCGGGGTATGAGTTTTGGCGTCAGCAAAGACGACAGACGACTGAGACTATTTTTAAAAACCATTTTTTTGGCCTCAGGGAACCTTATAATGTGTAATTCCATCAAAATCGAATTTTCGCGTCATCACAATACTTTCTCTTTAAATGAGAAAGTAAAAATACACATGTCCATACATTTATATTTGTTACTTAATTTGTAACTAATAAATGCTTGTTTAAAGAGAAGGACACGGCTATTTAATTTTCAAGATTTAATAATTCACTTCGTTAAAAAGACAAAATAATGCGAACTTAAGAAGATTTTAAAGTGGCCTTCAAAGATCAATCGAACAATCAAACTCAACCAATGACATCCATATATCAAAACAAAATAACTATGTATATCTTCTAAATAAAAAAAAAAAAAATACTTTGGTGTTTAACCTCTAACCTACAAAGAATAAAAACGTTCTATCGTGACTCAAACGACAATGGAAATAAAATAAACCATTATACCAAACTGATTTAACATGACACATAAAAGACAAGATAAGAAAAAACATAATAAGGCAATAATATGGAAACAATTAGATTTCTCCTTAAATGGTGTTACACAGGGTCATGGGCTCAGGTCTTGTTTTCTTTTACTTTTAAAATTCAATGCAATTGCCCAAATTACTACACAAAAAGTTTTTTTTTTTTTAAATATAATAAGCCCGCTCCCCACTCTCGGCGAGAGCCCTCGGCGCGAGGTCTCGCCGAGTATAGACGAGTGCGAGAGGTACCCTCCACATTCTCGCTGTTTCGCCGAGGGGTTAAATGAAGACGAGACCCCCTCCACCGAGATCCCTTTGACTCGTGTCTAAAATACCGACTCCGTGGGGAGACATGGCGAGGCGAGGCGAGACTACCCCCAGGCAAGGCGAGCACATCCTCCACACTCTCGTGCTCGCCGACCCTCATGTAGTCACGCCGAGAGTATGGGCTTTATAACAAGCATCCTTTTACATTATATTACAAAAATAAAAAGACATAATAGAGAATTTGGCTCCGAGATAAAAACAACTAAATTAGATTAGTTCTCAGATAGTCTCATATTAATTTCAGCGTCTGAGCAAATTTAAACACTTAAAAATAAGTGTGACCTCACTGGGAATCGACACAGATTGAAATCTCATGTGACCACTTGTCCAATAAATAATAAGGACGCGTGAAAGGATGTGCCACACAAATTGGCAGGTATTTTTCTTCATTTCACATTGATAATATTATAATATCCTATTAACTGTACTAAATGGAATATATTCATCTTATTGCATAAAAGTCACGTCACAACGTTTACATCCTTTGTAAAACGACGAAATTCACGACTAGTCTTCATAACCATCTAGAATTTAGATTTTCCCCATGAGACATGAGACCACTTGATTAAGCTATTACTTATGTCAATTCAGTTTTTCAACCCTCCTGATGTTTTCAGTGCAAGAAACGAAACGTTCTACTTCAAAAACTTTTAGAAGTAATCAATACCATAAAACCTATATTTAAAAAAAAAAATCAATTAAACATTTCAGCTTTCGTTTGCTATAATTTAAAATCTCGGGCCAATCGACCCAACCTGCTTAAATTTAAATATTGTTTAATTTCAGTTAAAGTTTTATGTAGAACGAAACGATCATAACTGAAAATTTAAGTTTGACAAAACTACGACATTGTATTGAGGTTGAATGGGGAGAGGGGGACTAAACTTACAAGATAAACACAATCAAACAATGGGGCTTCCCCCCTAACAATTCTTTTGTTTATATGTACACTTTTTTTGCAAGTCTTTTGTTCAAACTCTGATAATTTAACTGCATCGTTCTCTTTTTGGTTTTAGCCAAATGATTCATTTAACATTTATTGACATTAGAACAGACAATGCTTTAACAAACATTACAGTGAAAAGAAGAAAGAAATACAACCCTATTCAACCCGACCCATTTGATGCAGACAACAGACTACTTTATTTTAAAACTTTAAAAAAAACAACTAAAACCATTAAAGCCTTAACAATATAATTTAAAATCTAAATTTTAAAGAACATAAGTTGTATGTGTTTAAGTTTTTAACACGTTTCTTTTATATGTGAATCAATTTCACGGTTTTTTTATTATAGCATATACAGGGAAGTCCAGGAGGTGATACTACTCCTAAAGGCAGTCAAAAAGCTGGTATGCACCATGTATGTTTTTTTAAAGAAAATTGTTACATTGTTATGTTAGTTTTATACAAGAATTTAAATATAGATTATTATTATGTGATTTAATTTTATTAATAACTGTTAAAATTTTAAAATTCAATTTGAAACTTAGACGCCCTCCTACGGAGGCAGATGTAAGATTTTAACGCTATCACCAAAATCAAATAAATTGACTGAAGATGACTCTTCTATGAGTCGAAACGTCTCGACCCTAATGAAATAACTTCTGAGTTTATTATCTTCTTACACCTCACCGTCCATCATAAGTTCCCATAAATATAAAATAGTGTATTTAAAAATAAAATGTTATTATTTTTAAATATAAAATATTCCTATTTTAAGTTGAGAAAAAATAAGGGAAGTAAAAAAAAGTACGCCTAAACTACACCTAGGAATTAGCTAGTATTGAAAATCCCACCTTACGATTTATGTTATCCATGTTCTGTTCCAAGAGTTTTTTTTTATTTCATTTTGGCCGTGGACGCCAGCGTTCTGATGTGCTCACACTTCTACTCCTCTTTCCTCCTCTTCAACCTCCCCCATCACCATCCTCTTTTTAATGTTTAAAAGTCACGTTTGGGGAAATGCTTCTTATTCATTTCATAATTATTGCCTCCTGAGGAATTAATAATAATGTTTAAAATATAATTATACAAATGAATTCCTTTCTTTGGTTTTCACATTAATCCCTTTCATAATAATAATTTCTTTTCGGGGTCCCTAAAACTGTACGGTGGCAACATAAAGGAAAAATCAGCTTGTGCCTCTTTTATATGATTTTATTTTAAAAATGTGATATTAAAAATTTATAAAAGCACGACCACTTTAGTAGTAACATTTTTATATTTGAGACATTTCAAAAGGGAAGGGGGGGGGGGGGGTGGAGTAGAAGTGTGAATACATAAAAAATAAAACCAATAGTGGCGTCCAGGACCAAATTAAAGATAATTTGGGACATAAGTATCTGTTAAAAAGCTTTTCTCAATACCAGCCGTATCCCAGCTGTACTTTAGGCGTATTTTTAAAAACATTCTAAATAGGAATATTTTATAATAAAAACACCAAAATGCGCCAAATGTCGTAAATTTTACATTATCCGCGTTTTTGGTTTTTGAGTTATAACACCTCGAAATGATAAAAATATAACATTTTTTATGTTTAAACGGCTTTACAGCGGGCTGAATACAATCTGTGAAATATGAGAAAAAGCTGATCTTGGAAATGACGCACACAACAATGCTCCAGCTATAATAGTTATTGAGTGAGAAAATAATATCAACTTTTTTTGTGTTTATTAGTTTTAGTCTTAATATACGTCTTAAAGTATTAACATCTGGGTACAGACCACTCTGTATACATATTATATAAATAATAAAAGTCTTTCCATGATGGAATTAGCACGAATATTTAAATCCAAACGAAAGAGAAACGGAAATAAAATGTTGGGATTCTTATAATTGAATTGGAAATAGAGAAATAAAGAAGCACGAGTTTTCCGCGAACTAGCTGTGGGTAACTTTTTCTTTTTTCATTTTAACTTTAACGTGTTTATTTCTTAACTCGCCATCTCTCGTGTGCTGAGAGAGCACCACCGCATTTTTTGAAAAAATCTAAACAACACCTAGGAAGACATTATGGTCATTTGTCGGCTTTCTACCTTCTAAGAATCACCCCTAAATTTATTCAGAAGAATGTTTGTCATCTTAAATCTCTTTAATTCTCTGAGGGAGATAACCTAACGTTATTATTCTATGCCCTCAAAACAGTTTAAGTATTCTAAACAAATTCATTAATTTAAGCGCACTTTTTGAGCCCTCAAAATTATGAAAAAAGTGCGTATTAAATTAGAGGCAATACGGCTCTATATTTTAATTAAAGCAATATAAACGTACAGATAAAATTCAAATTAGTTATTTTAATAATTGTTTAAGAACAGTAAATTTTGTTTTTGTTAACTTATAGAACTTTTGTCGAGAAAAATAGATAAAATATTTTCGGTATGAAACCTCTCAGTACGATTCTATAAAGGTTAAGAGTTTAAGAGTTAATAGAGATTTACAAAAATAACTAGAAAGGATATTAGGTGACAAGGCAAGGACACTCAATAAACAATCAAGGTTGTTCTACCAAATCAATAGTTATTTGGGCATTATTTGAAGTTAGACCGAACCAAGACCTTCCTCTAGGCTAAAATGGTGACCACCCAATGCAATCGTCAGATAACAAAGAGTTTACTGCTAATTAGAATAGGTCTGTGTTTAAATACACGCAAAAATAATCCCTCTGACCACCGGATAACTAAATTCTTATTAACATTGTATATTTAATGATATTTACTTTTGATAAGATATCTAAAATAATATTAGGTTAAGTTAAGAATAACTTAAGTACATATAATGAAAATGACATCGAAAGGAAGGTTAGATAAAATTAAAGGAGTGAATAGGGACGTAAAATCAGATAAAAGCTTGCAGAGCAGGTTTTAGGGTTGAATCAAAGCCTTATTCTACTATATTAGCGCGGGAGAAAATCTACGAATATTGCCTCCACCTCGGAGAGTTTCGATAACTTTTCCGGGAGAAATAATGCGAGGTGAGGTAGGAGCCGGGATAACCAAGTGCCCGCAGTATTAACAGTAAAATGTAAAGGAAATTGTTTGCCTCTCTCCCACTACCAGGCAAATCTAGACTTGGATTAACCGAATAAACTCTCGGAGAAAATGTTTCGCCTGGTTTCAAAACACGGCTCGGAATAATTGTTATTGGATTTGGGAGTTTTTGACTTTAATTCCACTCGCTATCCGGCATGGATACCTAACTATACGACTTAATTTCTAGACCCTGGTGTAACTACTCGGGCTAATTTCATGGGAGCATTCCAACCGAGTTCAAAATATTTTCAAATTTTCAAAAGCACTAAGTATTTTACCCTCGTGGTGATTATCCTTAAGAGCTTCAAGTTTTCAAATTCCACTCACTGAAATAATTAAATTCACAAACATCTAACTAATGGAGCAGTTCTATCAAGACAGGACAGGAGCTTACATTTCTTAACTTAATTGTTTATTTGTCAAAAAATACTTCTTTCTTTTTAAAAAATTATGGATATTTCAATTTCTTTTTTTCATTCCAATTAGACAGCAATGGTCATAAACAATTGGTCAATTAGCCATTTTACATAGCAATAGTTACTTGTTTTTTTCTCCAAGCCACTTTTAATGAAACCACTAGTACAAATGGAGCTTTAGAATTGTCATATTATTATTACACTAGAACTCTTAAATAAATAATAAGTTAGGTAAGGCCATTTCTCTAAACAACAGATATTGCTTAAATTTTTAAATCGAATATTCTGAGCTTCCGGGGACTCCATCTCTTGAATTCTACAGGATTCATAAAACAGTTTAAAAGGAAAATTTATTGAATTAATTAAAATAAGCCAAGCATATGTAAATTCAGTAAACTAGAAACACCTAAAAAATTATTTTGATACTATTGTGGATGGATGATAAGGTGTAAGAAAGAACGAATTATTCCATTTTTTTTCTCGAGACATTTCGACCCTTCTTAAGGTCATTTAATCAGTTCGCATGATGTCTAATATATTATGTAAAATTATACTATAAATAACCAGTCACAAAATCATTTAATCAGTTCCCATTATGTCTAATATCTAACAGAGAATTTTGTTATTGTCGAAATCAAAATTGTGACCAGTATTAAAACGTGTATGCTAGTATTTGGTGTTAATTTTTAACAATATCAATGTGGTAATATTGTTTGCTTTTTAGTTTTTGTGACGTTTCTCCGATGTAAGATTTGTTGCAATTTTTACAAAAAATCCTATAAATTAAAACTAATTTAATGTCATTACTAATTTTGTCTTTCATATTATTGTAAAGTTTAGCATTTTGTCATTAGGTTTGTGTTCAATTTTAATGTTCCCATTTTTTTTTTTTTTTTTTTTTTTTTCCCCCCATTATTTTTTATCATCCATCCACCTTAATAATAAATCAGCTTTAAAAAAAGGTGTTCAACATGTTTTATATTTATTAAAAAATAAATTCAATTAATAGAAATAACCAGCACTAAGAGTTTCCGATCAATAGATTTGTCGATGATAGGGAAACGAAACTTTGGTAGTTACTAGTGATGTATTTCACATGCAGCGTAACGACAAGACAATGGACAATCCAGCCGATAATTTATAAGGGATCATCTTTATTCTACAGCGACGACAACAATACAAAATGATCCAATCCAAGAATTAATTTTAGCGAGTTAAACGAACCACACCGTGTAAATTGAGTTTGAGAGAGAGAAATGCTTTAGACTCTTGAATAAGTCCATATCTGAGACAATGAGCCGAAAGTACAAAGCCCGGACAAGTTTACCCGTTTCCCGATAACCACAAAACTAAAACATTTCAATTCAAGGCCCGAGCAGAAACTGTTGAAATTCGAATAAAACCTGGTTGAATGAGAAACAGATTTCTAAATCGCTCATTCGTGGTCGCACTTGAAGAGACTTGGCGATGATGCAACGTTTCCCGAACGAGATTCGGCTGACTGGTTCGGAACGAAGAGAAGGCGACGAAGGCTTTTGTCCGCCCGGGAGGAAGCTGTGAACAACGTGTGTTTTAGGTGTAGTCCGGGATCCGATAGCCTCTCGGTCCGGGTCGGATTCAACACGACGGTGTTTGAAATCCCTGGCACCGTTATCCCGTTTCATTCATTGACTAATTGTTTCGGGGTAGATGATGTCTGGCCCCCGTCCAAAGCCCCAGGGGAGAGGGAATTTTTTATAGTTTAAGAGAGTGGCAGTGATTATTGATTTATACGCGACTCGGGTCGTTGTTCCCGGAGCATATCGCCTCTTCCCAGGACTAGGGCGGCAAATTCGAGGAAACAAACGACTTGCAACATTGTCTGCGTCCCTAAAGACAACTTCGCCGTCGCAACGCATTCCTACCAATTCATTAGAAAACTGTACTCATGAGCCAAATCAAGAAAGAAGCAATTCCCCCTTCTTGTCGGTCCGTCTATCTACGAATTATAACATCTAAAAATTCTAAATTTAGCTGCTTGTAAAGCACACACAAACTTCACTTGCTTGCAAGGTACACAATATTCATCTCTACTAGTTATCAATATTTGGAGGTTAGTTGTTTATTGTCTTCGTTGGGTGTGCGACTTTAAATTGTCTTTATTTTAAAAAAAAAAAAAAAAAATAGTGGATATTTTGAGAGGAAACTTTGAACCTAGACTTGGTGTAGATCGTTTAATCTCTCCTAGGGGCGCTAACTTTCACGGCCCCAAACTCACCAGTCAAGTTATAGCGCTATGAAAGAGAGAATCATTTCTTTTTCACGCTATAACGCTTCTACTTCCTACGCCTCCGCCGCTTCCACCGATTGCAAATATGAAGTCCTTCTACTGCAACCTTATCCAGTCACTCTCTTCACACTAACGCCGGTGAAGAGAGGACATTTTTTATATTCCCTCTAACCGCCGCGCCGCTACTTCCGACCGGGCCCGCAGGTAATTCCGTCTTCTACCTCTTCATCCGAGTTCCTACTGCTAACGCCACTGCTTCCGACCCACTTACCACCATTTCAGACTGCCTACCACCCGCTGCTACCACCACTTCGGCTCTTTAGTGTGTTACATTATTCCTTTCAATAAATATATCACCAAGTTGTTCCACTCCTTACTTCTTTACAAAGTACAGTCCACTATTACCAGCTTATTTATTCACCTACAGCGCCTCTTTTTGATGTCTTCTTTACCCTATTACTGTGGTAAAATAAACCAAAAACAACCAATATCCTTAGCATTAAATATGAATAAAATAAAATACACATGGGTCTTGGATCATTAAACAGTTTGAAGTAATAATACGTTAATCAGTAATAATGAGTAAAGTGGCCGGATAACCCCCGTCCTGTAATAACCCTGGCAGTTGATCGGGACTATAGCCCAAAAGAAAAAAAAAAATAACGTTTTTAGTACTTCTAAGCACCGTCAAAAAAGTTCTTATTAATTTTCATACTCTCTAAGAAAGCATCCTACTAAAACATCGAGTTTACTAAGAGCTAAGAGTAAAGACTAAACGAGTTGGTCCCCTTGAACTACATCACTTCAAAGTGCACACTTTTAGCTCAGGACATATCCAATTTCCATTGCATATTACTTATAAGGCTTCATCTACCTAGAATGAAATATAAGCGAACTGGATATTCTCTCTTAACTTGGGATAGGATGTAGCGTCAGGGGGTAATAAACAACGTCAGAATCTATCTAAGGATAAAATCAATTCGCAAAAAAAGTTAAACTTTATATACGGCAGGTATAAAACAGTGAATTATAGAGATAAACAGCGAGATGCAGCGGAAACTTAATGCATCTTACATTCAGCTTAATCTGTAATTACTATTTGCATTTAAGAAACCAAATCCATGTTTTACCCTATTAGAATCAGAATGTCAACATTTTTCGAGAGAATAAATTCATTTTAAATTTGTATTCATTCTGTTACGAAGAAAACGATTTAAGAGTCAAGTGACAGAAATAATTAATTAATTAATTCAATTTAAAGAAAACTTTTTAAACTCCTTATTAAGAAGATAAACGGTAATTATTTTACTCCCCTGTCAAATTCTTTTAATTAGGCTTCGTGTTTCCCGACCATCATTTCTCTCTATAGACATAAAAAAACACATTTATTTCTTTTATAACATTTTAACCCCCTCCTCAAATTACCAATATGATTATACAATTGAGAAGTACAAGATTACAGTATCAAAGAAACTCATACAGTTTAAAAATCACGCAGTCACGCCGGGGCTCGAATGTCGCTTTAAGATCATTTTTAAACGTAGACTTCTATTAAAATCTTGGTCAAAAATACCAGATTGAATTTGCATCTTGGTAAATCTTTTTTTCCATAAATAACCTGTCTACTGCGAGTTTATCTGCAAGCAAGAAAAACGCAGGTGAACCATCTAGCAGGTGAAAGTGGTTTAGGTAAATGCTTAAGCTTTCATACCCACCAGCTTAACTTCTCTCATTAAGTTAATTTGCAAATTTACCAAGACTTCATTCAAAAGATAACCATCTCGAGACAGATTTAGTTTTTTTTTACATATTTAAAAAAACTAAAAAAAAAAAAAAATAATAATTATATGACTTAACTTTTTCTTTATTGTAAATTATTCCAATAAAGCGAGAAGATATCTATACTTCTCACTTTATCGAAATAAATTAAATACATATTTTTTCTATAAATACATTTTAATATATATATATATATATATATATATATATATATATATATATATATATATATATATATATATATATATATATATATATATATATATATATATATATATATATATATATATTAAAATGTATTATATATTAAATATATATATATATATATATATATATATATATATATATATATATATATATATATATATATATATATATATATATATATATATATCAGGAGAGTCATACCGTGTTTTTGCACACTGCAATAGGCTACACAATTTGCGAGAGACACCAAGGGATGTGCCACGCAAGCGTGACACATAGGAACTGTTCCAACATCAGACATAACGTCATTAAGATGTTGGCTCGGCATTATGCCATGTCCTGCATCGTTTCGTCGCGTCCGACTCATCAGGGGCCCGACGATGCCCACCCAACTCTGGACCTATATTACATCAAGAAGATCAGATATAGGACTTATCAGAGACGAGGGTGCTCTCATACCACCATTCTTGCTTGGCTGGCAAAACACATCAGGAGAGTCATACCGTGTTTTTGCACACTGCAATAGGCTACACAATTTGCGAGAGACACCAAGGGATGTGCCACGCAAGCGTGACACATAGGAACTGTTCCAACATCAGACATAACGTCATTAAGATGTTGGCTCGGCATTATGCCATGTCCTGCATCGTTTCGTCGCGTCCGACTCATCAGGGGCCCGACGATGCCCACCCAACTCTGGACCTATATTACATCAAGAAGATCAGATATAGGACTTATCAGAGACGAGGGTGCTCTCATACCGCCATTCTTGCTTGGCTGGCAAAACACATCAGGAGAGTCATACCGTGTTTTGGGTGGGCATCGTCGGGCCCCTGATGAGTCGGACGCGACGAAACGATGCAGGACATGGCATAATGCCGAGCCAACATCTTAATGACGTTATGTCTGATGTTGGAACAGTTCCTATGTGTCACGCTTGCGTGGCACATCCCTTGGTGTCTCTCGCAAATTGTGTAGCCTATTGCAGTGTGCAAAAACACGGTATGACTCTCCTGATGTGTTTTGCCAGCCAAGCAAGAATGGCGGTATGAGAGCACCCTCGTCTCTGATAAGTCCTATATCTGATCTTCTTGATGTAATATAGGTCCAGAGTTGGGTGGGCATCGTCGGGCCCCTGATGAGTCGGACGCGACGAAACGATGCAGGACATGGCATAATGCCGAGCCAACATCTTAATGACGTTATGTCTGATGTTGGAACAGTTCCTATGTGTCACGCTTGCGTGGCACATCCCTTGGTGTCTCTCGCAAATTGTGTATATATATATATATATATATATATATATATATATATATATATATATATATATATATATATAAATGTTTGGAGAACACTTTTATAATTATTTATAAAGTTGTGTTATTATATTCGAATAATTAGTCGTAACCAATATTTTACAATCAATATCAATATTCTGAGAACTACACTTTTGCACATAATTGAAGATTTATGAGTAAACTATATATTATATATATATATATATATATATTGAATAAAATAAAATTATAATTATATATATATATATATATGTACATATGTATATATATATATATATATATATATATATATATATATATATATATATATATATATATATATATATATATATATATATATATATATATATATATATATATATATATATATATATATATATATATATATATATATATATATATATATATATATATACATAAAATAGATATAAAATAAGTATTAAGGATTATGTTTGAAATAAAAAATAATATGATCTATAGATTCAAACACATCTATATGTTTAGAAATAATGCAATTAAAGAACAGCAAATTTTAATGATGTGCTAATGCTTAAATTAAAGTCGACACGTTTAGAAATATTTATTCCTTATTTTTCATACATAATTTATGTTGATTAAAAAATGATTTTTCTTTTTTCTACAAATGATCTTGCTTTTAAATCTATTTTGCATATTATTTATGCTAAGTACTGGCTAAAATAAAGCATTTCTGATTATGCAATGCTCCGGTGTCGTTGGTTTTAAATGCTAAGGATGAAATAATGTTTAAAAAGCAACAATGCTTTAAAAGAACTTGATGCATGTTTTATCATTTTAATGATTTTGGTAAACTTTTTTTTTTTTAGAATCAATATTTTTGAAGAGCTTTTACATTTCATTCCTCCCAATCCCTTGCGTATTATCTATTCAAGATTCATAGAAGCCCCACTTCTATCAAGCTACAACCAATTTTACTTTATGATGTTGGGTGAACATTAAACATGAGTCACAAACGGGCATCGAACCTGGGCCACTAATGTGACAAGTGTATAAGAATCTAATAAGCTGCAGGATCCTGTGTATATACAGATACTCAATAACTTAAGTACATGTTCAGTAAAAACACGGTTACAATGTTTGATATACACAGGTATGGTCTTAAAGATGAATTGGGCATCAGGGGGAAGAACTAATTTATAGTGCTTAAAAAATTCCGATCTTTGAATTTTATACAATAATTAGCCTCCTTTCGCCGATTAGTAAAATTTGTAATTAAAAGAAACTGTTCACTCTAGATCATAGAGCAGATACAAAAATCTAACTATAGGGCTTCTAGATTTGTAGGACTCCTTGCGGTAGAAATATTTTAGAGGCTATGCTAATAGTTCGCAGGCGTCTAGTAATAAATCACAGTAAGAATATTTATAATATGGTTTGCCTATGAAGCAAATGTACACGGTGAAAAAAACAAGTGCATATAATTTAAAATCAAACACAGGTGAAAGAATTCACGGAGGAAGCTTCTGAAAAATGGGCAAGTAATTATCTAATAATAACGAGCAGGAATTTAACTAGACATATTAGTTGAGCACCGGGTCAACAAACTCATTACCGATGCTTTATCTTCACCTAGCTCATCAGTACAATGTGCGTTATAAAATATTTTAAACTAAGTAGAGTTATTGACAATGTGTATGGATCACATTGCTTATGATTTTTGTTATTCAATAAACCATATTGTATTAAACTGAATCAAACCAAAGAAGCTCGTTTGGTCGCCATGAGATACCCTAATCGAGGCACCCTATCTTGTAGCTGATTACAGATTACAGATAGCTAATTAATAATCCTAGGCACTACAACCTGTGATGGGCCAGAGCATCACTACTAATGTAGTGATGGGAGGAAGACATGGGATCATGGCACCACCTCTAATAATTACAACTGCAGTGATGGGAGATACGTGGTCAGCGCGTCAACTCCCACGATATTAATGTAGTAATGGAAGACAAAGGGGAAGCACGTCGACACCCATCAATATTATTAACTGTTTAACGAAACTAGCAAGCGCAACTTCTATCGAGAATCTACCTATTCACCTTTCGATGATGGATGAAGAATGAGCATACCCTCCTCTCCATCTGAGAATCAAACTCAGATTAATTATGTGATAAGAAAAAGTGATCCGCTAAAATAATAGGTGATAAATGTGACTAGTCGCCTAATCAAAGCTGTTAAAAATATTAAATAATTAGTCTCATATAACTAAACAGTTAAATTGAATTTATTACAACGATCAAATAGGCCCAATCAAGCTCTATTTCATTAATTCATTACTAATGTAAATTTTCATTAATTAAATGAAAAAAAAATAAATTAAATAGGTATTACAAAAAAAGCTTTGTTGTAAATCAAAGTATAACAATTTTCCCCCGATCTCAATATGTTTTGAACGAAAATAAACTGATATGATAGACAAATGAAACATCTTATTTAAATCTAATAATAATTCCAATTAATGTAATTTGTAGGAATTAATAATGTATTTCAGTCTGAACATCGAACCCTGATATGTTGGTGTTTATATTCTAAGTTTAGCAGTTCAAATGATCGACAAGAATCGAGTGGAGATTATTGGTTAAACCAAGGGGTAATTTCGATACTTAGGAAGAAAAAGAAGGGAAGTGAGGGATAATCTGTGAAGATTTAGGTGGAGTTAGAGAGTAACAGCAAACACCAGGTCTTTGCCGTGAGCCGATGCGACGCTGCCTTGGCAGAGTCTGGCTGCCAGCTTATCTTATACTGGAGAGAGAAGGGGCCAAGGTTTTAAGGCTTAACGCAGCCAACACAGTCAAGAAGTTCAAACTTGGCAGAGATTTATACTGGTAGCGCAGAGAGTCAGGGCCCTAATTAGCCCTGGGACGAGGAGGGAGAGAAGGGATTGCGGGCCCCGTGCCAGCAGAGGCCCTTTGAGGGCCGCAGGACGATTAGAACTAGCTAGGGGCCCGAGGTTCACGTCTCTCGACTAAAATAGTTTGAAAGCTTCTCCTCTCCTTACACCTAGCCAAGCTTTCATACGACTCGGCTGCAACAATAAACCTCGATTTAGCCTTTCCTCTGCACCGGGTTCACTGTTTCCTGCTTAGATCGGCATTTAACTTACCTTCGCGATCAATAGTTCTTCCCTTGATTCCCACAATAAAACAAACTTCCCCCTCACTTTCACCTCCTACACACACACTCAAGGATTTGCCGCTAATCTATTACATGTTCAGACTTCAATACAGTTCAAACCCAGAAGAGAAGAAATTTAATTAAACCTAAACATCCATTAAGTATGACATTTCAAACCTAAAATGTGTTTAATCGGCGTAAAATAACCCATAATATACATACATATATATTAGCTTCAGGAAAAAATCAAATAAAACAGCACAAGGCTTTCGGTACTTCTTTAGATTGTTACTCCTCTATGTTTTTTAGAATATAAATGACTGACTAAAAAACTATTCAGACAAAAGATGTTTAGTCCAATGTACTTTGGGACAAAGGATTCAAAGGAATATCACACTTCTTCTATAAGGGGAGTAACAGTCTAAGGAAGAACATTCCGTATACCTTCTTTCGATTGTTACTCCCTCTGTTTATTTTATAAGGGGAGTAACAAACTAAAGAAGTGCCACGCTTTCTATGTTTCTCTAATAACTGATCTTTATCAGTGACAAATCGGTAACTGTAAAATACTCGAGTCTATTCAATGTATAAACAGGTTAATAATATCAGCCCAAAAACTGTTTTTTATTATAAATCCTTAATATAAAAACATGTAAAGCATTGTGGTTGTATAAGTCATCGAGAAGTTTTTCTGTTTATAAAAACCAGACCAGTCATGTGCCATGACTTAATGTTTGAAATTTTGAATACATATATACAAACATACATAATATACATACATGCATAAAAAACGTGTTAAATTTTAGGAATCGATTCAGAATGGTATAAAACGGATTTACATGGAGAAAATTTTCAAATATTTTGAAGCCATTGCAATAGCTTAATTTTCTTCGAAAATTCGCTAAAAGAAACGTGTTTATTGTTAACAAGTAGGTGAGTATACTAAACAAATCTTGCTTCTTTTAATATGCTTTTAATTATTTACTTACCTGTAAGTCAACAATAGCAACAATAAAAACGGTTCCTTTTTACTATCAGCAAAGTTTACTAAAAATTCCGCCTTAGTTCAGGCTCCAAAAACAGGCTCGTGATATGTCAGCTTGAGGAAAGCAGGTGATGGCCGCAGTGGACGCAGGTAGAAATACGCGCTGTCATAATGTAACGTAAACAAAACAAGGAGTTGTCATATGAAGTTATAGCGTGTTTATTTGGCTACAGAAAGTGTTCATTTAAAATTAAAATATGAAAGGAACTGCTTTTTATGAAATTACCAAGTTAAGGAGTGTATATGGGGAAAACCACCACTTGTTTAATTTAAGCAGTTAACAAATTGTAGAGAACAGGAAACGTTTCTTCCTATATTTAGAATGTTGTAACAACACTGTTTAATTCTCGCGCTTGTTTCTGAACCTGATTCGGAACCAGCGTGCACTGTGGCCGTACCCATATGAATGGGTAATAATATTAAAATTGATTAAAACGTTAGTAAGTAAGGAAGTGTTTCCTGAAGTCCGATAAGTATAAGCTCGGTTCTCTACCAAGTTATGGAACCAAACACAAAAACGAAAATGTAATTTTTTTTTAATAAAATTTGTATAATTTTTTTGTCATGTAATTTGAGGGTATGAACATTAATATTATACTTTTCTTGTAAGAAATGTTGTTAGCTTTACAACAAAACCAAAAATTTTGTTTTAGCTTTTAATACTTTTGGGGCAATAAGTGTTTTTATGAGCAAAGGTATGCGACCTAAAAAAAATCATAAAATTTGACCTTGTAGGAAAACGGTTGAGAATAGACAATAGACACATGGTTTATATGACGTTTTGTGTAGCCAATGGGGTTTTAAAATCACCCTATTTATTTGTGTACATACATCGCCAATCACACTATAAACACTCGCACATAATTACCTAAATTGACTTTTAGCAGAGAGGTTATGATAAAATGTCACCTCTCACCTTTTCATCTCTCTATTAATGATTGAGAGATAAGCTTAAAGAGACTAAATAAAAAAAAATATATACATATAAAAAAATGTAAGCGCTTTTCAGATTAAGTACCTCTCAAAGTCAGGTAACGCTTTATCCGATGACTTATAAGCAGCAATAATGAACGAACTCTTATAAAGAAATAGCAATGACGTCATGTCTGAACTAAGCAGTCTTGTTTTGTAGTCTTTGTTTTATTTCTTAAGATTTGTGCGAGTGGTTCTTATCAAAAGAAGTGTTAAATAATGCAGTTTGGCTAAGTGTTAGTTTTTGATTAATAGTCGGGTAAGACAAGCAAAAAAACCAAATTGGTTAAAGTTTCGGAACGTATATGGTAAGTGTTGTATGGGTGGCAAGTTTTTTTTTTTACTTTATTATATGAAGCCGTATAAGGGGAAGAGACGGTGTCATAAGGGTTAGTTAAAACCTATGTAACATACAAACTGTAATTCTTTTAGTAACTAAAAACATCACAAGATTGAGCCACCTTGTTTAATATGATTTCAATTCAAAATAAATAAATCAGAGACACAGAAATATACAATAAAGTTATAAGAAAATACAAAAATCGGTCCGAGACAACACAGACTAACTTTCTCATATAGTCTCCATCCGAAATCCCAAAAAACATGAATATTATATTGTTATCTATACAAATGGATACGCGTGTCGAACTATCTAGCTAGCTGTGACTATGTTTAGGAGGGTAGACTAAAGAAAAGTAAGAGTCCCACCCGGCACTACCGTCTACTGTCTACTCCAATCATCCTTTTTACTACGTTTTTATTAGCTTCCTTTCTTGTTTGTTTGTTTATTTTTCCAGTACAAATCTTGCAATTGATTTTTAACTAACTTCCCGAGTAGCTAGACATTTGAAACTTTTAGAATAGCCTCATGAACACGATGACGGAAGTTAGTTCGGAAAAAATCCGCAAGTTATTTAATTGTTTTGACAAGTCCCATATTTACAATCTTCATTTTGACGGGTTTCAAATTTGTGATTTTTTATTAAGAGATAAACATTGAATGACAGCGAAAAAGGAAAAGTAAACAAAGAATAGTTATTTATGTAACTATAGGCAGAAAAATGGAATTTTACTGACGAGTGATTAGATAAGCCTCCGAGCCGAGGGCGAGGACAGGCTATCATAATTAACTGCCGAGGCAGGTAATTTACCTATTTGACTGCCGAGGCGAAGCCGAGGCAGGCAATGAATAAAGGAGGCAGAAATGTTTCCTTTGCTGCCTTGTTACATACAATATTTTATCTACACACGCTATGCAGATAAAAAATGTTAGTTTGAGATGAATTGTCAACAAACTCAAATTAAAACAAGTCGTGCTCCAGTGTTGCCATTTCTTACTCGAGATTAATTATTCAAAGACCTACAATTAAAATACTTTTTTAGTTTATCATTTTTAAACTTTTAAATAATAATAATATTATTAATACATTAATAATATAACACTGCTTTGTAATCAGG
This sequence comes from Gerris lacustris, assembly GCA_951217055.1. Classification (NCBI taxonomy): domain Eukaryota; kingdom Metazoa; phylum Arthropoda; class Insecta; order Hemiptera; family Gerridae; genus Gerris; species Gerris lacustris. The sequence goes on along the minus strand of OX578278.1, from coordinate 39,679,396 downwards.
GCCGGCGACAAGGGGGGGCAAGTGGGTCAATTGCCCAGGGGCCCGGGCTTTCAGGGGGCCCGGGAGTGTGAAAAATGTTATAATAATACCTCTGTGGGCGGAATTATTTTAATAAAATTATTTTTGGGCGATAAAAATGAGTAAGGGAGATAAAACCAATAAAGAGTTTAAATCAGGGTGAGAAATATTATGAGGATGTTATGGTATAGACCTCAGAGTTCTTCATTTTGGACTGGAAGGAGATCCAAGTGTTTATTACAACTAAAAGTTATTTAATCCAGTTTTAGCTTTACTAGATAAGGAAGACTGTTACGAACTTAACTAATCATACTTTCATTTCTATCTCTGTCAATTGTTTTTGCTGTATTATAATAATAATGTATTTCTCTTTCTGTCTTAATCCCCCTTACTTGTTTTCCCTTATCACAACCTCTTTTTATTTAATATCTAACTATTTTCTTACCTACCTAATTTTACCTCACTTTAGAGTTGTTATCTTTTCTACCCTTCCCTTAGTTATTTAAGAATTATTGTAATCTTTTAATCAAATAAAATGATCAAGCTCAGTTCTGTACAGTTATAGCTCTCGTGCAAGGTGGTCGTGTCATTTGTTGTAAAAATGTCTTTGGACATACTGATATTGAACATGGCAATGAAATTAAAGAGCAGTGTTTAACTTTTTGTTAAACGTACAAAGAAGACATTGACTGACATTTTTAATGAGATCAAGCTCTTAAAATCAATGCACAAGACCAACTTGGGAGACACCATAACAACTTCTACAACTTTTGAATAGACTGAGGAAGTAATACTAATATATCCCAAATATATTTATAGCCGATAACCATCAGATTATTCTGCTGATCAATGATGAAAACTATAATAAACTAAAATTTACTAACTGATTTTTTTATTACCTAAATTTCCCCCTATCACTTTCCATCCCTCCCCTACAGATGTGTGTAGTTGGAGGGGGTAGAGGGCCCGGACCTCTCATTTGCCCAGGGGCCCGAGAATCCTGTCACCGGGCCTGTTTGTAATAAAACAAGTATGAAACTAAATTAAAATAACACAGATTAAAATAAATCTAAACACAAACAAAATCAGAGGTTATGACATGCAGTGGTAAACACTGTTACTTTCTCTGACTAGGCAAGGAAATATTTCTCTGCCTTGGCAGAGAAAGTATTTTCCTGCCTGTTTTTAATAATTTTATGATAAATCAGCGAAATAGTACTTCCTACTATAGTACTTCCAACCTAAAAACAGTTAAGTAATGTTTAATTTTGCTGCCGTGAGTAGATAAATAAATTAATCGACGTAAGACAACCAGGTTTGTTTACACTTGTGTCCTAGGTATCGGTTTAATTTTTCTGCATCTGTACTTCTTCACTTGTACAGATTTTTCTTTTTCTGCATATGAATGGCACGGTTTAGATTCGGTGTTGGCGAGATCCGATGTGCAAAGATTTGTATTTTTATAGGTTTAAGATTAGCTCTCTAGATGGTCGTCATTTATTTGAAGTAAAATATATCTCGGAAACTAGATTTTTCCAGGGAAAATGGCTTGTATCTTTAGATTCGTATTTAAATGGACTACATTTTAGATTTTTTTTAACAAAAAGCGTCGGAACCGTTTTCAAGAAATACTTTTTTTTCGTGGTTTTTCAGTTTTTGGAGGGCAGCGCTCCCAAATTTGGGGCTAAAATTAATTTCTCGATTTTACTTCGGGGTATGATTGTTGTGAGCAAGTATGCAACATTTTGTCAAAATCGGCCCAGTAGCCTAGGCTCCACGCGTCTGCACAAACGACAGAAATTTTTAAAAACCACTTTTTTGAACTCAGGGGACCTCAAAATGTGTAGGTAAATCCATCAAAATCTCAAAATCCAATTTTCGCGCCATTACAATACTTTCTCTTTATATGAGAAAGTAAAAAACTGAGTTTATTGAAAAAATGAAAAGATATTGTATAAAAGGTAGAATTAAGTTGTCACTGAAAACAAATAAATACTAAAGCTGCGTTCGATAATAAACCAACAAAAGTTTTCACTCGTAATAACAAAAAACAAACTTGAGTATTTACTGTTAATAATAAACTTAAGTTATCATTGATATTAACAGACTAAAGATATTGCTTATAATAATCAACTAAATTTTACACTGATTAACCAACTAAAGCTAATGACAACCAATAAAAGTAAAATTATACATACAACCAAATACAGCTGTCACTGATAACCCAACAAAAGTTGTCTGATAATAAACGAACTAAAGATGTCACTGATAATAAACAAGTAGAATTTACATTACAATAATAACGAACTGAAGTTTTCACAGATAATAACGAACTAAAGTTTCCACAGATAATAAACAAGTAGAATTTAAAATTATAATAACGAACTAAGCTTGTCACTGATAAACCATCTAAATTTATCACTAATTATAACAAAGTAAAGATATCCAAACAAAATTATTTTAAAATACTGCTCTTATTGTGGTTTAACAATAATCTGATCTAAATTTTTTCTTCGAGTGTATTTTTCAAGTTAGTATAAATCAATAACATATACAATAGGGATCAGTGCCTTTTAAAGGCTTCGGAACTATAGACTGAACACCAACATTAGGATGGATTGGACTTATGATTAAGTTAAGAATTATTTCACTTTGACGGTTAACAGTAAAAATCAGCTGTGTAAAGTAGATGATCTTTCATGTTCTATAAAGACCTGATACAGTTATCTATCCCGAAGAAGAGTGAATAAAAGAAAGAATAAAAATAATTGCGATTTCGAAGAAACGGTCGAAAACTCTCTTGTTTATTAACCTAAGTATATGTAGCTTTCATTTTGTAAGGCCATAAATAGAGGTTGAATAGTAAATTAATTAGATTGGGGCTGTATTTATAACAGAGATAAAAAATAATTTATATTATTATGAAAGAAGGTAATAGAAAGAAGCATAAAACATATTGCTTTGCATTTTGTATACATCTTTATTCTTTACAGTACATCGTAATAATTTAACAGGTAATTTCCTTTCGAAATAAAATCTCCTGTTGTCTCTTTGAACTATAAAATTAAAATGTTCCATTAAAGTTACGAATCATTAACCTTTAACTGAATAATTTAATAGATCCATTTAAATAATAATTATATGCAATAATTTAGTAAGAGGTTATGAATGTCAAGATGTTAAGAATTTTACAAGTCAGATAGCGGATAAATTTGTAGGTAATATTAATTTCTCGATTTCACCTCCGGTTATGACTTTTCTGAACATGTATGCCAAATATCATCAAAAGTGCCCCACTACTTTAGGCTCCACGCAACCGAAAAGACTACCGACAGAATTTTTTTTTAAATACTAATTTGTTGGAATCAAAGGGCTTTAAAACATGAAATTCCCTCAAAATCTAATTTTCGCACTATTACAATGCTTTTTCTTTATACATACCATGTAAATGAGAGAGTAACAATCTGGACATACTAAATTTCCTCATACACTTAATAACTTTCTCCAATATTCTCTATTTGTTTAGATTCAGATAATAAATTTGACGGATAACCCCCGTCCTGTAATGACCTAGGCAGTCGAACGGGACTAAACCAAAAAAAATAAAAAAAATAAATAAATAAATTTGTTACGGATTTTAAATTAAATTATTATTAAACATATGATTATAAAGAATTTGAATAAAAATAATTCCACTCAGTGGGGAATCGAATCCCCTTTAACTGTTATCGCTGTTTTTTTTAGGAAATTTGAGAGATCTTGAAAAACGACTTCTACTTATTATTAAATTGTACCACTATTATTTAATTTTCCTTTTGAAATTCATATAATCGGAACTGTGCTCAAGCATTTTTCTAGTTTTTTCTTTTATCAAGCAAAAAAGCACATTATTATTAAAAATGTTAGTAAAAGGTGTCAAAACGGCAAATTTTCTCGTAAAATATTGAAACAATTCAGTTTTATTTACACAGCGAAGTGTTACCGTGTTTACGAGCCTTTCTTAATCTTATAACATTTAATTAAGCAATTATTTATAAATGTTTTGTTTGTACTTGTATTGTTGTTCCGCGTTGTAATTTATAGCCCTTTATAATTTATTAGTTGAGTGTGTTCTCTAGTATTTAATTGCGCCATCTATTCTGAAACTCTGGGCTCCGGGCCAACATGAAAAACTGAAATAGAAGCAATTTAACCTACTACACTTTAGTTGTAAGCTTGTTATCTTTCAACACTGATCATACTTTAATGTCTGCAATTTTTTAAAGTAACAGGAGAATATAGAAAAAAGAATAACTTGTGTTCAAATTATTCAAAAAGTTTTTATTATATAATAGCACGATGTGATCATCAGTGTAATAGTACATTACGCGTCGAGTGCGGAAAGTAGCATTTTGCATGCGAGTGGGGAGTTTGCACCCGAGCGACAGCGAGGGTTGTAAAACCACACGAGCAATGCAAAATGCCGTTTTCGCTCGAGTTGCGTACCGTACTTTATCTACGATTGTTAGATTTAATTATAAATACAGAAAAAAATAAACTTGCTGTATGTAAGTTCGTATCTCTTCTCTTGATAAAGATGGCATTAATTCTTGAGTTGTATTTTTTGCCGAATTAATTATTTCTGGAGGAGTATTATTCTCCACATTTTCGTCAAAGTCACTTGATTCACTCATTGTTTTTCACTAAAAACTCGATATAAACAGCTACTTTAATAAAAGAACAGCAAATTAGTTTTGTTAAATGTAAACAAACTAGCTAATCGTGCGTAAAGCTGAAGAATTCCTCTTCTTTACCGCACTAGTGTGGTAAAGAAGAGGAATTCTTCAGAACTATGAGACGCGCATGCGTAATGAATACAAGTACGTAAATAATCACTTTCTACGCATCTAAACAGAGATATAATGTTTATATTTCGTATCAATCGTAGATAAATAATATTTCAACTCTCTAAGATTCGAACTATCACCAGATATATGTCGGTTGGCTTTGGACGGGTATCGGTACTTCACATATCTCGATGTGATCGTCATAGTAAATAATACCTCAACTATAGTGGGTTCGAACTATCACCAGATATGCCGGTGTCTAGACTCTAGACATTGGTTACAAGCAAGCCAGAAGTGCTAATCACTCGCTAACACCCCCACCACATCACTACCATTATGTTACCCACCATATATTAATGATGCTTCAAAATTTCAGTTTAATTATGAATTTTACTAAAAAATGGTCGGATAAGATTATGTAAAATCTAAAAGATGTAATTTTTCCAAAAGATCAATTCAGCTCTTTCATTCATAAATTGAATTCGGTTAAAAGAAATGCATTTCAGGTAATAAATTTAAATAGTCATAGTTAACCTTTTTTTTGTTAAATTTTGTTATTCGAGTCGAGAACAAAAAAACTTATTTTCCTTTTGTATTTGAGTTTTTGTGTGCAAGTTAAGGTTTTCCCTCGCTGGTTTTATAGAAGCGAGGGGTTTGTGGCTCCCGTGAGACGCCCTTACGAGAAGAGGTACCCTGGGGACGTACATTACTTCAGCAAACTCAACTTTCAAATGGGTGGGGGTGACACCAACCTTGAGAAGGGGGTTAGGTTTTACAAAATATAAAAAATGGAAAGAGTAAAATTCGTTTTAAAACTCATAACTTTATGTATAAGTAAGTAAGTAAACATATTTCTCAATTTGATTTCCTTTTTTCATTTCAAAAGGTATTAACGTCAACGTATCTTAAATAAACAACTAAAATAAAATATTAAACTTACACCAATTGTAGCAACTAATAAATCATAATATAAGTTCGACACGATATATTTAATGCTTTGCTACCATGGCTCGATGGAACACAAAATTTGTGAATTATCTTCAGATTTTTTTTTTTTTTAATAATTACTATGGATAATAATAATAATAAAACCAAATATTAAAGAAATTGTTTAAATTACAACCTTTCTTGAAATAAGTGCATGCGTTATAGATTAAGAAAGTTAACTCATGAAACCCACCTGCAACAAAACGAAACACACATTACATTAGAATAGAGCAAATAGAATAATCACAATTTAACATGCATTTTCATTAGATATGAGATACTACAAATTCACTAGTTATGTTTTCATGAAGCATTGAAAAATCAATGGTAATTGAAAACTCTGTTTTCACACATTGATGAAAAAACACTGTTTCCATCCAACCCAAAGTCAATACAACATTTTCTGGAATCAACTCGATCAATGATATGTCATGAAAACACATTCGGTAGGAAACTCTACACTGTCATGCGCAGTAACACTAAGTTTAGTTCTCCTGCTTGCCACTTGAAAGAGTATTTATGTTTAGGTAATTTTTAATATATTCGACTTTTATAACCTAATAAATATGGTAAACTGGCTTGGAGCTTGGAGGTACAATTATTGACAGCCAATCGGTTTCCAAAATACTTCATTCTGGATTCGGATTAAATATTCAAAAAAAATCTTGATGAAAATGCCTCCATTTTAGATCCGGATTGAGTTTTAAAAACTTTTCAATCTTTCATGAAAACGTAAATAACATAGAAAACATTATTGAGGCCAGTTCTATCTTACAGTTACGAATCATGGACTCTAACAAACATGGAATATCAGTAAGAAAATGTAATTTGGAGAAAAAGTAAGGCACATGATGGACAGGACATTGTTCAATTTGCAAAATCTCAGAGGATATGTTGGAAGCGAATGCTAATTCAAACCCATGATAATTCAGGTGTCATAACAGTGTTTTCTTTATTCATAAATCGCATTCAATATGAGAAAGTGTAGAAAAAAAAGAAAAATGCATTTTATAATTTAATAAAGAATAAACGTTTAATTACAAATGAAAGATATTGCATGTTTCTTTTTTTCTACTTTTTTAATACATATAGGTACGAAATTATTGCCAAGCCTATAATACTCATAATATGAGAATGCGTGTTTATATAAAGTTGTGATAACCCTATTAGAGATAAGAAATGAAGTACAAGGTAAACACGACGTTAGAAGAAAAAAATTGACAAGAGTATCGACAACTGATAAATTGCCTTCAAACACTGATAACAGTAGGGACAACTCAATATTACATTTAGCTGCTTTATCCTCGTTTTGGAATTATTTTTTTCAATTATGTAAACCATATTTGCGAAAAAAAAATGTAATACATTTTAAAGGGCGTGAAACAAAGTCTGAAAATAACACGCTTGAAGACACTGTCACCCAAGAGAATCTAGAAATTAATAATCTGAGCTTATGAAGCTTTGTAGGGGAAATACTTCCCACAAATGGGTAGAGGTGAGAAATTTTTATTTCTGGTTCAGTTTGTAATGAACTCAAATAAAAATTAATTACATATATATGTAAGTATCGTTACTAGTATAATAGAGGGAAGTCTAAAGTGCCCTGAGTTGGTTCCAGTAATGGATGGAACGGATGTGCTCGACTTGGCAGATTAAATTAGAGATTGCGGGATCTACATTTAGTACCACTAGATACAAGGAGAAAATTTTGTTGGGATTTGTTGGACCTATTAATTATCTTTCTTTTTTTACGTCCAGAACACCATAATATGCGGTTATATCACAAATTTACTAATAATGAAAAACTGAAGAGGTCAAGACAGTTCTGGATTAATCCATTACTTATTAAATATATTTTTTTTTTTTTCTTTACAATAAACTAATCACGTTTGCTTAAAAAATGTTACTCAGAATGAGTATTTCACAAGTTTAAATACTCAATTTTAATCGATGCCAACATGGATTACACTGAATGCAGGTTTAGTGATGAGTCTTAAGAACAGCTGGCCAAGCCGAGTAGGTGTGGGAGTCAGCTCTCGCGAGTGTTGGTCTATGTCCGCCTCCACCCGGCTCACTACCCGCTGTTAGCAGAGTCTATCTATAGACAGAGCCGGTTCTGGATTCCTTGTAAAGCAATAATATCTAGTTACGCCCTGTATAGCAGTGAAAACACACAACCGTCCGTCCCAATACCGCACCATACTATTTTTAATCCGGCGGAGATATTGTCCGGTCTCATTTTCAAGAGCTCATCGACCGAAAAACTCAAACCCAGGAGAAAAACCCAATATAATGACAACATCCAGCCAACTCAAAGTGTGGGCGTTTTGAGAAAACACCCCGACGCACCTGGAATGACATAATACATCGAGACGAACACACCAAGAGGAGAAAAAAAGCAATAAACGTTGACAATAACAATAAAACATCTTACACGAGAAAGCACTGCTTCATACTAAATATCTAAACATGCATTTCAACTCTAAAAATACTTCACTTAAAACTCTTAAACTATCTAAACAGATAAAACAAAAATATTTCTCTCTTCTACACAATGCATACCCCGGTAATTCACACCCCGACAATATTTTATCCGGTAACATATAAACGGTATGTACAGCACGTGTCTTTGCTCCCATATTAAATAAAAACTCTTCTAAATAAAACTTTGAAAAACTAAATAAAAAGTTTTTCTAAAACCATAAGAAAAATAAAATGAAATATCCTTTCATTATATCAATACAGTTTAATGAAGCACAGTTGTCTTACTCAATATGGTGCCAGCGGTATATTGGTTGGTCAGAGTAACTTCAACAATAACATATTACAAGCAGATACGATATGTTATTTATAAAATAAGACCAAACAATAATAGCTTCTTCTACGTTCTTAGAAGTAAATGAGTAAATTATATATTCCATGTGAAAAGTGTGAAGGTATTTCGATATTTAAATCTCTTAGTTTTAAACTAAATTTGAAAATAAATAAATAAATTGTAATAAAAATGAATGAAGTCATACAAATAATAGTGAAGCCATTCTCTTTATTTCTTATGTTTTTCTATTCTAGTCATGCCCTTAGCAACTGAAGTTTTCCTTAGACCGTAAATAAATAACTATCAAGGAAAGGAGAAAAGCTTCAGATTAAATAAATGCTAAACAAGATAAATATCAAGATTTACCTTCTTCTTCTTCTTATAATCCCAGTTAACTTCTTAAAAAGAAATAAGGAAAATGTTTTCAAGAGAGAAATTTATCAGAAAGTACGGTATGAGATTTTTCCTGAAGAGTAACAACGTAGCAAGGTTACCTCGATGTTATCAATGTTTTTTCTTCTTCAATTATTCTCATGTTGCTGCAGAAAACATTTGATTTCTAACACAAGTTTAATCCGTTTATTTTTTAATATAATTTCCTTAAGTATATAAAACATTTTTAACTTAATTAATAAAAAAGTTTTTTTTTTAAATATAAACGTTTAAATACTCAATTACTTGTAATGAAATATTATATCTCATATAAAAATCTTTTGGATATTCCAGCATTTTTCTTTTCTAACCCAACCTTAAGTTTCAATATTACACTTAACGAAATAAATAAATTTATGCTATAGGAAAAGTTTCACAATTAAAATAAAACGAAATTGAATTAAATCAATACACTTTCGATAAAGCATAGTGGTCTTATTAACATACATAAATATAAATTAATAAAACTAAAATAAACTAAGGGGCTCTGCCCCTACACATAGTTTTTGTTGAATCAATTTCCCTAAGTTATAGTTTCAAAATGGGATATTTTAATAAAAAAATCGGTCCGAGACAACTCAGACAAACTTTCTCATATACGAGTTTATAATTACTTAACCCAGTATTTTCCATTTATTAGTTTTCAAATGTACATTTAAATATTATTGAACATTTCATCAAAATTTATCATAAAAATAACTTCTCCTGGGCGGGGAATCGAACCCGGGCTCTCTCCCTCCGCGTTTTAAGCTAATTTCTCAGGAACTAGATTTTTCCCGGGAAAACGGCTTATATCGTTGGATTCGTATTCAAATGGACTACATTATAGAATTTTTTAATCAAAATCGTCGGAACCGTTTCCGAGAAATAATTTTTTTTCATGTTTTTTCAGAGTTTTTAGGGGGTAGCGCCCCCAAATTTAGAGCTAAAATTCATTTCTCGATTTCGCCTCGGGGTATGATTTTTCTGAACATGTATGCCAAATTTCGTCAAAATCGGCCCAGTAGTTTAGGCTCCAGGCGTCTGCACAGACGACAGACAGACAGACATTTTTTAAAAACCACTTTTTTGGACTCAGGGGACCTCAAAACGTGTAAATCCATCAAAATCTCAAAATCGAATTTTTGCGCCATCACAATACTTTCTCTTTATATGAGAAAGTAAAAAAACGGTGTGTATATAATATTATTAAAAATATTAGCTGTTATTATACCTTCATGTTCCATTAGATTCGCTAATATAATATCTAGTTTGGTCAAAATCATAATAATTGAATGAGAGCAAAATAAAAACCACGAAGTGTAACTATTTGACAAACACCGAAATTTCTAACTGGGAAATAAGGAAAATGTTTTCAAGAGAGACATTTATCAGAAGAGTACGGTATGAGATTTTTCGAACGATAAGTCCAATATTATGTTTTTATGAGATTTTCCAATACATATTATAAGTTTTTATGAGATATTATAAGATTTTTTCAAACGATAAGTCCAATATTATAAATTTTTTCAATGCGAAAAATTAAAATAACACTTGCGTCCCTCTGTTTTGATTTCGACTTAGATTTGAGATACAACCTGACGTGACGCATATATCAACTGAAGTTGCTAAGAAGTTGCGCATCCGCGTCTATGCAGTCCAGGCATAAGCCTGTCTATGCAGACTTTCTTTCCTTATCTAAATGTATTATAACTATAAAAAACTATCAAGTTCCTCCCTTTTCTGGGGGTGCGGTCTCGAGATATCCTTAATTAACTCACAGTTTAGTAAATATCTTTCTCACTGGACTTGATCATTTTGATTGAGTTTTGATTGAGCGGCAGTTAACCTTAAGTCAGCTTACCACACTGCTGGCTGAAGCAGAGGCGGTAGTAAATTCACGTCCTCTCGTTTACGTGGGGGAGGATGTAGAAGGAGAAGTCTTGACTCCTTCCCACTTTTTAGGGGTCAAGGGAACTCTGGATCATCCAGAACAAGAAAGCGGTGCTTCTACTCCAGCAAAGAAGATCTTGCTGGGGACGTGGAGGAAGGGCCAGAAGCTCCTGGACCACTTCTGGAGAATTTGGAGAGATGAATATCTCACGTCATTAAGGGAAAGAAAAAAGAAGCACCACAAGCAGGGAAGAAGTGTAGTGAAAAGGCTGCCGCAGCCTGAAGTTGGAGAAGTGGTTCTTCTAGGAGACAAGACGCCAAGGCAGACCTGGAAGACGGCTCGAGTAGAGGAGTTAGTGTCCAGCCAAGATGGACAAGTAAGGTCGGCCAGATTGAAGGTACCGACCACTGAGCAGCTCCTGACACGCCCACTATCGTTACTCTACCCCTTTGAGGTTAGAGAGTAAGACTCGTTCTTCTGGTCGGAGTGTTGTCAGGGACAATTTTTTTTTTTTTTTTTTTTTTTTTTTTTTTTCAATTCGGTTTTTTATACCCTAAATTTCTAGTATTTATTTTATTTGAACTTGTTTGACTTGTTTATAGAATTATAAATTTTAAATGGAAAAATAAATATGTTTAGTCGTTCGTGAGACGAGAAAAGGGAAAAAATAGTTTTCTTTCTTAGGATAGACTCAAAACCTATAAAAGTAGTCCGAACACAGAACTAAACAATTATCTGGTGTACGAGTGCGGACAAGCGGGAAGTGTATGTTTACAATCTTCGAGCTCAATACTCAATATAGATCAATCACAAGTAAACATAATAATCAAAGTAAACTAATACTTTAGTTTCCAAAATCTCTACTAGAAAGCGCAAGTTATATATTTTTTTAAATTTTGCATGGCTGATTTTTCTATTAACCTTGAGAGTGGCAAAGAACCAGATTTTTTTCGGATTTTTTTTAATTTTTCCTTTATTTGTTCATTAAACTCTACCTATATCCAAAATGTTAAATTTCTAGGATAGCTAGAAGTGCCTTAGAATTATGATAAGTCAATAAATCAGTGATATAATAACAAAACTTTAGGCTCATATATCTTATGAACTAATATGGGTAGAGGTGTTAACATTTTATTTATGGTTCTGTTTGCAATGAACTCTAACTTAATATTAATTTTACATAACTAAGTATCTAAAATAAGATAATAGAGGGGGTCCAAAATGCCTTGAGATGGTTCCAGTAAAGAATTGTACGGCTGTGCTTGACTGGCCCCGATATAAGGTTAATAGTGAATAACAAATAAAAATACCTTCGGTAAGCTCGGAAGCACATGAGAAAACCCCACTCAAGTTCTTGTCTACTGGAATGTGGTTTCAAACTTTAGTGCCCGATGATTCCGAGACATGGATACTGATTTTGCAAAAGAGGCTCAGAAATATAATTCGGGGGATACATTAAAGGGTTCCAGATAGAGGCCATAGGCAAATCCGAACAAATAATTCATTGTAGCTTTATGATCGATCAAATTCTGTCAATGAAATAATTGCGGCAAGTATCAAATGGCTTGGACACATCCTAAGGATGCTCTCGGAAGAAATACAAAAAAATTGCTGGACAGGGCACCAAGTCTTGAGAAGGTGGCGTCTGCAAGTCACTACAGACGCCACTATGAAGGCCAGACGCCAGATGGTCAAGTGTGAAGGAGATCAGAGCGTCACATGGAGTAAATATAAATGATAAAATATTACCGTTGGACAATATAATTCTTACTAATTTGTACTTTTAAAACATCTGGGTTGCTTATTATTGAATCACAAAAGGTGAGAATAAAATTGAGTAGTAGTTAATTTTAAAGCAGGTTAAATTTTGCCCATTACGGGAATCATCAGACCTGGAGCCCATAATTAGGATAGAAAAATGTTCACATCTGAGCACAGGCCAGTGTGCATAGCCAAGTTCCAGTATCATGCAGTGTATCTTTACTTAAACCAATTCACCCGGTTTTCTCACCCAAAGAAGTCAGTCTATCAAAGTAGTTACATCTACATTGCGGCCAAGTCTTCTCTTCTTTAGTCTATAACCTCACTTGACTCCTACTTTCATGAGCAAGACTGCTCTTTTATTGTTACTGCTTAACAGTTATTGTTACTGCTTGCTAGGCCAGTTTCTGAATGAGGCAATGTGACAAGCACATTATTTTATTATTATGCCCAACTCAGTTGGTAGTTATGGGTGGGTTTTATGATTTGATTACTCATTGAACTAAATAATTAACAAAAGAAATGAACTTATATATTTTAAAATAAAAACATGTATCTTATCTGAGCGCTAGGTTCATTTTATTTAATGGGAAGAAGAACCAACCCCATTAAAGTTACATTATATAAAAACTAAACATAAATTGAAATTGGCTCTAAGTAGTATATTTGATATTGTAGATTTTCTGAAATTTTGTTGATGGGTAAGATGGTTAGAAATGATGGTCCGGTGAATTCGGCCCTGTACCAACCACCCTACAAATAAATCAATAAGGAGGCTATTACCATAACAAACTAAATCAGAAAGACAACTTAAAAAAGACGTGGTGGCCACGGTCGACTTAAAAGAAAACAGAAGCTTACCTTCCTTGAAGGGTTCGGATGCAGTTGCTTAAATTTATGAAAAGAGGGTGAATAAACAAATAAACTGAGAGAAATAACTAGTGCTCCTCAAACTCAAATTTTGAAACAAAGAAAATTATGAAAACTTATTTCATAATATGTTCGACTGGAGGTTCGGCCTCACGGTTAAGCAATTGGGATTTCTCCAAACCCACAAAATCAAAATTGTAATGAACCACCATGCAAAATCATAATGACCAACCTGAACAATTTTCCACAATATTTAAATCAATAATTGTGAATAGAAAATTGACCCAAAATACCAACGTTACAGCATAAAACATCAGTATCATGTGCAGTCGCATAGGAGTTACATGGGTGATGGGAAAGAGAGAAAAATAATAAGTTTCAGTCCCCCTTCCAAAAAAGTCAGGCTATCTAAGTAATGATACATTGCGGCCAAGTCTGTTTTATGCCTCACACTGATACTGGTCATGAGCTAAACAAGACTTGCTCATGAAAGTAGGAGTGAACATAAATAAAAAAATCGGGTACAGTACAGGGTACCTCGGAACTTTTCCTCACTTCAGAGGCCACTAAAGTGGCCTCTCCTGCAGCGAAATAGCAGGAGGAAGCAGCATTGAACGTGGTCAGTACTTGGATGAGTGACCGTTCTGAACAAACTGATTTATTACCATTCTTAAAAAAAACTTATTATTAATACCTATATATATTTCATTTAATTATTTCTCATTTGGCGGTATTTTGACAGATGTAAACAAACTTTGACGTCATCAAAATTATCGCACTAATAAATAATTATATTCGCTTATAACTTTTAAACTAATTAATGGAATCTCATCGAGGTTTTTTATATTTGTTCCTTAATTTTTTTCCGGTTCAAACGATATGCTATACGTCATAAACCTATTTATACTTTCGGTATTATTAACCGTCAAAGTTTAAAAAATCAAAAATTGATAACTTCAAAATGGCGGCCAATATCAAAATGAAATTTGGTGGGCTTGTTTGTCATACAGAGAGATATTCGTGCCAAATTTCAACTCGATCAGGACCATTGTCGATTTATTACGATTTTTTAAAATTTTTGCTAATTCAACAAACAGGGTTCTTTTTGTTGATTTTCCGGGCGGCACCACTACAGGTAAGGACTGATTTTTCTGCCAAGTTTCAACTCTCTAGGTTAAATACCTTGGGCGCTACGATGATAACACACACACATACATACATACAGTCGCCATGCTGAAAACCACTCAGGAGGTCTTAAAAAAACCCAAAACGGATAATTCCGTTGAAATCTTGAAAACAAATTTTATGGTGAAAACAGTACTTTTCCTACTATAGGTAGTGAGAAAAAGTAAATAAACAGGTCAAGTGTGTGCTAGTCAGCACACAGCGAGGGTCCGTAGGCAACCCTGTATAGTTTATGTAGTACCCTATTGATGGTGTTTTTTAAAATGCTAAAAAAGCTTAATTTGAACTATCTTATGGGTCTGATATTCTCAAAACACATAAACAAACTTCAGATAATGTATTTTTTTGCCACTGAACCGGACTACAACCACATAAATACATCGAAAAGACCAGAGTTATAAAAAAAACATATTTTGTCAATAAAAAATAAAATAATTTTTTTTCTCGAAATTTCCAAAAAGTGGTATCTTTACTTTTGGTCGAAGAATTTTCAGGAATTTTTGCACCTCACATAAGCGAGATAGAGGGGGGGGGGGGGGGACACGTTTCACACCCACTTCAAACTTGCCTAAGCTCGCCCTATCAAAGTTATAACCAAAGAATTATATATTTTTGTAATCAGCTCGACGTACCCTTTCATATGATACCCCTCACGGTGTCGAAAAAAAAATAAAAAAAATTTAACCCTTAAGTTCTTTTTACCCTAATTTGTTTAAAAAATATTTTTTTTAAGTCACTATATTTTTAAAATATGTGGGTAGGTACAAGACACATACATGCCAAATTTCAAAGTGATCGGACGAAAGGTGTAGCCGTGAGAGCATGCGACAGGACGGACGGACAGACACACGCAGGAAAATATAAGGGTCCTTGGTTTTGCCTACGGACCCTAAAAAGGTGAGGTAATGGACAAGAGGAAGAACAGACATCACTACGTCGCGTCGATAGGATGACTTTTCGGGGAGGGGATCTTGAACTTGGCCCCCTTTTTTCGGAGTTAGGTTTTTGTTCGAGATAATATTTTACTATTTTAATTACAATATAAATAATTTAAACAAGACCCTCAGATCATCCGTTTCCTACTGAAAAACTATAAAATATTACTTTCTACAGGTTGGATATAAGTATAAAAAATACAACCGATTCTCGAATTGTTAACGCAGCATACGTTCAAAATTTAAAACGCTTAGAATTGTTAACCTGGTCGCAAGTCCATGAGACCAAGGCCAAGGCTTTAAATGGATTATCATGGAGCAAGTAATTATGAATAATAAAATATAAAAAAGTACGATCAATACTTACGTTGTTAGTGCAACATTTACAAATGTAAAACGTAATCCTGGGCGTAATCAATTGCTCAGGCGGCACAACCATTATAACTATACATAATACATTTTATATGGAGGCTAATTCCAGAAAAGCTTACCCTAGCAAAAATAAAAAGTTAAACAATGTATTTAATGCAACTAAAAATACTCTGTACTAAACAGTCAAGTGCTAAAACAAATAATGAGCTAATTGCTTAGTAAGACACAAGCAGCTGATTCACTAACACTGTACCTAGAAATTAATTAGTTTTTAGTATCCCACTTTATTTGTATATTACCAGAGAGGTCTAACATTTCTGAGAAATCATTCTTGCAGAGTGAGCTCAAAAAAAAAAAAAATAAAAATAAAGCAATTAATATTATAAATAGATCTTACTCATTTATGAGAACTCAGCTCATAATAAATTCAGCAGATAATAGTTTTAGTTTTAACTATAAATCCTCAAACTATAATTGTCCGCAGATATAATAAAATTATACAATTAGAATTAGAATGCCATTTATTGTTCAACAATTTTTCTTATGATAAATCACAGACTATAACTATAAAGTTAACTATATTTGTTTTAAATATATAGTTAACAAGTCGGCTAGGTGCCGTGGGACATAAGGTTGAAGTTAGACTTGTTTTTACAAAAATTGCATAATGTAATAAGGTTAGAAAAACCATGTAGTTTTAATGAGATTAAATTAGTTTTTACAATCTTTTAACCTAATAGTATTCACAAAAACATAATACCATAAATAATAACAATCAAAAACAAAAAAATTCAAAACAACTATTATAACATACTATTAAAACTAACCAATAAATTAACTCCATATAAAACAATTATATCAAACAGTAAACAAAATAGGTAACTCGAAATTAATTTCTATTAGTAACGTTATTAATATTTAGGTATAATATGTAATAACAATATGCATGTATATATTACACTTACACATACAGGGGGGTCCGAAAGTCTGTAGTCTATCTGTATTGGGCTCAAATTTTGTATTTACACTAAATGAGTGACCGTGATAACGAATTTAAGTTTGGAAAATTTTATGTTTGTTTGTCTCCGCGTTCAAATGGCTGAAACGATTTTGTTTGTTTTTGGGGGCAATGTTAAGCTCAATTCTGCGGGTGTTATAGGCTATAAAATTGATTGGTAGTTCAATGTGAGGCGGAGAACGGGGCTTCTAAATAGACTTCAAAATTCTAATTTTATATAACCAAAAAGTATATAACCAAAGTTGCACAAGAAGCTACATACGATATTTTATGTTCTGGGAAACTTTCTGTAGGAATAACTGTTAAAGAAATTAGTTTCCAATCACTATCAAAAAAATCTATGTTTATTTTTTTAAACTAATGTCACATATAATATTAAATAGTTTATAAATCACACCTTACCATGGCAAAACCTTTACTAACATAATTGTCACCACTTCTTTTAATATAATGCTTTAATAAAATCCACGAGTGTATAATAATTTCTAAATTATATTGATAACTGCCAATTAGGATTTTCTAAAATTTTATCCCTAAGGGGAACATAGACATAGGGACAAAGTAAGAAAAGAGGGGAAATTGAGGCCAGACTGATCCACTATAATGTTAGGAAGTTAATACTTGACAAAGGGCTCCTATTTTTGATGTAAACATATATATTAATAAAAGATAATTAAAATTTCAACACAGGGATGTGAAAAGGCAAGGGGGATACAGAAGGAAAATACCCCTACTTTTCTCGGAAAGTTATCTTTTAAGAATTTTTCTCCAGTATTCGGAATCAATTACTAATTAGGGATATTTGCAAATTATCTTATCAAAGTGGAGTTGGTATAGAAATAAGAGGGAGGGATAGAATCTAGATATTCTCGCTTAGTAAAATAATTTAAATGTTTTTTGGTGGTTCTTGGTGGTCTTGGTTGGTAGTTCATAAGCCATCAAATTAAAAATATGACACTCCGTAACGAAGCACGGGTATCCAGCTAGCTATAAATAAACGTTATGTTATTGGTTTCATTGCGCTAACAATGTTAAACTCACATAAAGACAGCATGGACATAATATTTAATATACATTGATCAGTATCATTACAATGTCCATTGAACTTTTAAAACGGGATTACAATTTAAATACCTAATTAAATTATTAACTAAATTAATCCTGGTCTTAATTTCTTTAGATCAAGAACGAAACTAAACGAAAAAATAAGATATTCTCTTTAACTCAAATTGTTACTAAATTGCTACGAAATATCTACTTACCTACCCTAAATTTTTCGACTTGGTTTTAACATTTAGATCATTTGCGTGTTCTCTTTTTAAATAAGAAATAAAAATAAAAGTAACAATTATAAAACCACAATTTTAATTGAATTAACATTTTTAGTGTATGAAAACCTCAAGCTGAAATATGTTCGCTGAAGCTGAACACTCATGCCTAAAAACAGGTAATGACTATATGCGAGACCACGTAACACATGACGACTGTCGGGACCAGGAAAACCTATCCAGGTATAACCACTTTAGACCAGGTGGTCAGTTAGCACAAGTGAACCCGACAGCAGGTTTAACAGCATTGACTATCTCGAAGTACAGACGGTGATGTATTCCAGAAATGTAAGAGCTTTATCGTACTGAGCCGAGTATTGAGTGCGAGGAAGCGATCAGCCGTCTTAGCATGTTTAAACCACTCCGTTGATACTAAATTGTCGATTAGGGTACGATTATGTTGATGAATAAATCAATTTTAATGGTAAAAAGTTTCGAGGAGAAGAGAACCGGGGTAGTGTTGGGAAATAGTATTAGAGCCCATGAGAGGATTAAAACGTTCGATTAAGTAGTCCGGGGTTTAAATGCAATGAATTTGTATTAGATTAGTGAGGCCGGTTTAATTCTAATAAATTCCACTAGAGAGGGTTTGGTAGAAGCTCCGAGATGAGGTCCCACATATTCAGTCGAGTGGGAGGGAAGGATTAGCGCGGGCCCGGTGTAATCCCCCGCGCTTTTACTGGCGCGCTCTACGACCACACTGCCCCGGGAATTATTACGTCCTTTCTGCGAAAAACCTTCGGTTCCGTCCGACCCTGTCTCTCGTATTGTTAAGTCGCGCGAAGCATAAACCATTCGTCACAATTTCAAAATTAATCATAAACGAGAACGGAAAAACTAATCCTATTGCTTAATTAAACAGTCCCAATACGAAATATTAAAATATACACCGAGACAACCCGGTAAACATGACACGAATCTTTAAAATTCAACATAAACGTAAGAGGACCAGTGATGTAATAAATATTTTTAAAGTGAAATGAAACCTGATAATTCGATAAGGTGCGTAAACATTGACATCCTCGAATGCATTTACAAGCTTACCATGAAACTTATTTGGTGCGTTTCGTCCAGAAATAATGTTATCATGACATTTATCTAATAGAAACGTAAGGAGAAATAACGCATCTAAAAAAAAACACTATTACATCTACCTAAATTCAACTCAATTATTCGGGCATTATATCGGAGTTAATTATTTTATTAAATCTTTATTAACATTGATTTCATAGCAAAGTTAGGGACAGCGTCAAGAAGCACCCCTTCAATTATGCGAATTCAATTCCCCGCGAGAGTATTATAATAGATATTTACCTAAAAACTAAATTGAAACATTTCCATAATTACTAAATACCATTTAGGAAGGTCAAACTTAAAGAACTAAAATTATTGTGTTAATTCTTAACATATAATATTCTATTAGATCGTAAAATTTAAATTTAATCTAAAAGTATACTGAGAAATTCAATTCGAATGATTAAAAAACGCCAAACTACTGCACATGTTTCTTTGAACATGGAGTGTAACATTATGAAAGTATTCTTCCTTTATTGTTGAAGGGTAAAACTACAAACTAATTTAACATCTAAAGAAGAAAAAACTATGGCCAACACCAATTAAAAACGAAATTTTATAAAAATTCTTTAATTAAAATTATATGGTCCTCCGCATTGACACGAATATAAACTTTTAAAGAGAACTTTATGTTTAGTTCTTTTGATTAATTTTTAGTCACATATCACTTGAAATAATTCCGCTTTGAAAGCTCTCTAAAGAGAACATTCCTAATTAGGTATTCTCGTCACAACAAAGGAGTAATTTTCCAGCCAGACAACAACGCCGAAATAAACGAGCCGTGGCTAAAAAAAAAAAAAAAAATTGATAAAAGAAAAACTTGTTTTCACTTGGACTCACTCCTCAATGTCCTTCTAAAGACTTTCCTCTCATAGATAGTGATAAAAGAAGTAACCAGAGGACAAGGTGGCTCCGTTGTAAATGGAATCCTACAATAACGAACCTTCGCCACCGTCGTACAATAGAGATAACTTACCGTAACGCAGCAAACACAACACACTAGCCCGAGCCCTAGTGCATTACACTTTAATATTATACTTTCTAATCTCAGTCCAATTGTTTTCCTTATCGATAAGGAAGAAACTATCACACATCAAGCTAACAGCTTTCCTTTTTCTATAATAATTGGGAAAGTTAACCGGTATTTCCAAAGGGACAAGTCAACAAAAAGAACAGATTTAGCAGACATTCAATTAAAAAAGAACTATAAAATACATTATAACGAAAACCAGTCGATTTCTAATAGTTAAATATCCACTTTTTCAAAATTGAATTGCTTTCCAACAAATTAAGCCTCGGTAAAACTATTTTCTTAGATAGCCTGCGGCAGATCTGATGGGCAGACCAGATCGTCCGATTTCGGAAGCGATAGAAGTCATTATATGTCATAATTAGAAAGAAAAATGGTTCACCATTCTTTTGGAATCGAAATATGATATGTTGGGTGTTAAAACTGTATTTATTGGCGACGGTATAAGCAAATAAACACGAAAAGAATGGTTAAATTGATCCCTTATCATTGTAGTTCTTCAACGAAGTACTCGAAGCGGTTAACTTAGGTTTAAGTAAAATTTGTTCATAGAAACATCTCTACAATAGTGCTAAAAATTAAGATGTTGAACGTGAGAGACGGCTGGAAATTCAGGAGCTGTATGGAATTTCGAGAATATTGTATAGGAAATTGAGCCCTCCTCTTCATATCGATTTCGACCTTCCACGCCTCTCCCCTTCAACGAGTTATTAATTGGTCCACGTGGACTAAGAGGATGGAGGGAGAAGAGTGGAATGAGGAAAGTTAAGAAGTGATAAGGTCCTTCCCCCACCCCTCCTTCAGGTTATCTGTCTCCATACCTCACCATGGCATACCAGGAGCTCCTCATCTAGTGAGGATACAAACTCAACTAATCTCCCATCAGCTGTAATTAAAATGTCTGTTCCCATCATTAATAGCATCATTTTAGCATCAACAAGCAAATAACCCTCTCATAAACACAAAATGTTCACACAACAAATACAATGTTTTTCCGAAGCCAAAATTTCAAATTTTTTTATTAACTTAAGAAGTGCAAATTGTGCTGGTTATTCTATAGTTTATACTTTTACCTAAACGATTGATACGAAATATAAACGTTGTGTCTCTGTTTAGATGCGTAGAAAGTGATTCTTTACGTACTTGTATTCATTGCGCATGCGCGTTTCATAATTCCTCTTTTTGTCCGCCCTAGTGCGGTAAAAAAGAAGTATTCATCACCTAACGCACAATTAGCAAATTTGTTTATATTTAACAAAACTAATTTGCTGTTTGTTAAATTAAAGTAACTGCTTATTAGTGAGTTAGTAAAAAAAAAATAATTGATTTTTGTCTTTATGACGAAAATGAGGAGAATAATATGCCTTCCGAAATAATTAATTCGGCGCAAAATACAACTAATGAATTAATGTCATCTATATCAAAAGAGAAATACAAACTTACGTACAGGAATTTATTAAATATTTTTTTCTGTATTTATTATTAAAATCCAACAATCGTAGATAAAGTACGGTACGCAACTCGTGCGAAAACTGCATTTTGCTTTGCTCGTGTGGTTTTACTACCCTCGCTGTCGCTAGGGTGCAAACTCCACACTCGCATGCAAAATGCTACTTTTCGCACTAGACGCGTAATGTACTATAACTTTAATATATGTATGCATTCATATCCCTATAAAAAAAATATAAGTATATTATTTAGATATTATATAAAAAATTCCTTAGTTATAAGGATTCAAATACATATCATATAATAAATAATACACATTTTAAAAATATTTAAATACAACCTGCGTTAAAAGTATTACTTGATCACGTCTATTATAAGAGCAGCTTATCAAACTCACCTGGAAAAAAACAAAAACACAAATTATATTAGAAACTAGTTAATAAATATAATTTATAAATTAGTAAACAATTTATCACAGTTTTACCCAACTTTTTCACAATCTTAATCCAAGCAAACATTCACAACTCAATATATGTATTGCATAAAACAGCAAAAACAAATTTAAAAAATTAAGACATGGTAGGAAACTGATTCAGTTTTTCTTATAGAACATTGCTATATACCTATAATATAAGCGGCAAAGTCCTGATTGACTGACTGACATAGAATCAACGTACAGCAAAATCTGCTTAACAGAGACACTTGAAATTTTTAGAATATCCTCTATTCATATCATAAACACCCACTAAGAAAGGATTTTGCGAAATTTTGATTTTGGTACACAGTAATTGATACCCTTTATGATGCATATCATTGAAAGGCTCTTTAAGAGAAAAGTAATTGTTCTAATGTACGTTTTTGTCATTTTTTCATTTAGGAGAGGGGTAAAAAGGAAAAGTCAACGTATAGTAGAAAAGTCAACGGATGTTTGTGTGTGTGTGTGCCCGCGCGAACGCGCGTGTGTGTGTGTTCTTTATTCAAAACTACAGCTTTAGTCCGAATTCGATGCAAATATGCACACTTGACCTTCAAAGCAAGAGGAAGGTCACTACATGAATTTTCGAAATTTAAATTTTGGTATACTGGGGTACAGGGTACAGATGTCAAAGTAATGAAAACTCTTCTCGATGCATACAATTGAAAAGCTCTTTAAGAGTACAGTAATTGTTGTTATGTACATTTAAGAGAGTAAAATGGAAAATTGTATCTATATCTATGTATAACAAAATAATAATTGTTGTGTCTGTACATTTATCTGATTGGGCTCAAATTTTGTATTTCCACTGAATGAGTAGTCCTGACAGCGAATTTAAGTTTAGAAAATGTTATAACCGTTTGTCTGTGCTTCAATCACGTCCAAATGGCTGAATAGATTTTGGAGGTTCTTGGGTACAATGTTAAGCTGAATTCTGCGGGTGATATAGGCTATATAACGTTTTGGTAGCTTTATACGGGACGGAGAACGGGGCTTCTAAATAGATTTCAAAATTCTAATTTCATTATTTATAAAAAATGTATTTAACCAAAATTGCAGAAGAAACTACTGACAATATATTATGTATTGTGGAAATTTCTGTGGGAAGCACTGTTAAAGAAATTACTTTTCAATCCTTTTCAAAAAATATTTAATTTATTTTTAGATATTAAGACAATAGTTAATAAAACAAAAGGAAAATACCACTGCTTTTCCTTTTTAATTTTTTTTAGAATTTTTCTTTCGTAGTCGGAATCAATTACTAATTTGGGATATTAGCAAATTATCTTATCAAAGGGGAGGGGGTATAGAAATAAGGAGGAGGGATAGAATCTAGATATTCTCGCTTTGTAAAATAATTTAAATGTTTCTTGATGGTAGTTTATAAATCCATTAAATTGAAAATAAAACACCCCGAAGCACATAGCGAAGCACGGGTATTCAGCTAGTTAATATATAAACCTTTCATATCAACATAGCATTTTATGAGAAACCTTATCAGAGATAATATTTTGTAATTTAAAACTAAAATAAATGTTAAGCTATCTCAATGCATCCACACATATCTTCAGTTCAGTTTTTCCTTCAGTAAGATGCAATTTACATATAAATAAACCTTTATCAACTTAGAATTTTTATAGGAAACCTTATCCCTTATCAGAGATAAGTTTATATAATTAAAAAAGGTGTGCAATCTAGATAGCAATTTAATTATATGATTATTGGACGGAACAATTAATTAACTTAATTACAATTTTAATCAGGTTAAATTGCTTTTATATACCTACCTAGAAATAAAGCTAACTATAAATTCTTAAAGTTGTTTCTTTTTCGAAAGAAAAAAAAAAATCGAGAAAAAAAATTAAACAAGAGAAGAGGGCAGTTTAAAAACAAAGTCTAGAAGAAAAGGTAATTAAAGTAATTTAAAGAAACCCCCTCCCCCATCTCCCCGAGGCTATTGCTACTGTTAGCAAACTCTTAAATCCCTGAGATAAAGAAGAGATAAACAGTGCGGGGAGTCCGCGAGATTAACCAGCTTTAAACAACTTCATCTTATTTTTATATTTCTTTTTCTTCTCCTGTATAATCAAAGAAGTAGGGAAAAACCAAGAAATATTATTTCTGTGAAATTCTTTTACCTATAGCATCAAACTGAGACGAATAAACAAAGAATGGAGTAAACAATAAACAATGTAGCTCAGTATAGAGTATGCCAGATTATATTATGGTGCAATCATGACATATCTCTTACACGAGTATTTACAACACAACAAAGTTTAAGCTAGATCTTATGAATCGGGAAATCTCATTTATAGAGGGCTTCTTGAAACAAAAGTTGTCTCCTTATCAGCTCCAATAAGACGTGCAAAAATCATCACGTGTTCTTAAATCTACATTAAAATCGAATTTTAATTTTTTTCGCGGTGAAAAAACCCGTGAAAGGCTTAGGCCTAACTATAATTGAAAGCGTATTGAATTACTTTCTGTTTTTCCCCCTTAAATTAAGACAATTTAAAAAATTATCATTATGGTTCCTTTTGTCTAACCTCGAAAGTCGGACACAGTAGAATTTTATAAATGACTTCATTTATTTTAAATAAGGCGTGGCAGTGGCCAGAAATTGGGATCTATTTTATAAATAGTATTTGATCCTATTATTTCATAACTGCATAACTAGTTATGCAGTTGACCGCCATGACGCTTGAGCTGCTCCGAGTTCAAAAATTGATTAGACGGAAGTGAAGAAAATGGTAATTTAATACTTTTTAGAACAATATTGTAGTTGTTATCTTAATAGTTGTAATAAAACGATTTTGTAGAAAATCGAAAACAAAAAGTAAACAACCACCTGTTAAACACATTTTAAATAATATATATTAACTAAGCATCGCGTAGGTTTATCGTTGAAGCGATCTTTCATGCAATAAATATTTAATATTAAGCAAATTAATAGTTAGGCAATCATGATGAGAGAATTTACAGTTAAAAAGGATGACTGGAGTTTGGAGTAGACGGTATTTCAGGTTGGACTCTCTTCACTTGGAAGGTTCTATATTCTATAGTAACTTAGTAACCCTCCTGTAGGTTCACAGATCGACAAGTGCATCCGTCTGTGTCTGTATAGATAACAATATATTCATGTGTTCTAGGATCTGGGACCGAGATTATATGAGAAAGGTAGTGTGACTTGTCTCGGACCGATTTTTTGTATACATCAATACGCTTTCAATATACGTGATTAGTGATTAACCAACTAAATCTGTGGCTCAACAGTGGGAAGGGAAGGCCTAGACTTGTCAAAGGGCTTATACAACTAGTTTAATGTATGACACGGAGTTAGTATGTTGCTAAATCAACATACTATCAGCTGTATAAACCTTACAAATTAACATGCGCATTTATTCCCCGCACTTTTCATAATATATAATCAGCTACAAAATTATATCACCCATCCAAGTTGCGACAGTAGCCGATGCTGTTGACTTTATTGATAGAATCTGAGCTATCGAGGCCCCCTCACTATCACGTGATACTTTGTCTTATTAGAGCTGATAAATTTGATTTTTGTCATTACATTAGGAAATGTACAGAGGCTTAATCAAGGTGAGCTTAAAAAATTAAAAATATTTTCTCTTTCTAAACGACAGTTGGTAAGTCTATAATAAATAATTATTCAAGCAAAACGGAATTTATGTTTTTTATCAGTTGAAACTACAAAATTTTGATCGAAATGGTGGATTAAACCCAATTACAGTACACATAAAAACACTCCTTGAAAGTAGCCCAACAATTTGACATAAAGCTCTATACATTAAGGAGAACACAAGTTATGAGGAGATCATGAAAGGAAAAATATTGAAGATCAAAGTGAAAAGTAAAGTCGTTCAATAAAGATAATTTTAATGATATTAATAGCAAACTCATTGAGTATATTAGAATTTTAATTTTCATCCTAAAATATTAAAAAAAATCGGGTACGGAGTATCTCGGAACTATTCCTCACTTCGGAGGCCACTAAAGTAGCCTCTCCTGCTACTTCGCAGCAGGAGAAAGCAGTATTGGGCGTAGTCAGTACTTGGACGGGTGACCGTTTTGAACTAACTGATTTATTTATTATCATTTTTCAAAAATATATACATTATTTTTATTTATGTTATTTCATTCATTTAATTATTTGAATTTTGGCGGTATTTTGACAGATGTAAACAAACTTTTAAGTTTAACGAAAGTATCGCATTAATTAATTATTATGTTTGCTTACAACTTTTAAACTAATTAATGAAATTTCATCGGGTTTTTTTTATATTTGTTCCTCATTTTTTACCGGTTCCAACGATATGCTGTATGTCAAAAACGTATTTATACTTTCGGAATTATTAAGCGTCAAACTTTCAAAATTCAAAAATCAATAACTTCAAAATGGCGGCCAATATCAAAATTACATTTGGTGGATTTGTTTGGCATACAGAGAGATTCGTGCCAAATTTCAACTTGATCGTCCACTTTTTGATTTTTAAAATTTTTTCTGACTCAGCAAACTGGGTTTAAGATGGAAAAATGTTGATTTTCCGGGCGGTACAACTAGAAGTAAGGACTGATTTTTCTGCCGAGTTTCAACTCTCTAGGTTAAATACCCTGGGCCCTACGATGATAATACACATACAGACGTCATGCTGAACCATTGAAGTCATGACGACCTTGACAGGAAGTCTTAAAAAATCCCAAAACGGATAATTCAGTTGAAATCTCGAAAAAACAATTTTGGGTGAAAACAATACTTTTCCTACCATAGGTGAGAAAAGTAATAAATACTAACTCAAATATTCCAACTTTCATTTCATTCTGAAACCAAATAAAAGTTTTTTGTTTATTATTATACTTATATAAATATAATTTCCAGTACACTTCAGACTGATTTGTATGCTAAAAATATTAGAGAGAATAAATACCTATAAGCTAAGGAAATTCTAAATTATTATTTATGGGCAAGATGTTCTAGGTAATTGGCAAGAAGTCAAATCGGATGTATCTAATCAATAACCATCTGATCGACTGGGAGAAATCTACAACTAGACTTCTGAAATCTAAACTTATCAATGAAATCCCTTTTAATTTAATATAATTTTTTTTTTTTTTAATGAACAGGTGAGATGTTGAGAAAGTGAGAGTAAACATTAGAAAAATTATATGATTAATTAGAAGTAGCATCTCTGAGATTCCAGACGAATATTTAAGTAATAAAAATGTCAACAAAATCAACCAACCATAAAACCATAAATAATCAAACCCTACTAAACCAGAATTTAATCTGACTATATTTAAAAACCTACAAATATATATATATATATATATATATATATATATATATATATATATATATATATATATATATATATATATATATATAATATATATTAAATTCTAGTTAATTCACAAAATCTAATAAGACTAGATCAAAGAGATAAGCTATGAAGAATAGAGAAAAATTAAGAAATATTTTAAAAATTAAAAAATATATCAGACTCAGATTCAGTTAACAATCAATAACTACAAACATTAATAAATATATAATAATAATAATAATTCACAAGCATTATAAAAGAAAACCATTACTAAAAATTCTAAAAAAAATGCATTCATACAGAAAAGCATACAAATAATTTATCTACCAATAATAAGATACAAAAAAAGATGGAAATAATCAATTTTAATCTAGTGTGTAGTTACAAAAAATATATATATTATACATGCTCATACCTAATTCAAATCTACCCCAGCGAGTTGATTTGAATTTTAATTAATAAATGGTATTATTAATTTGAACTAAATTATAGGAAATTGAAAAAGTATTTTTAAAAACACAACAGCGAAATTCATATCAGAAATTAATATTACCAACCAACTAAATATAAATATATTCACCGCTATAATACATAATTTACACCGTAAAATATATAGGAGGGGATTAACAATCTAAAGAATATATATATTACATCCTAAAGAAGTAAAATACACATATAAATATATATTATATATAATTATATTTTACATGATATATATATATATATATATATATATATATATATATATATATATATATATATATATATATATATATATATATATATAGGATGTAAAATATGAGATTTCCAAGAAAAAGCGGCGGATAGCAGACCGATTTAAAAAGACATGAATAAATCTGTGATTATTTATTTTATTTGAGCTAGTTTTTCAAATATTTCATAAAGAAGATAGTCTGAATAAATGTAGCCTGTAATGCGTTCATTCGTCTACCGATATTTATAGAACAGGATAATATTCCTTTACCTATAAAAAATAATAGAATAAAGTTAAAAACGCTAACGATATCTAGCCAACTTTAAAATTAAATATGAAAGATAAATAAATAAATTATAATAATGTATATTTAAAAGAATAGTCTGCCAATTAATGCGGCACCTAGCTTCCAAGCGTTTCATCATTGGCTGAATGGTCGCCTGGGAGTTGAAAGAGTGGTTGTTTGGAATTTGAAATTATTTCGATTCCCAATGAGGTAATAAAAGGTTGTTTTAAAATTTGTATAGATGGTTAAAATGAATAGGGAAATACAAGTCCTCTTTAATTAAATGTAAAAAAAATCCGTTGCATTCATCTCCTTATTAGTGAAATTATAAAAATTAAGACAGTCTCAAGACGGTAGGTACGCTATTTGACAGTTTTTTTTTTTTTTTTTTTTTTTTTTTATAAAAACTTAATCATAGCTCAAAAAAATTGCATATTAACTGATGGTGTTAGGGTACTCAAACTAAAGGGGAATAAATGAAGACATTTTACTGAAATTTGGCAAACTGTAGCACATGGCGTTTTGGCATAATTACAGGCTGAATCAAAAATAAATTTAATTTTGCTTTCGAGCTTACCGAAAGTAACGGAAGCTATGTGATCGTTCCGAAGAACGAAAACATTGTAGGTCTCCGATTTCAAAAATTCCAAAACAAAAATCCGTTTCAGACATCAGGGAACATTTTTGGTTCGTGACATGGGGAACGTTTTTGGTTTTTGGTTCGTGAAATATTCGTACCCATGGTATATAAAGAGTTTTTTGTTGCAAATGATGGATAGAATATGCCCTCTTCGTTTGCTACATCTTTGACCAAACACCCTGTATAAGTAATGTGATACTGATAGATAATTATTATTATTCTGTTTCAGTTTACAAACATGTTTCTTATTTTTGCTCAAATTTTATATTTGCAGTTTAAATCAAAATTAATAAACAAGTAAACAAATGCATAAGTAAAGCAAAGTAAATATGTACAAAATAATTAACAAAGAGATTGGAATAAGAGAAGAAATAAACAAAGAGTTCAAAAATATTATTACAAAAAAGCAGAGAAATAAAACAATGCTGGAAGACCAGGAGGGATAGTCTCTCCTAGAAGAGGTAGTTTTGATGCCGTGGTTTTTGAGGTTTTGGCCGAGGGTTAAAGGATTCAAAGCCTTTCGCAAAACCAAACCTGGATGAGTCGGAGTCAGAGATGAGTTCCTCTATAAAAACAACACAACGAGTCGAAGAGAGGAGTAGTTCAAACCTCTTCGAAATTCAGACTTCTATCTCGGGGTTGAAACGTAAAACCGGCAATCTCCTCGCATAAAGGGGAAAACACAAAGATAGGCTTACATACAGACCGACTCGAAGCTTTACAACTCTGTAGTCACACGAATCCTTAGTTTTTTATCTAGTCAACAAGCAGAAGGCAAGCCAAGCGTTCAGGCGAACAGAGAATCCACAAGACCTTTCCAGCTACCAGCAATCCTACCGTCTTTTTAGTCAACCGAGCAGTTTCAACAAAAAGTCACACAAAAAGCAAGTCAACTTGAAATTTAAAAAGTTGTTCGGTACTTTCCACTGACAAACATCCAACATCGTGGGATTCTATAAACATTAAAGGTGCGTTTCAATTAGAGTAAACACAGCCGAAGTAACCAACGAACCATGTTTAAATGCAAGAAAAATAGTTTGCCAATTAGTATGGCACGTTATTGATGTTATGCTTTTACAACCCATTATTGTCTGACTAATCTATATAAATTGTTTTCTTACTTTTGCTTCCGAGCGTACTAAAGGTAATGAAAGCAATGTGATCGTTCTCAAGAATGAAATAATTTTGTCCCTGAATTAAAAAAAATACATTTTCACCCTTCTAAAATTTTAGATTTTGTGGACAAAATTTTTTAATTTTTATGATTTGGCATTAACAAATACTTATAAATCTACATTTTACCTTTTTACTACCCTTAAGTGATAAGAGAAGCCCCCAAAATTTGTATTTTTAATTTTTTGAACAATATTTTTTTAATTTTATTTATTTATGAATTGGCAGTAAAAAAATACTTATGACCCTAAATTTTTATCCTTTTACCACCCCTAAGTGATAAGGCCGGCCCCCTCCTAAAACATAAATTTGTTTTTATTTTTTGGACAAAATGTTTTATTTTTATAATTAGGCATTAAAAAATGCTAATAACCCTAAATTTTTACCCTTTTTTCACCACCTTTATACCAAATTTTTACCACCAACCACCATTTTAAATATCGATATTAGTACTGTTATAATCTTCAACACTCAGTGGATTAAAAATACATATATAACCCTTAATTTTCACCTTTCTACCACCAAACCAACCTCTGTTTTTTAATAGGGATATTATAACTGTAATAATCTTTAACTCTCAGTAGTCGATAACTGATCAATTTTTTTATTTATTTATTTTTATTTTTATTTTAAAAAGAGTCCTCAGACAGCAAGGCCACAGGAGAGGCACTCTTGAATAAACATTTACATAAAATACATAAATGAATTAACAAATAATTTCCATAAAAGTACTAATAAATGACTAGAAAAAAAGCTACTTAATAAAATAACATCTGAGAAACAGCAAAGGGTTAAAATAAAATTATATAATTATGAAAGAGAATAAAAATAAACTCAAATTAATAGTCAAAATTTAAATTAACCATTAGAACAAAACTAATAATAATAATTAGATAACAATTAGACAAAAATGTAAAAATTATTGCTGTCTGCTCGGTTATTTAATTAATTTCTTGGTTAATGTAATTATTATTATCAATCGATCAGTTATCCCCACCAGGCGTCTACTGGTGTCACTTCACACCCAGCAAATAACACGGAGTATAGGGATTAAATTTTAAATTTATAAATTATTAAATTTAATAACGTACAATTCATTGCACTTAGAGATTGATATTGATTTATTTAATTGTCATAATTAGTGATAGCAAATGTGGATACCATTTTTTAATGTATATATAACTTAAGAGATATCATTTTAAATATATATTACTTAAGTTAATAAAGTACTATGAATTAAAAAATAAATGCTTGGTGTATTATTATTTAAATAGGCCATCATTGTCCACAGCGCTCCATTCCTCTTTCAGTCATAGATCACGTCCCCACACACTTACAAAAAGTTAGTTATTTTTAATTTAACTACCCAAATATTCACTAGAAATATGTTATATGGCAAAACAACGTTTGCCGGGTCAGCTAGTAAATGTATATATTTCTTGATTGATCATTTAGTTGTCAGTTCAATGCTTATTTACTCTTTTTAAATTGAGTTTACATTGGAACAAATTTAAGTCGAAAAATGTAATAAATTTATTTATTAATAAATTTAAGTCGAGGGAAGGTAAGAAAGTTAGAGATACGAAAGAAAATGTTCGTCATAAGTTGTATGTAGGGTTTGTAAGCTTTTGGAAACGGCTTTCTCGTTCAAAAAGGATATTAGTTTCCGGAATACGGAGGTTTTTTTATTTATATAAACTTTTTTTCATTCATTTGGATGGCGAACCCCTTTAAAGACGAAAAGGAAGGATGAGGGTGTTGGCCGGTTTGGGAAGGATGTTTGCGCAACATCCCAAGGTCCTGGAGATGGTGCTTTTCTCAGGGGGAGTTCTGGCCAAGGTCCGTAGTACAAGGACTAAGGACTGGACCCAGTGAAAGAACAAGACTTTGCGCAATAAGACACCGACCCTTCCTTACAACCCCTTCCTATATTCCTTCTACAGGTCCGTTTCTAAAGGCTTCCCAACACACTGTCGTCCGAACAAACAGGATCCCTTTAAAACCTCCTGCATCTTACAAGGGCGATCAAAACCCGATCCACTTCGTCCTTTGGAATCTATCTCAAGGCCCTTCCTTGAACCCACTAAAAACTCTTACACAACTGGGGGATTTCGAACTGTATCCTTTCCTTTAAAACGACAAAGCCGAAAATACAATGTTGCAGTGAAATAAAATCTTATAAGAGGAAAAAATACAAATTCGTAACAGTGTATACAATACAGTAAAATAATCTGAGTTATTTCATCATTGCATTTATATATTAAGAGTAAAAGAAACGGAATACACAGAAAGTAACAATACACAGAAAGTGAATACACAGTGAAGTGAATACACAGAAAGTAACCCGAGAAACACCCGTTAAAACTTGAGTTAGGATCACATTTTCTATTTAAAAAAAAATATTTAGAGTTTAGGTTCACATGTTTGATATTTTCTCATTTCTATAAAAATATGAAAATATTAAACCAATATTTCATAAAATAAAATCTATTTCTATTTTTTTTTTTTTTTTTTTTTTTAAAGAAATAACGTAGTAGGTACTTCAAATTCCTTATTTAGTAATTTCTAACCTACAAAAAAATATCTATTCCTCTACTAAGAAACAACACTAAGTAAAAACTGAGGTAAAGTAGGAGTAAATACTGTCACTCTACTATAGCTTTTAGTAAGGCGAAACTGACTCTCAACAGCTAGCAGCAATCATCAGCAGATGGAACTGGTTTCACCTAACTGCATCTCTCCGCTATTGATTGCTTGTGGTTTAACCTAACTACATCTCTCCGCTACAGATAGCTTGCAGTTCCACTTAACTCCACCTCTCCGCCACTGATGGCAAGCGGTTTAAATCACATTTCACCAGGGTAAAAAGTTATTGTAAAGTTATGTGAGATTTTTTTTTTTTTTAACTTTACCCAGCTCACTTCCAGAGCTCAATTTTGAAAGGAAAAAGAAAAAAACAGTTTTAATTATCCTGATAAAGAAACTGAATTAATTATAACTAAAAAAATAAAAAATAATAATAAATCATACGGAAAATTTTTCAAATCCAGTCAGAAGTTAAGGACAATTATAATAATCAAACTTACTATTTTTAGGGTTTCGTTGGTAAAACCAAAAAAAAGAAACCCTTATAGTTTCGTTCCTGTGTCTGTCTGTCACTCTGTACGGTTCCAATAACGTTTGAACCAAAAGAGATAAAAACGTGAAACTTTCCAGTATAAAAGATCGTTTTGACGAGCACACAGGAAAAATATTGCGAACTCAAAATTATCAGCTCTTCAAATTCAAAAAAATATTTTTTTAAAATTTTGAGTGGGGTATCAGATGAAAGGTATTGAAGAGTAAATTACAAATATATATACTACTTAAGGATAGTGTTTAATTTTCGGCGCCATTTTTTCAAAAAACATCGAAATTTTGCGTGTCCCCCCCCCCCCTAAAATCGTATTTCCGCTGTTGCTAAAAATATAGAAAAATATGCAAAATGTATGGTCTGCTGGGCCATAGAAAAAATAGAATTAGCAATTTGATCTGATTTACTTGAAATCCAAGATGGCGGATAATTCATGTCACTCGAGAAAAAATATTTTTTTAAAAGTTTGAGTGGGGTATCAAATGAAAGGTATTGAAGAGTAGATTAGAAATATATATACCACTTAGGGATAGTGTTTAATTTTCGGCGCCATTTTGTCAAAAACATCGAAATTTTGCGTGTCCCCCCCCCCTAAAATCGTATTTCCGCTGTTGCTAAAAATATAGAAAAATATGCAAAATGTGTAGTCTGCTGGGCCATAGAAAAAATAAGATTAGCAATTTGATCTGATTTACTTGAAATCCAAGATGGCGGATAATTCATGTCACTCGAGAAAAAATATTTTTTTAAAAGTTTGAGTGGGGTATCAAATGAAAGGTATTGAAGAGTAGATTAGAAATATATATACCACTTAGGGATAGTGTTTAATTTTCGGCGCCATTTGGTCAAAAAAACTTTTCTCCCCCCCCCCCCCCTTCTAATTTTGTGTTCACGATACCAACGAAACCCTTTTTACGTGAGACTTCACGCCTTACCAATTTAATTTAAGATTAAAAGTTAAAAAAATAGTCTGCAAATTAGTGTGACACATAGCTTCCTCACGTCATATCACATATATGCTTAAATTATATTATGCTTTTACAATCCTTTATTGTCATATATTTTTAAAATCAGTCAAAATCACATTGATTTTATATCTACCAACTAAATTTCATTAAAATCGGATGAATAGTTTTTTAAGATATACGTAGGTTCGCAAAAATGTTGGACAGGCACAGGACCAAAAATTTTCCCTGCTGTCAGAAACGGATTTCTGTCTTTGAATTTTAGAATTTGGAGACAAGAAATTGTTCGTTTTCAATCACGCATCTTATAAGAACAGAATAAGAAACAGAATATGCAAAAAATTGTTTAAATCAACTTTATAATTGACTTTTTGGATTAATTGATTTTTTTGGATCAGAAAAAAAAAATGACAAATCAAAATTTACCGCATTCAATAAAACACTTAGCTATGAATCCAAAAAAGGAACACATTAGTGGAAGCAAGGTAAATAACACAACATGGAAGTTTTTTATTTACATGATCCCTCTCTCTTATCTCATATTAACTGATAATAGAATTGGCGTAGTTTTGTGACACAGGGTAAACACTTGTCATTTCCACTATGTTGTGGGTGTATATCACAGCTTATACATTTTTTTTATCAGAAAAAAAATAATGCAGAGTAAATAATTCAATACAAGACCTGGTCAAAGTAAACTATAAAATCCACAAATCGATACACTCTTTCCCTAATAGGGAAAATGGTTTTTGCCCCCCATTTTTTCTCATTATTTAGGAAAACATCCCAATATTATTATATTATTGTAAGCAAGTAAATGGAGAGGGAAATACTCGATAACAATGACAAAAGTGGCTAATCGAACTGTCACCGTAATAGTGCAATAAAAAAAAACTTCAAACCAAAAAAAACTTCGGATCAATAAAATACTTAAACCACGCATTGCTTTGTTGTTACATTTTATTCCATTTTTTTCATAAACGAGGTATAGTAAATCAATTTTAATATAGTATAGTGAATTAATTTTCGCGACTTCACCTATTGACGAAATTTTACTTATGACTTAATTTTAAAAATCGCATACCTTACCCTGCTAATTTAAGAAAAGCTACATTGAAAAAAATCATCACTTGTAAGCCAAACCCATTAATATGTAAATAAATCAAAATAAATAATATATATCAGAGAAATTGAAGTGGCGATCTACGGAATAGTACATTACGCGTCGAGTGCGGAAAGTAGCATTTTGCATGCGAGTGTGGAGTTTGCACCCGAGCGACAGCGAGGGTAGTAAAACGAGCAATGCAAAATGCCGTTTTCCCACGAGTTGCGTACCGTACGTTATCTACGATTGTTAGATTTAAATAATAAATACAGAAAAAAATAAACTTGCTGTATGTAAGTTCGTATCTCTTCTCTTGATAAAGATGGCATTAATCTTGAGTTGTATTTTTTGCCGAATTAATTATTTCTGGAGGAGTATTATTCTCCACATTTTCGTCAAAGTACTTAATTCACTCATTGTTTTTCACTAAAAACTCGATATAAACAGCTACTTTAATAAAAGAACAGCAAATTAGTTTTGTTAAATGTAAAAAAACTAGCTAATCGTGCGTAAAGCTGAAGAATTCCTCTTCTTTACCGCGTTAGCGTGGTAAAAAAGAGGAATTCTTCAGAACTATGAGACGCGCATGCGCAATAAATTCAAGTACGTAAATAATTACTTTCAACGCATCTAAACAGAGATATAATGTTTATATTTCTTATCAATCGTAGATAAATATTTTATAAAACAAAACAGCCTTCGTAACATGTGATCTGATATCTTTGGCTTTTCTAGAAATATAGTATAGAGTATAGAGTATAGAGTATAGAAAACAACACTCTATAAAAGATTTTAGATTTGTTATTACCGTCTTGCATTAAACATTTATTTGTTTTCCGTCCGGTAATTTCTAATATATTTTATTAATTGATGAGTTTGTTTAAGTGTATTAACCATGCCTCCTAAACGGAATTAAAAAGGTATCAGATTCAAAAGCCTTAACGGAAAAAAATAAAATTAAATTAAGCAATAAAATACGTATCTTAGATAAAATAAGAGGAGGCATATAAGGTATATCAATTAGCGAGGAAATACGAAATTTTAAGTTTAATTTGTTTTATTATTATTCTTTTAAAACTAATTGAGTTATTGTATGCAGTTGTATTTACAGCATACCCCCCCCCCCCCTTTCCTATTCATTTTTATGTACAGCTTTTGATAATTTTGGTTCTAACCAATATTTTTCGTTGTTTATGTGGGTCGATCAAGGGTAGTAAATAAGTATTTCAACTAAGGTGAAATCGTTCTTAAACTTGGCTATATTTCGCCCCACTCCGGGGAATATTCATGCCTTATCTTAAGAAGTATGGATAATTATGTTTAAACAATTGTAAAGATATTTATTTAATATAGACCACATAGTGGCTTCGTCAAAACATCATCATCGTTAACACTTATAATGTTATAATAATTAAAAATTAACAAAAAAGGACGAACACAAATTAACAAATTAACATGTTTAAAAATCATTTTTAAACATGTTAAATTGTTCATTAACAAATTAACATCTACAGTCGTAGATCTTTTAAAATTAGTTACCGCTGGTGCTATCTGTTTTTCAATACGACTTACCGTTTAGCCGCACAAGCCCCGCAAAAACAGCATAAAAATCAAGTCACCAATTTTTAATTTTTTAGGGGGGTAAAAGTATAAATTTTCAACTTTTTGGAATAATTCCTACGGTTACACGACAAAATCTACAAGTGTACCAATTTTCAAATTTCTATATCTACTGGAAGCGGGCAAACATTAATGTTAGTCAGTTAGCTGCTTTGCTGTACTCTACCGTCATTACTGTGAACCATTCTCGTGGCAAGTTGCAAGGGTGAGTTAGAATAATTGACTTAACAATCATTATAATTAGACTCGTTTCAAATCCACTTCTTCAATTCCCACTTTAACTCACTCACATTTCATCACACCGTCATTTTATAACACACACTCTTCATTTTCCTCTCACACTTCAATATTTGATAACTGCGTTTACCAGAAGAATCACATACACTTCATTATCTCATCTACACCCTTTCTCACATTTAATTGTCATCGTTCTATTAATTTACTTGAACACTTAAATTATAAAGTTTATTACATTACACACAAAATCGGAAATTAAATATCTAATTTACCCATCGTTAACTTGAATTCTCTCCATCGAAGCTCTGTATTCTCTAGTCCACTTTCGCTAATTAATCATTTTAAGAAGTTCAGTTAAATTCATTAAATAAATATTAAAACTTTATAATGATAGCGAAAACTGTCCAAAGGAATAATAAAAGTTGAGGACTTTACTTTTGACCGATCCTCGCTACTTAATTTTATTTAATTCGCAATCGATATCCACATAGTTAACTTGAAGTTTATAGTTACAACGCCCGCAGATTAGGAGATACGAGAAAATATATTCCTTTCAATGTTGTTACTTTTATTTTATTAAATAGTAGTTTAACACTAACACTATACACAAACATTTTATAAGAGTGTATCAACATAAATAAATTATGAAGAAAATACCTTTCCAAAGATGAGATACAAGAGGTTTTGTCAACTTGGAACATCAAGTGCGATCAAGAGAGACTTATAATATGGATGTGGAAGGCAAGGCAGACACTTCTAAAAGAAGTTGGAGCAAGAAGTCGAGAGAGGATCTGAAACCCAGCTATTTAGTCATTATACATTAGGCTGACCACATGGAAATGAGCTGTCCCTCTCGCGGGTTTATGATTCGACTCGTTTTGCGAAACGGGAGGGGGTCTTAAAAACGGAACAACCGGCTCCCTGGCGTCAGACTCCTAAAAAGAGATCCAAGAGGTCCTGGGTTCGAGTACCATATAGGGCCAAAACGTTTTAAACCTGCCTTTCGGCAGCGATCATGTCAGAGAGACCGTTTTCTCCTCTCTCGATAACACCGCGTCCGTCTAATATATATATATATATATATATATATATATATATATATATATATATATATATATATATATATATATATATATATATATATATATATATATATATATATATATATATATATATATATATATATATATATATATATATATATATATATATATATATATATATATATATATATATATATATATAAAGGCAAAGAGTCAAGGAACCTTTTTATATTATATTTTTTTCCTTCTAAAACGCAAGAGTCCGCTTTTTGAGGAAGAGCAGCTAACAGACAGACGGACATCTACAAGTTTGGGCTATGCTAATAGGGACGCCGAGGATCTGACTGAGCAACATTCTCCTATTCTTAAGGTCTGTCGGTCTGTATGCGTAAAGCAAAAAAGGAAAAAGTTTAATGAAAAAAAGCGAAGAATGATTATTAAGTAGGCAGGTTAGTGGCTAAGTCCCTCCCCCTATCCATATGTCGAAATATTTTGCATTTTGGTAGGACAAAGTACCACAAAGTCAGAGTACCCCATGTACCCCGGTGTTCGCATCGCGCACTTTATTAAAAAGTCCCCCCACCCTCTTCCGGGGTCCCCACGTCTGGCCCGACACCTGGCGTCTACCGATAACACTTCTCACAGCATATATTAACCAAATGAATTATTTATATTAAAAAAAAAATAAAAACTGCCAAAAGGATAAAGATTTCGCAACGCTATTACTGAACCCAGAATATGTTCAGATTATAATGATAGCACAGATCAAAGGAAACATGCTTTTGGTTCAACGTATAAACACACACATCACAGATTAACTGTAAGAACAAGAGTTTAACATTAGGGAGAAAGAAAATTCAATTTTTGGGAGGTAAAAGTAAATAGATGCAACACAGTATCTTCAATTGAATTTATTAATCAATTGAAACACCAAAAAAGATAAGATGACGCCCACACGTGTAAAAATAGGTGTGAAAAGATTATGAGACAGAATCTGAAGGCCGCCATCTTATGCTTTAATAAATTTATAGACAACATTTAATTCTGGACATGGTTTTCTTTATCAATTTTCTCTTCTTCTCACAAGAAAGAATTCTCTCAATTTCTTTTAAGTCAAATAAAAGAAAATAAAAATTTCGACAATTATGCTTTTGAAGTAAAATAAAAACTGTCACAATTAATCACTAGTAATAATGCTAATCATTAGAGATTAATCCTTAGAAATAATGCATTGTGGAAAATATAACCATTAAATCCCAATAGTTCTTATTTGGTTCATTTCTTGAAAGTTATAATAAACATTTTCTACAAATATTTTAAACAAAAAAGTGCATTAGGTAGACTTATTTTTGACAATTTTTATATTCTCATATAAAGAGATAGTACTGTGATGGCGCGAAAATCGATTTTGATGGATTTACACATTAAAATGTCTGTCTATCGTCTGTCGTTTACTACTACCCCCCCCCCCCCCCCCTCCCAAAACTCGGAAAAAACATGGAAAAAAATCGAAAACGGTTCCGACGATTTTGATTAAAAATTCTAAATTGTAGTCCATTTAAATACGATAAAAGGCGTTTTCTTCTAAAAATTTAGTTCCTGAGAAAATAACTTAACCCTCGTGTGCGCGCGGTCTAATACAGACACGAGTAGGCGCGGACCCACAGGACTTAATCTGTTTTATATGCCCACACAACAGGTAAAATAAATATAAACTTGAAATCATTTTGGTAAAATATTATAAAACATATTTAAATTGGTTTTATTGTTTTATTATTTTTTTAATTTATAAAATACCGTTGTTAAGTCTCATAGTATATAAGCACAAAATTTGTCAGTCTCAATTATAATTTTCACTTTTTTAATATTTCCTGCATATTTTTATTATTTTATTTTTAAATTTAGGTACCATATTAATTTCTTTTGTATTATATGTATAAATTTCACTAAAATTTAGGTGAAAGTGGCGCGGGTCCCCTGTCAGGACAATATGGGCACAGAATTGAAGAATATAATCACGAACGATGACATACAGTGACTGATTCTCTTGATAAAGGCAAGAAATGTAGCTAGAAAAGTCCCTAGCTTCCTATCGCACCCACATCTATCTAAATTTTACAGTTATATTTCAAATTTAGGCCTCACAGGACAGCGCGTTCCCGAGGATTAAGAGGCCGGGTTCAATTCCCCACTGAGGAGAAGTTATGTTTATGATAAAGTTAGATAAAATGTTGAACAATAATTAAATGTAACTACGAAAACTCGAAAACTAATAAATGGAAAACACTGGGCTAAGTAATTATGAGTTATCTCGGACCGTTTTTTTTATTTTTGATATCTCATCTGCAACCCAATGTTCATTATCTTTGAAGCAAAGAAAGAAAAAAAAAAGAAAATAAAACAATTTCTTTTTATATAAAAAAATTAAATCGTAGATTTATTTCTCATATATTTCAATAAAATGTATTTATTATAATTTGTGAATAACATAGTTCCAAAAGTTATTTCTGAGGCGTATTGGACTATTGTTCAGCAGTGTATACCTATATGCTTCTACCTAGATAGAAGCATAAGGAGAGATGGAGAAAGAGGAAAAAATAAATAAATAGAATAGTAGAGTGAGAAACAAAAAAAATCCATGGAAAAACACTAGAGGTTAACGCGATTAAAAAAAAAAAAAAAAATCACGGCTTCACAGCCAAGCTTTGAAACTTAAAAAAATGGAAGTCAGTGTTGAATTTTCAGCACAACATTGCACTACCCCCTCCTCTCGACCTACACCAGGGTGCTTGTAAAGTGCCTTCCTCTCCTACCCCCCCCCCCTCCCCCACTGCCTTGGCACAGACCCGGTGAGAGAATGAAAGCAATAAATAAACTCTGGAGTGCCCACAGAGGGGACAAAAGGGCCAACCCTCCTGATGAATTCACCTCAACTCTGTGAGAGTTAGAGAGAGTGTGTAAAAGAGAAGTACAATAACTGAGAGATAGAGCGGGATGAAACGAAAACGAGAGTGAGATTCCACACAGAACCAAAAACTAATAAGACAAAGAGAGATGAAAAATACTAGAGATAGATTAAACCCGAAAAAAAGGTTTTTTGATATTAAAAGATAAAAACCTTCCAAGCTTCCAATTTCAAGCAATTTCCTTAGTTGAAAGCATGGAAAATTAAAAAAAAAAAAAAAATATATATATATATATACATATATATATATATATATATATATATATATATATATATATATATATATATATATATATATATATATATATATATATTCAATAGGAAAAAAGATTGCTGCGAATTAACGCTCAGATGTGTATCATTGTAAACATAACTATCGCTAAACAATGTTAAATATACACAGACACTAGAAAAACAGTATACAAAATCTATATATTATATATTTTTTTCAAACTCGCTTTGAAATTATTAATAACTTGCATTGTGATTCTTATTACATAATTGATGAGAGTGCTTTCTAGGTAGGTTATTATAAATTATCACAAAATCTGTACTTCACAAAAAAAGTAAAGTTAAATAAAATTTAAAACACATGGTCGGTATCAGAGAACTTAAAGTTTCTCATAAACATATCTTGACAT
Organism: Gerris lacustris; assembly: GCA_951217055.1. Classification (NCBI taxonomy): domain Eukaryota; kingdom Metazoa; phylum Arthropoda; class Insecta; order Hemiptera; family Gerridae; genus Gerris; species Gerris lacustris. The sequence continues at coordinate 39,637,083 of OX578278.1, read as the reverse complement.
CCTCGACTGTGTTTTTCTCCAGTGTGTGATAGCGACTCATCATAGAAGGGGTATAGTTCAATAACCAAACAACGTCTTCACACAAAATAATTGTATTTGCAACAATTATTGTCAATTATGTCAATTATGTCAGTCAAATTGTTGCAAATACAATTATTTTGTGTGAAGACGTTGTTTGGTTATTGAACTATACCCCTTCTATGATATCTTGACAGGGAAAGACCCCATTCTTCAGTTCTCTTTTCCATTAGTAAACTTTATTAGGACAGTACGACTTTTCATTTTTATACGTCATTCTTGGAAATTAGATTGAGAAGAGAATTGTAATAATATGATTTCATTGGTATTAAATAGACCAAATTAAAGAATGTATTAAGTAAATTATTAATTATGGTAAAGTAATTTGAATTTGATTTGTGAGTCTTTTGACGGCCTAAAAAATAATAATTATGTCACTGAATAAGCCGTCATACTTTTCAGTTCGGCTGAAACCGGTCTGATTTATAATAAATTAAAAATTGTGGTACAGACCAATAACCTTATATTTTATAATTACAGTGTTTTATCTCTTTCAACAACTGATAAAAATAATTCATTATACAAAAAAATAATATTATTACTGAAGTCATTTCGTCCCAAGAAAGAAAAAAATAAAGCCAAGATTCAGACGATTAGGCCACCCGCATCTAAAAAGACCACAGAAAGGTTTTTCTTAAAAAAAAGAAGAAAAAAAAAAGAAAAAAAAAAAAAATCACAACCATTGTTTTGACTTTGGAATTGAAATTGTATATATATATCAAGTTTTGGATTGTCTCAATACTTTCTCTCAGTATGAGTAGGAGAATATAAAAATATTAAAGGCAGGATTTTTATTTGTTTCACTTTTTATTACTTCTGAGTTTATTATTATTATTTTTGAGGGGGGCAGGTAATAACATATATAATATTGCGGGAGTCAAAGCTGTACAGAGAGAGTTTAATATTACAGCACATGTGACAGTAATTATTCACCGAAGCAACTACTATAATGACACTAAACTTCTTAAAAATAAAAAATACAACGAGAAAAATCAATATAATAGACTCGTTGATATTTGAAACAATTAAACAATCGAGATAATATTACCTTCAAGTTGAATTTTGTTAATAATAACTCAACAGTTATTAAGAGTGAAAAAAGAGAGAATGAAAAGGAAATTAACGAACAGTCTGCAGTCTTCGAACAATTACCTCCAGAGTTCAAAGAATTACCTTTGAAGACAATGAGAGGTCAGAAAAAAATGTGACCGTCGCGACCGACGCTTCGCTACTGGCTGGACTGTTAATAAAATTATTTTTGTAATGAATGAGTCGAAATTTAACTACTAGCATAAAACATAATTGCAATCATTGTTATAATCGAGTAGTGTCCCGACGACGGCAACGACTCACCTCAAAATGATTTGTTATTGGTAAGCTAAGGCTACCACATTATTTATTCCAATAAATATAAATGTATGTTCTGATTTGTTGGTCTTCTAATAGAAATAATAACTTATCTAAATAGATATCTAAATTAATTTACTTTCGGTTTATAGTCCAGGTAAATTAGTAAAAAAAACAGCAAATAGAGGAAATAATTTATAAAGTTTTGAAACTTTGTGAAAACACTTTTAAGGGGTGTAGTAGTAAGAAACAGTAAAGTTCCCCTCTCTTAAGGGGGGCGCGTCCCCCCCTCCCCCTCCTTAAAGTCCAAAATTTACTTATTTTTCACTTTTTACGCAAAACGGTTTATTTTTTGAAGAGAAGTGTTATTACCAAAATTATTCCTCACATAATTCTGCACAAAAAAGGCCCTATGCATGTTTGAAGTGGGACATACCGTTTTCGAGATATTGTAGTTGGATAAAGATAAAACGTATTTTTGCGAACCAAGATATCTAAAAAACAACACATCCGATTTTAATGAAATTGGAATGGTAGGTTATACTAAGCCCGTTGTTGATCCCATATAAGTTTCAACCTTCTGCGCCCATTATTTTATCCTCCACATGCGCACAAACATACATTTATTTAGACCTATATCTTCAAAAGTACTCAACTGATTATTATGAAATTTTGATGGTTTGTCAAAAGTAGTCCGCAGATAACCCCAAATTAATTTCAACCGTCAGCGCTCTTTACATTTTGATAAATTGATGCTTTAATTCATAACAGATGAACAAAAAATCGACCAACAGACAGACAGAAAGGGAACCAATTAGAAAAACCCCTTAAAAGTGTTTTCACAAAGTTTCAAAACTTTATAAATTATTTCCCCTATTATTCCTTATTTTCCAGGACTATCAATTAATTTAAAAGGTTTAATTAATTAATTTAATTTACGGGCTTAACGGCTTGTAAATGTAATAATAATAATATTAATTTTCACATTTTTAAGTTTTCAGTAGTATTCATACTACGGAAAGATTAAATTTTACTTTAAATTAAATTATAATTATGAACAACTACGGGACACATACAGAGAAAAATAGACCCCCGCACCGGGACTCGAACCACGGGTTCTCCTATTAATCCGTTGCAGGTGCTCTTACCAACTGAGCTATACGGGAGAATGATTTTTCTCTGTCGTTACCGATACAAATTCCCCGAATCCAAGCTTTCAATCATTTCTAATAATCTAGTAAGCCAAACATTCACGGCAATAGAACTAGATCGAGAATTAACGCTTATAATTATACAGTACTCAATTAGTACCTGTACCTAGTACAATCTTTTAGAAATTCAAATTTTTAAGTTTTTAGTAGTATTCATACTACCGAAAGATTAAATTTTACTTTAAATCAAATTATAATTATCAACAACTACGGGAGACATACAGAGAAAAATGATTTAAAATATAATATTTATTGTTTGCTGTGCTAAAATTTTTACAATGAAATAGAGTTCTTAGATTACTATGATCAAAATATTTAACTTTTTTTCATTTTTTAAATAAAATGCACAAGATAAAATAGTGGTGTGCTGGGGAAAATAAAATTATTTTGACATTTAGATGGATAGACACATTTGTTTAGGGAATCCTGAGTCCAAAATAGTGGTTTTTAAATAATGAATGCCGATACATACACAATATGCAATCGATTTTATCTAAAGCTACAGAACCGAGTTATATTAAATTAGTAAAGTCGCTTCAATGGTAAATTAGCAAATACCTTTTTTTGAACCGTTTACGCAAAAATTCATTTACACGTTTTTTTCTTCATTATTTCAAGTCCAGATTAATTCATTGTAATTTTTAATTTTTCTCTAAGAAAACTAACAAAAAAAACTAAAAACAAGTATTTGTAACTTACCCACTGAAACAAAATTTATAAATATCATATTTCCAAAGCAACTTAATAAAGAAATATTAGCTTAAAATTTCGAGAGGTATAGCCTCCAAAAACTATGAATAATCGTGAAATATATGTGATTTTTATTTTTTTAAGAAATGAGAATGTAGGGAGGAAAAACTAGTTTTCAAGATACTATGTAAATTTCTGAGAATAAAAGAACGTCACAATCAAAATAGGTTCATGATGACAATTCAGAAAGGGGAGTACCAAAATAAATAAAAATATCTATCTGAGAAAGCTTTTCCGACCCGAGTTTTCATGCACGTTTGATACGCTCTTAGTGTGGTTTTTTAGAAGAATAAATAAATAATTTATATAAACTGATCTATTTTAAATTCATTGCTATTAATGACGTAATATTTTTTAATAAATAAAAGTTTTATTTATTTTTTATTATAAAATATCCTCTTATATTTATAGGATTATTCGTTGTTTTTTTTTTTTTTTATATAAATTCGACCCTTTGGCTTGTTAATTTTATTTTATAAAAATTATAAAATAAGGTTTTATATATTAACAAACATGTTTTGCAATTGTTTATGTAAGTTAGAGTTTATTTTTATTCTGTATGTTGAGGTTTTGGGATTCATATGATTATGGTGTTTTATTTGAATCCTTGTGGGCATGTATGCAGTTAGTTATTATTATAATATATGGCATTATATAATATGTATATTGTATTTTCACTGTTGTTTCAAAGACCGTGTCTATATGATCTGCTGGCAGGGAAGTGTTAGAGTTGCTGTCAGCAGCTGTTGTGGATTCGTCCCTGAGCTCCGTATATAAGAATGGATCCAAAGATTTCTTTCTGGCAGCTGACCAGGGCCCAGGCATATGGAACATATTACCGATACGTCTCGAGTCCCGAATTTAAACTTCTCTCCCACTTCTTGTAAACGTCGTTAAATCTTCTATCCACCCTCGCTCATCTAGAAAGCTTATTTCTCATCTTCTTCTGTTATATTTTTGTGTTTTTCCTATTCTCTTTAATCGGTTTCTAATTCAAGAAATCAGACAATGCTGTTTTAGTCAAGGGGTAGCGTTCATTTCTAGAATTATGTGTATGACTTAATTATTTGGTGCCCTCCTAGAATAGGAGTGCGGTTAAGTAGCTTAGGACACTGTAAATCATCATCAAAATCATTTTAAAGTCACTTCCAGAATATCTAGAAACTTAAAATTTGGAACACTCGTTGCTACAGCCATTTGGCACACTTGTAGCAGCTACAGCCATTTGGCACACTTATAGCTACAGCCACACTGAGAAAAAAGTGGGATGAAAATGCAAAAACTAAATATAGTCAATGCAGATTTGGTCACCGCAAAGTCAAATGCAATTGAAGCAACTGCATTTGGTTTGCGCCAATTATTTTTCATTTGTTTTTGTGGTTACTGCAATAAGTAGGGTTTAGTTACGCCGGTTTAGTATCCCCAATTATAAATTAGTTGTGGATACTTATTTATAATTGTTGTTACTATTTTTTGTTTTATTTGTAGTTGCGGTAAATAAGTGAATCTTGAAAATCTTAACGTTGTAACCGCATCTAATGAATTAGTTGAGGGCTGAAGTATCTGAGACTAACTTTGGTGATTACAGTTGCCCCAACTATATATTTGGATTTTACATAAACTAAGTTGACAACGCATGACTTTTAAAATAAAAGATGATTACATATTATTAGAATAAAATTCATTTTTTACTTTAGATCTACAGAAAATATTTATATGTATTTTAAATTTTTAATAATAAAATTAAAATATTTTATTATTATTAGTATTACCCCAATTTTTTATGTTTAATCTTTATCTTTTTGTGCAAGCATACCGGGCCGCGCCGATAGGGGGTGCAGAGAAGAATTTGTAATCGATTATTCCTAATAGAATTAAATCTAATCATTAGATTATCATCATCGGTTGGAATCAATCTTTGATTCGATTAATGATTAAAATCGAATCACTTTAACGTTTAACAAAAATTAACATTTTCAAATTAATAGGTATGTATGTTTTATAATGTAATTTTGACCTAATCATTAATCGATAGATGTTGAACAAAAGACTAAAAGACCCATAAAAAATAAATGTATAATGTGTAATAAGATGCGTTTAAGATAACATATTAGTGTAGATTTCAGTCGTCAGTTAAGAGCTACTCGAAGGAATAGAGCTTCTTTTTTTTACTTTGTTAATCTGGTTCTAGGATTAGGGTATTTCCATGTCTCGTATTAAATGTAGATATTTTAATTTAAACTAAAGAGTATAAGGGATTAAGTATTCCATGTGATTGGACTTAGTATTCCAATGTAGAATGTGTTTTGTGAATTCTTCTATGGATTTAAGATTTTTTTTGGGATCACTATTGCTGCTAGATACCATAAAAAAATAAGAAAAATTGCCAAATTTAGAGAATTTAATGTTTGTAACAAATTTAAGGTTTGTATTCTCTAGATAAAAATGAGACATTTTTACTCTTGGCAATTTATTTGTAGGGTCAATATTTTAGCGGAAATTCAACTTCAAACATTCCTACTTTGAAGCTTTGGGCGCTTATCGGCGACAAAATTATGGTTGTAGAAAAACCTTCAAAGAAGTAAAATGTCTTACATTTATTCCTAGAATGCAAAACGTTCATTACAAATATGTCTTACTATTAACTTTTTTTTTTTCATTTTTGCGATAGCTCATATTAGATGGAACACCCGAGACCCGAAGTGAACAATACCACCAAAATGAAGTTAATCACACAAAAAAAAGACTTACTCTGTTTTACCCCTTTTCACAAGAAAAGTACGCCAGGTTTCATTCATTTATGTCAAATGGTTCAAAATTTAAAGGGGGGAAACTTTAGGACCACCCTGTATAATAAAGTTCTAAAATTCTAGTTCGCTCCACTCGGCCTTGAAGTTTTTTTTGTAGCTTAAATGATTTAATGTAGCTATTTGTTTAATATTGACTTTCATGATGATAACATTTACTAGCTATTCAGATATAGTTTTTTAAAAAAAATCTTAAATTCTTGTTGAAAGCTTAAATTTTAATAGGTAGAAATTTAAATTGACATAATTTTTTACCCGCCTTCAAGTTTCCAACCAACTCCTCCAAAAAAAGTATGCCTGTTCCCTCAGCTGAACTTACATTTTTGGTGGTTTGGTTTGGATCAAAGAACCGTAGAGCGATTGGGCCTAAGATCTTTTTAAGGTTTTTAGGGGCGTTTGTTGGAATTTTTCCCTAGAACCAGGACCACCCTGTCTGATAAAGTTCTGAAATTCTAGTTCGCTTCATTCGCCCTTGTTTTTTTGTTTTTTTATTTTTTTTTTATTTATTTTTTTTTTTTAAATGATTTAATTTTGCTATTAAGTGTTTAACATTGATTTTCATGAGGATAACATTTATTCGCTATTCAGATACACAGTTTAAGGTTTCCAGGGCCCCTACTAAAGAACTCGGTTGTCAGAGGCCTCGGTTTTGCAGTATTTCATTTATTCATGGCTTCTAACATACGAATTCGTCACTGAAAAGCTTGGAAAGTGAAATTGAGTAGCTCAAATTTGATGTAAAACTACAGTTGGCAGTCTATTTTCCAGTATTTTTGTGAGTCATATCCGCTTTACTATAAATGTATTAACTGCAACTAAGCAACTAGGTACCCTTTTTATATTATTGGTTAGGACGAACGATTTAAAAAAAACTTAGTTATGGATAGTGTTTTAACAAAGTTTATAGTAACCGTAAGTGATTTTAGTAACGGGAACTAAATTTGCAGTCATTTATGTGTTGTAACTATAAAGATAGTCGGAGGAGCTAATGTTCTAGTCACCATACCTAAGTTTAGTTTCCGTAAATGTAAAAACGATACCCGTAACTACATGAACCACTTCCGAGCATGCGCAGTTTCATTTTACGACACCATGCTGGCCAGAGACAACTAGAATTATTGTCAGTCAGTTGTCAGTTCCTTGCCTACCTCCGTACCGTGAACTAGGGGTGGGTTGTTTCTAGTTTATCTAGTACACAGTACTACCGTACCAGTAGTAATATGGAGTACAGGTACTCCATATTACTTGTTACAAGTACCTAGGTACTGAAATAATGTTAGTTTGAATTATATGTAATTAATTATTGTGTTAATTTAATTATTATTTATTATGTTATCTAATTATAATGTTATTTTTTTCTTTTATAAACGAGTATAAAAATTATGTAGTAATTTTAATGCAGTCACCATGTATTATTTAATTATAATTTTATTCAGTAATTTTATACAGTAATTAATTTAAAGTAATAATGAATAATTTCTTAATGATTTTAATTTTTCAATACGTTTATTTTTATAATTTTAAGTAATACTTTTAAAATTATATTGTAATTACTTTTTGTAGTAGTTAAATGTTTATTTTTCTTTTATATATTTTTAATAAATAAGCTTAAACAATTTGTATTATAAAACTGTGTCCAGGCTAAATTGTTTTATCCTAAAACATTTAGCATCATTAATTTGTAGCATATTCTAAAACTATTAAAGATAAATAAATTTAAAAAAAAAAAAATACCTTGCTGAAATAACAAATATTAATAAGTAATTATATTGTTTGTTTTTTTTCTTTTATGCATATATAAAAAATATACAGTAATTTTAATGTAGTCATTATATATTATTTAGTAATAATTTTATTTAGTTATTTTATACAGTAATTACTTTTAAAGTACTAATTACTATTTTTTTAATAATTTTAATTTATAATTTTAAAGTAATACTTTTAAAATAATAAATATAGTAATTACTTTTATATTGTAATAAAGTATAATGTATATTTTTCTTGTATATATTTTATAATAAACATGTTATACACTAAAACGGTGTCCAGGCTAAATTATTCTATCCTTAATTATTTTGCATCATTTGTCTTTTATTGCAACGTTTTATAAATTTTCTTTACTTTACTGACTTGTTTCAATACAAAAGTTGTAACTTTTAAGTAAGTTCGATGTCATGCTTTATGCTTTGAATACTTAGTCAGTAAAGCAATGAAATAAAAAGTCACATTCAATGAGTAAGTATGAATTCAGGGTACTAGTAGTAGTATAGTTGTAAATGTCATGGTAGCTATCCATGGTGGGACCTATAGTAGTATGCACCCTCCGATTGCAAAATAGATGATTGTTTATACTGTTGAGTGTCTCAGGTAATGGAATTTATTAAAAGCAAACAAAGTTATAAATTTAAAAAAAGATTATTATTGGAAGCAATCTAAAATGCTTCCAATAAATTCTAAATTATTTTGCTCTCAATAAATTGCTTGGCCTAAAATACTTAACTCTATAAACAATAATATATTTTGTAATCGGAGAGGGCGTACTACTACAGGTCCCACCATGGATAGTTCCCTTAACTACTCTTTTGGTTCCTGCAATTATGCAGGAGCCAAAAGAGTAGTAGAGGGGAATATAATTATTGTTGAGGATGACAAACGTTATGTTTGGTGTGACTATATACATAATTGGGGGAATTACATTCATTGTTGGAGTCATTATGTTATACAGCAGCGGGAACAAATTTTGGAGTTACAGCAACTGTTAAATAGGCACAGCAACTATTGTTATAGTTGAGCAAACTAATTAATGTAGCTAGCGTAAAATATATATTGTTGGGGTCATTAATTACACAGCAGCGCTAACAAATTTTGTAGTTACAGCAACTATTATTTATGTTCTGGCAAAAAAAGTGTAGTCGCAGTAACTATAAAAATAATTGCCGTGACTATACAGACTGTTGACGGCAACTAAAAACATTGTTGCAGCAAATACAGATTTTTTTCATTTAATAACAGTTACAAACTTTCTTGGTTACCGCTACAATACAAATTACAATTACAGCTACTAAAAGTCTATTGTTAACGGTCTACTAAACTCGACTTGTTATCGCAACGAACTTCTGGTGGTCCCGGCCGCAACAATATTTTTGGTCAGCGGCTACCCAAAAATCGCCTCTTTTTTTTCTCAGTGCAATAGACACACTTTTAGCTACAATGGGAAAGTTTAAAAAAGTTGAAATTTTTACCCAGGGAGGGCTCTAATCTCACACTAATGCTCTACAAATCAAATAATTATTATTTTATAGAGTCATCCTATTTGCTGGGAAACATGAAGTAAACTTTTTTCTATAGTTATAAAGTATAATTTTTTCGTATAGTATACTTTTATTAAAGTATACTTACTTACAGTAAGTAGTGTATTGCATATATCATTAGAAAGGCCTCAATTTGTACTTAAGAAATGTCATTTGTTTATTTTTTAAAAATTTGGTACATGTACTTTTGAACGGATTTGTATCGTCATAATCTGAGTGCATAGCAGTGCGTCAGGCGAAGTTCCAGCAATCTTGCCAGTGCATCTTTACTTATATAATAATAATCATAATGATAACATATTATAATAATATCATATATATTCTTTTATGGTCTATACTAGTATTCTTCGTCCGTTGAAAGTAGAAAGGAAGTAAAATTGTGGACTAAACAAACAGACTTGGCTACAATGCAAGTACTTTGATATAGGCTTTCTTTTATGGGCGAGGGTCTGGAACATGGCTCTTTCTTCGCGGTTTCGTTTTTTTAGAGGATTAAGGAATAGTATTTTAATTAGATTATCAAATTTTATTTAACTTTATGTTTAGTTGTCTCGATTACCTAACCTGACCGCAGGATGTTTTTTTATTTTACCATAACATACTTTCTCATACCCAAAAAGGTTGAAACCACAAAATTATTTGGAATTTTAAAGAGTTAGAATTATAAGAAGGATTATTCCGACGTACCCAGGGACAGGCTAGCCACTTTCAATTATCAAAAAATTCATATTGACGAGGTTTGAATTAACCAGACTCGATTGTATTATAAAAAAAAAAAAAAATTACGAATATATATATATATATATATTTGTGTGCATGAGTGCATAGAAGTGTTTGTAATATAACTGTAACCTTGATTATATGATTATATTTTACAGATTAAATTTAGTTATTGCAAAATTATAATCGCTTAGAAATACTATGCCGGTTCGATATTTATATAGAAAATTGAAAAATATGAAATTCACTTCTCATTAAAAAAAACGGACATTCATAATTTAACACAAACGGCCTTGTGTATACCACAGTGATATCAATGTATTCTGATTCTTCGCTTTATGACACAAGGAATTGTGTCATTTTTAAATCTTTTCTGTTTTATTTTTGTTTTTACAGAAAGTTTCAGTCATGATTCTCGGCTATTTTTAAAATGATACAAAACAATCAAATTTCAATTCTGTTAAAAAAAATATTCATATATTTGCGATAATAGTAAAAATGAGGTGGTTAGAAAAGGACAACAAATAAATCGAGAAATTGTTAATGCGCGGACAAAAACTGATAACAAGGCAAAAAGCAAAAGATAACAAATGTTGCCATGAATCATAAACCAAGTATTCATTCCATTATAATATTTTTCCTCTAAACACAATAATAGGGGCCAGTAAAATAGTGTGTCAATTAGTGTGGTACAGTACTTTCCTCGCAATCTTATCGAAAACTTTAATTATGTTTACCTTTTACGACCTTTTTTCTATTTAATAAATAAAAACAATTTCAAGATAAAAAGAACTTTTTATATACTACGTTTTTAAATTTTCTGTAGAATCGTATGTAATGTTGATAATATAATTGTTATTGTTTTATAAAATATAATGTTAGTAAAAAAAAAAATAGTTCCGAATTTATTTACTTCACAAAACTACTTATTTACTACACTACTTTATTTACTACATAAATTACAACCATCTAGAGAGCTGATCTTAACCCTATAAAAGAACAAATCTTTGTACAACAGATCTCCCCAACACCAAATCTAAAGCGTGCTATCGATATATTTGAAATAATATAAATAATATAGTCGATATTTCCTGTTTTGCTGTCATTCAATGTTTATCTATCACAAATTTGAGACTCGTCAAAATGAAGATTGCGTAAATATATGGGATATGGCAAAACAAATAAAATAACTTACGGATTTTTTCCGAACTAACTTTCCGTACAGCAAAATTTGCTGAAAACCAATTAAATTCTGCTGAAATATGGCTAAAAGTATTAAAATAATGCATTGTCATCGTGTTCTGAGCTATGCTATAAGTTTCAAATGTCTAGCTATTCGGGAAGTTAGTTAGAAATCGATTGCCAGATTTGTACCGGACAAACAAACAAGAAAACAAGTTAATAAAAACATAGTAATAATTAGCCAAGGCCAAGACCATTCAAATTCCATTAAAATCGTAGTTAAAAAGAGTAGTTTTTAAGATTTAATAGCTCGCAAAAATATTGAACGACAAATCGACCAACAGAAAGACCAAGCAAAAACCATAAGAGATTAATCTTCGGTTAAAAGATATAATACATGTTTATATATGATTTTATATATATATATATATATATATATATATATATATATATATATATATATATATATATATATATATATATACTAGCTGCATACCCGTGCTTCGCTATACGGGGTGTGTTATTTTCAATTTGATGGGTTTATAAACTACCATCAAGAAACATTTAAATTATTTTACTAAGCGAAAGTATCTAGATTCTATCCCTTCACCTTATTTCTATACCCCCTACCCTTTAATAAGATAATTTGCTAATATCCCAAATTAGTAAGTCTCTCGGTAAAGCTGATTTTGCTATGCGTTTATTCTATGTCAGTCAATCAGGACTTTGCCACTTATATTATATATATATATATATATATATATATATATATATATATATATATATATATATATATATATATATATATATATATAATAAATCTATGCATCCACCAGGCGACTCAACCCGACCGAAGATATATATTGAAGGGAACTCCTGCAACTCAACTCGGGCAACGGTCAGGGTAAAGGTGTTAAGAAAAACTTCACAATTTCATAAGCCAACATTTCGGCAACTTTATGATGTTGCCATCATTAGGGCAAACTGAAACATACATAAATAATACAGAGCTTTTTCGTTTTTGACAAAGAATTAAAAATCAAGTCTTTTGTCAAAAAACTGATTAAAATTATCCAAATTCCTCACTTATACCAAAATTAAGTAACTAAAATTTACCTGGAATGGAATTTTAATAATTAATAATTTGTTTTTTCCTTTAAAATGTGAAAGTGAATGTAGCGAATTCTTTAACCGTACGTAAAATAAATATGAATACACAGAATTATTCTAAAGTTTTTTGCTATACTTTAAATTTGTACACTAATGAAAAAAAAGCTTTATTTAGCAAGCTTTTGATCTTTAATAACATATTTTACGTTGAAAATTATTCGAGGTATTAAAAACTTAGCTTTATAATTCGCCCGGGTACAAATTTAGGAGCCTCAGTACCCTCGACCCAATTTAATATTTTCCCCTCTTCCACCCTCTCTTCAAAAATTAAATCAAATAAATTTACTTTAACTCGTTAAGAGTTGGAAGATTTGAAATTAAAGGAGTATATATATATATATATATATATATATATATATATATATATATATATATATATATATATATATATATATATAAATATATATATATATATATATATTTATAGCGCTGCCATTACAAAAAAACTCAAATTGTTTTTCCTGTTTTGAACCGGAATTGGAAAAATTAAACAGTATTTAAATATCATTTATTTAGCTTATACCAAAAACTAATGGTTTTAAAAAAAAAAATATAATAAAATGTTTGGTAACATTTAATGAAGAAATGGAAGGTGTTTAATTTCAATCATTTTTAAGTGTTTTATTTTTTATTGTCAGCGTTAAAAAAATGTTTTATTATGGATTTTACCATGTTAAATAATTATTATAAAGAAATACAAAACAAAACTTTTCTTAAATAACAAAAACACTTCCTTTTCAAGTTATAAGTAACATCATTAAATAAATAGAGTACGTCAATAAGTCATGACCTTTAATAGTCCAGTCATTGGGTGAAAAAAATAAACCTATCCATGAAAAAAATTCAGAAGTTATTATTTAGGATAGTTATTAGGGGTATACTGAATCAGAATTTCATCTTTGAAAAAGTGATGCGTTTTGAGAAAAGTATGAAAATCTGCTTGCTTTTTGCTCACAGTTTGGAAAATTCGCATTCTAAGGGAAAAGTGTAGTGTATACCTACACAAAAGTAAACTAACAAATTGCCTACGATTTATGTGTCTTAAAGCTGTTTTTGTAAAAAGAACGGTTTAGGCGCTAGGGCGCAATAAAATTTTACAAACATTTTTAAATCGGTTAAACAACTGCTTTTATTTTAGTTTTTCACTAAGAACTAAATAAGTACAAACTTTTAGAAAAAAGGGGCCCTGGGCAAAGAAATGAATTGCCTATGATCTAAGTCTAGGACATAAAGTTGTAGATCTTTTAAAATCAGTTACCGTTGGTGCTATCCGTTTTAATACTGTTTAGCCGCAATTAGTCCTCAATACAGCTTAAAAATCAAGTCGCCCATTTTTATTCTTTTAAGGGGGAAGGAGGGGGAAAAGTGAACTTTGTATAATTATTTTGGTTCGCAATATGGACGTTGCGCATCGAATGGCGCAAACCACAAGTCTCTAGCTCTTCTGGAAGTGGGTAAAGATAAATGTCAGTCAGTGAGTCAGTAAGCCATGCGGCTTTATACTATATGGAAATTAATTTAGCACGATTTAAAGTGCGCAGACGGTTGAAATTAGGCAGGTGCTATTAGCAGGCTACTTTCGACAAACCATAAAAATCAGATGATTACTTTTAAAGATATAGCTGTAAATAAATGTATGTTTGTGAGCATGTGGAAGATAAAAAAAAAAAAAATGAGCGCAGAAGGTTGAAACTTATATAGGACCAACACCAACAATGGGCTAATATGACCTACCACCCAAATTTAATTAAAATTGGACGTAGTTTTTAAGATATGTTGACAGACCGACAGACAGACACGAAATGGATGAAATGGATTTCTGTCTTGAAATTTTTGAAATCGGAGATATAAAATTTTTTCGTTCTTCAGAACGATCACACAGTTTCCGTTACCTTCGGTAAGCTCGGAAGCAAAAAATTACTAAATCCTATATCAATTTACCGATTATTATTAAGCGAACAAATAGCTCTACTTTACGAAAATGCTGTTTAGCTTCTCCACTTCGTTTTCTATTTTGAACCTTAGACCTAACGAGCTTGTTGGAAAGTAGTTGATTACAAGACGCAATTGGTTTTTTTTCTCGATAGGTCATGAAGATCCATTCTAAAAGATATTTATTCCACGTTTCGACTACTTTTATCATAATAGACATAATTAAGAGAAGAACAAGGCTGGGAACGAGTTAAGTGTTCAGAAGCGTCTGCCAGATCATCGCCCACTCTAACGAGGAAATGGAAAGAATAAGACTACAGAACCAAGATACGAGCTGCCGGAATGAGTGCGAGATCTAACGCCGCTATTTAAAGAACTCCATTTCTCTAGTTTCGCTCTCTCTCTCTAGTTTGATTCGCCGGGGCGACTAATCTCTTCCTACAGTCCGTCCTACGAGCCGATCCACCGACGCATCGTCCATCATTCTAGACAAACCCTCCCGTCTTTCCACTTGGAATAAGAATATAATCGGGACTCTTTCAGCTCGCCCGACGTTACCGAGCCAAACACAACTCGCCTAGTCACGGCTTCCCTAATCAAACACCCCGGTCCCTGGTGGAAAAACCTTTTTGAAAGCCTCTCTTTTGTTTTTTAATAAGTGGCTAGGACCCATCCACCCACAATTCTCGTAACTAGAACGTAATATTCTAGTTATAACACGTTTGTCTTCGATAATTAAGATTTAGATCGTGGTTTCAAAACAAATAAATATTATTTTCTTTTTACTAACATCACCCACTCAAATACAAATGTTAGACTCAATTTCTAATACAAGTTAAAATAAAAATGCTTGATGCGCAATAAAATAGTGTGCCAATAGTGTGGCTCATAGCTTCCTCGCATCACGACTTTATCGAGGTTAAGCTTTTACAACCCATCATTTGTTTCTTTTACACGAACAAATTAAGCAATATTTAATGTGCACAGGCGGTTGAAATTAATATGGGGTTATCTGGAGGCTACTTTTGAATAACCATCCAAATTTCTTAAAAATCTTAAAGATATAGGCGTAAATAAATACATATATGTTTGCAGGCATGTGGAAGAGAAACAAATGGGCGCAGAAGTTTGAAACTTATTTGGGCTAATTGTGACCTACCATCTAAATTGCATTAAAATCAGACGAGAAGGTTTTAATAGGATTAGGGGGAAGGTTTTTTTTTTAGGATTAGTTAGTTGGATGACGCAAAGTTGACAAACCGACAAACAGACACGGGCCCAAACATGATCAGGTCTGACATGGATTTCTGTCTTAGAATTTTTTTATATCAGACATAAAATTGTTCATTTTTTAAACGATCATAGCTTTATTTAACTTCGGTAAGCTCAAAAGAAAAATAGGATTTTTATCCTATTTTGCTTTTGAGCTTAATAATTATCTGTATTATTAGGTATATAATTAAATTTACATTAATAATAATATAATGTTAAATATCTTGGTTTTCCAATAAATCCGTATTATTATCAGATATGCTGAACATCTCTATTAACTCGCATGTAACAACATCAGATGTTGTCACATAACAATAAAACAACTGTTTATCTCTCAGTTGCTTCGAATTAACATGATGATGCTCAACACCCTTAAAGATGAATAAGCAGAGGTGGCGAAAAGTCGGATTTCAACGGAAAACCTAGAGATTTTTGACAATGATTTTCCACGAGAACGAGAACCAATTTACTAGGCAGCGTAATCTATCTTTTCTGTTACATCTCCCTCAAATAATTCTAAGCTAATTGTAAAAAAGTTCCTAAACGACGCTAAACTCGGAAAGTCTATTCACCATTGTTTCATTTTTATCATTGACAAACTTCACTTAAGGAGTTGTCAACTTAGTATTTCTAATTATTTGTTTTTTAACTCCCATAAAATGTCAACGCAAATACTTAACACTATTTATCATTAATAAATCTTAATCATAATAATCAATAGAAATTTAAAACAAATTGTACAATTATTTAAAACACTCTCCATAATGCACTATCTCTGGCAAAAAATATTTTATCATTAACTTAAATCCTCTTAACATTATTTTTTCACTCGATAAACTTTATGATTAAATATTTCTTCTTATAATTCATTCACATCGAGACAAATTTAGAATATTTTATGATTCACAACATCTTCATACTGAAAATAATTAATTGAATCATTTAACAAATAATTTCTTATTTTAATTCATTACTATCAGGAAAAGAAGGAAAATAAAATATTTTACACTTACAACCTATTTAGTAGGTTGAGCCATCCTTGAACTTCAAGAGGAAATTATAGAAACTCACCTAAAACAAACAAAAAAACCAACCATTAATAAACAAAAAAATAATATTACATAGTTGAATAATAATTAAAATTAAGTACTATGATCAATGGTTTTTTGCGATATACAAAAAAAAGTCAAAACGACTATAAAAGGTAAGAAATAACATCTCTAATCTTTAGTCCTGAAACAGCCGAGGTAATAAAGATGTAGATTCTAATTCCTTATCATAACGTCTTAACACACAATTATTCTTAAAGTCTTAAAGCAATAATATATTAATAGTTACATATTCTTTTTCTACACTTCAAGACCTTTAAATTTATGTATGTATATTGTATATGGGGACTAAAACCTTTTTTTTAGTCTTCCGCCATATTGGCCGCCATCGTGATAATATTAAGTGTTAAATTTTAATAGTTGTTTATTCTTTTTCTACACTTCAAGACCTTTAAATTGATGTGTAACATGTCATTGTGACTAAAAACTTTTTTAGTCACCCGCCTTTTGTGCCGCCATCTTGAAAATATAAAGTGTAAAATTAATTAGTTGCATATTCTTTTTCTACTCTTTAAGACCTTTAAATAGATTTATAACATGTCATGGCGACTAAAAACTGGCCGCCATCTTAAAAATATTAAATGTGAAAACTCCAAAAAGTGCACAGTTGTCTGTCTCAAATGCTGAGATGCACCTGTTTGTCGAATTTTATGTTCCTAGTAGTTTAAGAATTGAAAAAAGCCAACAGACAGACAGAGCCGTTATATAAGGTTTCTTTATTTACTTCGTACAGAACCAAAACTAAAAAAAAAAATACGTGTGGTGTCGCGGGACACGAAGTTCCTTACATTTTTCATTAAATATTAAATCACACTGCTAAGTACGTATACGTTGCTAACTACTCGTTCCAATAAATATTTTTGACTAAATTAGAAAATTATTATTAAATTATTAGTAAAATTATTACATAAAACAAAAATCCCTTGATCGCTTATGAGCAATATTATTTAATTACATCAATTTATACTTATATATTTACAGTTTTACTGGTTAATAATTTAATACAGTCGACACTGTCAATTTCTGACGATTCTCTTGGTGCTCTTTCCATTTTAAATAATATACGAATACTTTTCTCAATGATAGAAACAATAATTGAAAAAAAGCGTTGTTTTGTGGATGAATAGCGAGTTTGACAGGAAGAAGGAGTAAGAGACAGAGAGTATAGTGAGAGAGAGATGGAAAGATAGAAGAGTTGGGATTGCGCACGAAAGGATATCAAGTATAGTAGAGGGGGAATCACTCTACATTCTTAACCCTATTCCACCTAGACTAACTACAAACCCCACACTTAAACCATCAACTTTTAAAAATTGTAAAATATATCACGTCACTGTAAAAAAACTTTTTTTCGGATTCACTCCCGGGCTCCAGAACGTGCCATAAGGAACTTCGCTCCAAAAACTGTACAACTTTTAAGTTTCTTATTTTTGAAGTAATCTAGATCAGTGGTTCTTAACCGGGGGGGCCGCGGCCCCCCAGGGGGTCTCGAAAGATATTTAGGTACTAATATTAATAATATATATTATAATTGGAGATTTCAAGGGGGCCGTGGTTACCAAAAGGTTAAGAACCACTGATCTAGATAATGATTCTTTGGTAATTTTTTGTTTATGACATTATTAGAAGCGCTTAGACTTACAGGAGATTGTCTCAGCCCATTAAAGTTTTTTCTAGTTAAGTATTATTACTTCATTTGTTAACTTTTCAAGTGCATCTGTTAATAGGAAATAAAATGTAACAAGTAAAATACTAATA
The DNA here is from genome assembly GCA_951217055.1 of Gerris lacustris. NCBI lineage: Eukaryota > Metazoa > Arthropoda > Insecta > Hemiptera > Gerridae > Gerris > Gerris lacustris. Next base: position 39,618,436 of record OX578278.1, on the reverse strand, counting down.
CTCAGCCCATCAATTGAGAGACGCTACCGCTCTGTCGACGGCCGTGGCCGCGGGGAGTATTGTATTCTCACCTTTGCAATAGTTAAAAAGGCAGTAAAGCAGTTACACTTGCGAATTATAATTATTAAAGTCTAATTAACTATAATTATCTTTTGAGCTTTTTTAAATGATTTAAAGTATTGATTTAACATAAAATTTAAAGAGCGAGAGGGTTAATTAAGAATTAATATGGTGCTATCCATGGGCTTCTTTCGACAAACCATCCAAATTTCATAAAAATCAGATGAGTGCTTTTGAAGATATAGGTGTAAATAAATGAATGTAAGTGCGCATATGAAAGAGAAGCAAATGCCCATTTTTGCCCGTTGCAGAAGGTCAGTGGCGTAGCCAGGATTTCAATTTAGGGGGCTGATTGCCGGGGGGTACGTAACCCCCCCCCCCCCACAAAAAAAAGAAGAGGGGGGGGGGGGGGGGGGTCGAGAGGCTATCCCCCGAGGAAATTTTAGGTAAAATTGTAGGTTAGTTTTTTAGACTAACTAAAAGCTTCTAAATTGATTATACTAATTACTTTGAATGGTATCTAAAAATGAAGCATGTATCAAACCTCAAACCATAACCAATAAACATCTTGTAGCAAATCGGACGAGTAGTTTCTAAGATTTAGGTTCGCAAAAATTGAGCGACAGACTGACAAGCAGACACGTAACCAAAAATGTTCTCTTATGTCTAAAACAGATTTCTGTCTTGGAATTTTTTAAATCGGAGACATAAAAAATGTTCATTCTTCTTAATGCGTCAAAAATGAATATAAGGGTTTTTTAACAAGTGATATTTATTATTTTCAAGTTAAAATATTTATTTTATACTTAAATGTAAGATATCTATAGATTAATTTATATATATATATATATATATATATATATATATATATATATAAATATATATATATATATATATAAAATTTATTTTTTCTCCTCGAAACAAAAAAGAAGAAAATAAATTCTTTATCTTTTGCATTAGAGATTTTATTACTCTTTTCTTTCTTGCACAAAAAACATTTCTATCCCCCCCCCCTTTTAAAAACCATCAAATCTATGAGGAAAAAGCTGAAGAAGGGGAGAAATATAAATGTCCCCCGGAGCAAAAATCCTCTCTCTCTCTTTTGCAAATATAGAAAAAATGTTAGCAAGGAAATCCTGGAGTAAAAGTAAAAAAAAGATTTTACAAAAGAGCACTGTAGATGGAAAGGTAGAGAGGGAAGGGGTAAAGGCAAATATAAGGTAATATTTGCTTGCAAATAGAATAAATAAAATACATGTCGGGACTTTGAGTTAGCCCGGTACAAAAATATCGGGCTTCACGAGCCTCTCTCTATCGTGCTTTCAACTTCAGTTTGTTCAGCGATTTCACCGAGTATTTTATACTATATTCTTTTATATATATTTATTTTTTAACAGGAGTATTGATATAAAAAGGGAAGAAATAAAAATGTCCGTGTTTAACAGGAAAAAAGCGATAAAGCGGATAACTCGTCGGGTACACATACGCTCACATTCCAGCTTATTTTATATATGTATATTTTTTTTTTTTTTTTTTTTTTTTACAAAAACAAAAGTTAACCCGTGAAAAAGTTATTTAGTTATTGAGAGTAAGGTATATATATATATATATATATATATATATATATATATATATATATATATATATATATATATATATATATATATATATTTATATATATATATATATATATATATATATATATATATATATATATATATATATATATATATATATATATATATATAAATATATGTACATATAGTTAGTATATATGTAATATATATACACTGTTCAAAACAATTATCGCGTACCTTTCTCATAGTAATAAAGTTAATATTTTCAAAAATTTCCTCTATAGTAATTTAGGTTTAACTAATAAAAGGTATTTTATAAAGAAGAAGAAAAGAGATAAGTAAAGGTTTTTATTTGTAGTCATTAAGAATTTCACGGATGTGAATATTTACATGGTATACAAATAATATTATACAGGGTGATTGGTGATGTACAAAAATAAACAGGGTGATTCTAAACCCCATTGGCTACAAAAAAACGTCATATAAACCATGGTCTATTCTCAACCGTTTTCCCACAAGGTAAAAATTTATGATTTTCTTTAAGATCGCATACCTTTGCTCATAAAAAAACTTATTGCTCGAAAAGTATAAATACAAAAAACAAATTTTTTGGTTTCGTTGTGAAGCTGACAAAAATTTCAAGGTTTTTTCCATTCTCAACAAATATAACATCACTGGTTATCAAAAACATTTGAGCGGCAATCAGGGCTCTTTCCATGACACTTAGGTCGTACATTTTATTGTTGATAATAAAAAAATCTGATTAGGTATATAATTAATTTAGAGACAGGCAAATCCTATCAAACTAGTCCTTCCAAAAGGGTCACTAAAATTACCCTGTCTGCTCATCTTTCTTTTCGAATGGTATCTAGCTTAATTAGATTGGTATATTACTTATAGAAATTCTACTACTTATACTCATAAGGATACTACATTTCAATTTCTATTTACTAATATCAAGTGTAAGTCGTTATTTCTGGAAAAAATATCTGGAATAAATACTAATAAAATGAGAATATGCAAAAAAGTGCAAAGCAATTGATCATACATATAAAAAATTGGTATTATAAGGGAAAGCAATAGAACGAAATCCATTACAATACAAAGTCAGCCAAACATAATAAGAGAGACATTTCATAAGACATAATGATAAAGTGATTTTGCCTTTAGAAGCCTTGTCTGTTTTGTTACTTTTATTCCTTTAACAATACGATCTAAAAAATTTACATTTAATCTAGATTGCTCAAGTTGAAATTTGATAAAAAATGTGTTCTTCGATAAAGGATTTGGGCGAAATATTTCATTGTTATTATTGTCTTTTGAATGTAATAATTTGAAATTAGGATAAAGTAGGTAAGTCAAGTGATAAATTTGTTGGAGGAGCAGGTGAAACTGTTTGAGGAGGGTAAAACTTTATCCGACAATATCTGAGGGGCTTCCAGTTGGATGGGGGGGGGGGGGGACGATGGGTGTTCCACAGCTAGGCCCGAAACAAAACCATTATTCGTGACAAATAGGGCCTTTTAGTACGCACAAGTGTACCTTCCTCGGTGACACGTGGGACTCGATACTAAGATAATATCAAGCGAAAAGAAGGGGGACTAAGGTACCGAAGAGGGAGTGGAAAGGGGCGGATAGATTTCACTTAGGAGGTCGGAATTTTCATGCGCGACATCCTCAGAGGAACGAGTTTATGAAAACAGCCAAGGAAAAGCGAATTTATCAGAGCTTTTAACATTTAAGGAGAAGGGCTAATTTCTAGACGAACAACCTTAGGCTTCAAAACGAGAGAGAAGGGGTGGTAAGAGATAAGACTCAGGGGAAAATTAGGCGGAGGGGCTAAAGGTTTTTCAAGCCGTAATGAAAGCCTTGGAAATTAGCAGCAAGCCAACGAGGAAACAGAGTGGGGGAGGGTTGAGATAAATTCACTATGCACAAGGAAAACCACGAGATAGATGTAAAACAGACTACCTAGCAACAGCGTTCTTATAACCAGGCAACCAAGTAGAGGGTAGTCCCGTGAAAAAAGAATTAACCTAATATCCTGAAAATCTTTAGCTTTAAGAAAATAACAAAATCCTTAACTAAGCGAGATCATTTAATAATACTTAAAAAGTGTAAGAAAATTAAGATTTTTTAAATTTTACATTTTCAAAAATATTATCATTTTAAACTTACCACTACACCAAATGTAACACTATGACAAATAGAAAAATAAGTAAACTGTAAAATAATCAGTAAATTTCACTTTAAATGTAGATAATGAATGCCAATTATAACCATAATGTTAATTATGGTCCCAGATTTAAGGAGAGACTTGCTAACCCCGTGTCATCCATTATATATTATATATTGTGCGCTGGTTTTGCGTTGGACTGTATTGCGGTTTGCGGTGCGGGTGCGGGTAAAAAAAATTAACACTGAACACACAAATACAATAGGTATACAAGGTGCGGTAAGAATGCAACATGAGAGAACTGATGTTGACGGGACGAGACATATATATATATAGTTGTATAAGCTCCTTGGCAATAATAATCCTTCCCGGGCTGTTGCGACTCGGAATATTATTTATCACATCTAAATAATACATTATAATAATACGTTCTTAGTTCTAAAAAAACTCAGTATCACTTTATTGTATTTTTGTAGTTATAATTTTCATTGCTATTAATTAAAAATTAAAAATAAACCAATTGGAAAGTTCAAATAACGTGAAACTAAACTATCAGCTGTTAACTCTCTAAATTAAACTTGTACAAAATAAAACCCTCTATACAATAGTTTACAAAAAAAAGAAGAAAACACTCGTTATCCCATTTAACAAGAGAGATGCTGGAGAAAACTCACGATGCTTTACTCAATTTCTAATGATTCAATCAAGATGTTGCTTTAAACGATGCTCATCAAAAAAGTTGCTTCATACTGCACGCTTCATTTATCAGTTAGTACTATATGATCCGTGCATCCAAGTCAATCTACTCAGCAGAAAAAGTAATTTAAGTAAAAAAAGAAGAGTTTTCAACGTTTTTATTTTTTCAATTCAAAAATTATAGGAACTGTCACCGATAAACAAGAGAAATTAAAATAGGATTGATAACGACGCATTGCTTATTCTTACTGCACTTTAATTCTTTAAGAGGCTACATAAAACTTCGTATGGTACGAGCTATGCGAATACATTGAGAGTCTACTTCAATAATATTGCTGTCAGTCAAAAGTGATAGTATCACATAGTATACTAAGTTTTATGTCGTATATTTATTGTGAAAAGGTTTCTATTATGACAAGTAAAGTTTTTTCAAATAAGTGTCGCTATGCATGCATATGACTAAAAATAATATACATGTTCTTCATCTTAAAGCCACGTCCAGATTGGCGAACAAGAACCGCGCATGCCCAGTTTTAGGTGAACATAAAATTAGCAAGAATAAAGGGGGGACGCAAAATGTTGATGCTTTTTGACAAGATGGCGTGAAAAAATTAAACAATTTACACACATGTTATATATTTTTGTAATCTACTCTTTAATACCTTTCATTTGATACCCTACTCAAAATTTCAATTTTCTTTTCACGTGACATAAATTATCCGCCATATTGAATATTTTTTTAAGCAGAAATACAGTTTTAGGGAAACGCTTTAATTTGTATGTTTTTTGACAAAATGACATGAAAAATTAACACTATCCACAAGTTTTATATATTTTTGTAATCCACTTTTCAATACCTTTTATTTGATACCCCACTTAAAATTAAAAAAAAAATCGATATGAATTATCAGCTATTTTGAATTTGAGCAACTGATACTTTTGAGTTCGCTATTTTTTCCTGTGTGCGCGTCAAAACGATCTTTAATACGGCAAAGTTTCATGTTTTTATTCAAAGTTATTGAAACTGTACAGAGTGAAAGACAGACAGACGAGCGAAACTATAAGAGTTTCTTTTTGGGCTTTAATATCGAAACCCTAAAAATGCATATAAAAGCTTTTGCTTCACGTCATTATTAATAATTATAAAGGGTTCAAAAGATATAGTTCATCTTGAAACAGTTGAGCCGATTGTTGTTGCTGGTTACCAAAATTGTCTTATTTAATTGCCTTTGTTGTAGGTGCTAATAGCAAATACTTGGCCAATTTATTGTATTTACCATTTCTTCCATCATTATTTATAATAATATTACCGTAATATGTTTACATTATTTATATACCTACTCATATTATTACTGTGATCTCTGCCGCCATTTTGTTATAATGTTCTAAGCATTAATATATCAAATTTTTAAATAATTTTCTCATTTATTATAACTATATTTTAACTATATATAATTATTCTGAGATATAAAAAATAAAAGTAAACAATGACCAAAATAATGACCATCAATTACCAACATAATAATAAAGCCTCATATTATAAATATAAATGACTATATATAAATATATACATACATACATATATATATATATATATATATATATATATATATATATATATATATATATATATATATATATATATATATATATATATATATACATATATATATATATATATATATATGTGCATGTGTGTGTGAAGGTATTATTTAAGATGGTTAAATCGTTACACATGAATAAGTCGTAATGCGTCTGAATTATCTATCATGACTAAACTTAAGTATACTTATAAGAAGGCCCGAAGTAAGGAACTTATACATTATACCTACTTATAAAGCAACTGTAGGCTCCAAGATATAATAAGAACAATTCTACCAAGCAAGGATGTTCTATTTTTTTTTTATTTTGTTTTAACGATTTCCTCTGGCCCCGGGGTGTTTGGGCCAGTGCTTCGCCATTTGTTTCGTCTTATTTCCGGGTTGTTGGAGAAGACAATAAGTGGCGAGAGAGTGGGCCTCGGTTCCTACTCTATAGAGAACGTGTTACGAGTTTTAAACTCATGCGCATCTCTAATACGCTTTTCCGCCCATTATTAAAGTCTTGGAGAGAATCGACAGTCAATTGATAGAGAAGAGTTAAAATAAACCTTAAAAAAGGGAAGAGAACAAAAAATATTTTGAAAAAGAATTAAAATAAGTTTAATATTTAATATATTGTATGTATTATATGTAAATATCGTGACTCTGATGAATAAGATAAGATTTGTTTCAATGTTTTTAGCAAACTTTAATCAAATATCAATTATAATTTTATACAAACACATACTAGTTTGTCGGGCATCGCAGTGAAATAAATACACCATGAAATAATTTAGAAGAATTGGTAACTAAGTGGTCGCTTTTGTAAATACTGAATTGTATAAACCTCATGCCCTGGGCTATAATAAGTGTGCCAAGTTTCAGCTTTTTTAGTTCAGACTGCGAAAACACACACTTTTTAGCTTACAGACACAATTATTAATTTCTTGTTATGAGAATAATTAAAAAAAAAAAGTATTTTGTTTATTGGTACATAATATTTTTTTTTAAATAAAAATCAGAACCGTTTACGATCAATTTTTCCTTCTTCTTTTTCACGTTATTTTAGAGCATTGGGGTGGGAGCACCCCCAAATTAAGAGCTAAAATTCATTTCTCAATTTCGTCTCAGAGTAAGATTTTTCTAAACGTATGCTAAATTTCATCGACATGGCCAAGTAGGTTAGGCTCCACGAGTCTTTCTACAAAGACCACAGACAGGCATTGTTTAAAAAACACTTTTTTTGGACTCATCAGACCGGACCTTAAAACGTGAAAATCCATCAAAATCTCAAAATTAAATTTTCGATAATCACAATACTGTCTCTATATACGAGTATACTACTTATATGAGAAGGTAAAAAGGTCCATAGACTCCAATGTGACATGTATCTAGGATTTAAAGGTAAATTTCATGAAGTAGATTGACGGACGAGCTCTAAGCCAGGGAGTTAGTTTAGATCAACCTAGTCCAATCTATTTTTATAAAAGAGAGTGAGGTTCGGTCACACTCTCCCTCCCCCAGGTCCAAGATAAATTATTTTATCGACTATTTATATTAGTTTGTCTAATTATATTACACTACTGCCGATAAATTTATATTCTTGGACACAAGGGAACCCAGAGGGGTGCGCTAATATGTTAAAATAAACCTTTGATATGACGTAATAAAAGATGTAATAGTTGCAAGGGGCCAACCAGATCCCTAACCTACAGCAAATAATCTAGATAAAACCTGAAATAAAAACAGTTTTAAACAAAGTAAAATTATAACTATGTAGAAAAAAATACTCTTAAAGTCCAAAAGTTATAAATAAACTTTCGAGGTATTTTATTCCCCCAAAATATTTACACCCTAATGAATGTATATACATATATATACATAATTGTTCACTCAAAGGTCATCAGAATTGAATAAATATAATAAGAACTTTTTATTTTTTATTTCCTCTTGGAAACATAATTTCCGTGCAAAGGGGTGTTTGCACAAACTATACATAAATTGAACATAAAACAAAAATAAAAAGATAATCAATCAATTTGAAAGTAAAATTGACATAGGACCATATGCTACATCTAATGGCAGAATACATCTGATGTCCTACACTCCGTAAGGCAAGACAGACTGAATAGGAACAAATAGGCTATTGTTAGTACTGTTCTCTTCCAGCTGATGGAATAAGGTCAACCCTAGAATATTCCAACATTCAGAGAATATATTCTCTAATATAAAGTTAATGGTAAACAAAAATATTTATAATTTTTCAACAAAATATTATATATATAAAAATAGTATAACACAAAAATACATGAATAAATTAATAACGATTGCAAAAATAAATCCAAAGAGGAAACACCACTAATCAATCAGCTACAGCTGAAGTGGATTAAATAAATTAAAGTGAACTTGAGTATTTTTATTGTTACTTTGTTATTTATTGGACACCTATTATCAATTTATTATAATGCTAATGACCCTTAATTGAAACCATTAATTCAATAAAATCCCCATATTATATAAACAAGCCATATGTTAATCGTGAACACTGATGATGCTTACGTTCCCCTAAGCGAAAGCTCTGATGAATAAATGTTCATTTTTAAAAGTAACTACCACCTGACAGTTAAATCTCTAAGTTCACAAAACTCCCCTCTACATTTAGGTAAAAAAGATATAAAAATATATCTTTAATGCAACATGTATAGAAAATAAACTTATCAATATTTAGACTTTTTTACTTTAAATTCCACCAAAATTTAGTTTTATTTGATCTTTAATTGTTATTTTTTTCACACTTTAATTTAACTTCACTTGTTTGTAAGGGACACATTTTGAAATCAATTTTTATTTTTACACCCGTTTAAAATGAGTGTGTATTCATTAATAAAAGAAAATAAATGGCTGACTTCATAATTCGTCAATTATGGATAGTGTTACTGAGGGAATGCTTTGACAGTATTAATAGTTGGAGTAAGTCGAAAGAACAGTTATGTCATAGTTATGTAGTTAGAAGACAATATATTGAGTCAAGTGTTGATACCGTCATGTCTAGAAATGGCCGTATGAATGAACAAACAGTCAGTATGTCGTGCTCGTCGCATATTTAACTCTTCGCATTCCTCCATCCGTTATGAAATAACTCCAAATATATTAATACATACGGTATTCAATAAGAATGGCGAATGCTCGTCGTACAAGGGGAGGAAGGGGGTCTCATTATAATTGCATCGGATTTAGAAATGGCGGCTCGTGCGATTGCACCCCACCACCCTAATATGCACTTTTTTCGAAAAGAAAGACGGAGAGAGGAAGATCCGGTGCATCCTGACAGAGTGGGAGAGAGATGCAGTTTATAAAAGCATGCAAGTATAAAGAGGGTGGTTCGTTAGGTCTTACAAGCCTGGCCAGGGGCACAATGCATCCCGTACCAGCCTTACGCCCACAGAACGCTTGCACGCCTCCCTATTCCAATGTTCGACTCAGGACACACACAAATACTCTCTTTGTACTTTGCGAAAAAACAAAAAACCAACTCTTCACTAGTAAGTTTACAAAAGAAGAGGAAAAAAGCCTTCAGGCGAGAAAAAAGAAAGCCAAGACAAAGGAAATCTCTTGTTAACCAAGTTATTTAATATTCGTTAACAAAATTAGAAAAAAACAAGATGCTAACATTCCTCCAAGATTTTTCCCATAGTTATGTACGCAAAAATCCATAATCGTATACATAAAAACTATGACTATAAATAATAGAAGAATAATTATTAGTATGTATTCAGTAATGTTATATCATTAATTATTCAATATAAAAAATTAGATGTTTAAAATAAAATCTAGAGGGTGAATCCGGAGTTGCTAAGGTTGACCTTATATTGCTGTTAGTAGGATCAATTGTAGCCAAATATTTTATATTCGTGTTAATAACATATATTGTAGCCAAATGTTTTAAAAAAATTAATTTAGTAGCTCTGTATAAACACTGTATTTAATAAAAATGTGAAGCGTTAGTGGAGTTCATCATGAAATGCTGAAAGAATAGTCACTCCACGTAAAAATATATTTAATAATTCTCAAAGCAGCTCTCAGCTACCATAGGGTCATTATCATTATCAGTGCCAAAAATTGAAACATTTTAATTAAAAAATGAAAAGATGGGAGTCTAGTGAGTCATGCAAACCAGCAACTAATAGCAGGAGTCTAATACCAGTTGCTGGTTTGGCATTACTAACTACACTCTTATCATTTTAGTTTGTTTATTTACATTTTTTAGATTCATTATTTGTTGGTAAACATATTCAAGAAAACTAAACTGAAAGCTTTCAAGTAATTAGAAGAAATACGGGGTGCAGTAAAAAAACAAAAACAAAAAAAACAAAAAAACGGGGGAAGCCGGACCTTGAGAAAAATATTGGATACAGATACAAGGTTAGATAGTAATAGAAGACGAGGACGACCAAAAAGTAGATGGCTAGACGAAACTAAAAGGGAATTGTCGTTCACTAGGTGTAGTGAACCAGAATTGAAGACTGCTGCTCAAGAGAGAGATTTGTATAAGAGGAAAGTCCGGGGAAACAGATAACGGCGAATTCAGTAGAAACAACAAGATTTGGAAAATAATTTCAGCATCCCTTAAATTTAGGGGTACTTTCAAATTATTGGAGCATACCAGTGTTACTGTTTGTGTTAAATACTTTCGGAAATCTGGTGCGTCAAACATATACGCGCAGGAAATTATAAGGGTCCTTAGTTTCGCCTACGAAGCCTAAAAGTTTGGTATAATAAAACATATATTATAGAGGTATACATGTATTTAAAAAAAAAAAAATTAGAAGGAAAAATTTGTCCTATTGGATTTTTTGTTTCCTGTACCTCTCCCTACTAAACAATATGGACGAGAAAAGGGAAATAAAGTGGCGCGAGAGGGAGACGAGCCTGCATGTGACAGGTAGAGCCGGGAGATACGGGGGTAGAGGAGCCCGCAGGGCAACGAAGCTCAGCTTTGACACCTTGTCAACTACCCCAACTCTTTACAAATGCCAATATCCTGGCGAAATACCCTAACAGCCAGCAATGAAAAAATAAAATAAAAAATATATGTCTCAAAATACATTAAACATTCTCTTTCGAGAACTCAGCACACGATAACTAACTATTGTTTTACCTTTATCTAAGTTACAGTAAATATAAAAAATAAAAATTCACCAAATACATAATTACATATATTGAAAAAATATCAGAATCGAATTCTTGCACTGTCAAAATCAGAATAATGTTATATTTAAAAAAATAAATAATTAAAAGCACGCTTTTATAAAACATGCACTCAAAAGGCTATACAAAAATTTAAACAGTCATAGTACCACGACCGATCACTAGATCACAGTAAATGCGGTCACTAACAATAAAAAAATGGAACGCTGTCGCAAAAACTGAGAAGAGCTCCCCACGCTATAATCTATAGTGACTTACGCATACACGAGCGTAGTGGTGGTTGTTGTTGAATTAATGACATTAAATTTTAAATCCTTGCCGTTTAAAATGGACTGTCAAACGAAAATAAATTCACTTGTCCGTAAAATGTCGAATTTTTCCGCCAAAATGACTCAGAAATATATTGATTAACTAGCACAAACGATTTTGTAAAACTAATGACTGATTAATGTAGTGTCACCGGAAATACATAATCATAATCAGTACAGGTTTCCCAAACCTGACAACAATGTAATAGTACATTACGCGTCGAGTGCGGAAAGTAGCATATTGCATGCGAGTGTGGAGTTTGCACCCGAGCGACAGCGAGGGTGGTAAAACCACACGAGCAGTGCAAAATGCCGTTTTCGATAACCGTACTTTATCTACCATTGTTAGATTTAAATAATAAATACAGAAAAAAATAAACTTGCTGTATGTAAGTTCGTATCTCTTCTCTTGATAAAGATGGCATTAATCTTGAGTTGTATTTTTTGCCGAATTAATTATTTCTGGAGGAGTATTATTCTCTACATTTTCGTCAAAGCCACTTGATTCATTCATTGTTTTTCACTAAAAACTCGATATAAACAGTTACTTTAATAAATGAATAGCAAATTAGTTTTGTTAAATGTAAACAAACTCGCTAATCGTGCGTAAAGCTGAAGAATTCCTCTTCTTTACCACGCTAGCGCGGAATTCTTCAGAACTATGAGACGCGCATGCGCAATGAATACAAGTACGTAAATAATCACTTTCTACGCATCTAAACAGAGATATAATGTTTATATTTCGTATCAATCGTAGATAAACTAATAAAAAGTTTATCTGTCTAAATCTAAGACACAGGCGACGCAGGCAGGGTTTTTTGAACCGCAGAAATTTACGAAACCGCGCGAATTAAGAAGCAGAGCAAGTCTGACACTTATAGGAATCTGGCGTCTCAATTTTTGGTCTCGTATATTTCTGCGGTTAAAAAAAAACTTCCCTGCCCTGCCCTATTCTGCGTGTCTTGATGCGCACCGGTCTTAATCTAGACTCAAATGTCAAATAAATATCAATAATTGATCAGTGTAACTACTAACAAAAGTGTTAGTTAGTAACACCCAGCAATACCTAAAATTTTAAAAGATGAAAAAGAAGAACAAAGAATCCTTGAGAGCATAAAAATTTAGAATTCCTACAAATCAAAAAGAAAACGAGAGGTGTAATCAATGCATGTTTTCATATAAAGTTTTTCATATAAGTTTCATATATATATATATATATATATATATATATATATATATATATATATATATATATATATATATATATATATATATATATATTGTATAATGCAATAAATAAAAATATAAGCGACTGATTTCACTTGGCGCAATATTTGTTTATAAAGTGAAACCTTGTAAATAATAAATCAAATATTTGCATAAATCATTTTTTCTTTTTGTTACTAAATGTATGATTCATACATAAAACCAGATGTACGTAAGAATCTAACAGATAATATACACAGAGGATAAAATTGCACTTAAAAAAATCTTCTCTAACCAGAAGGATATATACATCTTTTTATTTTTTTCGAGTCCATTTATAGTCATGAAGTCTCGACGTATTGAGAGAGGCTTAAGATTGTCGATACCAGATACATCGCATCGCCTTTAAATTATGGGGGACTTGCCAAACCAGGATTGTAAAAAAAAGAATAAAACCTGATGCAGACGTGCGTCAAAAACTATTACGAAACTACACCGAGTATAGAGGCGTGCCTCCGGTCAATATTTACAAAATAAACGCGAGATACCTGATACTATGTACTAAAGGAGATATCTATAACTTAAACAGTTTTTGCGAATGTCTTCAACCATTAGCGGAATTGGTTAAAAGCTTGCAAATATTTAAAAAAAAATACGATTTCAAACGATAACGATGTTTAATAATGTTAAGAAAGAAAATCGAAAGTGGTTAAAAATTATGTTAAAAATAAGTTTCTTGAAATCCAATAATATTTGCTTTCCACTTAGTTTTTTATCGGTACCAAAATTGAAAAAAAGTTACCTAAATAAAAGAATCAAGGAATGGTGAGCCTATAAAAATAAAATGACAATGATTATAGGCTTATATTTACGTGAACAACTAAAATCAATTATCTAAATTCGTATGTACACTTTATTCAACGACGATGACCTTATTGAAACAAATAAATAATAAAAATAAATTTGTAACTAAATTCGTACTAAACTTTCTTATATACAAAAACATAATAACTTGGTCCAGTGTATTCCATTTATTAGTTTATTCAAAATATTGTGATAACATTAAACTATTACTTAACATATTATCACATTTATAATAGCTCCCCTCAGGTGGAGAATGGGACCCCACCTCCTTGTGTTCATATTTTTTCCCAGAAACTAGATTTTCCCCGGGAAAATATCTTAAATAATTAGATTCGTGTTTAAATTACCTAAATTTTAGAATTTTTAATAAAAGTCGTCAGATTCGATTTCAGGAAATACCCTTTTTTGAAGTTTTAAAAAGTTTTTTGGGTATTAATGTTAGCACCCCAAATTTTAAGTTAAAAATAAAAAGGTAATCCAAATTTCAAAAAAATCCAGTAGTTCAGGTTTCACGCGTCTCTACAGACTATAAGCTGCAAGCAGACTATTTTAAAAACAACTTGTTTAGGGGACCTCAAAACGTGAAAATCCATCGAAATCTAAAAATGGAATTTTCACTCCATCACAATATTTTCTTTTTATATATAATACGTATTACGTACATAAGAAAGAAAACAAGGCGTAAAAATTCGACAATACATAATGGTTTACAACCCATTAGTAACAAATAATAATTAGAGTACGAGACTGGCCACTAGAAAGCCATGTGCCCCACCAAATGGCAATTCTGTCAACAAATGGATTAATTTTGCTGTTTTAGTAAATTCCATCAAAATATAGTTAGAATAAACAAAATTCTGTTTTGAGGGTAGTTAACATTGTACTTAATACGTTCTATTTGTTAAGTAGAAACTAAAAAATAAATACCTTTTTAATTATAATACTAAAACTATTTGGTTTTAATGTACAAGGGAGACTATTTAGTTTCATAATTTTTTTTTTTTTTTTATAGTACGTACATAGAAACTTTTTAGTTACTTCACTATTTTAGTTTTAAACTAGGTATTTAGATTCTAAAGCATTATGCTAACTACAACAACAACTGTAAAACTAAACAAAAAACTTGCCTGATTAAAACGAACTGTAATGACGTTTACACAAACCTAATTTTAGGAGCGGATGGATTTCAGCCCGAATAAATATCTTTAGTAAACCAAGTTTCTTATACGGGATTAACAAAAAAAAACCCTTCTAAAGGTTATAAAATCAATTTTTGTTAAGATTATAGACATATTAATTTTAGAATCAGAAATAAAACACGATGAATTAATGTAATAATTCTTGAATAGTTAAATCATTTCATTTATAATGTCCATATTAATACATTACATCATCAGATAACGTAGTATTTCTAAATCCTGTTTAACAAACGAACTATTCACAATCACAATAAAATAAATATTAATAAAGCATCGATTAGTGGTAGGATAAGAAACAAAGAATTACAACTATACTTCTTTAATATATAAATTATTTGGAAAGTAAACGAATGATTCTATTATCATTGTATCTAAATACAACAATTCAAATTAACAACTGCAAAATAAAAAAAAAAACTTAATTGCTACTTCCATTAAAAGAAAAATAACAATAAAAATTACGTACCTTAAAAATTAAAGTTTCATTAATTACGTCAAAATAACAATTAACATCGATAAAAAAAAAAAAACAACCTTTAAAAGCACATTTTTGAACACATTCAATAACAGAAAAAACATAAAACCGAAACAAAATTATTTTATAATATCGTCTTTGATTTAATAACACGTAAATCGAAACACACTAACACGGGAAATAAACGTACTCAACGTTATTTAGTTATACATTAGAGAAATAACAAAAGCCGTATAAAACCTAGAAAATATTTTCCATTGGAGAAACCAAGTTATTAAGTAAGACGGAATACAAAAGTATTTGAAGGTGGAAGTATTATTCTATTCTCGAAGGAAAGAAACTTTGGGAGCTGTAAACAGAGCATC
This sequence comes from Gerris lacustris, assembly GCA_951217055.1. Taxonomy (NCBI): domain Eukaryota; kingdom Metazoa; phylum Arthropoda; class Insecta; order Hemiptera; family Gerridae; genus Gerris; species Gerris lacustris. The sequence continues at coordinate 39,602,722 of OX578278.1, read as the reverse complement.
GAGAATAATAAAGCAAGGTTTTATAACCTGGATCTTAAAGAATAGAGCAGGGTAAGGTTACAGCTGCGCGCGCACCTCACCCACTCCTCTCAATGTTTTCTTTCCACCCTAAAATAATTCTATCACTCCAGATAAAATATCCCTACACATCCTTCCTTCCTTTATTTTGGCAACACTTACTATTTTAATCTATAGTACAAAATATTTATTTAAAACTTGAATATCTATTTCATAATACAATTAATATTTATTTTGCATAATAGGCATAAATAATGCAATAGAGAAAAAAGAAAAAGAAAAAAGTTACCGAATAATTTTCTACCGTTTTCTAAATTTCCCTGAAATCAAAATACTGCCAATTAGTGAGGCACACAGCTTCCGCGCGTCCAATTTTGTATACTTTAATGATGTTATGCTTTTACAACCCATTACTGTCAAATTGATTTAACTTTTCCCTAGAATTTTTTAAAACTCAAAATTGTTTTGATATAAAGTATCAATTTAGCAAAATTTAAGCAGCGCAGTTGAAATTAATCTGGGGCTATCTGCGGACTACTTTCGACAAACCATCCAAATTTCAAAAAATCAAATGAGTACTTTTGAAGATATAGGTGTAAATAAATTTGTGTTTGTGCACATGTGGAAGAGAAACAAATGGGCGCAGGAGGTTGAAGGAACCAACAATAAATAATTGTTCAAAATCAACTTGTACAAGTGCATTATTAAAATTAATAAAAAAAAGTCCAGTCATGCAGCATGACTTAATGAGCGAATTTTCAAAGAAATCTGCGTATTATTGGCTTATGGTAATACAGGAAAATTTAGGTTTAAAACAAAATTGGTACACAGGGGTACGGGGGTACCAAAGTCAAAATAGTACATACCCTTGAAGATGCAAGTCGTTGGAAAGCTCTTTAACAGTACAGTAATTGTTGTTATGTACACTTTTGTCATATTTTCATACAAACGGGGGTAAAAAGGAAAAAACAAGTTATTATGCTATTTTTGACCCTAAATTGTTAAAATTTGACCCTTACATGGACTCCAAAAATTCTGGCCAACGAACTCATCCTTCCTTTTGATATTATTAACATTTTAAAATTTGTTTGGATTTTTTAAGTGCATTCTAGGGTGGGTTTTTAAGTGCATAAACATTAGGCAAAAATACATAAATATTCATCTGTGTGGTCTAATGATATTTCGGGGCGCTAATATAAAAAAGTCAAATTTTAGGTGGCCGAAACTATGAAGACCCAAAATGTTTAAGTTTGGTATCATTTTAAATGTATTGAAATTTGGATCACAAATATATATCGCGTATCCAAAATGGCGGTCATTTTACCCCCGACATAATTAAAACAAAACGCAAAAAAAAAATGTTCCCCTCCCCGCTACCCCATTAGGACAGGTCCTAAAAATAAGGCAAAAATACATAGTAGAAATTTTAGGTGGTCGTAACTATGGACCCCAAAATTTTTAAATGGGTATCATTTTAAATGTATTGACATTTGGATCAAAAATATCAAAGTGGCGGCCATTACCCCTAAAAAAACCAAATAAGTGCATACCTAAGATGCTAAAGGATAATAGATGCACACCTTGCTTCTTCAAGGTTTTTATACATATTTTAGTTAAAAAAAAATAATGTTCGATTTATGAATTTTTATGACCGAAGAAATCCTTTAGTAGCTTGCTGGCAATTACTTAACGAGATTTTTTAAAAGTAGTTTTCCCGGGAACAATTTAGTTACTGAGAAAATAGACGCAACACATAAAAGCAAAGTGTGAGAGGCCGGGTTCGATTCCCCGCTGGAGAGGAAATATGATTAAGGTAAATTTTCACAAAAACTTAAAAAAACCAACAAATGGAAAACAATGGACCAAGTAATTATGCAATAAATGAGAAAGTTCAGTACGAGTTGTATCGGACAGATTTTCATTTAAATAAAAAAACATAACGTTTACATAGAATTTAATAAATTAATCAAGGAAAGTGCTTCTTCTGTCAGCTGTTTTGTATATAAAGTAAAATAAAAAAGTTTTCTTACTATAAAAGTGAAAAATTAATACTAAACATAAATAAAAGTCCATATTTTAAAGTCTAATCAGTTTTTAATTCGTTCAACTTGGCTGACCATGTTTTAATTAAGCATTAAAAAAAAATAATTAAAGCCAAAAAAAAATGCAACGGAACTAAAAGATAAAAGAAGATTAGACAGTAATTTAAGTTAAAAGAGGAGTGTGTGCGACACGTGCCGCACAGACGTGCACATAGCATGCGGTATAACGTCACACTTCCTTGCACATCATTGTAACTTTAAGACGGTATATCCAACAACTCTAAAAACTATAAATAGCACTAATTAAATTTACGGGACTTTTGTTTAGTTTAATATTTTTAAATGTATTTTTTGTACAAATATGATATTAACCAGTTGCTAATTAAAGGAAACCCCAGCTAAAGAAATTAGTGAATTGTTTTCAAACAGTGAATAAAGGGAATTAGAAAGTGAAGATAGAGTTGTGCTATTGTCAAATTTAAAATACAAATGTTTCAGCACAGAAAGAAATCGACGATAACAGTCTCTACCAATTTTAAAATAACTCAAGTTTAAATTAGTATTAACTAAGAATAAGAATATTTATTGTTACAAACAAAATGTTTTTTGCAAGAGTCTAGATAACAGTAAACAGACTGCTTCTTCAAATCATTAATTAAATATACGCATGCCTACATCTCTATAATGTAAATATATATCTACATATATAATATGTGTACACATTCATACATACACACATATGCACACATGCATACATACACCCACATATCCATCCAAAAAACAACTAATTTAGTTAAAACTAATTAAATTAGCATTAAATAAGCACTAATTTAGTTAAAACTAATTAAATTAGTATTAAATAACCACTAATTAAGTTAAAATTAATTAAATTGATATTAAATAACCACTAATTTAGTTAAAACTATTTAAATGAATATTAAAATAACTACTAATTGAGTTACAAACTAACTAAATTAGCATCAATTAGCTATTGGATAGTTAATAAAAATTAAGCTGTTTATTACCAGCCTGTAAATTGTCTAGCAAAAATATTAATTGAAGCTACAGCGGAGTAGTCAAGCTATAGCTTATAGTTCTGGCGTAGAGCGTAAAATTGCAAATAAAACATTTAAATATACTAAGGTTTGAGCCTAAAACTAAGAATTAAATAATTACGTAAATAATTAATGTATAAGAGTAGCTCTAGTTTATAGAAACTGATAGTAGAAGAAACCATTATTGTTTAATTAATGTCTGAATTAAACATTATTTTATATTTTACTTTGTCGTATAAAGTAACTTGCAAGACAGATACTACATACAGAGTAAGTATTGTGATAACACGAAAATTCAATTTTTGATTTTAATGAATTTACACGTTTTGAGGTCCCCTGATTCCAAAAAAGTGGTTTTTAAAAAACATCTGCCACACACAGACAGGTGGAGCCTAAACTACAAGGCCTATTTTGACGATATTTGGCATACATGTTGAAAAAAATCATACCCTGAGGCGGAATCGAGAAGTGAATTTTAGCTCCAAATGTGAGGGCGCTCCCCTCCAAATACTCTGAAAAGAACTTGAAACAAAGTTATTTATCGAAAACGGTTCCGGCGTTTTTTATTAAAAAATTCTAGACTGTAGTCCATTTAAATACAAATCTAACGATATAAGACGTTTTCCCGGGAAAAATCTAGTTTTTGAGATATTCAAAAAATAGGTAAATCTGATTTTGGTGAAAATCGAAAACAAAAAAGTTTCTGGGATCTGAAGGGGCCGAGCTTATATGAAAAAGTTAGTCAGAGTTGTCTCGGATAGATTATTTTTTTTTTTTTAGAAATAAAAAAATCTAGTTTGGCTTTTGAATTTGATGGACCATTTAATTTAATAATTTTGATCGTCTCACTATTATCATCAAATCAATTTTTATTACCTAAATGAATGTGGTATAAAATTAGAAATTTAAAAAAAGGACAAATAAACGCACATCCTTTAAATACGTGTGGAGTGTGGATTAAACAAAAAAAACAGCGTTATTATCGCTTTAAAAAGAAACTAATAATTAATTATTAGTTGAAAGATTACCAATTATATAATAATTAATTAATGTAAAGGAAATGTTTACTAATGTAAATAAAGGGGTGTTGATGAGATGTATGAGTACCTGTGTTTACACACATTAGAATTAAGCTTCTACCTATATCTAGGTACTCAGGTATTAGCTAGTGCAATAAAAAAGCATCTCGTATTAATAACCGTGCGAACTTCTCCCACGATGCAGCCTGAGTAATACATCGTGCGAACATTGTTCCACCGTCTGTCAGTGTGTCTGTACATATACAGAAGGTTTGCTATGCATGTGGACCTGATGTAATTGCTTTTAATATAAATGATTACATCATTTTTATCCAATCTATTTAACCTACTGACTCAGTTTTTTCAACTCGTATTCATATTACATATTTTTATTGAAGGTTTTCCTTCCTTTTATCCTTTCTTGCTTTTTTTTCTCTTTTTAGAAGTTTAACTTTTATTTTTTAACTGCATACCTTCACAATTTTAAACAACAATTAATTTTATATTTAAGATAGGATTATATTGGTGGATAGTAATTGGGTAAAAGCTTATTTATAGTAATATATAAGCTTGTAACTTGCAAGACAGCTACAAGATAGGACAGAACTTGTACCAGTAACTTGCAAGACAGCTACATAGGACAATACTTGTACTAGTAACTTGCAAGACAGCAACCAAATAGATAAAATTAACTTATTAATTAATAATTCCTACATTGTTTTTTCAGTACTAGCTGATAGGTAATTAGGGAGGTTCTTTTACCATAGAAACTTGCTCTTCTATGATACTTCGTTTCAGAACGGAGACTAGAAACACAATTTTAGTAACCTTCTTGCCTTCAACAGCCATCATATTGGTGTTATCAGCGATAGTTGATTATATTGTTAAGTTTTCAAGGTAAGAATACCTCCCCAATACCAGCTATACTCAGCCCGAGAAACTAACTTCCAGACTTGTATTTTTTTTTCTTTTTTACAATTTCTAAGATGTCGTCGTTTATACTCGTAGTCCGCTAGCATTTAATATTCAGGTGTTTTAAGTCAATTGTGAAGAGAAGGATTTTTATCGAGCAGTTAAAGAAATTGTTTCATTTTCTTTTCCAGAACAAATACGTATACAACCAAGTATAATCTTATTTCATAGTCAGCACTTTTAATATTAATATTTATAACAACCTCAAATTCTCATAATATTTTTCAAATTTGATTGTAAACCTGTGTTAGAGGGAATAAGTGATAAGGAGGTGCGGCTCTAGATAACAAAGGGAGCTTTACTGATAAGATAAAAAAGACAGAGAAGGTGACAATCTCTTGTACTATACTAGGGGGTTAGAAATGAAACTTAACTTCGTTATCAGTAGAGATAAGGACGACATTCACCTCTAAAACTAGTCAAGTAACGAACTTGAAAGTATACATCTCATAACATACTCTAATCATTTATAAATACTATTATTTTCTACACCATAAAACTTAATGGATTTTTCCCCCAAATCATTCCATAATTATATTTTTAAATTATACATAATATGTATTTGTCTTCTACAAAAGAACCTCGACAAAAAACTTATTTTTGTTAAAAACAAATATTTCGTACGTGTAAAAGTTTGTAAGCCAAGGATTGTCTGTACAATAATGGTATACTATTATTTATAATAATAAATAGTACATAAATGTTTTATATATTTTGTTTTCAATTTATTGTATTTTATCAGTTTAGTTATTGTTTATGTTTCTTACTGTTATTTAACTTGTGTAATTTGTGCTTAGTTTGTAGCTTATTGAAGTTGATTTTTGTTGTCAGGCAATGATGATGGCCTAATTTAGGCTTTAAGCTTTATTATTAAATAAACAAATTTTAATTTACGTGGAAAGACAGTTAAGGTTATTCCTTTAATATGACCTCCATTACTGGTATTAGTAATAAGTAAAGGTAAAGTAATGTCTTTAAAAGACTATTATTTACTCGTATAGAGTTAAATATATGTAAGATATAGTAGATATAGTAGTCTGGATGTAGTGTGTAGTCTGGGTGTATTGTGTAGTGTTGTGTCTGAGGTATACATCAACTTGGAATGATGTTATGCAAGAACTACTCGCTGTAGTGTTTCTCTAGGTCAGAGAGTCTGATCTCACTCTCATCTCATTCCAACTCATACGTTCTTTAGTTTTCTCCTCTTGCCAGTCATACAACTTGAATCTGCTACAACTAAAACAACTCCACAACCATAATAATGCTTTGGTCAATACGAAATATCAAAAGGGATAAGCACAACCAGTTTCCTTGTACTAGTGCAATTAATAAATTCGTTAATCGATTTCTGTGCTTTAACAATAGTACGAGGTATTTAAAGATTATAACATTTAAAAAAAAATCGATTCTATATCGATATTATATCTAATTATAAAATCCGATACAATTCCAGCTAAACTTTCTCATGAGTACACATTAACTTTAGTTGTTTTGGGTTTACCTGGTTACATTTTATTATTATTAAAAAATATATTTAATATAATTCCACGCGGAAAATCTGTCTCCTCTCGCCCTTTGAAATTATAGTTAAAAATAAATTTTCTCCAGGAAAAATACTTACATGGTTAAATTCATTAGTAAATTCAGCATTTAAATTATTAATCAAAATCGTCAGAACCATTTTTGAGATTATTTTTTCACGAAATTTCTTAGTTCTTGGCGGCACTCCCCTAAAATTTAGACCTAACATTGATTTCTCGACTTCGCCTAGGGAAATGATTTCTCTGAACATGTATGTAAAATTTAAGCAAAATCGGCCCAGTAGTTTAGCGCGTCCGCACAGACTATAGACGACTGACAGACTATACTTTTATTAGAATTAATAATTAATCAATAATTTCTCAAGCCTATACGTTAAAGATAGAGTTAATAATTTATTTATTACAAATATACCTTAAAATTAGAATTATTAATTAATCTAGTAAAACTACATTTTTAGATTAGTATTATTCATTGATGCTTTCAATTAAATTATTTATTTATTTTAGTAGAATTAACCACATTCCTAAACATAAAACTTTGTGCAAGTAAAAAATGTATATGTGACAGCGCTCTTACAGATTTACTTTAAGTTAATTATTCTTTTAACACACACACATAATATTATATATGTATAAACATTTAGTTTAATTTGTTTGAAAAGATAAGGATTGAGCATAGCGCTATCTTATCGAACTCGTACTGGAGTTAAAACCACGTACTTCAAATATTAAACCAAGCACGAAATAATAATATCTTATGATATTACTGACGTTATATTTACTTTCAAACTATCAAATATTCATGTAGCACAAGGTAACTTAGGATTTCTTTTTTTTCAACTCCATCGTTTGAACAAAATATAAACAGCTATTAAAAAAATACCATAGAAGAGAAAGAGCGAGGTTTCGATGTTTATTTTAATAGTGAATATATATATATATATATATATATATATATATATATATATATATATATATATATATATATATATATATATATATATATATATATATACACTTTAATGTATAAAACGCATTAATACACAGAAATACGTAAAACAAGGAAAAAATTGCATAATGGAATTTGCCAAACAAATATAGTTATCTAAATTTATTTATTCAGCAAATACCTTCAACTTTACCTATGCAATAGCAAACGAGTTGTTGGTATGTGTGTGTGCGTGTGCATACATTATATTTCAAGAAGCAAAAACATTTCAATGTTTGCGTCTATATCACTACACTTTCTCTTTATATATATTATGTATATGAGAAAGTTAAATAAATATATTAGTGTGTGCATAATTGATTACTTTTTTTAAATTATCTATGTGGCTAATATCGACAATTGAGTGTTATTTTTTATATAAAAAAAGTATTAGATTAAGAGGTAAGCAACAAAACAATTTCGTTTAATACATTTTAGGTTAATCATGAGCCACGCCCATTGGCCATTGCCTTATCTGTGAAGTGATAGAAAAACAACTGTATTCAGGCTTTGGAAACGAGAAAACAAAATCTTTGCCTCTATGTTCGCCATTGAGATCGCAACCTCGCACTCTTAAATACATTTAAATCATAATAATATAATGAAAATACACAATAATAATAATTATATTTGATCCCAAGTTATTTAATTTTACTTTGAGTAAAACAATACTTTTTATAACTCTATATATATATACTAGCTGACCCGGCAAACATTGTTTTGCCATATAAAATATTTCTAGTGAATAATTTGGTAGTTAAATAAAAAATAACTAACTTATTGTAAGTGTGTGGGAACGTGATCTATGACTGAAAGACGAATGGAGGAGCGCTGTGAACAAAGACGGCCTATATCAAAATAATAATAGACTGAAATAATAATAATAGAATTCATTTTTCTTTATTAACTTAAGTAGTATATATTTAAAATGATATCTCTTAAAAGTTATAAATACATTAAAAAATGTTATCCATATTTGCTATCACTAATTATGATAATTAAAAAAAATCAATATAATCTCTAAGTGCAATGGATTGCATGATATTATATTTAATAATTTAATAATAATAATACTAAATTATAAATTTAAAATGTAATCCCTACTCCATGCTGTTTGCTGGGTGAGAAGTGACACCGGTAGACGCCTGGCGGGGATAACTGATCGATTAATAATTGATCAGTTATCCACCACTGAGAGTTGAAGATTATCACAGTCCTAATATCGCTATTAAAAATAGGGGTTGCTGGTAAAAGGGTAAAAATTTAGGGTTATGAGTATTTTTTTAATGCCAAATGATAAAAAAAATCAAATTAAAAAATGTTGTCCAAAAAATAAAAAATTGAGGTGGTCAACTCTTATCACATAGGGCTAAAAAAAAATAGTTTACGACCTATTCTCAGACCTACCGAATATACACAAAAAATTTCTGTTCTAGCCTGACCCGGCAAACATTGTTTTGCCGTATAAATTATTTCTATTGAATATTTTGGAAGTTAATGTTAATTAAAAATAACTAAAGGTCGACCAAGAAGTCATGGAAATCTGAGGAGTGCGCTAGTGTCGTTGTTTTGGTGTCATGTATAGTCAGTTTTTAATAAAATGGACCACTATCAAAAAACACAGTGTTGTTCTTGTTATTAATAATTTTATTTTGGATAACTTCTATACTTTGTGCAACAGGCAACACTGTACATGATAAGAATAAACTGATAATATATGATCATATCATTATATTATTATTTATTGATTATTCATAATAATATTCTTTAAATTTAAATCGATTTTCTTCTTTCTTAATCTATTTTTTCTTCCTCTTGATTTCTGAATTTGGATGTGTTGCTTTTTTATTTCTGAATTTTAGTTGTTTCTTTTTTGGTGAATTATTTTTGTACTATTACTTCTCTCGGTTAGTTTTAGGCAATTTTCTCTTTGGTAAATAAAATTTCCTGGTATTAATAAAAAAATGGATAGTAATACGAATTTAAAATTTGGGAGAAAGACTCTTTACAATAAGGGACGTGAAATCGTTTACAATGTGTATTTGTATTTTAAACTCAACATTGGCGGGAGTGGCAGTTCAACAACAGAAGTACCTATCCATACGGAATACAGATATTAATAATTGTCATGGAGAGCAATCATTTTTATAATAACAAATACATATTAGGTTTGTTCCAACCCCGTTATTTGTAGCGTCCTTTGCATTTGCATCATCCCGTGGATTTGTGGATCGTACAAAAATGGTTTAGGATAGTCGTGACTATGATTCGTACTGTATAAAAACAAAAAAAACAGGAAGCCTTCCTGTTGTTCGTGAGGTTTGACATAACTGCGCATGTCATACAAACTAGAAATGGATATTGTCTTAACACCCGACTGTACTGACTTCGGCAATACTCGGAAGTTCCGACTTAAAGGGTAAAAATTTAGGGTTATAAGTATTTTTTAATGCCAAATAATAAAAATTAAAAAATTTTGTCCACAATAACAAAAAAATATTATTTAGTTATGGTTTTTTTTTTGGGGGGGGGGGGGGGCTTCATTATCACTTAGGGGTGGAAAAAAGGTAAAAATTTAGGGTTATAAGTATTTTTTAATGCTAAATCAAACAAAAATAAAATTAAAAAATTAAGAAAATAACATTTAGGGGGCCTCACTCATATCTTAGGGGTGGTAAAAAGGTAAAAATTGAGGGTTATAAGTATTTTTTAATGCCAAATCATAAAAAAATTAAATTAAACATTTTTGTCCAAAAAATAATATTTTGGGGGCCACCCTTATCACTTAGGGGTATAAAAAATATATAAAAACCTATTCTCAGATCTACCAAACATACACAAAAATGTTTATAAAAATCGGTCAAGCGTTTCGGAGGAGTTTGGAATCAAATACCGTGTCATGAGAATTTTATATATTATATAGATTGTTGGTCTACTATTTTTTGTTCCTTTGGCCAGATTTATTATTTTATATATGAATTTCATTTATATAGTTGTTATTAGAGCGAAATAGTGATACTAAATAATGTTGACCTCAATTCGTTTGGTTGTCATTTACGTTAATTACACAGGTTAAATAACCTAAAAACACTTAATACCCACTAAATTTGAAAAGAGGGGGAAAACGAAATAATTTCAGGTACAGGTGACGAGTTATTCGATGTACAAATGTACGTTGCAAACTCTTCCAAACAGACACACACACCCATTATACACATAAAAGTTGAATGGATAGAGAGGTGATGTACATAAAGAGAATAGTAAATGATTTTGAGTGGCTATGTGTGAGAGAATACAAAGCTCGACTTACTAGTATGAGTGAAGTCATGAAACGACTCATTACAGCTGTTTATTGTTTGTTACAAAAGACTCAAGATAATAACGACTTCTCTCTCATCTACCTCACTGTGACTTGTCAACTCCTCAAACAATAACTAGAAATCATTTGCTTCTAGATTCTAAAACACTGTGTTTGACATCGCTCAATCAATAGACATAATCATTTTTAGATTCTTCGAGGAGGAAATAATAATACATAAAATATGTACTTGTATAATACACACACACACACACACACATATATATATATATATATATATATATATATATATATATATATATATATTTATATATATATTTATCTATATATATATATATATATATATATATATATATATATATATATATATATATATATATATATATATATATATACAGTGCTCGATTTCTAGAAATTGAGGTGCCGGAACTACAACCAACCCTCTCTTTGCCCCCCCCCCTCCCCCCTGTAGAAGGGGGGTCCGGGGGTCCTTCCCCGGGAAAATTTTGAAAAATAAACGTTCAAAAACAACATTTTAAGAGTTTTAAGCATAAACCCACACAGCAATCAGGTGGGTTTCATGTGGAAACTTATATCATTTTAAGTAGTATTTTTTATAAACAATTTCTTGATTAGCATGTCTCATATATTGTTATAATACTCTCAATAAATAAATTGGTACTTAGGTTTACACGAATAATTAAATCAACAAAACATTCCCTGTCTCACTCGCCCCCGGGAGTTTCGTCACAGCGTCTCTACACAGTACTTATATAATACGATCCCTGCCATTAAAAAAAACCTTTGTTGTTTCAGGTTATCATAATTTAGTAGTATAATCTCAACAAATAGAAATTTTTTGTATTTTAAAAAGAAAAATGTTTGCCAGTTTAATACATGATGTCCTTAATCAAATTTGTAGTCACTCATTGACAAATAAAATTTTAACAAAGGATTTTTAAAAAAAAATCTTAGTGCCGATAATGTTATTTTTTATTTATCAGAGAGAGAGGTCCCGGAACGCCGTTCCGCCGCGTTCCGCCTCAAATCGAGCCCTGTATATATATATAAACGAGCAAAAAAAAACGTCGTTCGCTAAAAGAGCAAAATATCAAACACAAAACTCATTTTGAATGCAGACTGGTTTAGGTCATCATTGATTCACTTAGTGATTCAACTTATCACTTACAAATTTAAAATATAACCATTCAAAGTGATCTCATGGCCAAAAACAATTTGCATATCTGGAACCACCAAATGATTTAAACTAAAAGTAGTGGCCTCTTCGATCTTAAAGATGAATGCTCAGAAATGGCTCTTAGCATAAGCCACCATTTCTGAGCAAATGATGGCGTCGAAAACCTAATTACATAAAAGTTGCCTTTAAGATAAGCTTATTGAAAAATTTTAAGATGTGTTAAAAATGTACTGACTATATGCAGTTCAAGAAGTCAAGAAGATCCATAGATTAGTGATAAGCTGAAAAGGACTCAAATTTTCACGAAATAAAGCTTTTAGATTGAGGCTAAAACTGATTCAATGATACAGTATTTCCACGTAAATCATTGATTTTAAGTGGTTGGTTTTTTGCGAAATGGTTGGAATGAAATTTAATTTGTTATCTGTAACTATAAAGGTAAATACCTTCACCTTCATCTTGATATATATAATAAAAAGACGATGCAATATAAAGAAATAATATACTTATAATAATAAATTGAAATTGATTAAAAAATAAATTTCTCTTTTCAACGAAACCAAGGATTAGACATTTAAAACAAATGAATTACCAATTTACGTTCTGAGTTTTGTTGATTCATTATAAAACTATAATTAAGGTATTAGCTCAGATAATACCTGTATTGAAATGATCACTTGCTTCACAAATTCAGCTTATGAAACTCACCTAGAACCAAACAAAACATACGTTACATTAGGCTGGAGTAATTGCAATAATAATAACATATATATAAGCACTAATATAAGCCTCAGTCTAGGGTTGTGGTTGGGTTAGTAACAAAAGTTAGCAAAATTCTGCTGAATAATATAGCAATGAAATTTTAATAATAGTAGAGTGTTATAATAGTAGAGACCTGTTTAAAAAAATTATATTTACCTATATATTTTTAAAAAATCTGTCCGACTAACTCTAATACAACTTTCTTATATAGCTAAAATCCTAAAAAAAAAATGGAAAAAATAAAAAATAAAATAAAATAAATAAAAATAGTACAATTATTAATTTATGTATTTTGAAGCTATGAAATTATTCATATTTTTATTTTTTAAGTTTTATGTCAAAAGTGCGATTAGGGGAAAAGGTAAATTGTCTATCCATAACGCATTTATTTTAAGACTACATTATTTTTTTACATCCTTTTATATGTCCTGGTTTAATATTTTGTAGTAAAGGTGCTGATAACAGTCTTATTTTCTATCACTTAAAATCAGACCAACATACACGAGACCAAAAATGCTGCCTGGTGTCTGAAACCCTGAATTTCATAAAATCGTTCTTTAGATCGATCACAATACTTCTTTGTATTGCTGTGGTAATATTGAATTTAAATCTCATAATATTTTATTTAATTTATATCTTACTTCCGAGCTTACCGAAGGTAACGGAAGCATTGTGATTGTTCTAAAGAACGATTTTCAGAAATTCAGGGTTTCAGACACCAGGGAAGAAGAATCTCGTATTTGTTGGAAGTTTTATAACTTATAAAGTTTATAAGACTATTATTAGAACTTTTACTACAAAATATTAAACAAGGACATATAAAAGGATGTAAAAAAATAACGTATTCGTAAAATAAATGCATTATGGACATGGATAAACAAACCTTATGCACTAATCGCACCTTTAACATAAAACTTTAAAAAAAAAATCTTAGCTTAAAAATATATGCTTAGAATTATTGTACTATTTTTATTATTATTTTTATTTTATTCATCTGCTTAACAAATAAAATATTTTATGTTTGTTTTTTATAAACTGCATAGGACTATAGGATCAAATTTGTTGATCTATTTTTTTCTAATTATTATTTATTTTATTTTTTCTAATAATCAAAATAAGTGATTACAATATATTATATACAGTGGGAATTTTGAATTTTGGTACATTTGTACTAAAACTTATTAGCGGGGCTAGAGTGTCAAGTGTTTAAATAGAATGTATTACGTAATGCTTCCAGTCATATAAGTGTACATGATATTAAAATAATAAACACGGCGTGACTCTATAAGCGGACACTATACGACTCTCGACTCACCCATTATTATCTACCGCAATAATTACACACAAAACCGACAATTAGACAGAGAAAGAGAAATATCATCGCATGCATTAATGGCTTCTCGCGAAACTATACAGCCGGAAATAACGTCTAACTCGGAGTTGTTACCAGCTAAAACCATAATTTTTAATTAGTTTTTAATGACAAAAATTAAAAAAAAAAGAAAGAAGTTGACCAATTTAAAAACACAAAATAAATTATATTCGTAATATATAATATACGTGTGCGTATGTATGTACGCTTGTATATTTACTTTCCCGTGAACAATATTTATAAAGGAAAAGGTATTTCAATAGCGCAAAAAATTGATTTTGTCATTTTAATGGATTTAAACGTTTGAAGATCCCCTGAGTAAAGAAAGTTTTTGTCTGTAGTCTGTCGTCTGTATACACGTGTGGAACTTATTAAACTACTGGGTTTCGATTAAATTTGGCATACATGTTCATGCCCAGGAAAAATTGGAATAAAAAATATTATCTCTAAATTTGAGGGTACTACAACAAATTCGAAAAAAAAAAAAAAAAAAAAAACAGTTCTGTAATAGACTTCAGTAGTCCAGTCCATAAAGTCAAAGTAGTCCAGTTACATACAAATTTAACAGTTTTTCTGATAAAAATTGTTTTTTCTTATTAATTAAAGCTTATTTGAAACGGTGAGAGGACGGATTCAATTCCTCGCCTATCCGAGGAGGAGATATTTTGTGAAAATATTAATAAAAAAAATCAATAATAATTAAATTGATAGCCATAAATAAACTATCGAACTTAATTTACTATTTTTTTTTAACGTATTGATCAATTAGGATTTTTTAATATTTAACAAGTTTACTCGATGTGAAAAATGCCTCGCCTATCTCGGATTCGAACCAGTTATTTTATGGTTTATACATCAGTGTG